>CM052886.1:10115256-10158233 GCA_028534135.1 Potos flavus | reverse complement strand
AGCAAGAGACCTAAATGAAATGAATATAAGTAATGTGCCCAATAGAGAATATAAAGTAATAGTCACAAAGATACTCACTGGACTTGAGAAAACAGTGCAGGACCTCAATGAGACCCTTAACAAAGAGAAACCATAAAAAAAGAACCAATCAGACATGAAGAAATCAATAACTGAAATTAAAAATACACTGGATGGGGGTGGTGCCTGGGTGGGTCAGTCAATTGATCAGCCAGCTCTTGATTTTGGCTCAGGTCATGGTCTCAGGGTCCTGGGATTGAGCCCCATGTTGGGCTCTACGCTCAGCAGGGAGTCTGCTTGAAGATTCATTCTCTCTCCCCTCTGTTCCTCCCCCAGCTTGAATGAGTGCTTTCTCTCTGTCAAATAAATAAATAAAATCTTTTTAAAAAATAAAAAGATTTTATTTATTTATTTGACAGAGAGAAAGCACAAGCAGGGGGAGCAGGAGAGGGAGAAGGAGAGCGCAACATGAGGGTCCATCCCAGGACCCCAGGATCACGACCAGAGCCAAGGCACACACTCAACCAGCTGAGCCACCCAGTTGCCCCGAAATAAATCTTTTTAAAAAATACACTGGATGAGGGGCGCCTGGGTGGCTCAGTGGGTTAAAGCCTCTGCCTTCACCTCAGGTCATGGTCTCAGGGTCCTGGGATCTAGCCCCACATCGGGCTCTCTGCTCAGCGGGGAGCCTGCTTCCCCCACCCCCTCTCTGCCTGCCTCTCTGCCTACTTGTGATCTCTCTCTCTCTCTCTCTCTCTGTCAAATAAATAAATAAAATTTAAAAAGAAATACACTGGATGGAATAAATAGTAGACTAGAGGAGGTAGAAGAATGAATCAGTGACCTGGAGGATATAGTAATGGAAAGTAATCAAGCTGAAGAGGCGAGAGGGGAAAAAAAATGAAAATAGGCTTAGGGAACTCAGTGACACCATCAAGTATAATGACATTTGCATTACAGAGATCCTAGAAAGAGAAGAGAGAGAAAAAGGGGCAAAAAAATTTATTCGAAGTAATAATAGCTGAAAAATTCCCAAATCTGCGGAAGGAAACAAAAATCCAGATGCAGGAGGTACAGAGAGCCCCAAACAAAATCAATCCAAGGAGTTCCACAGCAAGACACATAATAATTAAAATGGCAAAAAGTAGTGATAAGGAGAGAATTTTCAAAGCAACAGGAGAAAAGAAAATAGTTACATACAAGGGAAACCCCATAAAGCTATTAGCTGATTTTTTAGCAGAAATTTTGCAGGCCAGGGGCACCTGGGTGGCTCAGTCAGCTAAGCATCTGCCTTTGGCTCAGGTCATGATCTCAGGGGCCTGGGATCAAGCCCTGAGACAGGCTCCCTGCTCAGCGGGGAGTCTGCTTCTCCCTCTCCCTCTCCCTCTGCCTCTTCTCCCACTCATACTCTCTTTCCAAAAATAAATAAATAAATAAATCTTAAAAAAAAAAAAAAAAGAAAGCCAATGAACCATGAGAGAAGATAGCAAGAGAAGAAGGAAACAGAGAACTATAAAAACAACCATAAAACAAGTAATAAAATGGCAACAAGTACATGTGTATTAATAATTACTTTGAATGTAAATGGACTAAATGCTCTAATCAAAAGATATAGGGTGACAGAATGGAAAAAAAAGGAAGGCCCATCTATATGCTGCCTACAAGAGATTCATTTTAGACCTAGAGACACATGCAGATTGAAACTGAAGGGATAGAAGATCATTTATTATGCAAATGGAAGTGAAAAGAAAGCCGGAATAGCTATACTTACATCAGACAAAATAAACTTTAAAACAGACTGTAACAAGAGACAAAGAAGGACACTATATAATCATAAAGGGGACAATCCAACAAGAAGATATAACAATTATAAATATTTATGCACCCAACATGTGAGCACTCAAATCTAAAAAGCAGTTAATAACAAACATAAAGGAACTAATCAACAGTAATATAATAATGGTAGGGGATGTTAACTCCTCACTCATATCCATAGACAGATCATCCAAACAGAAAATCAAGGAAACGGTGGCTTTGAATGACACATTGAACCAGATGGATCTAACAGATAATTCAGAACATTCCATCCTAAAACATATTTTAGGATATATATATATATATATATATGAATACATATTCTTTTCAAGTGCACGTGGGACATTCTCCAGAACAGATCACATATTAGGCTACAAAACATATCTCAGCCAATTAAAAAAAAACTAAAGTCATACCATGCATCTTTTCTGATCACAGCACTATGAAACTAGAAATCGATCACAAGAAAAAATTTAGAAAGAACACAAATATATGGAGGTTAAATAACATGCTACTAAACAGTGAATGTGTCAACCAAGAAATAAAAGAGGTATTAAAAATACATGGAGACAAATGAAAATGAAAACACAATGGTCTAAAAATCTTTGGGATGCAGCAAAAGTTGTTATAAGAGGGAAGTTTATAGCAATACAGGCCTACCTCAAGAAGCAAGAAACATCTCAAACAACCTAACCTTATACCTAAAGGAACTAGAAAAAGAAGAATAAGCCTAAAACCTAAAAACAGTAGAAGGAAGGAAATAATAAAGACTAGAGGAGAAATAAGTGAAATAGAAAATAAAAAAAACAATAGAACAGGTCAATGAAACCACCAGCTGGTTCTTTGAAAAGATCAACAAAATTGATACACCTTTAGCTAGACTCATTAAAAAGAGAGAGAGAGAGAGAGAAGACTCAAACAAAACCAGAAATGAAAGAGGAGAAATAACAACCAACACCACAGAAATACAAAAGATTATAAGAGAATATTATGAAAAAGTTATGTGCTAACAAATTGGACAACGTAGAAGAAAAGGATATATTCCTAGAAACATATATTCTCCCAAAACTGAATCAGGAAGAAATAGAAAATTTGAACAGACCAATTACCGGCAAAGAAATTGAATCAGTAATAAAAAAAAACTGCCCAACAAACAAAAGCCCAGGGCCAGATGGCTTTACAGGTGAATTTTACCAAACATTTAAGGAAGACTTACTATCTATTCCTCTCAAACTATCCCAAAAAATAAAAGAGGAAGGAAAGCTTCCAAATTTATTTCATGAGGCCAGTATTACCCTGAAACCAAAACCAGATAAACATACTATCAAAAAAGAGAACTACAGACCAATATCTTGGATGAACATAGATGTAAAAGTCCTCAACAAACTGAACAAAATACTAGCAAACTGAATCTAACAATATATTTAAAAAATCACTTACCATGATCAGTGGAATTTATTCCTGGGATGTATGGATGGTTCAATATTTCCAAAGCAATCAGTGTGATACCTCATATCAATAAGAGAAAGGATAAAGACCATATGATCATTTTGATAGATGCAGAAAAAGCATTTCATAAAGTACAACATCTATTCATGATAAAAACCTTCAACACAGTAGGTTTAAAGGGAACATACCTCAACATAATAAAATCCATTTATGAAAAACTCGCAGTTAACATTATACTTAAAGGTGAAAACCAGAGCATTTCCCTAAGGTCAGGAACAAGACAAGGATGTCCACTCTCACCACTTCTATTCAACATAGTACTAGAAGTCCTAGCCACAGTAGTCAGACAAGAAAAAGAAATAAAAGGCATCCAAATTGGTAAGGAAGAAGTAAAACTTTCACTATTTGCAGATGACATGGTACTATATATAGAAAACCCTAAAGACTCCCCCCCCAAAATGACTAGAACTAGTCAATGAATTCAATAAGGTCGCAGTGTACAAAATCAATGTACAGAAATCCATCTCATTTCTAAACACTAACAATGAAATGGCAAAAAGGGAAATTAAGGAAACAATCTCATTTATAATTACACCAAAAATAATAAAATACCTAGGAATCAACCTAGCCAAAGAGGTGAAAGACCTGTACTCTGACAACTATGAAACACTGATGAGACAAAGTGAAGATGACACAAATGGAAAGATATTCCATGCTCATGGACTGGAAAGATAAATATTGTGAAAATGTTCATACTACTGATAGCAATCTGTAGCAATCCCCATTTAAATACCAACAGCATCTTTCACAGAACTAGTACTAACAATCCTAAAATTTGTATGGAACCACAAAAGACCCAGAATAGCCAAAACAATCTTGAAAAGGAAGAACAAAATTGGAAGTATCACAATGCCAGATGTAAAGATATAATATAAAACTGTAGTAATTAAAATAGTATGGTACTGGCACAAAAATAAACACATAGATCAACAGAACAGAATAGGAAACCCAGAAATAGACCTGTGATTATATAGCCAATTAATCTTAGACAAAGGTAGAAAGAATATGCAATGGGAAAAAAGTCTTTTCAACAAAGGGTATTGGGAAACCGGACCACTTTCTTACGCCATAAACAAAAATAAATTTAAAATGGATTAAAGACCTAAATGTGAGACCTGAAACCATAAAAATCCTAGAAGAGAGCACAGGTGGTAATCTCTCTGGCATCAGCTGTAGCAACTTTTTTCTATATATGTCTCCTGAGGCAAGGGAAACAAAAGCAAAAATAAACTAGGGGGACTATATCACAATACAATTTTCTGCACAGCAAAGGAAACAATTAACAAAACTAAAAGGCCCCCACAACTATATAGTCGACTAATCTTCAACAAAGCAGGAAAGAATATCCAGTGGAAAAAAGACAGTCTCTTTGGGGCACCTGGGTGGCTTAGTTGGTTAAGCATCTGCCTTTGGCTCAGGTCATGATTTCAGGGTCCTGGGATTGAGCCCTTGTGTCAGGGACTCTGCTTCTCCCTCTGCTCCTCTCCCACCTCCATTCATGCAGTCATTGTCTCTCTCAAATAAATAAAATCTTTTTTTAAAAAAAGGTAGTCTCTTCAATGAAAGATAGTGGAAAATTGGGCCACTTTCTTACACCACACACAAAAATAAATTCAAAATGGATGAAAGACCTTAATGTGAGACAGGAAACCATCAAAATCCTAGAGAATACAGGCAGAAACCTCTCTGATCTCGGCCTTAGCAACTTCTTACTAGACATGTCACCACAGGCAAGGGAAACAAAAGCAAAAATGAATTATTGGGATTTAAAAAAAAAAGCTTCTCTACCGTGACGGAAACAATCAATAAACTAAACTATGAGGTAGCACCTCGCACCTGTCAGAATGGCTAAAATTAACAACACAAGAAACAACAGGTTTTGACGAGGATGCGGAGAAAGGGGAACCCTCTTATAATCTTGGTGGGAATGCAAACTCTTATAGCCACTCAGGAGAACAGTATGGATGTTCCTCAAAAATAGAACTACCCTATGATCCAGCAATTGCACTACTATGTATTTACCCAAAGGATACAAAAATACTGATTCAAAGGGATACATGTACCCTGATGTTTAAAGCAGCATTATCTACAGCAGCAAAAATATGGAAAGAGCTCAAATGTCCATTGACAGATGAATGGATAAAGAAGATGTGGTACACATATACAATGGAATATCACTCAGCTATCAAAAAGAATGGAATCTTGCCATTTGCAACGACATGGATGAAGCTAGAGTGTATTATGCTAAGAGAAATAAGTCAGTCAGAGAAAGACAAGTCCCATATGATTTCACTCATATATGCAACTTAAGAAAGAAAACAGATGAACATATGGGAAGGGGGAAAATTTAAAAAAGAGAGAAACAAGATACAAGAGCTCTTAACAATAGAAAACTGAGGGTTGATGGAGGAGGTGGTGGGGGATGGGCTAGACGGGTGATGGGCATTAAGGAGAGCACTTGTTATGATGAGCCCTGGGTATTGCATGTATGTGATGAATCACTGAATTCTACTTCAGAAACCAATACTGCACTGTATGTTAACCATCTAAAATTTAAATAAATTTAAAAAAGTTTTTAAAAAAGAATTAAAAAATGCTGTTAAGTTTGGCTCAATATGATATTTAGGGTTTTTTTTTTGTAACTTTTTTCCTTGTTTACAAAAGTAATCCATGTTAATCGTAGAAATTTTGGAAAATAAAATGTAAAAAAAAATTAAAAAACTAAACTAAAAGGCAACCTACTGAATAAGAGAAGATATTTGTAAAGACATACCTGATAAAAGGTTAATAGCCAATATATAAAAAACATATACAACTCAGCACCCAAAATACAAATAGTCCAACTAGAAAATGGGCAGAAGACATGAACAGAATTTCTCCGAAGAAGACATCCAGATGTCCAACGGACACATGAAAAGATGTTCTACATCACTCATCATCAGGGAAATGCAAATCAAAACCATAATGAGATACCACCTCCCACTTGTCAGAATGGCTAAAATAAAAAACACAGGAAACAACAGGTGTTGCCAAAGATGTGGGAAAAAGAACCCTTGTGCACTGTTCATGGGAATGCAAACTGGTGCAACCACTCTGGAAAACAGTATGGAGGTTCCTCAAAAATTAAAAATGGAATTACCATATGATCCAGTAATTCCACTGTTGGGTATTTACGCAAAGAAAACAAAAAACACTAATTCGCCAAGATATATGTACCCCTATGTTTATTGCAGTATTATTTATAATAGCTAAGATATAAAAGCAGCCCAAGTGTCCATGGATAGGTGAATGGATAAAGATGTGGTATATGTATACAATGGAACATTACTCGGCCCTAAGAAAGGATGAGATCTTGCCATTTGCAACAGCATGGATGGAGCTAGAGGGTATAATGGTGAAATAAGTTAGAGAAAAACAAATACCGTATGATTTCACTCATATGTGGAATTTAAGAAACAAAAAACAAACAAACAAAAAAAGAGACACACAAAAAAACCAGACTTTTAACTACAGAGAACAAACTGATGGTCACCAGAGGGGAGATGGGTGGAGGATGGGTGAAACCGATGAAGGGGATTACAAGGACACTTATCATGAAGAGCAATGAGTAATGTACAGAATTGTTGAATCACTATATTATACACCTGAAACTAATATAACTATGTTAGGCACACTGGATTCAAATTAAAAAGAAAAAAGAAAAGATTAAAAAAAGTTAGACTTCTGAGCTTGGCAGTGGGAAGGAAAACCGGTCAAATGACTCCAGGAGAAAGAAGATCCGGCATCCCTGTGGGCTGGGCGCCTACTTCCGGGCTCTACCTCTCAACCGCACACCATACACACATGCAAATGGTTTTAAGGCGATGGATCTAGAGGGTGGATCTACAGTTTGGGGTGAAAGACAGATTTTTGGAATTATAATCAACCCTCTGCTTGCTTTCTTTCAGGAGTTTGAAAAATGCAGTGAAGTAAATCGTGCAACTTCCCCAGCCCCCGGAGGAAAGGCCCATTTATAAAGAACAGAGTTATCTTCAGAAAGGAGAGATGTGGCCTTCCTTGAAAAGGCTATCTTCTAGAACTCTCAACTTTTCCAAAAGTAGCCTGACACAGGGCGGAGAGGCCCGCCTCTGCTGGAGAGACAGCTGGACTAGAGGCACGGTGGTCTTTGGCTCTCTACTAGATCCCGCGGTTGCTGGGAGGGAGAGTATAGGTAGCCTGTTCATGTTGAGGGCATGAAGAATACAAGAACACTTAGTGCAAGTACCGGAATCCTCGTTCTTGCCCATAGACAGGCTGTCATACTGCTTTTGGGCTCCGAGGAGCTATGGATTAAACGCAGCTATTCGTGAGTGGTGTTGGGGGTGTGTGTGCATGTGGGACATTGCTTCTGTAACCTGCAGGGTCTGGGCTGCAGCAGAGACTACATGTCAGGAAGACTCTCTTTCTCTTTCCTCGGATGCCGGGAAAGGGCAAAAAAGGAGCAAAAAGCCACAACTTAAAAAAGAAAAAAAAATCTTCCCAAAGTGAAGGTGTTTTAAGAAAACTTTTGCTGACGTTGAACTCGGGAGGGATGATTTGCTGGTCGACGCCATTAGCTCAGTGTCCTATCAGAAATACTGCACAGCACCGGAGTGAGTGTGCAGACAAAATTCAATTCTGTAAACACAGCTAGGCACCTTCTACGTGCCAGAAAATGCGGGGGGGGGGGGGCGGGGAGGATGAATTGGGGGCGATCTTTTACTTTGAGTTTAGATTCGGGTGATTTAAGTAAAGATTCTGCCAGAGAATATAACAAAATAAGGATTTCTAGGAAGAGGGATTATAGCTACTGTTATTTTTGACTTTTCAGAAAAGAATAGGAAACTGTGGCTGATGAGTTTTGATGGCTATGAAATGTGGATGGTGAGGAGAGTGGGGCTGCCTCTTTTATACCTTCATGCTGTTCTTCTCTTTGCCAAGCAAGGGGATTTGAATTTATCTTTGGGAGTAGATTTGCTTTGATTGAGCCTTTGGTTCTTCTATGGGGAAGCCGATCTTGCCATATAATGAAGATGATCCCGTGTAATTTCCCGACTGTCCGCTCCCCCCCCCGCCCCCCTGCTCTTCCTTCTCAGTTCTCTCTGCTCACCCAACCCCACCTTGAAAGAGTTCTGTCTCTTCTGTCCACAATCTTTACCGGGGGCACCTCAACCACACCCAGGGCTATGCTTTATTTCTACAGACAAATTACTTCTCAGTTTCTATCTCCAGACCCAACCTCTGCTCTCAACACTAGTCTCATATATTCTCCCCAGGCCCTTCCCAGATATACTTTCCAGTCTGTTCTCCACCCCTAGCTAGACTGGCCCTTAAAACCCTCCAGTGGGTTCTCATTGTTGGAAGGATAAAATCCCAAATTCTTAACATGCCTACATGAGCATGCATGACTGCCTCTTATTTGTCCCTTTGGCCTCATCTCCTGTTGCTCTGTCCTTAAACCTTTTCTTCAGATGGGCCCAGCTCTTCCCCGCCTCAGAGCCTCAAATTCACCATCCCCCTTTTCTGGAATGTTCCAGCTCAGTCCTTCAGAGCTCAGCTAAATGTGGCTTTCTCCAGAGGCCCCTCTCTAATTCCTCAGTGCTAGGTTAACTCATTATTATATGCTTTGCATCTTCAGCAGAGATATAAAAAAGAACTCTCTGTAAAATGATTTGTTTACTATCGATCTCCCTCAGATTGTAACGATTACACAGATTGTATCCCCCCTCCTGCCCATTTCAGTGCCTGGTGCTGAGGAGGTGCTCCACTGAGTGGATTAATAAGTGAGTTTAGGTTCTGGGGGCTAAGTTTCTCCTCCTAACATAACATGTGTGTTCATCTTTACTGTAAACAGAGTTGCATCTCTGCCGATTATTCTGTATTTAATGGCACGGGATTAGGGGAAGGTGAAGAGAAACCTGTCTCTCCCTCACTAGTTCCTCATGGCACTGCAGCCTGGACTCTAGTGGGGGTTGGAAGTATTTGGGTTGTGTGTATTTTTCTAAGCTTGTGTAGTGAACACATTACTTGTGTAATTGGGGAAAAAATAAATTTTATAAAATAGTGTGAAAAATTGCAATACAAGAAAGGGGAAAAATATACAAAAAAAACCCACAACAACAAAAAACAAAACCACCAACAAAAAAACCAAAAAAACCAAACCACAGTGTGGTAGGTCTGCGGCAGAATTAAGTCACGTGCTAAGTGGGAAAAGCTCCTGAGAGGAGTGATGCTTGAACTGAGAGTATTGCAGGGTGAGCGAGTGAGGAGGCATTTTCCTAGGTAGGGCCACCTGTGCAGGTGCGGAGACAGGGCCAGGGGAAGCCCATGTAGGTGGAAGGGGTCAGTTACCAGTTCAGCGAACAGAGCCCGTGTCAGTGGAAGGTAGAGGGAGAGCCAGATCCATCTGATCTCAGCCAACCCTTGGGGCTTCATTTAAAGTCCGTAGGTGTGTGTGTGAGAGTTGATTCCGTTTGTCTTTTAGATTGTGGGCAGCTGTGACTATCTTCCTTCGGCTGCCTTGGACCTTAATTGACCCAAGGCCTTGGGTTTGGTACTCTGAAATTCATGTCTGGGTTTGTACCCAAGGCCACACTTCGCAGCCAAAGACTGGTAGAGACATGGATACGAGGCAATTGGTTCCCAATGAGAATTGGGAATGTAGGGCTCACGACGATCCTCCTTAGACTGCAGGCAGGGAAGCTAGGGTGATTGCTTCCCTCTTTCCTTCACTGGGATCTGGTGTGCATAAAGCAAGCTCTCTCCCTTTTCCATTTAACCCCACAACCATTTCCCCTAAGAAATCCTTCCACGGCTTGTCCTGTGTCGGCGCCCGCTTCTTGGACGACCCCACTTGGACTACATTTTCCTTCCCTTCTCTGTCCTCCGCAGAGGAGAGACTCTACAAAGGCAAGGACTGGGATCATAGGAACACAGCTTTCACTCCCGCCTCTCCTGAGCGTCCGCCCGCCCCCATCATCCCGGCCCTCGGGAACACTCAGGTTTCTTTCCTAAAGCCCGCAGCTTCTCCATCTCAAACGTCCGCATTCTTCTGCACCCTCGGGTCTCCATTTGGGCGTCACCTTAATCTCTCTCGCCTGCCCAACGAGACTTGGGATTCCTCTGCTACTGTTCTCGGCGGTACCCGAGGAACCGTCGTCTCCACTATCCGCTCTCCTGGGGAAGGGACTGGAGCTTACTCGAGCCTCGAAGGCAGGCAGAACTCCTAGCTCGGGGTAGGCGTCCATTCAGAGTTTGTGAGTTCTGGGTGTTCGTTAGTGCGCACGTCCCCGAGAAAGCCCCGGAGGCGACGGTCGGGGCCGGGCGGCGGGGGATCGGCGCGGGCCGGGGTGAGGGGAGGAACGGGGCTGGGGAGGGGCCGGGGCGGAGGGGAGGGCTGGGCGGCGGGCGGGGAGGGAGGCGGGCCGTGCGGCGGGGGAGGAGGTGCGGCCGCCCTCGTCGCCACAGGCGCTGCGCGCAGGGCGAGGGCCGGTGGTGCCGGTGGCCGCCAGGAGGACCGAGGGACCGCAGCTTCTCGCCCCGCGCGCAGTCGGCGTCCCCGCGGAGCCCCGCGCTGGGGGCCGCGGCGGGAACAGCGGTGTGGCCGGCAGGGCCGGGCGCTCGGGCCGAGGTAAGGGGCGGCGGGCGGGCGGAGCGCGCGGCGGCAGGCGCGCCCCGGGCCCCCTTCTCCGCGCGCGGCTCCCGGCGGCCGCCACCCCTGCGGGAGGGTCCAGCGCCCGGCCCGCCGTCCCACCTCCCCTCCGCTTTGTTTCCCGGCGCCGGCCTCCCTCTTCCTCGGGAGGGAGCTGGCTGGGGCTCGTGGAGCGCAGAGCCAGACGCGGACCCCGCGGACGGCGGCAGCGCGCTGGGCGCTTACACTTTCTCCGCGCAGCGGGCCGGGCAACGGCGGCAACACTTGCCAGAACTTTCTTCCACGAGGTGCCCCGGGCGGCGCGAGCACGCCGGGCTCACTCCCGCCGCGGCCGGCCCGGGCCTCGCGTGTCAGCGTGTCGCCGAGCTGAGCCGTCGTGGGGGCCAGGAGCGGAGCCCGGGGAGGGGCCTGGAGAGCAGATCGCCGCCCGCGGCGGCTCAACTTCCAGAGGCGCGCGCGGCCCCCGCGGAAGCCCTCGGGCCCTTCGCGCGGTGGGAGCCCCGGCGCGGCGGGGAGGACCAGGCGGGGGGTGGGGTGAGGGCAAGCCCCGCCGCGGCCGCCCCGCCCGCCGACGGTCCCTGCTCCTGGGGGGGCCCGAGGTGCCAAGTTTCTGGGAAAGCCGACACGTTGTGTCCCAAATGGATCGTATTTACCAAAACCAGTTAAGGAAGAAAGGAATCCTTTCTTCCCACAATTGACGGCTGACAGCCGCCATAAAAGTATGGAGTAAGATTGCACAGGGTAGTTTATCTTTAAGAACCGGTGAAACTTAATATTGATGGGCTTCTGCTCCTTATTTTTAAAGTAGCAAAATGGGGTAACTTTATTTAATTGGGGAGAGCGGCAGAGAGGAGGCTGCTTGGCTCTGAAGATGATTCCATTCATTCTGCGTTGCCTCTGTAAGAGGCAGCCCGGTTTCCCTCGAAATCTTCCAGGCAGCCTTGGGTCCTGATAAGATGTTTATTTCTACGTAGTGAAGGTCTTGGGGTTTTCATCTTATGGTTGTTCACTCATTCTACCTCCTGTTTCTCAAATGCTGCTGACTTAATTATTTTAATGGATAGCACCTGGCTATCTCCAATTCCCTCTCCAATAGTTTAAGCTGGGGTACCTCTAGAAGTTCTTAAAGTGTTACAAGGTTCTTACAGGTGCAGACCATATGCTGTAAATATTTCAGACCTAGGCTCTGAATAAAAAGTGTCAATTACTGGGCTTATAATTTGAGCATAACCAGTAGAACTTGTGTATATGCACATTTAAAGATGTTTCCTGATATTCTTTAAGGTTTTTAAATTCTAAAAATGAAATATCAAACAAAATTGGTGCAGTTCTAAAAGCAAATTTGTTTTCCGTTGGATTTTGCCTGCTCGGCTTATAAGACTTGTTGCTTTAGGGTTTCAGAGATTTTTGTGATTGGCAAATGTAAAAAAAAAATATATGGAAGGGTGAAATTGAGGAAGAGTTTATTTTCAGTGGCAAAACAAGCCCCTGGTGATCTGAGAATCAGGTTTCCACACCTTAACATGTCATGCCATATATGGTGCTTTGCAATCTGGCTCCTGCCTGCCTTTTCAGTCTTGTCCAGGGACTGTTCCCAGAGTCTCCCCTCCCTCCCCTCCTTACACACATGCACTACACACTGCCAGACACATCGTACTACTTCCAAGTTGTCATTTCTAGACCACTATCTGGAATGAATGAACATTCGGCTTACACTATTCTTACTCCGACTTCCATCTGCTGTTTACCCACACATCCTTCATGTGTCAGTCAAATACCTTCTCCAGGAGGCTTTTCTTCCCCGTTATCCCTAGGCATTTAAGCTCCTTCTCTTATAGTAGGCAGTGCCCCTACTAGAACATTGATTTTTTAAAAACACATCTAGGAGGGTGCCTGGATAGCTCAGTGGGTTAAGCCTCTGCCTTCGACTCAGGTCATGATCTCAGGGTCCTGGGATGGAGCTCCGGGCTCTCCACTCAGCAGGGAGCCTGCTTCCCCTTCTCCCTCTGCCTGCCTCTCTGCCTACTTGTGATCTCTTTCTCTCTGTCAAATTAATAAATCTTTTTTTTTTTTTTTAAACACATCCAGGTATGCTACCTTGTACAGTTGTGCAGGTTGTTCACGCACAGGGTTATCCTGTCCAGTGGACAAGTAGAGGTAGAAATCTAGTTTGCACTGTGCTTACCAAACCCCTGGTGCGCTCGTCTCCACTGGAACAGGGCATCTCTCGTAATTCATCCAAAAACACAGTATGGGCTAGTGATGACCCCGCTTCAGCCTCTTTGCACTGCTGTACTCGGCACCCATCCCAGAGGCTGACAGAGCAGGAGCTCAGTTAAGGTTCCTGGAATGAGTGACAAAAGAAAGGATACTTCCAAAGGACTCCAGAAAATTCTGAAGTGTTTGGGGGAAGATTTCTCATATAAGTCAGCCTGTAGGAATGTGCTTCGGTTCTCTATATCTTATGGCTGGCTGTTCAGGGTGATTCTTAAACAGATGTCTTTACTTGATTATAGGGAAGAATCTGGGAGTATGAATTTATAGGTGGGCATCAGAGATGTGTGCCAACATGTAATGGGCCTCCTTAGCTACTTTTTAGGGCACTAAGGTTTACACGTCTGATCATGACTTGCTGAGAAGAGAGTGCAAGAATCTTGAAAGTAAGGCCATAAAGAGTTTTGCTTACATGAACATGTGTTAGTAAATTGAGCCGAAGTGCCATTTCATATGAGAACTTAAGTCATCCTAAAAATTACACAATTTTATAAAATCGTGGCATAAAATAATACTTGTAAATGTCAAAAGAACTTGCTGATTGTGTGGAATCCTGGAATCTCTAGAATTCATAGCACAGAATAACTTTAAAGATAATATGGACCAATTTTTCCATTTTATAGATAAGGAACTCTGGCACAGGGACTTGTCTAAGGTCACAGAGCTTATGTAGGAACGTGGCCAGGATGAGCTCTCAGATTTTCTGGCTCTTCGTTTGTTGCTATGTTTATTCAGGTACTGGCATTCTGTACCTTCCATTGTTGGCTTCAGTTGGAAAACCTTGTAGAGTGTAATTATAATTTCTCAGGGAAAGGGAAGATTCCCAGCATCAAACACGGTGCCTGGTGTCAAACTGGCATGTGATAAATATTTGCTGAATGAAGGCATGAATGAATGAGCTAGTTGATAGTTTACCTGAACTCTTTGATATAGCACAAACCAAAGTCCTCTGAGTCCTTTATAGTGGTGTTTGGCCTATGTGTTTGTATTCCATAAGTGCAATAAAATACACTTTCTGTTGGATAAATTGGGTAGGAATGGTTTTTTATAAACAGTGCCAGAACTGACGAGGCATCATAGAAAAAACTCAGGATTTGGAATCAGTAGATCTTGCCAAAAACTAGCCTTGATTCTGGGGCCTTAACCATCACCAGCCTGAGTTTCTTCATGTAACCTAAGTCTCAGAGTTATTGGGAGGGTCGAATGAGCTCGCATGTGTGAAAATAATTCACACACTTTGGAACACTCAATAGTAACAAAAGGAGAGAATCTGTGGCAGCAAGTGCCTAGGAGGCACTGTGCTAGGCTCTCTCTATACATGGTCCCATTTATGCCTCCAAAGAGAGCACCAAGGGGCTCTATTTGTGGAATGAGGAAGCAACTGAAGCCTACAGTGCCCCTCAACATGGAACAAGCATTTGCTGAGCCCCTAAGTTGTATTAAGTCCCTTAAATCTTTGAAGTAAGAGAACTTCCAATAGCGAAGAAAGGCAAGTGACATTTTGATAGAAGAGCAAATCGCTTTAGCGAATCAGCTTTTAGGCAGAGGAGATTTGCATTTTAGGCCACGCCCCCTCGGAGGTTTGCGCCGAGTGGATTTAGGAAGGCTGGGCTGGTGGAAGGGGGAGCAGTTGTAATAGGGCGGAGGCTGAAAGGCTGTGGCTTAGAGGGCTGGGGACTGACCAGGAGAAGAGTTCCTGAACAGACGGTGCAATGGGCTTGGTGAGTGACAGAGTGTGGAGGGCAGGGAGGATTGTGTCTGGTTACGGATGTTCACTGATCTCAGCGACACAGAGGAGAAGGTTGGGGACCTGTGGGGGGGGGCTCTCCCCTAAGTTCACCTAGTAACGCAGTCACAACAGCTGAGATCGGACCCACCTCTGTGTGCTTCCATGTTCCCCTTTTATCCTGTCAGCTGTTGGCATGTCTGTAATTATAAGTGAATCAAGGATTTTTAATAACAACCTAGAATTTGAAAGCTTGTATTTTTATGACTGGGTTCAGAATTTTAAGGGAGAACAAGACGTTCCCAATCTGAAGCCCTCCCACAGACTAGGGCCGGTGAATATAGGCTGGTGGCCTGACAGGGTTCCCCGCCAGGGGTGTGTGGTGCGTTTCCTGTCTTGGATTCCGCCCGCCCTGGGATCCAGCCTGATCCTCTCCAGGCATTCCATCCAGCTGGAAGTGGGTCTGCTTTGTTTCCATTTATGAGGTTTGTAGATTGAGTAACAGAATCTGGACTGCAGCTTTCATTGTGTTTTCATGGTGTTGGGTTACAAGGTTTCTTTTAAATTCATGGTTAGATTTCTGAATGTGTCTCTTGGACGTAGTTCTTCAGGAGTTCCCATTACTGATTCCTTTGCGATGGGAACAAGATGCAAAACTGGAACTTTGAAGGTTCTCTTGTCATTAGTGCTTTGGGAAATGGCATAGTGAATAGGCTTGCAAATCTCCCCTTAAGCTGGTAAAAGGTACAGATTCCCATTGCCTTTAAAGTGTACTAAGGGGTTTTAAATGCAGTATTTTTTTATTTTAAAATTCAAGGTGGTTTTTTAAAAAAAATCTTTAAATTCTGGTATAGTTAACATACAGTGTTGCTAGTTTCAGGTGTACAGTATAGTGATTCAGTTCAGTGTGGTACTTGGAGCTGGTCTCGATGAGTGTACTTTTAATGCCCTCCGTCTATTTCACACCCCCACTCCTCCACTTCCCCCCTAGTGACCATTGGTTTTCTAAGTGGTTTTTGTCTAGTAAAAAGGTTTCTATGCCTCAGGATTTTCATCTCTAAAAGGAGGGTGACGGCGGTGCATTCCTCATAGAAGATTGTTTTGAGAATTGAGAAATTAACGAATTAATTTACATAATGTGCTTATTAGAACTTGCCTGCCACAGGGAAAGAGTTCTGGAAGTGTTCATTACCCCCTCCTTGTATGTGCCATGTGGCTGTCTCAAATTGTGTAAAATAAGGATATTCAGCAGGATGGAGCTGTGGGGTGTGGCCAAGTACAGGCCGACTCCTTCGTTTTCCCATTTCTTTGCACATGACTCCCTTTGGTGCTTCTTCCCTGTTTGGCACACTCCTTGTCGCCTTCATCCGTTGAGACGGTGCTGAGCCTTCCGTCCGAGCGTCTGCCTCTCTTGGGTTTTCCAGGCGCTTTGTGGGCATGTGGTCTGTATGGGTCGTTGCATTCTTCGTGGGGCGTTTAGTTGTTGGCGATTTCTCCATCATGCAGGGAGCGCTGGGCTTACGCTCTCTACCCCTTCCGGGTCCAGTGTGGTTTGCAGCGGACACTCTCAGGTGGTGCTGATAGTGTGTGAAGTGGTCGTTGAAAATGTTCCCAAAGGTGATGCTGTGATTATAAAGCCGAGTGACCCGTTGCCAGATAGTTGACTCTTTAAATGGATTTTATCAATAACAAAGGGCTAAAAATGTTGCTCTATCTTTCCTAAGTGTGGGGTAGTAGCAAAATGTCTTTCTACTGGGTATTAATGGATCTAGCTTTCTGCTTGGAATACAACTTTTACTCATTTGGCAACTCCCCTAAACATAGGAGGCCTTAGATTTCTCAGGAAGAAAATGAAATTGTGTTCGAGTGGTTCATCTACTGCCTTCCGGTAGCTGAGGCATCAAGTCCTTCTCATCAGTTTCCCTCTTCAGGCCTCACACTAGGGTGGTAGTTGATAGGATAATAGTCACATTCACCCTTACCACGCTGGATAACCGTGAAGCTGGTTTGAAATGGACATTTTTGTTCTTTCAAAAGAAGGCATTTGTACAAAGGAATAGAAACTGAGGAAGAACACATCTGGAATACATTAAAATGAATTAAGTTATCATTTGTGTTGGTGGCGTTTGAAATGTCTGGGATTAATACTTACTGTATGTAGACATGAAACCTTGATGAACATTTGCCAAATCAAAAACCGAAATATTTTCCCATTTAACTGTTCCATTTTGAACTTTCCCTCCGGAAAAACATAATAACTCTATGAAACCATAGTTCTCTCTAATAACTCCTTTCACAGCTGTCTGCTGAACCTCTTGTTGAGAAGAGCACTGCATGTCATGTGGGCAAATAACTTCGTTTTACATAAGACTTGCATCAGAAACACTCTGACTGGATCCACTCATTATATACACACCCAGCCCCAGTAGTGGCTCGCTTCTTTTCATTTTCTCCTGCATCAGAATTTTGTTGTTTTATCTGGAGAGCATGCAGCCCTTTCAGCTTAGTCGTCCTTCTGAAGCTCTCTCTGATACTTTCTTACCCCCTTATTTTCTCTTGAAAAGTCTACTCTATCCTCTGTACTCTTAGGGTCCATCTGCTAAATGATGGTATCGCCCACATTGAGGTTGTGTGTATGTCTGTGTCCTTCCCCTCAGTTAGATTCCTTATTAACTATTTAGTAGTGATCATCTGTTATTTGTGATGTTTTGGCACCCGTATGACTTTTATCAGTACCTTCATTTTTTTCCATTCTGATGGGCAACAAAGAATGAACTATTGGAAAGATACTTGTATGTGTTTAATTGAATCGTTCTTGGTATTTGTCCAAGCAGTCAGCGTACCGTATTGATGGAAGACTGTAGCTGTGGGTTTTGGATAGATTTAAGAGTCTGGGTTTTGGGTAGTTTGGCCAGAAATAGTTGTGTGATCTTGAACAAAACATGCCTCCTCCCTGTGTTTCCATTTCTAAATTTGCAACGTTGATGGCCAGGGGAATCCCATTGGACTAAATGACTTTTCAGCTATAAAACTCAATGATTCTATGCATTATTGAGTACAAGAAAACAGAAGAAAAAATGTTACGAGAATTTAAAAGTAGCCTATTTGTTCTCTACTATTATGCTCACTGGTGTTTGAACATGACTGGGGGACTGCTAGCCATCACCCAGCGCTAGTAAGGAGGGCAGGGCTGGGAGCATGTTGGGTCTTGGTACATCCAGAATGGGTATTTAGGCCTGGCTAGGAGGTAGTTATCTGTGGTCTTGGGGGCTGTGGATAATATGAAGGTCAAGGCCTCTGGAACTGGGTGTAGGGGAATTCTGTGTTGAGCTAGAAGAAGGGCTGGGGAAGAACCCGAGATAAGATCAGTGCCTTGGGGAGGTGATGAAGGAGGCTTTCCGGAGAGCAGGGCGCGCATAGAATGTATAAACACAGTAGCCATGTGGAGTATGGGTGGAACAAGGTAGCTATCGTGGGCCGCAGGTGGAGCTACTGTGAAAACATGGTAAAATGATGGCATTGCTGAGCCTCAGTGTGACGGATTGTGAAGATGACCCGTCAGAAGATTTAGGTAGCGGTCAGGTCTTGTTACCTGCTCTTACAGGTGGAGAAACGGAGGCCAGCGATGGCAGTTCTCAAACTTGAATTTGCCCATCAGTTTGGAAGTTAAAGTTAGCTTTATTTATTTTTTTTAATTTAAATTCAGTTAGCTAACATATAGCACATAAATAATTTCAGATGTAGTGTTCAATAACTTACCAGTTGTGTCTAACACCCAGGGCTCATCACATCATGTGCCCTCCCTCATGCCCATCACCCAGCACCTTGCGGGCAAAAGTGCAGATTCCTGGAACTTACCCTGAGGGGATGACTCTGGAGGCCTGGGGTGCATTTTATCAAGCACATTAGGTGTTGCCGGTGGCTGTAGTTTGAGAAACTCTGCCCTTTGGGTGACATTTGCCCTGTAGGACGCTCAGCCTGGAGAGGAGGTGGGGGTGTGCCAGTGGAATCCACGCACCCTTTCCTGTGTCCGTCCCCTGCCTGGTGCTTGTCTGAAGTGGCTTGTCTAGGATGGGAGGACCTAACCATGTTAGTTAATTTGCCAGAGAGGGGCAAGAGACTTGGAGGTTATCCACCTACAAATGCAGTTTTCCTTATTTTCTGACTGATCTGTGATTTGTACTGTAATGGGCACTATTTTTTAAAAAGAAACATTTGGGTGGGTGGTGCCTGGGTGGCTCAGGTGGTTGAGTGTGGGACTCTTGATTTCAGCTTCGGTCGTGATCTCCAGGTCCTGAGATGGAGGATCGAGCCCCCCTTCAGCCTGTGCTCAGCAGGGAGTCTGTTTGGGATCCTATCCCCCCCCACCTTCACATGTGCCTGCGCACTCTCTCTAAATAAAAATCTTAAACATTTGGTCTTCAAAGAAAAGATTTGTTAAGTATATTAATTATAAGCATAATAATAGTGAAAGCTAACAGAGAAAATTTCAGTGTATTTAGGAACATGTATTTTGTCATAACTATTAATGAAAAAGCATTTCTATCTTCAATAAAGATCATTTCCTAAGAAACACTAACAGGCAGCATTTGGCTTAGTTCTATTTCAGGTTTCCATGTAATTTGGATTTTAAAATGACCTGTCTAGAAACCGGGGGTTGTCACTAAATCCAACTGTTATAAGTTCCACCTTGGCCATTAGTCTAAATGTGTGAGGAAATTGAGTCCAGAAGGATGGTTGACATCTCTGGAGCCTCAGTGTGTGTTATGAGAATGTCATTGCAATATGGCATTTTCTGAAAAGCTGTCTGTCACAGAAACTAAATTTTGATAGCTTGGTAAATCTCATTAGTTAGAGAATTGACTCAAACTTGAATGGTGTATACACAGTTGGCCGCCAACACTTGGAATTTTCAGCAGATCAATAAATGAGTAGTTCTGAAAATGAATGGGCACATACCCACTTTATTGTCAATGTGAAATAACTCCTCAGAATTTTTGTGTCGTCTAAAGGAAAATTTTTAAACATTTATAGAATGCATTAGAAATTCCTTTTTTTTTAAACTTAATTTTATTTATTTGAGAGAGAGAGAGCACGAGTGGAGTGAGGGAGAGAGAGAGAAGCAGACTCCCTGCAGAGGAGAGAGCCTGACACGGGACTCGATCCTAGGACTCCGGGATCATGACCTGAGCCAAAGGCAGACGCCCAACCGACTTAGCCACCCAGGCGCCCCTAGAATGCATTAGAAATTCTTGAATATTATTTCAGTACATTTATATTTTTGTACATTTCAGTAATTACAGTAATACAGTATTCAGTAATTACAATTCTGTAATTTCAGTACATTTATATTTCTGTGTGCAGAAGATATGACAAACTTAAAAATAATGATACAGACAGGATTTATAGTCACATACACATAAAAAATGTCTCAAATCTCAAACTGTGCTGTATTACTCTAAGAATTATATCAGCATTTTATTTACTTATTTATTTATAGAGAGGGAGAAAGGTGGGGGAGGGGCGGAGGGGGGAGAGAGAGAGAGAGAGAGAGAGAGAGAAAATCCCAAGCAGGCTCCACGCCCAGCCTGGATTTGGGAGTTGATCCCACATCTCTGAGATTATGACAGAAGAGTCGGCTGCTTAACAGACTGAGCCACCTAGGCGCCACTCAGCATTTTAGAACAGAATAACCTTTAGAAATCTTATAATTCAACCCATTTCTCAGAAGAGAAGCTTGATGTTTGAGGAAGTTAAACGAGCTGCTTTAATTCTCTATCACAAGTTAGTGGCAAGCAGAGCTAGGCATAGATCCTAGGATTGTCTACTTGAGACTTTTTTTTCTTTGCGTAACAGTGAGGAGGACCTGTTAGGAGGACTGCGTCAAAGAACCAGGAAGTGTTTTAGAATTTCTTGGGGAATGGAAATGAAACCTACGACTTTTTAGAATTTTTGGAATCTGCAAAAGGCAATAACAGCTTCTTAGCTTGTGTACTTTAGAGGTTGCCCAAAGGAATGCACAGCTTTACATAGGATGGCCTACAACCAGAGCTTATTATGTTGTTTAAAGCAGATTGTGTCATCTGCACAAAGATAGACTTTTTTTCTAATAATTTGTGAGTAGGGGATTTGAGGATACTATATACATTATTTGAGGTGAAAGGAATTTTAGAAGCAATCTGGTTCACTCCCCCCCCTTTTTAAAAGATTTTATTTTTTTTATGTAATCTCTACATCCAAAGTGGGGTTTGACCTCAGTCAAAAGTTGATTGAAATCAAAAGTTGCATGCTGTCCTGACTGAGCCAGCTGGGGCGCCTCTAGTTCACCCCTTTATTTTGTGTAAGAAGATACATGGCTTTGTCTTGCCTTTATGTTTATAAATAGCTGTGATGTTTTTGTTAATTGTTTTAAAAAGCAACAACTGATACTTCAAATTCTGTCAACCTGTACTCATTATCGTGGTCTGAAGTCTGGTTTTCACGTTTTGTGTCTTTGCTATTGAAGTATTTTGTAGGTTTTTGCAGGTAAGCAAACAGTAGGAGTTTGTGTGGGGTGGGGTAGGGGAACGTTGCTAAGAGATGAGAAGGGCTTTACCTATCAAATCTTCATTATCACAATGCATCCCTTTATACTAATTAGTCTGAAGTGAATAAATGAGCAGAGGCTATGGCAATATTCATGTTCTTTGTGAGCCAATTATACTATTCACATTAGTCAATTCAGGAAATTAGCTAAAAGGTTCTCCCTCTTGTCACTTCTCCCCCAAGCCTCTCCACTTTGGTATATACGGTATTTACTTTTCAAGGTGAAAGTTCACCTACCGAGTGCTTAATAGGAACTAGTTTGAAAGATTTTATTGCGTAAAGGAAAAAATGAATAAGGGTTTGAAGAGTATGATTCTCACTTTCTTAATTTTAGATGTTCAAGCTTCATGTTGTAATTTCTCATTTGGCACTCTTGAAATTTGTTAAAATAGCATGAAATTGACATGTGGCTCATAACAGCTGGTCTGCATAGTGCCTCTTGTATGTTTATTTTGCAGAAGGTCAGCAAATTCACCTGTGTAGGTGACTGATTTCTACCTCAAATCTTACAAACTGTGAGGGCTGGCGGAATCAATCACCTCAAGCTGGGGATGAGAAATAGTTGTGTTTCTATTTATTTCCAGGTACCTGAATGAGATTTTTCTAGAAGGAGCTGTCTCATAGTTTAATATTCTTCCCATAGTTTAATAAATTTTTAGCTCTGTTTTTGGTGCTATTCTTAAATATTATTGGTCACAGCAGTCTAGGGTACCATGATTCTGGTTTTCTGAAAATAAGTTTCTTAGCATTGTTCAGCCCTTTTGAGGTTTAATTTCTTTTTTTTTTTTTAAGATTTATTTGAGAGTGAGAGCAAGCATGTGAGGGGTGAGGGGTAGAGGGAAAGGGAGAGAATCTCAAGCAGATTCTCTGCTGAGCATGGAGCCCAATGTGAGGCTTGATCCCACAACTTAGAGATTGTGAGCTGAGCCGAAACCAAGAGTCAAACACTTAACCAGCTTAGCCACCCAGGCGGCCCATCGAGCTTTAATTTCTGAAATATTAGTGAATCCTGCCCTCTTGAATTATTCTTTGAAAACTCTGGTACTTTTTTTTATTTGACCCTTTGGAATGTGGATGTTTCCAGGGGGAGAAAAGAAAAAAATTCATGGACTGTGTGATAGCGGTGTTTGAATACCTCCTCGTGACGTTTTTACCTTTTCAGTGGTGAATCTGCAGTTAGGTTCAGTATTTTGGGGCAGTTACTTCCTGTGTGCTTCTAGTGGAGAGTGAACAGGAAGAGGAAGAGAATAATGGAAAGAATGGGCTTTGCGCCAGAGCAGGGGCTCTCAAACTTCAGGGCATCCAGATCCCCTGGAGCGTCTCTTAAAACACAAATGGCTGGACCCTACCCTCCCACACTCACCCTTTCTGATTAGGATCTGGGCTTGGCCTGTGAATTTTCATTTCTGAAAAGTTTCCAAGAGATGCAGCTTCTGTCGATCCCAGCCGCGTTTGGAGGACTGCTGCTCTGAAGGTCCGGTGCTAGTCTGCTCTGAATGGGGTTGTAGATCCACAGAGAGCATTCAGCTTCTCCGGGTTTCTGTTTTCCTATTTGTGAAATGTACACTATTCCTGGTTTTTCACACCTTTGAAATCAGAGGAATCTTTTGTTCCAAACTACATCTTCTGCGAATCTCCAAAATACCAAAGAGCTAAAGTGGAATTTTGTCAGTTACAGCAGAGGCAGCGGACAAAAGGGTTCATGTGTCCTTGTGGCTTTCTTACTCCCCTGAGATGGGGATGGGGAAGTCCCCAGGGCCCCTCCGCGGAACTGAATGTAGTCATGGATTCCGTGGAAGAGAATTTCTAAGGCCCCAAGCGTTGGTACCTTACTCTTTGATTCTGTAAGCTCTTGACGCTGTAGACTGCTACTTAAAAAGTTGGAAGAAACTGATTCGCGCTTTTTAATATAAGAAACTGTGTTTGGGACATGTAAATAGGTAGGAAGGAAATGAGTTTGAGACTTCCATGGTAACAGGAGATATTCAGCTCATTTCAGGTAGAAATGGGGAAATTAGTAGAAAGGAAATGGGAGGAAGGGGGAGGGG
The DNA here is from genome assembly GCA_028534135.1 of Potos flavus. Lineage (NCBI taxonomy): Eukaryota > Metazoa > Chordata > Mammalia > Carnivora > Procyonidae > Potos > Potos flavus. The sequence continues at coordinate 10,134,589 of CM052886.1, read as the reverse complement.
ATGATTTGGGTAACAGGGATGTGCCTTCGTGCCTTTGTATTTAGCCAGTACGTGTAATTGAATTCATATAATTTAACCTGGTCTTGTAAGCCTGATGGTCAAGCCTGAAATTGAATTTCCTACTCTGGACTGGAATCTTTCTGGAAAATAAATGAGAGGGAGAGCAGCAGTACTAATGTTTCAATAAAAGGAATGAAAGATCTCATAGGTCCCAAGTGTCCAAAGAGGATGTGTACCTCCTGCTTCTTGGTTCCTTTTGTCGTCCACTTTATGGAAACTCTAATATCAGCCTTAAGGAAAATTGTGACTTAGTTTAAACTTGATTTCGGTACTCAATGATTCTGTTTGGGGCTTTTGGAAGCCCTTATTTTCACTCTTTTTCCTTATCTCACTGTCGTTATAAGAAAAGATCTACAAAATAGGTGTCCACAAATAAGAAATAATTTCTGTGGTCTGTTACATGAAGACATTCAGGGGCAGAACACTATACAGTATGCAGCCTTTTGAATAAAAGTTTTTCAAACTGTCACGGGCAGTGCCATCAGTTTAGTGGGTCAGGTTGTTTTCTTTAAAAATTTTTTTTAATTCTAGGGATAGACTTTTTTTTTATTCCAGTGGCTTTCTGACTTTTCTTTTTTGACCAGTACCCATATTAAGACACACGAGGTAGAATAACAAAGCAGAATATGGAATAGAAAATATGTAAGTATATTACAAGTAGTAAGAATAACTATTACTTGAAACTTTTTAGTTTAATATATTTATATACCTATATATGCATGTATGTGCATATGTGTGTGTATTGTATATGGTATATTAGGATTCTATAAAGTATATTAGGATGCTGTATCCTAAGTATCCAGGAAGAGTTTTATTTTTTGTGGATTTTTACAATTTTATTTTTTTCAAAATTTTATTTCGATTTTGGTTAATATACAGTGTAATACTGGTTTCAGGAGTGGAATTCAGTGATTCATCCCTTCCATATAACACCCAGCGCTCATCACAATAAGTGCCTTCCTTAATCCCCATCACCCATCTAGCCCATCCCTGGCCCACTTCCCTCTGTCAACCCTTAGTTTGTTCTCTATTGTTAAAGGTCCCTTATGGTTTGCTTCCCTTTCTTCTTTTTTCCTTCCCCTCCCCTATATTCATCTGTTTTATTTCTTACATTCCAAATATGAGTGAAGTATGGTATTTGTCTTTCTCTGATTGACTTATTTTGCTTAGCATAATACACTCTAACTCCATCCATGTCGTGGCAAATGTCAAGATTTCATTCTTTGATGACTAATATTCCATTGTATATATGTACCACATCTTTTTTTTTTTTTTTTTTTTAAAGATTTTATTTATTTGACAAGTAGGCAGAGGGAGAGGGAGAAGCAGGCTCCCTGTCCCGATGAGCCGGGAGTCCACCACAGGGCTCCATCCCAGGACCCTGGGATCATGACCTGAGCCAAAGGCAGATCTGAGTCACCCCACGACTGAGCCACCCAGGAGCCCCATGTACCACATCTTCTTTATTCATTCATCAGTTGATTACATTTGGGTTCTTTCCGTGATTTGGTTATTGTTGATAATGCTGCTATATCAAAAGGGTTTTATTATATAGAAGTGACTCACATGATCTTAGAGGCTGGTAAATCCAAAATCTGCAGTTTGGGCAGACAGCCTGGTGACCCAAGAGAGCCAGTGGTATAGATAAAATCTGATAAAGTCCTGTTCAGGCAGGTCCTTTTCTTTTCTTTCTTTCTTTTTTTTTTTTTTTAAAGATTTTATTTATTTATTTGACACAGAGAGCGAGATCACAAGTAGGCAGAGAGGCAGGCAGAGAGAGAGGAGGAAGCAGGCTCCCTGCTGAGCAGAGAGCCTGATGTGGGGCCCGATCCCAGGACCCTGAGATTATGACCTGAGCTGAAGGCAGAGGCTTAACCCACTGAGCCACCCAGGCGCCCCAGGGCAGGTCTTTAAAAAAAATTTTTTTTGATGTTTTTATTTTAATCACTGGGTGCTTATCACAAGTGCACTCCTTAATCCCATTCCCTATTTCCCCTATCCCCCCACCCACTTCCACTTGTAACCATCAGCTTGTTCTCTGTAGTTAGGAGTCTGTTTTGGTTTCTCTCTCTCTCTCTCTCTCTCTCTTTCTTTCTTTCTTTTCCCCTTTCGCTCATTTGTTTTGTTTCTTAAATTCTACATATGAGTGAAATCATATGGTATTTGACTTTATTTGACTGACTTATTTCTCTTAGCATGATACTTTCTAACTCCATCCATGTCATTGCAAATGGCAAGATTTCATTCTTTTTTATGGCTGAGTAATATTCCATTGCATATCTATACCACATCATCTTTATCTGTCCATCGTTGATGGACACTCGGGCTGCTTCCATATCTTGGCTATTGTAAGTAATGCTGCTGTAAACACAGGGGTGCCCGTATCCCTCTGAATTAGTGTTGTTTTGTATTCTATGGGTAAATACCCAGTAGTGCAATTGCTGGATTGTAGGGTAGTTCTGTTTTTAACTTTTTGGGGAACCTCCATACCGTTTTCCGCAGCGACTGCACCAGTTTGCGAGAGGGTTCCATTTTCTCCACATCCTCACCAACAACTGTTGTTTCTCATGTTGTTGGTTTTAGCCACTGAAAGCTGTGAGGTGATAGCTCATCGTGGTTTTGATTTGCGTTTCCTTGATAAGTGACGATGAGTATCTTTTCACATGTCTGTATGTCTCTAGCGGAAGGTCTATTCATGTCTTCTGCCCATTTTTAAATTGGATTATTTGGTTCTTGGGTGTTGAGTTTCGTAAGTTCTACTAACCCTTTATCGAATACATCATTTGCAAATATCTTCTCTCATTCCATAAGTTGCCTTTTAGTTTTGTTGATTTTTTTCCTTCACTATGCAGGAGCTTTTTATTTTGATGTGGTCCCAACAGTTTATTTTTGCTTTTGTTTTCCTTGCCTCAGGGGACCTGTCTAGAAAAAAAATTGCTGTGGTCAATGTCAAAGAAATTACTGTCTGTGCTCTTTTCTAGGATTTTTTATGGTTTCAGGTCTCACATTTAGATCTTTAATCCATTTTGAATTTGTTTTTGTGTATGGTATAAGAAAGTGGTCCAGTTTCATTCTTCTGCATGTTGCTGTCCAGTTTTCCCAATACCATTTCTTGAAGAGACATTCTTTTTCCCGTTGGCTATTCTTTCCTGCTTTGTCAAAGATTAATGAACCATATAATTGTGGGTTTATTTCTGGGTTTTCTATTCTGTTGCATTGATCTATGTCTGTTTTTGTGCCAGTACTATACTGTTTTGATCAGTACAGTTTTTATTTTTTTTTTAAAGATTTTATTTATTTGAGAGAGAGAGGGAAAGATGGACCAAGGAAGGGTGGGGAGTGGCAAAGGGAGAGGGAGAAGCAGACTCCCCGCTGAGCAGAGAGCTCAGTGTGGGGCTTGATCCCAGGACCCTGAGATCATGACCTGAGCCTAAGGCAGATACTTAACTGACTGACTCACCTAGGCGCCCCTGATCAGTACAGCTTTGTAATATACTTGAATTCCAGAATCGTGATGCCTCCAGCTTTTTCTTTTTCAAGATTGCTTTGAGGTCTTTTGTGGATCTGTACTTACTTTAGAATTGTTCTAGCTCTGTGAAAAATGCTATTGGTATTTTGATGGGAATTGCTATAGACTGCTGGGGGTAGTATGGACATTTTAACAATATCTGACCTCATCTGTGAGCATGGAATATTTTTCCATTTGTGTCATCTTCAACTTCTTTCATCAGTGTTTTATAGTTGTCAGAGTACAGGTCTTTCACCTCTTTTGTTAGGTTGATCCCTAGGTATCTTACTGTTTTTGGTGCAACTGTAAGTGGGATTGTTTTCTTAATTTCTCTTTCTGCTGCTTCATTATTGGTGTATAGAAATGCAACAGATTTCTGTACGTTGATTTTGTATTCTGCGACTTTACTGAATTCATGTATCAGATTCAGCAGTTTTTTTGGTGGAGTCTTTCAGGTTTTCTATATATAGCACGTCATCTGCAAATAGTGAAAGTTTTACTTCTTCCTTAACAATCTGGATGCCTTTTCTTTCTTTTTCTTGTCTGACTGACTGCTGTGGCTAGGACTTCCAGTACTATGTTGAATAAAAGTGGTGAGAGTGGACATCCTTGTCATGTTCCTGACCTTAGGGAAAAGCTCTCAGTTCTTCACTATTGACGATGATGTTCGCTGTGGGTTTTTCATGTATGGTCTTTATTATACTGAAGTATGTTCCCTCTAAACCTACTTTGTTGAGGGTTTTTATCATGAGTGGATGTTGTATTTTTCAAATGCTTTTCCTGCATCTACTGAGGTGATCATATGGTTCTGAACCTTTCTCTTTATTGATGTGATGTATGACATTGATTTGCCAATATTGAACCATCCTTGCAACCCAGAAGCAAATCCCACTGGATTGTGGTGAATGATTTTTTAAATTATATTGTTGGATTTGTTTTGCAAGTATTTTGTTGAGTATTTTTGTGTCTCTGGTGAACAGAGTAGTTCTCTTTTTTTGTGGTGTCTTTATCTGGTTTTGGTATCAGGGTAATTCTGGCCTCATGGAATGAATTTACAAGTTTTCCTTTCTCTTCTGTTTTTCAGGCAGGTCTTTTTGTTCTATTCAGGCCTTCCACTGATTGGATGAGGCCTACTCACATGAAGGGCAGCCTGTTTTATTCCAAATTCATGGATTTAAATGCTAATCTCATCCCCAAAACATCCTTTAAGTTGACAAAATAACTATCATATATAGGTATATTAAGTTATAAGGCAAACTATGTCTTATATATATGGATGTATCTCTATATAGGGTTATATATGGATATATATTTACATAGAGCTATGTGTGTATACACGTGTGTGTGTGTGTGTGTGTGTGTGTGTGTGTGTATACATATTAATGAATGCCATAGATAGGTAGATACCATGGGATATCTCTGAAGGACTCACAAAACATGTCAGAGCCTTAGAGCAGAAGTTCTCAGTCTGGGGAAAGAGTTCTTAATCACCTTGGGAGCTTTTCCGAAATATGTATGTCTGTGTCAGGTCTTCCTTACACTTTTGTGCCTTCCCTTCAAGAACGAGGTTTTTTGTTTTTTTTTTTGTTTTTTTTTTTTAAGATTTTATTTATCTATTTGACAGAGACACAGCAAGAGAGGGAACACAAGCAGGGGGAGTGGGAGAGGGAGAAGCACGCTTCTGGCTGAGCAGGGAGCCCGATGGGGGACTCGATCCCAGGACCCTGGGATCATGACCCCAGCCAAAGGCGGACGCTTAACGACTGAGCCACCCACGCGCCCCAAGAATGAGTTTTAAAATTGGAGGGAGGTACGTGGCTAGAAAGTAGCAAAATATTTTCTGAAAGAGCTTGGCAGGACTGATGTGAAGAAAAGCCTGCAGCTCTGAGGTGGCTTTTCGGCGTCAGCCTGCAGGCGGGTGGTGATGGGCCCTTAGGGGCAGCGGGCCTTGCTGAGGCCCCTAGGAGTTCCCCTTGCTCCTGTAGTGGCTACAGTACCTGAGGCTCCTGGGAGCTAACAGACACTCACAGATGTTTGCTTGTCCTTAACTGTGTGGAAACCACTGCTGCCTTACCTACCGTCTGTCTGCCCTGTACCAGGCGCCGATGTGCGTGCTAGTGACTGAGAATATATGTGGTAATAATGCCTACGGTTCGTATCAGCCGGTGCCGTATACTCATGGCATGGAGCATCTTTAAAATTTTATAACTGTGTTATTACAACAGGTCTTTTAAAACGTTACAGACGTACCCTTTGAATCACAGGTTACCGCTTTTATTCTGGTTGGTTTCCTGGAAGTGAGGGGCTTGGGGAGACCTGGGAGCTAGCGCTGTGTAGAAACATAAATTAACAGGCTGCTCCTCTTCTCAAGCCTGGGAAGTAGACCAAAACAAAACGAAAGAACAGTTCTGTTCAGGCCTTATTAATGTTGGGTGAGCGCTCTGTGACACAGAGTGATGTTAAAAAATGAGTCCTTAGATATGTTAGGTAGTCACTCAATTTGTAAAACGTTAAGTGTCACTTTAAGGGCCAGGGACGCTGTTCTATTCCAGAAGGAGCTGTCCGAAAGGAAACTTTGGGACAGGTAACTATGTAGTCTGTGCTTGATCTTTTGAAAATTAGAAGCTCTCTCCCTTGGACTTGACCTCAGGCTGCTGTTTTCCTGAGTATCTCCCTTTATGCAAATGAACTGAATCGAGATTGTGTGGCTTCTCAGATTTTTCTTATCATATTAAGATAATTGGGCCTGAAATATTTGTTTTGAATAGCACAGTTACTCGAGCCACTCTCAGTACTGAACTGTGAAATGGTTTGTCTCAGGACAGACTTCCTTCCGTCGTATTGATCTGTTTTTCTCCTCAGAGGTGTGTCTGATAGTGACCTTATGAGTATATAATTTAAACATGCACGAAGCATAATTTTAGTTCCTCTGGGATTGTCCTCAGTTTTTATACCTTATCTGGCTCTCAGAAATCCATTTATTTTTATTTTTATTTTTATTTATTTATTTATTTTTTAAAGATTTTATTTATTTATTTGAGAGAGAGAGAGAGCACAAGCAGGGGGAAGAGGGAGAAGCAGACTCCCTGCTGAGCAGGGAGCTCAATGTGGGGCTCTATCCCAGGACCCTGGGATCATGACCCGAGCCGAAGGCAGATGCTTTACCGACTGAGCCACCCAGGTGCCCCAGAAATCCATTTAATTACAGCTCTTTTAGTATTTGTCCAAGTCACTAAAACCAGTGAACTCTCCCTCGGGAGACAGTAAACTTTTGATGGGCATACCAGTCAAAATGGAATTCTTCTACAAGCAGACACTTCTTGAGGCTTATTCTTATAAATGCATAGAGAAGTTGGCAGCCCTTTGGTACTTTTGGAGGGATTCTGGTGGGTACCAAATGGTGCATAGCTACTGTCTGCTTGAGAAATGTTAACGAGAGGCTCAGCTTTTCTGAATGTGTGTTTTGGCTTTTTGAGATAGCTTCTATGCAGGAAGAGCCTTCTTTTAAAACCAAATGTAGACTCTGGACTTTCTCCAAGAGAAGTATTATAAATATATCAAAGCTGATACTGTGCTGAATTTCTTTATAGAAAGAAAAAAGGAGTGGTTAATAAAATGCAGTGTTTGAGTAGAGCTCAAATTCAAAGAGACTGTCTTCTGTTCTGGCCAGTTTATTCCAAACCTTTTATGACGAAGTCCTGATCCACTCTACCTCCTCCCTCCATTGTTCTGTTCCATTTTATGTGTATCTCTTCACATTTCTCATCCTTTTTTTTTTTTTTTTCCGTGATGAGAGTTTGCTGAGAGAAAAAGGAGTTCACAGAGTAGGAAGAGAAAGCTAATCCTTACATATTTTGTTTTATCCTCCTTTTGAGTTTTTGATCGAATGTAGTTTTGCAAAACCTATTTTTTCTACATCTATGCTGAGTGAGTGGGTGGGGTTGTTAAAAACGAAAACAAATCCATCAGCTAAACCCTTTAAGTCATGATTCTGTCACATATGATGATATTTCATAGAATTAGCCACAGGACAATTTGTGATGCTATCTCAGAAATACATAATATATCCACCCGCCCCACCTTAAAATCTTACAGTGCAGCGTTTGGAGCCTCTGAACTATTCGAATCTTAAAATTCCAGGAGAGACCTTAGAGTCATTCCAGATTCACTTTAGAGGACAGATGAGAGAAATGACTTGCTCACCTTCTCCTCCCAGGTAAGTGTGGGCATCAGGCTGTGGTTCCTGGGTTTCCTCCTCCTCGCTTGTTCTTGACCCCTTGCTGGGCTGGAAGCCCTGGCTTTCTCAGCCATGATGAGAAGGTTCTCGTGGCACCTGCAGTGCCGCTGGGGCTTTTGGACGCAGCAGCTCAATTAGATCACCTGTGCCACGGAAGGTGCACCTGTTGCAGGTAATCTGGAAAGCGAGTATAAAACACGTCTCTGCCTGTTACGTGTTTGACGTTCTATAAATCCCCATAGTCAGAGTTTGGCATAGAATTTTGTCTCTTTTGCTTTGAAATTGTGCTTTACAGAACTGCACTTTGGAAATGACGTGCTGCGAAAGGTCGAGGCGCTCAAGGGAAGTCAGGGGAAAGGCAGGGTTACTGACTCACTCAGTCCCTCTTGTTCCTCAGGCACTGTGCTGGGTCCTCTCACCTGGTTCTTAAAATGAATGCTCCCCGCCACCACGGGAGAACGATTTTGGGAATCCATATTGTAGCTGAGGATACTGTGAGGCATACAGCTGGGACTGGGTCCCAGTTTGTCTGACTTGATATCCTTCCTCCTGGTTCGTTCTTGAGAGGGGGCAGGGCGGAAAGCATGTGTGTGTGTTTTACAAGCCAGATGGAATTCTGAAGAGCTGCTCAGCTCTGACAGCTGTTTAAATTATCTGTGACACCGCATCCCGCCATTAGAATGGGCGATGGATTGTTGACAGTTCCCATCAGAAGAGGCGGGAGCCCGGGCTGGTGGAGCAGCGCTCAGTCTTTCCAAAGTGTGAAGCATGATTGAAACTTGGATTCTAATCATTACCGCGAGGCTAGAAAACATTTAAGATACTGTTAGGCGGATTTTTTTTTTTTTTTTTAACAACTTAGGTGGAGCAGATCATTATTCTGTTTGCTTTGACAAAAAAAAAATGCAGGGATTTTTTCCACATACCAGAGTTCAGAAAAGGTATTTTGATATATCTCATGCTATTCATATTAATTTTTCATGTGTATTTATGCCCTTAAATCTATTTCTTCATCCCTTATCTCCCTTCATGGGTGTAGGTTTCATCTCTCTAGCTGGTATGTATACTTTTTTTTTTTTTTTTGAGAGAGAGCGCGAAAGAGAGCACACACTTGTGTGCTCCTGAGAGCAGGGAAGTGGGTAGAGAGGCAGAGGGAGAGAGAGAATGACTTGAGCTGAAATCAAGAGTCAGAAGCTCAATGGACTGAACCATCCAGGTGCCCCTGGTGTGTATACTCTTTAAGGTCGCTAGGCTTATCTTTTATTTATTGTCCTTCCTCAATTACTCAGGACAAAGTTTAACTCAGGCTTCAGGTAAATGCTTATTAAGTCATTTTCATTGTATTTCAAATGACTAGTTTGAATTATTATGCCAAATAGTTTTCGAGCTTTGTCTCTTCCAGTTTTATGTAGTAAGTTTTGTTCAGTTCATCCTAGTGATTTCTTTTCCTATTATAATGTGATAGGGCTCTCTTGCTGAGTTTTAATGCCAGGGGTTATGACCATCTGATCCATGAAACTCTATCAGGAGACCCATGTGATTGTGAAATTCTTCTCTGCCATTTGTGTAAATGCAAGATGATTTTGGGTAGGGTGGTTTTTCTGTTCTTCCATCTTTGGATTTTGGTCATTTTGGAGTATACACTACACCCTATTGTAGTTTCTCGTCAGTTTATCTTATATGATTCATTTACTTACCCAGTTTCTTTTATCTGACCGTTTTCCTCTTTAAAGCTAAGAAGGAGAGAGACATTGCCTTGGTAGGGCCAGAGCAGCAGAGGGAATTTCAGGAAGCATCCATTTACCTTTTCTGTCCTTCTCGCAGTTTTCTCTCCTTTCAGAAAAGAATCTCCTCGCGGCTCCAGCAACCAGACATGCCTGTGCGGAGTTTGGGGTGGGAGGGAGTTGCCCACCAAAAGGCTGGAAAGTAGATGGGAATAGAGCTTTGGAAGATCTTACAAGTGTGGTCAAGGGTGTTGGGGGTCAGCATCACCTGCCCCTAGGGAGGTGGCGAGAGGGTTGCACTCACAGGGTCGGGGTGCGTGCTGGAGCTGGGGGTGCGAGCAGGCCGTTGCAGGAGTCCTGGGGATGCGGGAGGGACCTGTACCCGATGGACAGGAGGGGAGCGGAGAACAGTCCACACCGGGTGGCTGGCTGCCTGTGGGCAGCATGTAGGGAAGAGTAGAACGGGACCCTGGCTGCTCAAGCCTGGGTGCCCGTGGTACAGACATGGCGGCAAAGGAGATTCGGAGCGAGTCAAGGGGAATTTGGATTTGGGCCTCCTGATGTCTGAGGTGTCAGCAGTCTGTGACACCTGTGAGAAATGTCCCACCGACAGAAGTCTGGAGCTCCAGAGAGAGGTCTTGGCTGGATATATAGGTTTGGATTCTACCTCTAGCAATGATGACTAAAACTCTGTGAGGGGATGGTCTCGTCAGAGAAGAGAGCACGTGCAGAGAGGAGAAAGGGACCGGGACACAACCTTGTCGTCTGCTTAATTTCTGGAGGTAAGATGAGACTAGGAGACAGAGGAGGGAGTTAACTTCTTGAATGCCACGGAGCAGGGGAGAGGTGAGGGAAAGTCTTTAGACTTTGTTCATCAGATTGTCAGACTGCTAGGAATTTAAGAAGGGACAGTATCTCCTGCGGGCAGGAATGCTGGGAAAAGGCAGTCTTCCAGCGATGCTGGTGGGAATAGCCACTGCAGAAGGAGTTCCGGCAGAGTCCATTAAAATTTAAAATGCACATAGCCTTTGACCCAGTGGTTCCTCTCCTGGGACTTTATCCCGTAGAAATAAAAGCAGCTGTATGTAATTTGTTTGTCCAAGAGTATTTATTGCAGCATTGTTTGTAGTGGCAAAGAACTGGAAAGTCAGTGGATGCTTTCAGCAGGGGCACGGTTGGGTGGAAGATGGCCTGGCCATGCCTCGGATTTCCGTCCCTCCTGACCTGGAAGGGTTCCCACGAGAAACGAAGAGGCAAAGAACCCTGTATAATATGATCTCGTTTTTGTGGAATATGAGATCCTAAAAGGCAGTCTTGTATGTATGTTCATAGTGCTTGGAAGGAGGGAGGTTAGGACTATGGGAGGAGGTGGGTGAGAGATAAATAATAAAAAAGACTGCTTACAAAATGGAAAAGGACTTGTGTGTAGATGTCCCCATAGACAGATGGCAGAAGGTGTTACAGGTGAGTGTCTCAGGGTGTGTGGATGTGGCTGAGGTTTTACTTTTTTTCCTCAGGACTTTTCTACGTTGGTTGCAAATCAGTGAGCAGAGGCCATTGGATTTAGAGTTTAGAAATCATTGGAAACCATCCTAAGAGCGTTTGGGAATGGAAGCGCCATTTGTCATGCTTAGGAATATCGACAGAGTACAGATAGTTGAAAAGTAAGTAAAGAAGTAAGGTCAAAGAAAGTAGAGAAGAGCTTTTGAAGGGGTATTTTTGGCGGCAAAAGAGAGAAACAGAAAGGCACAGGGCAGAGGCAAGACTGATTCGGTGCAGGGTTAAAAAGGCAAGTGTGGAAGCGCGGGAAGGAAATGTGGGCTTTGGAGGAGGAGAGGCTGAGCTGCAGATGCCCTGGGGTGGGGGTGGGCTGGCCGTGGGGCTCATCCGGTCTGGAGCCCCAGCGGACAGCCTGGGAGGTGAGAGCCTCCTGTCTTCTGAGGTGGGCATGTGGGCCAGTGAAGGGACAGAAAGATTTTGAGGTTTGGACAGAAGTTGAGGGAATGTGCTTTTAAAATAATAGGGGAGGGAGGATTATAGGCTGACCGTTAGGGGCTTCAGGGTGGCCGGAGCTACTCGGGTAAGTGCAACAAGTTTGGAACGGCCTCTGTGTGGATGATGGAGAACTGAGAACACGTCAGGGAAAAGTAGGACGTGGCAGAGGTTCAAGGTAGAGAACTGGAAGGCCTCGTGGCCACCCCCACGATTCAGTGACACTCAAAGGCAAACTGCAGGGGGACCGGCTAGTCCAGGAGTTGGGGGTGGGAAAGATGGGACCCTCAGAATTGACTTCCAGTAGGGACGAATACTGTTTATCCAAGAAAACGAAGGGGGCGGGAGGCTTCAGATGGGTAATGACATCATTGCGGAACTGATGGGGGGAGATAGGCAGGTCAGAGGGCCCCTCAGAAAGGGACTGAGGGGGCCAAGACCCACTGAGGGACATGGATGGGCAGATGGGATGGAATGCAGAGGGTTGCTGTCCCTGGGGGTCTGAGGTCTTGGGGGTAGAACAGTTGCTTGTTGGATCATAGTTTGAAACCTCGTGTTATCTGTCCTAGAACATTATCAACCTTCTTTTGTCTAAATTCAGCTGAACTTTAAGACTTCTAGGATTTCTCATGAAGTCATTGCTTTGGCTTAGTTGGTTTAATCACTGCCCCTCAAAAACAACACCTGCCCCCTATCCTATGTGGTTTGGTTGTATGGCCACATCAGTAGCCATGAGCCACGTGTGCCTGTTCAGCACGTGCAGTGTGGCCACTGCCACTAAAGGGTGCTGGAAATGCAAAACCCAAGCTGGGTTCTGAAAACTTAGCACAAAAAAACAATTGTAAGCTACCTCGTGAATAATTGTTTAGGTAATCAAATAATAACCTGGATACATGGGCTAAAGAATATTAAAATTAATCTCAACAGTTTCTTTTTACCTTTTTATTTTATTTAAGATTTTATTTATCAGAGAGGGAGCGCATGCGTGTGAGCAGGGTGAGGGGCAGAGGGAGAAGCAGGGTCTCTGCTGAGCAGGGAGCCTGAGGCAGGGCTCGATCCCGGGACTCTGGGATTGTGACCTGAGCGGAAGGCAGACACTTGACCAACCGAGCCACCCAGGCGCCTCTCTTTTTACTTTTTAAATACAGTTACAAGAAAATTTAAATTACATGGCTCCCATTTTAGGTCAGTTGGTAGCACTGCTCGAGACCTTTGGTGCACTTTTTCTCTGCTGGATGCCTTCCCAGTGTCTATCCACTTAGCCGTAGCTTCTTACCCGTGCTGCAAGGGCAGCGTTAGTCTCTCTTCTCCTTTCTGTGACACTTACTGTCTTGTCTCTTATCACGTATTCCTAGCTCCTGTAGGGAATGTCCAGAGTTTCTGGTTTGTATTTTTATTTGAAATCCGTTTGCATCCATTTCTTATCTCCCTCACCAGAATCTAAGATTGGCATTGCCTTTACTAGACTGTCATCCCCTTGAAAGCAGGATGGATAAAATAGGTGTAGTTCTGTCTCAGCTTCTGGCAACATCTCTAGTACTGGGCTCTGTCCCTAAGAGGAGCTCCAAAGTTTTTGAATGAATAAATAATGTATTTGCATTTCCACTGGTCTCTTAACTTTAAAATACAAATCAGTACTATAATGCTACCTGTATTTTTTTTTTTCTTTAATTTCGTAGACATCACTGAATTTTACGGTAAGTATAGTATTTGAATTTGGACAGGCCTGGCCTCAAATCTAGAAAGATCATTTTTGCTTTGTGACCGTGGGCCGGTTCTTTGATTCTTGGCACCTTAGCGGCCTTGTTCGAAATTGAGATACTGATACTTATCTTTTTTTTTTATTTCTTTTTTTTAAAAAAGATTTTATTTATTTGACAGAGAGAGATCACAAGTAGGCAGAGAGGGAGGCAGAGAGAGAGGGGGAAGCAGGCTCCCTGCTGAGCAGAGAGCCCGATGCAATGCGGGGCTCGATCCTAGGACCCTGAGGTCATGACCCAAGCCGAAAGCAGAGGCTTTAACCCACTGAGCCACCCAGGCGCCCCGAGATACTGATACTTCTCAGGGTTGCCTTGAGGAAAAGCCCTGGTACCGTGCTCCATAAATGTTCACTAATTGCCAGGTCCCTTTTACAAGTAGGAAAGTTTGTTTGGAATGTTAAGACTGTGCATGGAAGCCGACGGTGAATTTACAGGGATCTCTTTCTCCTCCTGACTGCTGGAAAACTCATTGGTGGTAGTATGCATTTGGGCCCTTGCTTATGTTCTGATGGTATTTTTTTTTTATTTGTGATAATTCTAAATAGCGGCAGTGTTTGCCACTATTTAGTAGTTAATTAGTAATTAGTAGTTCCCTCCATCTCTGCCCGAAGAGTCCTTCAAGAAACGCATGTTGCTGGCATCCATATTAGTAGGCAATTAATAAATATCTGCCGATTGAATCATGAGTGGCAGCTGTAAGGGAGAACATGTGCCCAGAGGACATTTTTAAGAAAAATTAGTTCTTATAAAGGATTCGTTGAATGGATGGTAAAGTGAAAAATGAATTAAATGAAATTAAAAATTAGGTGAATGAAAATAAACGAAATGAATGATGAAATGAAAGTTACTCACGGGGAGAAGGTTGGAAATGGTGGGGATGGACTGCCGCAGAGATTCCAGTGAGACCCCAGAGGTACCTTTTCTTCCCAAACACATTTTTCTGTGATACATCGGAAAGAACATGAAACTGATAACTGGTTGACCTGACTTCTTGCCCATGGCCTACTGGCCAGGTGTGGGATCTGGGGGAAGTCACCTAACCTTTCGGAGCCTCTGCTTCGTTGTTTGCAGAGCAAGGGAGACAGACCAGAAAAGGCAGCAAGCTGGTAGGCGGCACATGGCCTCGAAGTCAGGTGAGCTTCTCCATGCTGGCTTTCCCGCTTCCCAGCTCTGCAGCCATTCCCATGTTCCTCAACTTCTTTGACACTTTTCAAGAGTGAGAGCGAAAGGGTGTCTTCTATTCCTGACAGAGGAGCTCCTAAATCGTCTGCATATTAGTGGGTGATTGAACGTTTGTTGATGTGAAGAATGAGGCTGTCAGGGGAACTTTTGAAAATATCTTTATTGTAAAATCGGGTATATTGAGGGATAATTTATGTGCCATGAATATCTTTTTTTTAGCTTAATTTTTTTTTTTTTTTTTTAAGAGAGAGAGGGAGAGAGCAAGCCAGGGGTGGGGAGGGGTGGGGGGAAGGAGAGGGAAAATCTGAAGCAGGCTCCAAACCCAGCACAGGGTCCAATGAGGGGCTCGATCTCACCACCCTGAGATCATGACTTGAGCCAAAATCAAGAGTCAGACACTTAACTGAGCCACCCAGGTGCCCCCTGATTTCATTTTAAACTGAAACTCTGTGCGCATTAGATGATAATGCCCCATTCCTCTTCCGCAGTCCCTGGCAGCCACCCCTCTATTTTCTGTCTCTGAATCTGGTGGTTCTAGGTATTTCATATAAGTGGAATCATACAGTTGTTCTCCTTTTGTGACTTGTTCCTTTCACTTAGTGTAATGTCCTCAAGATTCATCAGTATTGTATAGCATGGGTCAGAATTTTCTTTCTTTTTAAGGCTGGATAATATTCTACCACATCTTGTGTATCCACTCATCCATACATGGAACTTGGATTTTTCTACCTTTTGGCTGTTGTGAACAATGCTGCCGTGAACATGAGTGTACATAGGTCTTTGGGATACTGCCTTTAGTTCTTCTGGATATATATGTTCAAAAGGGTAATTGCTGCATCATATGGTAATTATGTTTTCAGGTTTTTGAGGAATTGCCATATTGTTTCCACAACGGCTGCGCCATTTTACATTCCCACCAGCAGTGCACGAGGGTTCCAATTTCTTTACAACCTCACCAACACTTGATTTTTTGTTTTTTAAAGATTTTATTTGTTTATTTGAGAAACAGAGAGCGAGAGAGAGAGAGAGAGAGCGAGCATGAGAGGAGAGAAGGTCAGAAGGAGAAGCAGATTCCCCATGGAGCTGGGAGCCTGATGCGAGACTCGATCCCGGTACTCCAGGATCATGACCTGAGCTGAAGGCAGTTGCTTAACCAACTGAGCTACCCAGGCGCCCGATTTTTTTTTTTTTTTTTTTTAATAGCAGCTATCCTCATAGGTGTGAGATGGTTGTATAACCAGACTTTAGATAATAAAAATTTATGGGATCTAAGAAGTATCATTTGATATCATCCATTCAGTTAATCTCATTTAAATAGATAATGAAACATTTCCTGCTCGATTGTGACTTGACCATGTATCTTGTCTTAGAACTTGTCCTGGTCAAAGGTAGGACTGAAATCCAAGTCTCTCCACCCTCATTGTTCCATGAATGATGCATTCTGGTCATTCACTTATTCCCTTAGCTGACATATAACACACATCAGTACTGCATGAGGTGCAGGAGTTGACAAAGATGGTTCAGATGAAGGCGCATCCCTCGCCACCCGTCCCTGGCTGCCGCTGTCCCCAAAGCTGCTCAGTACCGTTCAGCTGTCAGTTTAATGACCAGCTAGTAGAATCTGCAGAATCATGCTTGATAGCCCTGGCTTTTACTTTCCTCCCCTATTGTAGCATCAGTCCAGAGGAGCTTATGAAAATGACCTCCCTAGCCTTGTTTTATTTTTTTTTAATTCTACCATTTATTTTATTTAAGTTCCATTTAGTTAACATGTTGTGTATTATTAGTTTCAGAGGTAGAGGTCAGTGATTCATCAGTCTTCTATAACACCCAGTGCTCATCACATCACGTGCCCTCCTTGGTGCCCATCACCCAGTTACCCCATCCCCCACCTCACTTCCCCTCCAGCAACTCTCAGTTTTTTCCCGATGGTTAAGAGTCTCTTATGGTTTGCCTCCCTCTCTGTTTTTATCTCAGTGTGGCCCTCAAAACTTGATAATTTTCCACAAAATCATTTGAGAAGAAAATGAGATAAAGGGGACAGGGGCAGAGATGGTGAGCTCGCTAGCAGCAGTCGTAGAAAGCTGACCGTATTTAAACAGCGTTGGGCATGCTGTGCGTACACGGGTGCCTGTCTTGTTCTCAAAGAGCTCCTTGACATCATCTCTGACGCATCTTATGCTAAGGGGAGACTCCTAAACAACCAGGACGCCTGAGTTGTGTTAGTACAGCTCCCACCTTGGAGAGAACATTGCTTGGACTGTTGCAGCAGCCAGCCGATGTCTGTTGTCAAATCTTTGTGTTACGAGAGGTTAAAGCTTACTGAAGTCAAGAGTATGGTTACTGCTTAAATACAGGCTCTCGTTAGAGTGTTCCAGCTGATGATGGTGTTGAGTAAAGCGTTAACCGGGCTCGCTTGTGTCGTGTCCTGGGTTTGGTTTTGGCTTTGCAGCTGCGGATGTGTATAGAGTGAATTCGTTTTCATATCCATCTTAGGTTTCTTCATTTCTGGCTTCTCTTTTGACAAAGTGGTTTTTCAAACTAGGGCACCGAGAGAGAAGGAGGAACCTAGTTCTGTTGTGGTTTTTTTTTTTTTCCTGGCACATGAGTTTTACTTCATCTTGAAATCTGTAATCCTTTCCGCTTTGTTGAAGGTGTCTGAATTTGGCTTGGATTTACTTCCAGCCACTTCAGGAAAATGGACTGTGGAGGAAAATCTGAGCCCGGGAGGGTGGGGGGTATCTCCGAGACAGGGGCTTCCCGTACCCGGCGCCTGACTCTTGAGGCCACGTCTCCGCCTGACGAGAAATCTGAGGTGCGAACTCTGCCAAGGTGCAGATTGTTGAGGGGTGGATGTGAGGGGGCCCTTTTGATTCAAAGTAAATGAATTTTTATGAGAATTTGCCTTCTAACGGCCAAGAGTCTGTCGTTCCGTAGCGAACCTGCATCGTGTTCAGCTGCTCCTGCGTGTTTTGTGAACGGGGCAGGTTTGGGTGTTCTGTCCCACTCTTGCAGCCGCCGGGTGTTGGGGGACATCCCGGCCTGAGGGCAGCCGCTCCAGTGAATGGTCTCAGGTGGCCAGGCAGAGATGAGGAGGTACTGGAAAGTTGCCTAAAGCAGATGACCCCCATCATCCCTTGGAGGCCTTCTTTTGGGGGGAAGGTTCTTATTTCTGCGCACACCCAGCAATCATGAGACTTAGCCAGCCGCCCTTGGAGGTCGAGCTCCTGGTGGACCTGAATGTTTTTATGCTTTTGTTCATCACGCTTAGACGTCCTGCTCATATTAGAGGCCTCGACTGCCTGCTCCCTACACCCCCTACTGAGCGGCAGGTTGTTGGTTTGGACATAATGTCTCTGGCCCTTACTTTTCATCCTCTGAGAAACGAAGAGATGGAAGAGAGTATTCCAAAACCTGCGTCGTCGTCAGGGACATTGTCACCTAGTTGACTTCGTAGGAGCTTGCCGATGCCAGGGCCTCTAGCGGGTACCCCCTCTACCAGTGTCCTTTAACTCTGAGCGCTGCAGAAGGGATTCCTTCCCAGTCTGGAGAGAAGGGCATGGGCTCCGGGCGGTGAGCAGGTAAGCCCTAGAGCTGGGTTTTGACCTGGTCTGATTCCAAAGCACTTGTTTTTTTTTTTTTTTTTTTTTTAAATTTTATTTATTTATTTATTTGACAGAGAGAGAGAGAGAGAGAGTTCACAAGTAGGCAGAGAGGCAGGCAGAGAGAGAGGGGGAAGCAGACTCCCTGCTGAGCAGAGAGCCCGATGTGGGGCTTGATCCCAGGACCCTGAGATCATGACCTGAGCCGAAGGCAGAGGCTTAACCCACTGAGCCACCCAGGCGCCCCCAAAGCACTTGTGTTTTTGGACTGTACCACGTTGTTACCTGGAGCTACGTGGTTGGGGGTAAAGTACTTGTCACTTTCATAGGACGTAAGTAATTGAAGAACAAAAGTGAGTTCCGAGAATTCTAAGCAGTCTTAAATAACTGCTTTTCTAACGGTAAGGTTCAAGTACCAATATTTGAACTGGAGATTGTAAGAGCTAACAGAAACGAAACATGATGTAATTTTTTTTTTAATCTTATAGAATTCGCCAACCACAAATTTCCTGGAAGAAATTGTGCATTTTTTTTCTGAGGATGTCATAACAGCTGGGTTTAGGAATTGTCTTTTGGTGGCAGTTGGGCAAGTTGTCTTTGATGATTTTGATATTTTTGCTTTATAGGAAGAAAAACCAGGCCCTATTCCTAAATTGTTGTTATATTTAGGTCTTCAAGGGTGGATCTTGTGAGGTTGCTATTATAGTAGACTGAAACCTATATATAGGGACACTCAAATGTGGTGTAAATCCATGTCTTTAAAAAAAGAAAGCAATTACTGTGTTCGAAAGCCAAGCTATAAAAAGTAAATGAAATCATAGGAGAGCCAGGAGGGGATTTCATTTTACTAAGCAAATGGCCCTGACTTCCTTTGTGCTTTTGTGTCCTGTAGTATCAGAGTGGGGAATGCAGATGTCTCCAAGTTAGGATCGTAGACGTTTACAGGTCTCAGCACTTGTCATATGTGGATGGAGAGACAGATCTGAAAGAATGAAGTGCTCAGACACTCAACTTATACTTTCAGTGTCCTTAGTTATCTAGCATCCCATAGAACCTGTGTTATTTTTTTTTAAGTTTATTTTTTTTAATTTAATGTATACTCATGCCCATCATGATATTATTTCATCAAAGTTAAAATCCATTTACTTGAAAATATGTGTCTTTAACCACCAAAGTCGCACTAGTACCTTACAGTGTTGCCAGTCCTATTAAAAATGTATTTTTGATACACATACACAAATGCTGTAAGCACCTTCCCTCCACTCGCG
>CM052886.1:9989229-10115156 GCA_028534135.1 Potos flavus | reverse complement strand
CGCATCGTGAAATGCTAAACAGTATTCCCCTCAGGGATATGTTCAGAATTTCACATGATAAAAATCTTCATTTACTCCTCAGCAAATACAAATGATCTTGGCATTATTTCTGCCATGCGTTCCCCAAGTTCTTCCCAAGGTTCTCATTAAGAATCATCTGTTTGCAACAGGAATTGAGAGTTTCTCACTTCTCCCCCTCCCCCCATCCTTGGGGGAGGGTAGAACGTTTTAATGCTGTGCTATTACTTTTCTTTGCAACATTCATGGTGGTTACTGGCCACGTTCTGAAAGGAATGGACCATTACAGAACACCGAGTGGACATTGGAAATGTTTTTGTAACAAAGAGGCTGCGCGCTAGAGGCAGATGTGCTCAAGCAGGGGCTGGCAGGCTTGGAGGGGCTGACTCATCCGTGACTCACAGGACAGCCTGTGTGGCCCCCTTGGCCCTGGTGCCAGCCTCTGGATGTAGAGAAGGCGCTGTCTCGGCTCTCCCATGGGAACTGGAAAGTGGAACTATCCGACTCTGGTTCTGGCTTCGTTCAAGTGTGGGCTCACCCTTTGTTAGGGACTTGATGAGAAGCTCTAGGAAGCTCACGCACATGTTTTGGCTTTGGCAGCCTGTGTGATTTAGGAGACACTCTTGTGCTGCTGATGTGATGCACGGGGAAACCCTAGCACAGAGCAGTGGGTCGGGAAGAAAAAAAAAACTTGATCAAACACCAGTTCCAACAGCACCGATCTTGCCTCTGCCCACCTGGAATGCCACGTTTATCATATTCTGAATCTCCGCATAACTTGTAGCTCTGTGTGGACTTTGAATATTTCTGTTCAGTAGCAAATTATTAAAATTCCTGTAACTTAACAGAATATTTTGCTATCTGATGGGGCAAATACTTCCTTGTTATTTTTCTCTCAGAATACTTCCTCTTGGCTACTCTAACAAGTTATTCTTCTAGATGAACTTTAGAATTAGCCAATCACATTGTTTCTAAAAACCTATTTGGGATTGCACTGAACGTGTAGCAATTTAAGGAGAATTGACTGGTTGATTTGAATCTTCCTACCAAGGAACATAGACTATCTCAGAATTTTTTTAGGTCTTTTTATGCCTTTCAGTAAAAGTTGTATAGTTTTTAAATATAAGTATTATACATTGTTATTTTCTTCCTAGTTTTTAAGTAATTTTTTCAGGCAATGGAAAAGGATTTTCCCCCTCAATTTTTAAATGGTTATCATTAATATGTAGATGCTTATTCATTATTATATATTCATTATATGGTGCCCTTACTGAACTTGCTTAATAATTCCAATGGATTTATTGGAAACAGTTGACTGTTTTTGATTTTCTCACTTGATATCCTATCCATTAAAGGATGAACAATATTCATTCCTCATTTCTTGATTGTGGCATTAGGGTTCCTGAATGAATTGGTAAGCTTTCTAGCTTTTTCTGTACTCAGGAACTATGTGAATCAAGGATTTGCTCTCCTTTGAAAGTTTCATACCTTATCACCCATAGAAGCAATTGGACTTGAAGTGATTTCCATATTTCTTTATGATAACTTCCTAAAATTAGTGTGCTTGAGATGGAGGAAGCCTGGTAGGCTGACAGCTGGAGGGATGAATGATCAAACCTGGGAGGTGAGGCAGGGAAGATAGCTGGGTGCACAGGTAAAGAGGGCGATCCAGGGGTAAGAGGAGAGTGACATTGCCCCCACTTGCCACCAGTCCTTGTGCAAGACCTTTCTGGAATATCATTATTTCATGTAAGGGGGAAAACACTTTATGCCTCAGCTATTTCCCGGCCAAGTTGTGATGAATCTTAGGGCCTTTTCCCCGGAAAACAAGGGAGGTGGTTTAGGTGTTAAAGTCAAAACTGAACTTCCTTCTTTTGGTAAACTTGATTTTGAAAGTCTTGTGACGGCTGCTTACGATTTGTTACTGTGACCTGGAGAGATTGAAGTTGGCAGGCCATGCTCACTAAGGATGGGACCATGGCTAGCTGCAAGAAAGAACGAGCTGACCACTTCTGCCTTTATTCTGCTTCCAAATCACAAGCCTCCTGGTCGCGTTTGCCCCACTGCTGAGGGGCTGTCTGCTGAGGCGTCAGGCACCCCTGCATGGAATGTCTGCCTGTCCTTCATGTGATCGTGGAAGACTGTGTTTGCTAATTTCCCTCATTTATGTGGAGTAAATCTTGGAAAAAAGCTATTTTTCTGTACGGGTGGACATCAGACTTTTGGATTCTGTTGTTCACTATAAATACTTTTGCTAAGTACCCTGCCCTGGGGAGATTCTGTAGTTCCAGATAATGAGGTTAAACCATTCATTTTAGAGAGTTTCCTGTCTTTGGATTGAGGGCTCTGCTGCCTCTTGTTAGAAGACCTGGGAAATAGTAGGTAAGGAAGTTTCTCGGATGGAAATGATGCCTAATAGCCATAAAATTTAAAATTTGAGAATGCATTCATGGTTTTGGTAGAATGAGTTCCCGCGAGGGTCTTTGTCCTGCCTGAGTATGGTTATTTCTTTGTTATATGTGGCTAAGAATTTTCATGAAATGCCACACAATTGGTATTCACAGGATGCCTTCTAATACCTTCAGCCTTTGACGGTGTGCCCAGAATCCCAGTGTGAAAATGCACTTTCATAAATACTTCTCCCTGCTAATTAAATTAGCTGCTTAAAGGTGTGACTTAATTGTCCTGTTAGTTGTTGTTGGTGGTGTTGTTTAAAGATGTATTTATTTTGAGAGAGAGAGAGAGTGCATGCATGTGCATGGGGTGAGTGTGGGTGGGGAAGGCCAGAGGGGGAGAGAGAATCTCAAGCAGTCTCCCTCTGAGCATAGAGGAGCCAAAGTGGGCCTTGATCCCATGACCCTGGGATCATGACCTGAGCTGAAATCAAGAGTGGGATGGTCAACCCACTGTGGCACAACCCAGGTGCCTCCTATTAATTGGTTTTTTAAAAGGCTAAACACATTTGTGCACCTGTATGTGTTAGGTATATATTAGAATTAGTCAAATCCAGGTGAGCCTTTGTAAATGATTCAGTCACTGTTGCTGATATTTTATTCATTTTTTTAAAGTAAGCTCTGTGCCCAATGTGTGGCTTGAATTCACGACTCAAGATCAAGAGTCACATGTTCTACCAACTAAACCGTTGGTAGTATTTTAAATATTTTAAATATTAACCGTTGCTGATATTTTAAATACTTTTTTCCTTTTTTATAGTTTGTCTCCAGCTTTTTTTTTTTATTAGTTGTGTCAGATTACAAATTTTTTTATTTTTGAAAATGACGAGATGGTTTGTCTGGATATTATTGTGACTTTCTTTTAAAGCTGAACCAATTGCAGAGCCTGTATTTAAATAAAAGGATCTAAATGTATCAGATTTCTGTGTCATAGACTTAAAGACATATAACATTACTAATTTCAATGATCTTTCAATGATCTTACTCATTTTTCTCACTTTTGGGTGGAATCGAGAGTAAAGAAAATTTCTGGGAATTAATATCATGTGTCTTTAATTTGAGGGATCTATGGAAAGTTAACTTCTATTCATATTTGGAAGGTGTGTAGAGTGAAACCAGGGGCAATTAATTGAGGTAGAAAATTCACTGCTCCTGTAAATACTAGAGAAGATAGTAGAGCCTCTCAAAATATAAAATATACTTTATAGCATATAGAAGATCTGTAGGGGAAAAATGAATAATTCAGTGAGAGAGCTTACACTAATGAGAGAAGGGAAATGTTTAGGTTGAACAGTATAAGCCATTTTGCCAAAATGTTTTCTTTGTTGTTTCTGTGTGTTTTCGCCTTGTGCGTACACGTCTTAAGCCCGTGTGAGCCTGTTGTTCTGTGAGCAGGAATTACAGTTTAAAAGGATGACGTGATGACCCTTTCCCCACCACCCACTCACTGTGTGTACATGGAACAGACCACTCAGTGGGTTTACATTTGAAAAATACAGATGCTGATAGTAATTTATGTCCTGTGCGGTATTAATCATTAAGTCCCTGTACACACAGAGGAAAAATAGAGAATTGAAGCATCTGCCAAAGTAATTCAGAGGGAATTCTCTGAGGGCAATTAGGATTTGTTTTCTTCATCTCTGCACTCTGTACCTCTTGAGGATGCAGGAGACTTTTTTGGTGGGGGGGTATATAGTATACTTTATTGAAGGTACAGGACAAGGTAGGACTCCCTAAGCCCCTCCCCTTGTTCAGGGGTCTGGGATGGAAACTGTGTGGAGGTCAGGAGATTCTCAGTGTGTTGGGGGATGAGTTGGGGCAAGGACTCCCTAGCAGCATCGGAGGGCCTCTCTTTTCCTCTTGCCCTCATTGCGTATGGGTCCAGGGGACTTTTACTCCTTGGAGGTTACGTGGACCATAAGGCCTACCACCTGGTCGATATCGCCAAATTCATTGTCATACCAGAAAATGAGCTTGACAGAGTGGTCTTCGAGGGCAATGTCAGCACCAGCATCAGAGATGGAAAAGTGGGTGTCACTGAGACAACCTGGTCCCCACTGTAGCCCCAGGATGCCCTTACAGGGGCCCTCCAGTGCCTGCTTCACCACCTTCTTGATGTCATCATATTTGGCAGCTTTCTCCCAGGGGTAGGTCAGATCCACAACTGACGTGTTGGTGGGGACACTGAAGGCCATGCCAGGGAGCTTCCCTTTCAGCTTAGGGATGGCCTTGTCTACAGCCTTGGTGGTGCCAGTAGAGGCAAGGATGATATTCTGGGCAGCCCTTCAGCCATCATGCTGCAGCTTCCCAGAGGGGCTGTCCACAGTCTTCTGGGTGGCAGTGATGGCATAGACTGTGGTCATGAG
The DNA here is from genome assembly GCA_028534135.1 of Potos flavus. Classification (NCBI taxonomy): domain Eukaryota; kingdom Metazoa; phylum Chordata; class Mammalia; order Carnivora; family Procyonidae; genus Potos; species Potos flavus. The sequence continues at coordinate 10,110,319 of CM052886.1, read as the reverse complement.
TCCCTCCACAATGCCACAATTGTCATAGATGACCTTGGCCAGAGGGGTCAAGCACTTGGTGGTGCCGGAGCCCTTGCTGACAATCTTGAGGGACTTGTCATACTTCTCATGGTTCATGCCCACCATAAACATGGGGCATTAGCAGAAGGGGCAGAGATGATGAACCTCTTGGTCCCACCCTTCAAGTGAGCCTTAACCTTCTCCCTGGTGGCGAAGCCCTCAGTGGACTCCACAACATAGCACCAGCATCACCCCATTTGATGGTGATGGAATCTTGCTTCTGGAAGATGGAGATGGGCTTCCCATGGATGACAAGTTTCCTGTTCTTAGCCTTGACTGTGCTGTTGAATTTGCTGTGGGTGGAATCATACTGGAACGTGTAGACTATGTCACCGAAGGGGTCATTGACGGCAACAATGTCCACTTTACCAGAGTTAAAAGCAGCCTGATACAGTTTATTCCGACCTTCACCATCACGTCTTGGGAATATGGCTGGCACTGCACCAGAAGATGCAGCTGTCTGTTGAATGGGAAGGAGCAGTGAGCCAGGAGACCTTTTTTTTTTTTTTTAAACATTTGTGTTGTATATAGACAAATAATTTTGGCCTAATATTTTCTGTCTTTACCCAGAAAACAACAGTATGTTATCGTAGTTTGAGATTCCAAGACCATAGCTCATTTGCATTTCCTCTCTGTATTTGCCCTGATATTGCCTTGCATGTGCGACTGCTATGTTGTACATTAAACACATCTGGTCAAACCGGTTTTGATTTTCCTTGTTTCCAGGTCTTATTCCTGGCTATTGGGAATAGGTGAATACAGCAGGGTCCCATTTTGAGTACATGTCTATTCATTGCCACAGTGATGGCCTCAGGACCTCTGCTGCCCTGCCTAAGCCCTGTTGGAAGGCAGCCCAGAGAGACCAAGTATTGTGTTGTTACCACTGGGCCACTTCTGTGGTCTTTTAGGAGCCATGGTTAAGTTTTATACTTTTTTAAAAAAATCTTTTATTTTTAAATCAAAATAGACTCCACACGCAGCTCCACACCCGGCATGGAGCCCAGCATGGGACTTGAACTCACGACCTAAGATCAAGACCCTAGCCAAGATCAAGAGTCAGATGCTTAACTGACTGAGCCACCCAGGTGCCCATAAATTTTATACTCTTAATTCCTGGAGGGTAGCTGGCTTCTCTTCCAGAGCATCAGTGAAAATGATAATGTTGCTCAAAAGCATAAGGCTATATTTTATCTATGGTCTATAATATCAGTGGCTTAAAATATCTGTTTTATTTTATGGTATTCCCTCATCTTGTAATTGGTATAGCCCTTTGGTTCTGAAATCCAGAGTAGAAACAAAGCAAGTGTTTCAGGTTTAAAGCTAACAAGAAGTTTTAGAAAGACTTAGCTTCTTTAAAAAAGAACTATGCCAGATATGAGTTATACTCAGAAAGAGAAATTTTGCCCAAGAGATTGTTCTCATGTACATCTTTCTTAGAGCAGCTCTGTTTCCTCGAACATGCTTGTCTCTTTTCTCTTCTTTGAAGCATCTGCTGCCTTTGGCTTCTGGCCTAGCCCCTTTCTCTTGGCTTTCTTCCTTCTTTGTCATTGCTTTCCTTTTGCCCTTTGGATTCTTCATCTTCTTTCCATTGTCATAAGATGATGTTTTCCTTAGGGGACCATCCCTGGTCCTCTTTATCCTTTTAAGATAGTGTATTTTTGCCCCTGTCTTCAACTACCATTTGTACATCTCCATTTCTGTGCAGTTAATAACACCTCTAGTTGGGACCTCTCTTGTGGTCCAGTGTTGTTAATTTCCAACTGGATATCTTCATTTGGATATTTTCTATGTTCCTGCAACTGAGTGAATAGAAAAAATGAAAGAAGCCTTTTTTACAGTTGCTTCTTCATGGAGCTTCTGCCTCAGAGCATATGACAGTCTGTGAGTCCCATGTTTGAATCCTGGCTAGGTTACCCAACCAGTTTTTCCTGCCTTATCACATTGGCTAGTACCTCCAAGACAATGTTGGCTTGTTCCTAGTCTTAGACTAGGCAGTCTTCACCAGTAAGTATATTGTTAGTTGTAAATGTTTTTGTAGATACTCTTTATTATTAAGATTTTAAGAATAAAGTTTAAAAACATTTTCATTAGCTAATTATAAATATTTTTAATGTTAAGAGGATTTCTACTGAACAAAAACAAAAATCCACCTTAAATAAACTTTTAAAAAGTTTTGTTTTATTTTAAAATTTATTTTTAGAGAGTGAGAGAGTGCGTAAGCAGGGAGAAAGGCAGAGGAAGAGGGAGAGAATCTCAAGCAGATTGCACATTGAGCATGGAGCACCATGCAGAGCTTGATCTCTTGACCTTGGGATCATGATCTGAGTCAAAATCAAGAGTCGGATGCTTAGCCAACTGAGCCACCCAGGCACCCCGTGTTTTATTAATTTTTAAAAGTAATCTCTACATCTGACATCGGGCTAAAACTCACGACCCTGAGGTCAAGAGTCCAATGCTCTACAGACTGAGACAGTCAGGTATCCCTACCTTAAATAAATTTAGGGAAATATAAAATTGGTATAATCAATGAAATTGTCAGGGTCAAAGAAGCTTTCACAACTGAAGAGAAAACGATAGTAGAGGTATGGTTTAGAGGAAATGAGCCTATTATTTAGTTTAATGATTGTTGGTGCTAATTTTTCATTTGCTGGATGGATATGGAAGTGGTAAATTTGATTTTGCTACCTTTTTATTTTGGGGCATTAAACCTATTTTTCCTGTATTTAATCAGGAGATTCAGAATAATTTTGGAGTTTTGCAAATATCATGTTGTGTGTGTGTGTGTGTGTGTGTATGTGAGAGAGAGAGAGAGAGAGAGAGAGAGAGACGGTCATCCTCCCTGGAACTGTAAAGTCTAAGCAATTTGGAATTGAATTTAGTTCCTTTTCCCCATAATTAAGAAAATTAAACCTGATTTAGTCCCTAAGGAGGCCTCTGGAAAAGCCTGGAAGTTCTTGTTCTCATCAGAATCATATGTTAAAACGTTATGAATCTTGTTAATAAAAATGACCATCAGTGGACCGTGATTAATTCTGGGACCAGGTCATACACACAGTCCTTGCTTGACTGAAGTAAAAGACTCTTGAAAGGCTATGATGGTACCAGGATTTTTTTTTTTTTAGTATGAAAATTTTTTTCTCTATTTTTTAATTTTTTTAAAGATTTTATTTATTTATTTGACAGAGATCACAAGTAGGCAGAGAGGCAGGCAGAGAGAGAAGGGGAAGCAGGCTCCCTGCTGAGCAGAGAGCCTCATGCGGGGCTCGATCCCAGGACCCTGAGATCATGACCTGAGCTGAAGGCAGAGACTTTAACCCACTGAGCCACCCAGGCGCCCCTCTCTATTTTTTATTTTTAAGATTTTATTTATTATTTAGAGAGAGAGTGTGTGAGCGGTGGGAGGGGCAGAGGGAGAGAATCTCAAGCAGACTCTGTGCTGAGCCTGGAGCCCAATGCGGGGCTCAATCCCATGACCCTAAGATCATGACCTGAGCCGAAACCAGGAGTTGATCATTCAACTGACTAAGCCACCCAGGTGCCCTGAAAATTTCTTTTTTTTTTTAAGTTTTATTTATTTAAGCAATCTCTACACCCAGCATGGGGCTCAAACTCCTTACCCTGAGATCAAGAGTCTCACGCTCTTCCAACTGAGCCAGCCAGGTGCCCCAGTATGAAAATTTATATAGAATTTTTACTTTTCGTAGGTCTTGGAGCTTATATTCAATGCTTCGTTAACAATAGTCGATGCACTTTTTGGTACATCTATCTGGGCAGATTGAACAAAGAAAGAATCGCTGTACCCGTGTGCATTCTTTAGGTCTTTTAGGTGGAAAGTTAAAGGAGATGATTGATTAGAATTTTAAAGATGCCCTAACACATAGTAGGCACTCAGCAAATATTTGTTGGAAGATGTTGAATGAAAGAGGTGGGGGGAAACGTGTTGAAATGGTATTTACTCCTTTTTCTTTTTTTCCATGAAAAGCGAGTGCATCATCAGGGTCCCTGTTAGCTCTAAAATTCTTAGAGTTCAAAAATCTAAAATTATCAGTTGTTAGGTTCAAGGCTTCATTCTGAGAGACTCGCCTTCTTCCTTAGGCAAGCCACTCTATAACTCTCTCTATTCCTTTTCCCCTAATTGTTACTTCAGAGTTTTTCTGTCCTGTTGTTCAAGAACTTTCTTCCAACCTGAGGAGCATCCTCTTTGGAATTCAGTCTGATTCAAGTCTTTTCTCCATCAACTGTTTATTGTATGTATGCTCTTTCGTAAATTTTCTGAACCTCCGCTTTCTCATCTATAAATTGGGGGCAGTAAAATCTCCACCTCAAATTTAGTTGTGAGCCTGAAATGCCATGAAGAGCTTGGCCCTGTACCTGGCATATGTTAGGTCTTAAGCAAACTGTTAACCATTCCCCCCACCCCACCCCCGCCCCCTTAGTCTGATAGCTGCATGATTATCTTTCGAATGATTAAGACTCTAAAATTAAAATCTGTCTTTATTGTCCTGAAAAAAAGAAAAGTCACAGCTCACTCCTGTTACCCACAACTCCATGTGCTTTTCTCCTGATGTTGTAGGTCAGCATGAATAGTTTTTACTGTGTTCTTCAGGGTTTGTTTCTGAGTCCCTTCTGTTTTTGGTCTCCATTGCTGTTCTGCATCTTTATTCCAAGCTGTGGTTGGCTGGATCTTTGTTCTCTATCCTGCTCTTTACTATCTAGCCGACCATAAGGAAATCTTTGTTTCTCCATTTTCACTGTTAAGTAAAGAGGTGATCTTTTTCTCCTGTCATAGGAGAAAGTAGAGCTTGATTTGGAGAATTTTCTCCTTTTGAGATTTGCTAAGTAAGGAGTATGAAAAAAAAAAAAACTTTTTGCTGAAGCGTAAAGAGCACAAATCATGTGGGATCTTGGTGAATTTTCCCAAAGTGAGCATATGTGAGTGATAAGGATCATAGTAAATTTAAGGAAAGTCTCTAAGTGCTCCGAACTTGAGTAAGCCTTCTTGCCCTCGTCATCTTTCAGATTACCCACGTGTTGTGAGAAGCATTTCAGGTCCCTGGTGCCCTCTGACCCACCATCTGCTAGCTGGTTTTGTGTGGACTGGGTTGACCTGCCCTGCCCACCCTCTCTTTTCTCTGAGATGGGAAGTGTGGGGTTAAAGAGACGGATGCTTTGTTCTTGATGCCTCCTGCCTTCGAGGAGATGTCATAAAGAGAGAATGCCGTATTTCCACTTTCCCTTAACCAGTCTTCCCTTGTGGCCAGCTGCAGATGGGATGCAAAGTGCAGAGGAAATGCTGAGGGAAAACTGACTGCCTTTTTTCCTCTGCTTTTTCCTGTCTGTTCAACAAAGCGTTCAAGATGTTGAATATAACAGTGCTGATTTAAGAAGCTAGTGTGAAGAACAACTGTGTTTATGATTAAGATTAAAAAACTAAACTTAGACTTTTTAAAAGGAGGCGTAAGCGACGGTGTTAGGAATAGCGGATAGTTTTATATGGTCTGTAGAGCGGAGGTCTGCAGGAAATGAACTTAAATCGAGGCGGAGGGGTGGAGGCTGCCATGTGACTTCCTGTTGGAGAGGGCTCTGGAATATTGGAATGTATGGGTTGCTTATCGATCTCCTGGATAGTTGGGGTGGTGTGTTTACAGTAGCCACAGTCAGAGATTGGAGTTGACCTTGCCTTCTTTCGTCATTATGTAATTTCCTAAATGTGATGAAAGATACCAGGGTTTTTTACTGCCATTCACTTAATGGGAAGAGATGGATGATATAGACATTTTGGTATAAATTATGAGATTTTTGAGAAGTGCTAATGCTCAATTTTTCAGACCAAGGGCATCCCAGTGCTCTTAGTAGTTGTGCATCTTAGTAGTTGTGGGACCACAAATCAAGGATTGTTGGGAGGACGATTGTTGGGAGGAGGTAAGATATCTGAAGGGCTTTGTAAATTGTGTGATGTCATGTACCAGGGTGAGCTGTTACACTTCCCGTGGCCTTTCTACTGCTGTATTGAGCTCACATCTTCTCTACCTTCTCTAGCTTCCAGACCTCCATGTCTCTGTTACTTGGGGCCATTGGGTAGAATTCTCTTGTCTGTATCCTGCCGTTTGTTCTAGTTTTCAGTGCTCTCTTGGTGGGCGATGCTGGTTGAGGTGAAGGGGGAAATCCCGAGAGGTGGGGAGGTTTTGCATTATTTGAGAGTAAGGAAGCTTTTTGAGAAACTATAGATTTCGAAGGGGATGCCGGAGGTAAAAGGCAAAACTGGGAAACAGGCAGAGTCAGTCCACGTGTGGCGGGGGGCATGGGGCAGGGCAGTGGGTTGGGCTGAGTGCCTTGGCGCTCCTACGCCAAACAGTATCCTGACCCCCTTAGAGAGGGGAGAAACGTCGCTGGCCTCTCGCTGTCGGCACAGCCAGAGCCCTGCCTCAGGACAGGACATCAGCATGCTTGTCTCTGCCATGAGGGTATTGGCTCCAGGAGTGGACGGCTGGACCTCTGTTCTGCTTCGTCCTCTGAATTGGGAGCTGTGGTGTGGGCCTGAGGTCCCACCTTGGTTGCCACCGTCAGGAGGTCCGACCCTGGTGCTGCTGGCCTCGTTTGGCTGTTGGTCCCTGAACCGCGTCAGTTGCGGGGATCTTTGCCTTGTCTCCAGAACAAGTTGCTTCTGCCTTGGTAGCTTATCAGATATGTTTTCAATGATTTTATCTCATCTTGTGTCTTAAAATGTGCCCTCTAATAGAATCCCATTTTGCTGTTGTTGTCGGCTTTAACAACGTAAAATTATTTTCTCTCTGTTTTGGAGGCTGGAATCCAAGATCAAGGTGCTGAAGGTTTGGTTTCATCTGAGGCCACTCTCCTTGGCCTGCGGCGTCACCTTCTTGCTGCCACCTTACCCGGTCATCCTGCCATAAGGCCCAGCCCTGGTGTTGCTCTGTGTGTCCCAGTCTCTTCTTTTTTCTTCTTGTTTTTAAAAATTTGCATCAAAGTCTATTAAATTCGGTTCAGTTTTTTATGACATCCGTGCACCAAAAAAATCAGTTCTGTATAATAAAGAATATTTCAGCCTAAGATGGAAATTTAGAAACTGCAGGAAGGGTAAGCACTCTGTCCTTCATCATTGTTAGGATAATTTTTAGAAGGGTAACTACTATTAGTTACCTGTGGTCGTGTAATAAATGACCCCATCACTGAGAGGCTTGCAGCAGCAGTCACTCCCGCACAGCTTTTGTGGGGCCGCGGTCTGGGCTCGCTCGGCTGGGAGCCCGGGACTCGGGGTCTGTCACGGGGCTGCTGTCATCGTGGGGTTCCCTGCAGGAGGACCTGCTTCCGAGCTCACTCACGGGCTCGCTGCCCGTTAGAATCTTGCTTTACCTGATGTGGGAAATCTGTCTCTATTTAGAGATCTTGTAAACTGGGTACTAATTTATAATCTTCTGTAAGTCTGCAGTTTGATACTGGGATGTGCTCAAAGATGGACATGCTTCTTAAAAAACATCTTTATTGAGGTATATGGATATACTTAAAAAATATGATTTCAATTCTGATCTTATTGAAGCCGATGAGAAGGAAAAGCTTTGCAACCACTTACTCTCAAGTGATTATATAGCCTTCTATACCAGACCATTTTCTTAACTGAGTAAATTTTTATGCCTTAATTTGATTCCTAAGTATTTTACATTTATGTTAAATATTTGAAAAAAAATGAACTTTTTTTTTTTTTTTAAGATTTTATTTATTTGAGAGAGAGAGAGAATGCATCAGAGAGGGGAGGGTCAGAGGGAGAAGCAGACTCCCCATTAATCAGGGAGCCTAACGTGGGACTCCATCCAGCGATTCTGGGGTCATGACTTGAGTTGAAGGCAGACACTTAACTGACCGAGCCACCCAGGCGCCCAAAATTGATGAACTTTGATAGATAGAACAAGGATCCTGAAACTGCACTTCTCCAGAGGGCTGGTTGGAGCCAGTCGAGTGGAGCAGGGTGTTTCTCTCTTTTTCTCAGACACTTACTACGGGTGTCTCATGGTTCCATACTCCACAATTATGAGTTTAAATTACAAAGATTGTGTGTGTGTGTGTGTGTGTGTGTGTGTCTCCATAATCTTCTATTATATATGTAATGTGTAAAATAATCTATTTACAATATGCATAATTTTGGGGTGCCTGGGTGGCTCAGTTGGTTAAGTGTCTACCTTAGGCTCAGGTCATGATCCCGGGGTCCTGGGATTGAGCACCGTGTTGGGAATCTCTGCTCAGCGGGGAACCTGCTTCTTCCTCTCCCTCTATCCCTTCCCCCTGCTTGTGTGTGCCCTCTCTCTCTCTCAAGTAAAAAAATAAAAGAAAAAACAATATGCATAATCTTTATTATGTATAGAATATACATAAATCCTCTGTTATAGACCATATAAAATTTAATTATATATAATCTGTCTTATACATATTTCTCCTGTATATAATTTTTGTTATATATATATTTTAGATTGATAACATGTAACCTATTTATATGTCATATATGTTATCTCCTAGTCTATGTGTATGTGTATATTCCAGTCTGAAATATGAGCTCATGAGGAGCAGATGTCATAAATCACTTTCATATCTGGTAGTACCTGGTATAGTAAGTTAAGGTTCATGGTACGTCCTCAGCAAAGGCAAGATTTGATTGCAGTGATTCCTCTGATGAAGGTTGTATTTCGCAGCCATAGGTTGTGTGTGTGTGTGTGTGTGTGTGTGTGTGTGTGTGTGTGTGTTGGGGGAACCTACAAATGGAGGCCCTCCAGGGGGCTCTCCTGGCATTAGTGGCATTTGGGAGGAGCAAGGCTGTGATGTGCCCTGAGTCCCCACATCTCTGAATTCCAGGCCTCTAAGTTGCACGTCTCCAGGGACACCGTTCACATGTCACACTTGCTTCTCCTGAATTCCCCTTGCCCCCACGCAAGACAATTCGAGTGCATGAAGTAAAAGAGTGCTGTGTGAGGTGATGGGAACATTTTCGGCTACTGCATCACAACCAGCTTCCGGTCTCTCCTGGGGGTTGGTTCTGGAGGTGAGGCCCTCCTGGCATGCCCTCACCAGAAGTGCCCCTTTCCCCTGACTGTAAGGAGGTTGGAATGAAGCACCATTATTAGCATTTCTGTAGTTGGTATAGTATTTTCCCTTTATGAAGAAAGCCTTGATTTTGGTGACCAAGCTGTCTTGCTTGATTATTTTGAAGTTTTTCTTCTCTTTTCTACAGAAATGCTACATAACGCTACTCCTTGATGGGGATAATGGTGATTTTTGGAGTCTTCCCGGGATCTGTGAGCTCAGGTAGAGGTTGTCCAGGCTGAGCATGGGGCTCAGGACAATCAGATTCAAAAAGAAAAACTTTTGGAAAGAATGAGATGAAGGGTTTTAATAGGGAGCCATAGTAGATAATGTCTTAGTTTGGTGGCTGAAATGGAATTACGGTTAACTGTGTGTCTTAAACGGCAAACCTCTGTTTCTCCTAGTTCTGGAGGCTAGAAGTCCAAAATCAAAGCACAGGCGAATGCGGTGTCTGGTGAGAGCCTGCTTCCTGAGTCGGAGCCAGCTGTCTTGTCACTGCATCCTCACGTGGCCGAAGGTGAGTGGGTTCTCTGAGGCCTCTTTTATAAGAGGACTAGCACCACTCGTGAGGGTTCCACCCTCATAACCTGTCCGCCTCCCAATAACATCCCACTGGGCGTTGGGATTTCAACATATCAATTTGGGGAGCCACCAACATTCAGTCCATGACATTTGCCCTGCCCCCAATCCCCAAATTCATGTCCTTCTCAAATGCAAACCACATTCATTCATCCGAACGGCCCCAAAAGTCTGAAGTCATTCCAACACCAGCTTTAAAAGTCCAGAGTCTCATCTGAGTCTCATGTAGATCAGGTGTGAGTGAGACTTAAGGTACCGTTCGTCCCGGGGCAGATACCTCTCCAGTTGTGAACCTGGGAAAGCAAACAAGGTCCAGTCTGCATCTTCAACACTTTGTTAGAAATTACTTCAACTAAATACCCAGTTTCATCACTCCCAAGTTCAACCTGGAACGCCAGTGCAAGTCAGCCAAGTTCTTTGATACTTTACAGCAAGGATTGCCTTTCCTCTTGTTTCCAGTAACCTCACTTCCATCTGAGCCCTCATCACAATGACTATTTCCATCCATATTTCTACACACGCTCTGCTCATGATTACTTAAGTATTCTCAGAGAAAATGGAAGCTTTCTGTCGTGGGCCTTTCAGGCTGGTTATAACAGAATACCACAGACTGAGTAGCTCATAAACAACAGAAATTTATTTCTCACAGTTCTGGAGGCTGGACCTCCAAGAGTAGGGTGCCTGCATGGTCAGTGAGGGCCCTCTTCCAGGTCGCTACGTTCTTGTATCTTCACTTGGCAGAAGGGCCTAGTGAGCTCTCTGTGCTGTCTTCTCTAGGGGCACTAATCTCATGCATGAGGGCTCCACCCTCATGACCTAATGACCTTCCAAAAGTCCCACCTACTACTGCCATCACTTGGCAGATTGGGGTTTCAGGATATGAATTTTGAGGGGAACACAAACATTGAGACTGCACCACTTTCTGTATAGCTCTTTTCTGAGTCCTCCCCCAGAATCATCCTTAAAGGTCCAATGTGATAGTGTGTGATTTTTCTAGCACGTACCTCCAAACTTTTCCAGCCCCTACCTGTTACCCAGTTCCAAAGGTATTTGTAACAGCAGCACCCCACTTCTCCATACCAATTTCTTAGTCTGTTCAGGCTGCTGTAGCAAAAATACTGTAAATTTTTGGTTGTAATTGTTAAACTGTACAGTTTATAATTTTGTTAAACTCTTTGTTTAAGCATGGCACAAACATTTATTTCTCATAGTTCTGGAGGCTGGAAATTCCAAGATCAGAGCACCAGAGGATTCTGGGAGAGCCTGCTTCCTGGTTTATAGGCAACTGTCTTCTCGCTGTGTCCTCACATGGCAGGAGGGGAAAGGGAGCTCTCTGGGGCCTCTTTTATAAGAGCACTAATCCCATTCACGAGGCTCCATCTTCCTATACTTTTTACCTACCCAAACACCACCTCCTAATACCATCACATTAGGTGATGTATTAGATTTCAACATACAAATGGGGGGAAGGGGACACAAACATTAGGTCCCTAACAGATGGTCCTAAAAGGCCTTTGAGTTCTACTTTTTACCCTAAAGTGTTGCTGTTTGCTTAGCACTCAGTTCTTGGGCTTCGTATTCGTGTGTTTGATGCTCTAGGACAGCAGAATGTAATGGCTGAGAACTTGGTTCCCTAAATTCTACACTGCTGATGTGAATCCCAACTCATCAGTTCCCCATCTCTGTGATTTGCAGCAAAGTACTTTAGCTATTTCAAATCTCAGGTTTTCTCATCCTTAAACAGGGGCTACTAATTGGGTCTATAGCATTATCGTAAGAATTAAATGAGACAGTGTACGTAAAGCATTGGGTACAATGCTTGGCACTCAATGAAATCCCAGTACGTGTTAGTTCTTGTCACAGAGAACCAGAGACCTGTTCTTTAAGAATAAAGTCAAACCCAGTTATTGTTTCTAAACAAGGTCAGTTTCTGCTTCTCCACTTCTAGGTGTTTCTCCCTATCTTGCAGCATATTTACTGTAAGTGGATTCAGCAAGCTGGAATGGGCTAGCAAGCACAGGACTTCTAAAACATTGAGCAAGAGACTTATGTTCCCCTAGGCAAGGGACTCAAAAATGTACAAATGGCCAATAAGCATATAAAATGATCCTCAGTATCGCTAATCAAAACCATAATGGAATGCCACTTCACACTCATCAGAATGGTTGTTTCCAAAAAGTTTCCCCAAACAAAAAACCCAGAAATAATAAATGTTGGCAAAGATGTGGAGAAATTGGCACTGTTTGCTGCACCGTTGGTTGGACCATAGAATGGTGCCATTGCTAAGGAAAACATTTTGGTGGTTTCTCAAAAAATTAAGAGTGGAATAACCGCACAATCTAGCAGTTCCACTTCTCGGTATCTACTCCAAAAGAATCAAGAGCAGGGATTCAAACAGGTATTTGTAGCATATTCAGAACAGCATTATTCACAATGGCCAAAATGTGGAAGCAAGGCAGTTGTCCATGGACAGATGAATGGATAAATAAAATGTGGTAAACAGGAGGTGGTATATCCCGACAATGGACTATTATTCAGCCTTAAAAAGGAAGGAAATTCTGACATATGCTTCAACATGAATGAACCTTGAGGACCTCATGCTAAGCGAAACAAGCCAGTCACAAAACAGTCTGTGTTACCACCTAACACCACTTACAAGAGATATTTGGAGTAGTCAAATTCATAGAGACAGAAAGCAGAATGGTAGTTGCCCGGGGCTGAGGGTGTAGGGGGAATGGAGAGTTAGTGTTTAATAAGCATGGAGTTTCAGTTTTGTAAGATGAAAATGTTCTGGAGACAGATGGTGCTGATGACTGTACATGGGTGTGAATGTTCTTAATGCTACTGAGTTGTGCACTTAGTGGTTAAAATGGCAAATTTTGTTACGTGTATTTTACCATAATTAAAAATATAAATTTTGCAGTGCCTAGGTGGCTCAGTTGGTTAAGCATCTGCCTTCTGCTCAGGTCATGATCTTGGGGTCCTGGGATGGAGCCCGTGTTGGGCTCCCTGCTCAGCGGGGCGTCTGCTTCTAGGTGTTTCTCCGTACCTTAGGCATCTGTCTCTCCTCCCTGCTCATGTGTGAGGTGCATGTGCTCTCTCTCTCAAATCTGTGAAAAATATAATGTTTTTTCTTTTAAAGAAAGCCATTTCTCCTGTACACAGTTTTACCATGGGGAGTTAAATTAATATATAATGAGTTTTCAACTCAAGAGTAATGTTTTGGTCGGTCCTCCAAAAAAGTTTTGAGTGTCAGAATTGTTTCCATCCTCTTTAGTAATATTGAAATGCCTCCCCCACCCCTCCTTCTACCCTCCCCCAAACCTGAGAAATAAGAAAGTACTTGAAGTCTTGCCTGGGCCATGTCTTTGAAGGCAAAATCCTGATGGCCATGGTGTCATCCTGAGGATTGTGTTACTTTCTTTGCCTCCCCTGACATTTCCAGAAGCGGTTGGATAATGAGGTAAAGGATATGAGAAGTGGAGTGTAGGTCCAGGAGGATCCAGATTCTCTTGGGCCTCAAGTTCATACAATTTGGGGTTCTCTTAAAAAGAAGAACACTTTTTCTCTAATTTCTAGTAGAATGCTTGTTGTGAACATACTTCCCAGGGCCTCGAAGGATCCCTGAAGCTTAAGCTTCCTTAGTTTAACGTATCTTGTCTCTGTTCCAAAAGGAGAGGCCGAATAAAGGAACTGCCTGTAGCAAACTGCTTACTTCCTCTGAGCTTTATTCTCAGAAGCAAAAAGATCTGGAAAAATGTGTTACATTCAGAAGACTGACAGATAGTTGGGAAGCTCAGGGGGATGGAAAATGGTTTATGCAGTTGAATCTCACTCTAGTCCACATTTAATTTAACCCTTTTTCCAAACTTCAATTTGGCAGTCATTTGTACTGTAAATTAGCATTACGAAGTGACCTTTGACCCACACCAATTAATTTTGAATTTCTCGCCTGGAGTGTTGCATTATAAAATTATAGAGGCATCTTCTGAGAAATCGTATAAAATTTCCATGATAATTATGACCTTGAGGTATTCTCGTGTCAAAGAAGATGCATCATCTTCTATTCTTTGGTGATTACTTTCTCCTCCCCTCTTCCCCCCAGTCGTCTTCAGATCTGTTTCCTTACTTAGAAAAATACTTCATCAATCCGAGATTAGAATAATCTCATTACCTATGGGAATTCCTCAGCGTCAGTCAGGCCTTTGATGGAGCTGTTAGGGAGCCTTTGTCATTGAAAGCATCGCTTAGTGACCAGATGGACTCATTGGGAGCGACTCACAGAATGTCAGGCAGAAAGACATTTAATGAGCCGTGACACGTGCGGAGTAAGCAGTAGTGCAATTCTGGTTTTCTTGTTGCTTTGTTTTACTTCCAGTAACAGCATAAATTCTTTTTTTTTTTTTTCATGAAAAACAGCTTTCAGAAATAATATATATTTACTTCCTATCACGAAAATGGAGGTAAAAATCAAAGAATAGACCGTATTCTTTTTTTTGCAGCAGGGTTCGTGATGAGGAGGGGGTGCGCGGTCCTTGGGATGCCTAATGGAGTCAGGGCCCCTGCTGTTCCGCTCAGCCAGATCCCTTACTGTGAGATGTAGATTTCAGCGGCCAGATTGCCTATTGTTCAGATGCCAGTTGGGTACTGGGGTGTATTTGCCAAACTCATTTTCACTTCTTGGACAAAACTAGAATCTGGATCCTAAATTAAAGGTGAAAAACGAGGTCTTCTAAGCCAATTAAACGCTATTATCACTCAAGTAGGGATTGTATACTGTGTTGGGCTACTTGAATGATAGAAAATGATTGAAAAAAATCGAGTCCCCCCCCCCCGAGATTTTGGGGATACTTTATGAAACTCGTTTATGTTTGTGGTGAATTGAGGTCTCCTCTGCTTATTTTAGACTCTGGAAAGATGAGATTGAAAGGAGTTCAAAATCTGTTCCTTTACATGTAGTAACCGTTTCCATTGGATTGAATTTAGCCAAATTATTTTTGGCTTGATCTGCACGCCAAAGAAAAAGGGTGTGGTGGAAAAAAATGACACTGAGAATGAGTAAAACAAGGAGGAATTTTGTATTGTTCTGAGTTTCTGGTCAGTGGAAGACTTTTTAAAAAAATACTTTGCCTTTTCATTTCACAGCTTTGATTTGGCCCCTTAAATCTTTTCAAATCTGTGCCTTAAGGTTCTGAACTTCATTACCAGTGGCTACTTGGTATCTAGGACACTCTTTACTTTAAATTCTTAAACCACTTCAATTAAAATATGAACAGTAAGATTTGTTTTAAAATGAACTTCTCTGTACGTTTTCCTTCTTCATCTGAGCTATTCATGCTGCTGGTGTGAGGTGAGTCCTAATTCGGTCAGTTTGGAAATTCTTATTTTTAGCACGAGAGAAAAATAAATGGTGTGCTGCCATCAACTTGCTTTCAAATGAATGAATTGTCTCAGTTGAAACAATTTGTATTGGAATTTGTTGGCAGATTGGCCAGGAGCCCGTGTTATGGCTTTCTTCTACTTTTCCCTAGGCTTTTTTTTTTTTTCCCTTATTAACATATAATGTATTATTTGCTTCAGGGGTACAGGTCTGTGAATCATCAGTCTTACACAATTCACAGCACTCACCATAGCACACACCCTCCCCAATGTCCATAACCCAGCCACCCCATCCCTCCCCCCCAACCCCCAGCAACCCTCATTTTGTTTCCTGAGATTAAGAGACTCTTCCATTAAGAGTCTTCCTCCCTGGTCCCATCTTGTTTCATTTTTTCCCTCCCTTCCCCCCATGACCCCCCGCCCTGCCTCTCAAATTCCTCATATCAGAGAGATTGTATGATAATTATCTTTCTCTGATTGACTTATTTCGCTTAGCACAATACCCTCTTGTTCCATCCATGTCATTGCAAATGGCAAGAATTTTTTGATGGCTGCATAGTATTCCATTGTATATATGTACCACACCTTCCTTATGCATTCATCTGTTGATGGACATCTAGGGTCTTTCCATAGTTTGGCTACTGTGGACATTGCTGCTGTCTACAGTGCTTATTCATTGGGGAAGGAAAGCCTTTCCTGGGACCTCCCTGAGGATGTGGGTTCCTGCCCCCTCATCCTGTTTCAGGCCTCCATCATCCCAGCGCATGGCACACTTTGCACCTGGGACCCTCTTAGCTGCGGCCTCCTGGGTGGGTTTATACTGCAGGCAGGATCCCACTGGTTAACCTAATTCAGGAGGGAAGGATGTCACTGACCTTTTTAGCTTACTTATCCCTTCGTTACCTGAATTAGAGTTGTAATAATTATATTACCTACGAGGTGCCAGTTGCCGTATCCAGGTTTTTGCATAATTTTTTTTTCATGTGGGCTCCACGCCCCGTGAGAGGCTTGAACTCACCACTCTGAGATCAGGGTTGGCGTGCTCTACCGACTGAGCCAGCCAGTCCTCGCATGATTTTGTTTCAGCCTTATTGGGGAGAAGCATCATCCTTTTCATTATACAGGGAAGGAAGGCCAGATTCCGGCAAGGGAAGAGACTTAGAGTCACGTGGATGGGGAGAGGCAGAACTTGGATTTACACGCAGGTTCTGGGGCTTCCTCTTCCCCGTGCCCTCTGAGGCCTTCCACAGAGCCAGAGGGGCTTTTAGAGATCTTCCTGTCGGATGATTTTCAGCACTGGATACGCGAGTCGTCTGGGGAATTTAAGATGAAGACTTCCTTGGTCTCATCTCCGGCCGGCCAGTCCGAATCTCTGGGGGTGGGGTCTAGGCCTGCAGATTCTGCCGTGCAGGAGGCAGGAACGTCCAGGGGGCCAGAGGAAGGAGGTGCATCACACTCCCTCGGGTTTCAGGGAGTCTCAACGAAGCCCAGCAACCTCTAGCGGGTCGGTCGGCTCGTTAGTTACAAGCCGGGACTTGACCCAAGATCTTCTGGCAGCCTGTTGGTCTCTTCCTATGCTCATTCCAGATCCTGACAATAGTCTGGCTGGGTGCAGGAAACATGGGAGAGGCTCGCTTCATCTTCGGGTTCTGAAGTGCACGATGGGGCCATGTTGCAGAGCCCCCTCTGGTGTGAGGAGGACCAGGGGCGAGGTGGCCTTCCTGGAGGTGGCTGCCCTTCAGCCCCCCGCCTGCGGGCCCGGGGGCCCTTTCAGCTTGGGCACTTGGGACTTTGTTTAGCTGGGGCAGGGGGGCTGTCTTCATGCTCTGATGTTTTGCTCCCTCCCATCATAGCTGCTGCTGAAACTCCTCTGGACTGGTCGTGGGACCTCTGGATAAATTTTTCCTGGCTCTTTTTGTTCTGTGATGTTTCTCAATATTTTCTTCCGGTTCACGGCCTTGGAATTTAGCTTGGTTCATTTTCTTTCTCAAATCCAGTGAGGTTTCTTTTCAGAAATTTTAAATTTATTTATTTTTCCTCCTGTTGAGAGCTCTTTTCCTCTGATGGCTTCTTTCCCACAGCAGCCTGGTCTTGCTTTATGGACCTGCTATTATTTCAGATCTGAGTTTTTCTTTTTTTTTAAGATTTTATGTATTTATTTGACAGAGCACAAGCAGGGGGAGAGGCAGAGCGAGAGGGAGAAGCAGCCCTCCTGCAGAGCAGGGGAAGCCCGATATGGGATTCGATCCCAGTTCTCTGGGATCATGACCTGAGCTGAAGGCAGTGGCTTAACCAACTGAGCCCCCCAGGCGCCCCAGATCTGAATTTTTAAAAACTTTTCTTCTGTCCTACAAACTAGATTTCTTCCGGGGCCAGTTCTGTTTGTTCGTTACAGCCCTTCCTTTCATGTTCTGGCTTTTCCTCAGATAACTTGTGATCTTCACTTGCTGGTGGTGGGTCTTGATGAACGTACTCCATTGATAAGCTGAGAAGTTGGCTTTGATCTTCTCTGCAGGTGTAGAGCCAGCTTTCAAAAGAGGCCTCTTGTAAGTAGCAGGCAGACCCTGCTTCCCTCCATAATTGTCAAAGAAGGGCGGGAGGGTGCCTGGTAGTGCGTCTTACCCCATGGTGGGAGGGGGGCTGCCTTTTCTGATGCGGAGGTTCCAAACTGTCTTTTACTCTTCTCCCGCACGTACACTGGGATTTCCCCCAGACACAGTGCCCATTTTCTTGGTTTTAATCAGCGGGCTCAACCCTCTGCTGTGGCTCCCAGCCCTAAAGGGTCTATTTTTGAGGAAAGGAAAAGGGGAAAGAGGAGGAGATGGCAGGGGAGGGGCATGGGGGGCTCAGCCCTAATGTATTCTGTTCTCTATTCCATGTGCCCTCCCCCACCCGGTGCCCACCCCTGCCCCTTATCTTTGCCTCCTCCCCTGGAAGGATAGCGCTCACCTCCAGAAGCACGGATCTCTGCCTTTCTTGTTTCCAGCACTGCTGTTTGTTTGACTTGCTGCTTTTTTCAAAAGAAGTTTTGTTCCTGTCATTCTCACGCTGGCCTGGAGAGAGGCAGCCTTTGCTCCTCCTGCCTCCTGGAGTTGGAAGCCCGACAGACAGAGGCCTGGAGTGTAGGGCACCTGCTCTGTGTTGTGCCCTAAGCGGCCCTTGATGTCCCCGTGCCCCTGCAGGGTGGGGTCCTGCAGGACTGTCTCCTCTTCTCAGTGGCAGCAGTGGCCCAGGAGGCTTGCCTCTGTCACTGGGACTGTGATTTGTTACATGGCCGTTCCTGTTGGAGATGCAGGGTGAGAGGGACCGTGGCGGGAGGAGTGGCAGGTGCGTCCGTGGAGATGTTTTCCGGTTGGCTTTGTGAAGCCATGCTGTGTGGGCAAGGAAAAGGGAGGAAAGGGCAGAGGAGGGTTCCACGTTTCAGATGTGGCCTGGGGCTGGCGTCCAGCATCTTCACCTCTTGCTTTTGTACCGGCCGCCTTCCCAGGTGCTGCTTGTCCCCCCTCAGCTCCTTGTCCAGGGCTCATCCAGCAGCCAGGCTGTCCAGCAGCCGGGCTGTCCAGCACCCACAGGCCTTCATGCCCCAAACCTGAGCCCAGAGAGGTGGAGAAGTCCCAGCGCCACACAGCCTGGCCTTTGTCCCCTTCTTCCGTCCATCTGTCCACAGATCTCCTGAGAAGCCCCTGAGATGGGAAGCAGAGTTTGGAGGGCGGTGGAGAGGGCACTGTCCCTGCTGAGGCCAAGTAGAGAGGCGTGTGGGCTGAGCTTCCCCGCTTCGGGTGCAGCGAGGCCAGAAGTGATGGACCGGTGCATGGTGCCGGGAGCCGCTCACTGCGTCGGGGCTCCCGCTCACACCGGTGGTAGGGTGGCTGAGCCGCGGTAGTTTCAGAATTCTGATTCGAGGCTTACTGCTGTCCTTAGCATTGAGAGATTTGGAGCAGCCAATACATGGAGAAGAAAAGGGCAGAAGAAAAGGAACAGCATGGCCATGATCATGGCTGTGAAGGGTGAGGAGGGAGGAAGAGGGGACGCAAGGTTCGGTCTTGCCAGAAACGGGCCTGTGGCGTTGGGGGCACAGGGGCACGGGAGCTGGCGGGGTGACTCCGGAGGTCCTGGTGTCGTTGAGAAGGTGCATAAAGACTGTGGGAGAGTGTGGGCGAGACGCCGCAGGATGTTTTTATAGTGCCGTAAATGGTGCGACAGACTCATAAACTCAGCATGCCTGAACAGAAAGATCTCGAAATCTTCCGTCCATCTTGGCTCCTTGTTTGAGCACAAAACCAGAGGCTGCATTACTATCCTGGCTGCCAGACACACCTGTGAACTCGGGGCAAGGCCTTGACCTCTGGAGGCTCTTGGCTGGGAGTGCAGCCCGGACGGGGCTCCCGTCCTCTGCTGGCCCCGAGATCCGCCGGCGGGTGGGCTCCCCCCTGGAAGTGGGAGGGGCCCGGGATGGGGCGCTCCTCCCAACGAGCTGCTTCTACAGCTAGTGCATCTCACACCTGGACTTTGTTGAAGTCGTCAAAGAAAAATTAGGTAATGGACTATGGTTCAATCTGTGTGTCTTCTGAATTTTTGCCTACGTAGCTGCCAGGCTTGCTTGTTAGCGATGGGCCATTAGGGCTGTGACTGTTGTTGGGTCTGGCCGGGGCTGGAAAGTTCGTCTGACTGTACTTGCAGTGGAGTCTTGGCATATTTGTTGCATCAGCAGCAGCTAACCTTGTTCTGAGTGTACATTTAACAGCTGTCCTAACCTCCGGGTTTGTGATTGATTCACCTCTTACCAGAGTAGCTCTGCTCTCAGATAATAGCAGTCTGTAGACAGCATTAATTAAAAAAAATTGCTATAAATGTTTGGTTGGAAAGGAAATTAGAATAGTTGACTTAAGGGCAAGCAAGATACTTGCATTTAAGATTTTCTTTTTAAGTGACCAAAAAATCCAGTGTGTTAGGAAAAGAATGTGGCAGTTATAGGGAAGACTTTTATCTATCTATCTATCTATCTATCTATCTATCTATCTATCTATTTATTTAAAGATTTTATTTACTCATTTGTCAGAGACAGCACAGGCAGGGAGAACTTTAGGCCGAGGGAGCAGCACGCTCAGCCTGATGTGGGACTTGATCCGAGAACCGTGGGATCATGACCTGAGTCCAAGGCAGAGGCTCAACTGACTGAGCCACCCAGGTGCCCCAGAACTGTTTTTTTTTTAAAATATGTCACAATAAGAGAAATACCACTGCGAGAGTGTTTTATTGGGGTAAAAGCAGAGTAGTCGCTGATAGTTTTAGCAGTAACACGTTCTCAACTGACTGCTTAGGCTTTCTCTGAAGCAAACGGTCTCTAGTAGAGAATATGGAGACTGGAAAGTCTGGTGCCAAAGACAGAGTCTGGGCAGACGATCCCAGCGAAGCTACAGGTCCATGGTGGAAAGAGGGAGCTTCGTGGGGGGCCCTGTACCGCAGGAAGTAGTCCCCACTTAGACTCCCCATCCGTGCCAGTGACGAGCGTGTGCTGTGTGCTGCTTTGTTCTTTCTAATCCTTTTTACTATTCAGTTAGCTTTTATTCTCCACATTTATTTTCCTTAGAGAAGGGAAGAATCTTGTCCAAGGGCAAAAACGCGCTATAAATAACGAGTAAGCCAGAATTGCGACCCAAGTGCACCTGGTTCCAAAGCACGCATTCTTCCTACTAAAACCATTGTGTTTCCTGTAAGTCTGCTGGCAAGATATTTTTGGCCTAAAACGCCCTCTTTTTCAGCTACGATTCTGTTCGATCGAATGATTTCTGAATCGTCCTCTCTTTCAAAGACCTTAGCAAACTGATTTAAAATGAGGTAGCGATTTCCCCCATGCTGTTCTGTTTAAAGATGTCGCTCTCACACCTCATTTAGCACTTGCCACCATGGAAAGTAGATTTACTATTTTTTTTTTTTTTTGAAAGTAGATTTACTCTTTTAACTGGTTACCTGTGGTTTGTGTGGGGAAGAGGGGCATGGGAGGACAATGTGGGATTAACTATTTAGTGGTCCTATACAGAATACATTTAGATGCCAAAAAATGTAGAATGTAATTTAAAGCTTTCTGTTGTGATTTTACTTTTACTTGTATTACTTTACCTGTACCATAAAAAATAATACTAGTGATTTATATTTCAGATGGCAAGATAATATTTCACATTAATATGCCATTTGCAATGATATATGTTACTTCATCTATTCATTGGTCATAGAACTTTTAAATATTCTAATTATCTCCTGATTGCACTTAATAAACAATGAAGTTTTTGCAGATTATGGAATTGATAGTGTGATGTGCAACATAGGAACATCTCTATTCTCCATGATCTGATTAACCATAAACTCTATGATGGAAGTAAATTGTAGGAGATACTGTGTAAGTTCTCCAAGTGCTGGGATTGTGTTTGTTTTATTGACTGTTGTAAATTTAGTATCTAGCAGAGTGGTGTTATTAAAATTTGTTGAATTATTAATGTATGTGTATATAAATGAGTTATAGAAATTTATTTTAGAAAAGTAAAAGCCAGAATATATCCTAATATTGCAAATCCATCTTGATCTTCTGTTTCTCTTATGGTACAATAGAATAAAAATGGGTTGTTATCATGACATTGGGCATCCAAAGTACTGAAATGTTAAGGAAATATTATTTACACTTAGGAAGTTCAAATGACAAGAATACTGTATAGTTGTAAAGGTATTACTCTAAAGCCTGTGTATAATGAGAGAGAGAAAAGTAGGGGAGGAAGGGAGAGCTGGAGAGAGAGAGAGGAAGCAGATATGGCAAGTTGGTGATACTTGGAGAAACTGGATATCTGGATGAGAGGGATGTGGGAGTTCTTTATTCTTGAAACTTTTTTTTTTTTCCCCCCAAATACTTTTATTTTATTTTTTCAGTGTTACAAGATTCATTGTTTATGTACCACACCCAGTGCTCCATGCAATACGTGCCCTCCTCAATACCCACCACCAGGCTCGCCCATCCCCCCACCCCCTCCCCTCCAAAACCCACTTTTATGTAGATGTGAAACTATTTCAAAATAGTTACTACAAGAACATATTACTATATATTTTGCCTTTAGTGGAACACGAACAAGTTTGACAATATTTACAGATAAAAAATGATCATCCTGCTCAGTGACTTAGAAACAAGAAGAATTCATTTCTTTTTTTTAACGTCGAACTAGAAAACAGCTTATGGTAGATTAGAGCAGAGGTGTGCGGAATCGCTAGGTGGAGACAGAAAGGTCTATAAGATCGGAGTATTAACCTCACACTAGTAATACATCCGGTCATCTTTGGACATGTTTCATTGGCCAGGAATGGTTTGGGAGGTTGGATATGCCAGGTCGTGTAGCCGGATAGCATTAAAATTTCTTTTTATCCAGCTAACCCCCCTTGTTTTGTGTCCATGTTCAGCAAACCCTCTCCTGATTGTGATTTATCACCCCTGCTCATCTGCTGTGCCAGGCCTGCTGCTCTAGATACCCTGGTGTGCTGGAGAGAGAAATTCCTCATCATCAGTTAAAAGGCTGTCGCTTTTTGAGCTCAGTTATGTGCTTCCTCCTATGGAGGCACTCCCACTTTCTGTGTACTGGCAAGATTTGATGCTCTCATGCTCTCACCTGCTAAACTACAGCCATACTCTGGTGTGTGGGGAATTCACTAGGATGACAGGGTCCAGGGAGGCCTCATGGTGAAAGCCATTTGGCCTTTCCCAGCGATATTCTGATTTTTTTCACTTATTCCTTTGGATTTATTCAACCAAGACTTAACATTCCAGGAGCAAAAAAGAATTAAAAGCTGAGTAATGAATGTGGATAGTAGTCATATCCATCGATTTCTTCCTTTTCATCAGCCCTGGATATTAGAAAGCTGATAAAGTAAAGACTGGCCTTGGACAGGTATAATCACAGGTATGATCAGAAACAACGAGATTCACATAGAGAAACGGTTTTCTCTAAGAATGAGCACGTGGTCATAAATTGTAAACAACATGAAGAAAGAATCCACTCTGAAGAGACAAAAAACATAACAATCAGGAGAATTTGTACTCTAAGAATTTAAGATACTAAGAAAGTCCGTAAGGAAATATGAAGTAAGTTAGAACTAATTGTTAAGAATAAAAATAATAGGCATTGGGTGGCTCAGTTGGTTAGGCATCCGACTCTTGATTTTTTTTTTTTTAAAGATTTTATTTATTTATTTGACAGAGAGAGAGATCACCAGTAGGCAGAGAGGCAGGCAGAGAGAGAGGGGGGAAGCAGGCTCCCTGCTGAGCAGAGAGCCCGATGCGGGGCTCGATCCCAGGACCCTGAGATCATGACCTGAGCTGAAGACAGAGGTTTAACCCACTGAGCCACCCAGGCGCCCCCGACTCTTGATTTTGGCTCAGGTTATGATGATCTCATTTGGCTCAGGTTGTGAGGTTGAGCCCCGTATTGGGCTCCTTGCTGTGTGGCGCGGGCTTATGATTTCCTCTCCCTCTCTCTCTGCCTCCTTGCCCCTCTGCTTGTGCTTTCTCTTTCTCAAAAAAAAGAAAGAAAGAAAGAAAGAAAGAAAATAATAGTACACTATGGAATGAGAATAGAAATATTTGAAAAGGAACCAAATAAAACTTGTAGAAATATTATGGACTTACTGCCATTAAAACTCAGTAGTCCAGGGGTACCTGGATGGCTCAGTTGAATGTCTGACACTTGATTTTGGCTCAGGTCATGATCTCAGGGTCATGGGATCGAGCCCTGTGTAGGGCTCCATACTGAGCATGGAGCCTGATTGGGATTCTCTCTCCTTCCCTCCTCTAAAAAACAAAAACAAAAACAACAAAAAGCCCAAAAGCAAAAACACCACAGTAGTCCATTAATAGCAGATGAGGCAAATCAGAAGAGAGATCTAGTGAATGTGGAGAGAGATCTGAGATAATTACTGAAAATGTAGCATAGAGTGAGAAAGAGATTGGAAACATGCAAGTTATTGAGAGATTGCAGACAGAATGAGGTGGTCAAAGATGTCTAAAAAGAGTCTAGAAGACTAGAATAAAATTGGAAAGAGCCAATATTAAAAAAGATAATAGCAGGTAATGTTTTCAGAATGGATGAAGGGCACGTTCTAATATTGGGAGAATCACATTGGAACATGGGCAGGAAATACAAAGCAAATGTACAAAAGGTCATACAAAACTGTGGAACTCCAGTGTTGAAGGGAAATATCTTAAGAGAATTGTGTAGAAAAAAATAGATTATTTACAAAGACAGCAGTTCTAGATAATAGGCTTCTCATTAGCAATAAGAGGAGAGAAATTAACAGAGTAATACTTTCAGCTTCCACATGGATACCTATATTCAACTTGTCACTGGAGAGGGAGGGCAGGACATCTTCAGATTCACAGAAAGAGCAGGCTTACCACCTACAAACCTAAATTGGATTAAATTTAATTGGAATTAAAAGGAAGAAATGGAATGTCAAGACTTTGGGGAACATGTACACATTTTTACAAGCATCAGATGGAAAACAATTGATTTTTAGAGTGATTAAAACAAGGTAGGTCTAAAATAATAGACGATAGAGACATTGAAGATGGGAATGAGGATACTGGAGCTCAAGTGTTTTAAGGTCCATGTATTGTTTAGAGGAAGATTAAAGTATTGATCACTTTTTGACTTTAAATCAAATATATTGAAAATACTGACTTCCTAAATTCTTTTTCTGTGGAATACTACGTATAGTAGCCCCACTAAGTCAGTTTGCTGTATGTGGCTTTAAGATATTTGTAAATCAATATTAAAATGAAGTATCATTTAAAATATGTCACCCAATGAAAATTTGTCTTTAATTAGTAAGTAAAATCCAGCTATAATGTGAATAATCACTCTAAGTTAGCTTATGTTTGGATGTCGGTTTTCCTGTCAGATTCCTGTACCTCAGTAATTAGAATACTGGACAGTAGGGGAAAAGGATGATTATTGATGTCTATCTGGACATGATGTGGGAGGGTCTGTCACACATGAGCCAGGTCTGGTCTGGAAGTGCTCAGAACCCCTTTCAGCCCTACGGGTCCATAAATTAAAGTACATTGTTCCTATGTTTTGCCTTTTTAAAAAGCCGTTACTGTCAGCTCATGCTAAATAACGCTTAGAAACAATCTCAGAAATATAAGGTAGGTGGGGTCAGGGGGAGAAAGGAAATTAGGAAATTGTTTGGTAGTGGCGTGCCATAAATATTCATAGGTATAAAATGGGTTTCTATTCTCCATAAGAACAAAGTTTTTAAAATATAATATTGGAATTGTGCTAGAAAGGATCTGCTGAGGTAATTGTCAGCGAAGTACTTGAGATTGTGTATAATCGCTATAAAGTACCATTTCAGAAATCTTCAGAAGACCTGTATTTCTCTGCTGAGGTTTTCCAAAGAAAACTAACCAGGACATGCCGGTGACCTGTAAAGTTCCCGAGGGGTCAGTTTTAGGAAGCAAGGTGTGATAGAAGATTGAATTAATCTATTTTAGTATTATATCTTCAGGGATGAAAACTGAAGTATCGACTTCTCAACTCAAGTTTGGGATCCATCATAGGAAATCTGAAAGAGCTTTTAATTTCATACGTGAGATTTTTTGGCCCACTCTCCCTTAATACACATACATAATTTGAAAAGATCTTTCGTATAAGGAAAAAGAAAATTTTGGGGTGTTAAAGAACATATTAGAGGAGTGTTTGGTGAAGAAACGAGCGCCTGGGGCACCTGGGTGGCTCAGTGGGTTAAAGCCTCTGCCTTCGGCTCAGGTCATGATCTCAGGGTCCTGGGATCGAGCCCCGCATCGGGCTCTCTGCTCAGCAGGGAGCCTGCTCCCCCCTCTCTCTCTGCCTGCCTCTCTGTCTACTTGTGATCTCTCTCTCTCTGTCAAATAAATAAAATCTTTAAAAAAAAAAAAAAGAAAGAAACGAGCACCTGTGGCCTGAAAAGTCAATCAAAATTAACCATTTTCTTCCAGTGTCTTTTTATTTCACAAATTGTTCAAATTATGCTTTTATTATTTTTTTCCTGCATGTTCTATGCTCCTGTCTCATTGGTTCTAATGGATCTCCTTGTTGTTTCTTTCTTGGGTCCTGAGAATTCTGACTAAAATTTTGCCCACACTTGCCTGCTTCCCATATCTGAGTCTCCTTCCTTATTGAAATTTTCCATGACTCTTCAGCAATTTCTTTGTACTCCGACCAATGACAGTGTAATGATGCCACCCATTTATCTCTTGGCCAACTTTCTTTTCCTTTCAGTAAATTTATTGTTATTAAGCAATTTTAGATTCACAGAATTATTGCAAAGATCGTATAGAGAGTCCTCTTGTATAACTTACCATACCCAATTTTACATGCTCTGACTGTAACATCTTACATTCCTAAGTATATTTGTTACAATGCACCAATATTGATACATTATTATTAACTAAAGCCCTTTCTATTCAGATTTTCTTTGTGTTTTTCCCCCCCTCTAATGTTCTTTTTCTGTGCCAGGACAGCGCATTACTTTTTTTTTTTTAAGTAGGTTTTTTTTTTTTTTAAGTAGGTTTCACGCCCAGCATGGAGCCCACTGTGGGGCTTGAGCTCACGACCTCGAGATCAAGACTTGAGTTGAGATCGGGAGTCGGAAGCTCGACCGACTTAGCCACCCAAGCACCCCAACACTGCATTACTTTTAGTTACCATGTATTATTAACATCCTCTTAGCTGTGACAGTTTTTCAGACTTTTCTTGTTTTTGATGACCTTGACAGTTTGAGGAGTATTCGTCAGATATTCTGTAGAATGTCCCTCAGTTTTCTGATTAGACTGGATTAATGTGTTTTTAGGAGGAAGACCACAGGGGCGAAGCGTTGTTATCACATACCAAGGGTACATACTATTGATATGACCTGTCACTGTTGATATTCACCTTGATTTCCTGGCTTGAGAGATAGTATTTGCCAGGTTTTTCTACTATAAAGCTACTCTTTTTCTCTCTCTCTTTTCATTTGGTACCCTTTGGAAGAAAGTCCTATGCACAGTCCTTGCTTAAAGAATGGGAATAGTTAGTTCTCTACCTCCTTGAGGTCATAAGATCTATGTAAAGTATTTATAGCTCTGCGTGGAAGATTTAGCTGTTCTCTCATGTTTACTTATTTATCCATTTATAGCAATACGGATTCATGGCTAATATTATACTTTATAATCCAATATTACTTTATTTTATTGCTCAAATTGTTCCAGTGTGGGCCATTAGGAGCTCTTTCAGTTGGCTCTTGTATCCCTTTGATGTACTTCATCAAGGTGGTTCCTCCTGCCTCAGCCCTAGAATCAGCTATTTCTTCAAGGAGCCTCGTTTTTTTTGTATTAGAAACCAAGAACTGGGTGCTAGGTGTGCTTATTGCTACTGGGACGTCGTTATATGTATATTTCCTTTTCTTCCAAGTAGATTAGTGGCTCAACCTACTCCATCTCCACCAGTTAGAATTTCTAAGGGTGGCACTTGGGCATTAGTAGATTGTTAAAATTCCTCAGGTGATTTTAATGTACAGCCAAAGAAGCAGGTCTAGTCCTATACCTTTAAGGACAAGGATTGCTAATGTGTGAAGTAGATACTGGATAAATATTTGTCAGTATTAATGTTAGTCATTCATTCATTCATTCATTTAGCAAACATTTTCTGAGTCCTCATCACCTGCCAGGCACTATACAAATCACTAGAAAAGACTCAGCCCTTGGCAATGATAAAAATGATTGGTAACACGCACTACTGGGTATTTATCCAAAAGATACAAATGTAGTGATCTGAAGGGGCACCTGCACCCCCAGTGTTTATAGCAGCAGTGTCCACGATAGCTAAACTATGGAAAGAGCCCAGATGTCCATTGACAGATGAATGGATAAAGAAGAGGTGGTATGTATATATACACACAATGGAATATTATGCAGCTATCGAAAAAATCGAAATCTTGCCATTTGCAACAACATGGATGGAACTAGAGGGTATTAAGCTAAGCAAAATTAGTCAATCAGAGAAAGATAATTATCATATGATCTCTCTGATATGTGGAATTTAAGAAACAAGGCAGAGGTTCATAAGGGAAGAGAGGAAAAGGTGAAACAAGACGAAACCAGAGAGGGAGACAAACCATAAGAGACTCTTAACCTCAGGAAACAAACGGAGGGTTGCTGGAGGGGAGGGGCGTGGGAGATTGGGTGGCTGGGTGATGGACATTGGGGAGGGTATGGGTTGTGGTGAGCGCTGTGTATTGTGTAAGGCTGATGAATCATAGACCTGTACCCCTGAAACAAATAATACATTAAAAAAAATGATTGGTAACATTCACTACCATTATTGAAGCATACTATTTGTAAGCACTGAGCTAATCACATATGTTACTTCATTAAATCCTTGAAGAACTCCTTGTCCTGGGTCCGTTTTACCAATGAGCAAAATTGAGGGTCTGAAAGATTTAAGTTACTTACCCAAGATCACATGGAAAGTTGTGGAGCTGGGGTATGAACTGAGATCTGGCAGATCTCCAAAAGCTCATGATCAAAATCCCCCACTGTCCTGTCTTCCTCAAGCCCCTATAGGTTGCTGACCAGGGAAAAACAGTACAGTACTGAGCAATAAGTGTTTTGATAGAAGCACAGAGGAATGGTATCCAACAAATCAGAGAGTGTGTAGTCAAGGAAGACTTCCTGGAAGAGAAGGCATTTGACCTGTGTTTTGAAAGGTTATTAGGAGCTGGCTGTGCAATGTGGAGAAGAAGATATTTCAGGGATCAATGCTAGGAAATTAAAATTGGTTTAATACTGTTAACAGACTTACTTGGGCTTCCTCAATTTTTCCACTAATGTATGTTTTCTGTTCCAAGGTTCACTTCATGATTCTACATTGCATTTAGTTCTCATCTCTTTAGTATTCTCTAATCTGCGACCATTTGTTTTTTTATGACCTTGACATTTTTGGTGAGTAGTGATTTGGAGTTTTGTCGAATGTCGCTTTGTATTTGCCTGATGTTTTCTCAGATTGAAGTTATTGATTTTGGGCAGAATATCATAAAGGCGATATATCCTTCTCTTTGTACCATATTAGGGGCTCATGATATCAACATGATTTATTATTGGTGATGTTAACCATGATGACTTGCTTAAAGTGGTGTCAGCTAGCTTTCTCCATAGTGTAATTCTTATTTTTCACCATCTGTACTTCCTTAGAAGCAAGTCGCCAAGCCCAGCTCACACTCGATGGGAGGGGATTTAGCTCCACCTTCTGGAGGGAGGAGTATCAAGTAATTTGTAATCATATCTGAAAACCAGCATGGTGTTCAGCAAATTTGGGGGAAAGTACTTTGAGGCATTGAAGACATTCTATTTCTCTGCAGTTTTGCCCACTGAGTTAGTATTTACCTGAGCAATATGACTGCTGTTCTAATGATAATTTCCTGTATTCCTCACTCATTCGACATTTCGTAATTGCAGTTCTTTTGTCAGAAAGATTTGTTCCTTCCACTTATTTGTTCGGTTATTTTTATCAGTGTGGACTCATGGTCATTTATTTTAGTTTTTGGGTTATCGTTATTAGGTTCACATTTTCCCAAATTTGATTATTGAAAACTCTTTCAGTTTCGCTTCTGTGTCCTTTGGGCATCGTGGAACTACAGGATATTCCTGGTTCATCTTTGGTTTATCCCTACTCCAGTTTTGGAGTTAGCCATTTCTGCAAAAAGCTTTGGTACCTTTGAGTTGAAAGGATATTTAGAAGCCAAGATCTGGGAGCTAGGTGTGCTCATTGCTCAGGGAGGATTGCTGCTGCTTCTAGGCTCACTCGATGAACAGAGCTAGGAAATGTTCGTATATATACTGACCTACGTATATAGACATCTGCATTTCTCTCTCTCTATAAGAATAAACATTAGTTCACACTGATGTTTCTGACTATATATGTGTTTCTGTATCTGTATATGTGTTAAATATGAGCTTATACTGATATATACTGATATATTTGATCACACACACACACATATATAAATAAAATTATCCAGAACCACGGGGTTCATTCTGTCCTTCCCCTTTTCTTCTTGTGGAAATCTTGGCTCCCATTATCTACAATTTAGTTGTAAAATTTTCAATCCTAGTATATATAGTTTCAGAATTGCCAGCTGGTACCCCTGAGAGCAATAGATACCAGCTACAGCACAGTCTTTATATAATTTTTGTTTTCTGTCATTAGCTTATAGTATTAGGGTTCTGAGTTCCAAAGTTATTTAGGTCAGCTTCTTCGCCCCTCCCCCCCCATCCACTGCAGTGAAGTGATGTCATCCACTTATATGATTGCATTCCTTTTTTGGAATCTCCATTTTATCCTGAGATCCCCTGGCACCTCACTGATTTCTAAAAACATAACAGTTTAGTTTACTGTTTGTGGTGTACAGTTCTGTGGGTTTTGATAAGTGCATAGAGTCATGTATTCACCACCCCAGTGCATACCAAACAGTTCCATCATCTTCAACATCTTTGTGTGGTCCCCTACTCCCTGGAAATCACTGATTCTCTCCTGAGAGTTTTTTGCCTTTTCCAGACTGTCATATAAATGAAGGTTATAAAATATGCAGCCTTTTTTGGGGGGGGGTCTGGCTTCTTTCACTTAGCAAAGTGCATGTAGGATATATCCGGTTTATTGGGTGAATCAACAGATTATTCATTTTTATTGCTGAGTAGTTTTCCATGGTATGGATGTTCTACTGTTTTTTAATCATTGCATTCTCAAAGGACATTTTGGTTGTTTCCAGTTTTTGGAGATTATAGTTAAACATTTCCATACAGTGTTTTGAACATAAGTTAATTCATTGGTAAATACCTTGGAGTGGGATTGCCGGGTTATATGATAGGTGTATATTTAACTTCGTAAGAAACTGTGAAACTATTTCCAAAGTGGCTGTATCATCTTGAATTCCCACCTGTTGCTCCATGGCCTCACCAGCATTAGATGTTATCAATTTATTTTAAAAAAGAATTTAGCTATTCTAATGTGTAGCGATATCTCCTTGTGGTTTTAATTTGCATTTCCTTAATGACTAATAATGGTGAGCCTCTTTCATGTGCTTATTTGCCATCTGAAGATTGTGTATTCAGACCTTTTGTCCCTTTAGAAAACTGGGTTATTTTCTTATTGTTGAGTTTCGACAGTTTTAAATACATATTTTGGATACAAGTCCTTTATTGGATATGTGATTTGCAAATATTTTCTCCCAGTCTGTATGTGACTTATAACATTTTTTTTTAAAGAAAATAACCGGTTCAGATTTAGTGGCAAGGCAACATGATTTAATAAAAGGGGTCATGATTTAAGACTTAGAAATGCAGTAACAAGATCTCTGCATCAGACTGTAAATGATACTTTATTTTTTCCACAATCAACTAAAGAGCAATGTTTTAGTGGTTGATCATACTGTGGTTGATCTCTTTCTTGTTTGTTTGTACCACAGCCTTACTGTGATCCCAAGGATGGAGTGTGTGTCGGTGTATGCATGTGTGTATGGACATGAACAATTATGTATACATTTCCAGTGGTATATCTTGATTTGAGTGGTAGTTGCATGAAGTACATATATATGTAAAAAGCTATGGAATTGTGTGGCTAAGATTTGTGCACTTTATTGCATGCATTTTATAACTGAATAAAAAACAACATATATGTGGATATAAGGTGGTGAAGCGTTGGTTAAAAGTAATAAACAGAAGAAAGCAGAACTTATGTAGAAAGAATGGATGAATACATATGGCAAAATATTTATGTGGAATCCCATATGATTATCCCATGTAAGATACAGAACTTAGAAGAAAGACACTAGACCAATGTATGCCTCATGCAGACTATATACCTCATACCTTTGAAAATGGACAGTTTTCTCTCGATGACTATGAATGAGTAAATAGCCTAGAGTCATAGTTGCAGGGTTTCATTACCAATCTAGAAACTTATCTGTAAATTTCTTTTAAGCTTCCTTCACTTTGTGCTGATTTGGTAATTACCCAAAAGAGTTCCTTTGCCAGCATAGAAATGTGGATGTTAATGGTAAGTGTTGGAATAAGTTAATGTAGAGTTCAGTGCCTTACTTTTCAGAACCGAACCTGAAACGTGTAGTCCAGCTTTTACGGCGCTGGGATGTGCAAACTTCATAGCCCATATAAAAGTGAACGCTCTTGTAAACATTGCTAAAAGCATAAAACCCTGATAAGTTTATGTTTCTGGCTTGCCTATGCCTTAACTGTGATTGTGACTATATTTTGGGCTGGGATTTGAATATTTGACCTCCTCAGAACTTTTGGTTTGGCCCAGGACCAAATGTAGTGTAAGAGCTGGCAGACGCTGCAGGGGAGCGTCTCACTGCGAAATTTTATTACCTTGGCGGGGACTTTGTTTCTTTGTTTCTCAATGGGGGCAAAATGCTTTTGAGTAATTCCAGGTGGAGGCTTGACAGGGTTTGAACATTAAAACTGGGTTACATAATTACACTCCATGGCCCATGTGATTAATAACTTGTGTGCAAGCATATTGAAAATAAACAAGACCTCCTTCTTTTAGGTTTCGCATTTATCCTAAGCTCTAGTTACTACTGTAGTGAAGATAAATGTCTCATTTCATCCCTCCGCCCTTTTTCTCTCCCTTCCTTCTCTTCCACTCCCCTCTCCCCCTCCTCTCCAGAGTAGGGTATTGGCAAACTTAATTTTGTTCATATAAACACACTGTTAAACCATTTCTTTCTAGTTTTGCTTTGTATTATAGTAATGTGAATTCTATAAATAAGCCTGTGGAAATCAGTTTCTTCTCTTTCTGTCCTTATGTGACCTTTTTTTTTTTTTTAAAGATTTTATTTATTTATTTTCTGGAGAGAGAGAGAGAGAGAGAGCACAAACAGGGTGAGTGGCAGCAGAGGAGAATCAGGCTCCCCACTGAGCAAGGAGCCTGATGTGGGACTTGATCCCAGGACGCTGGGATCATGACTTGAGCCGAAGGCAGACGCTTACCCAACTGAGCCACCCAGGCGTCCCAATGACCTTCTTATTTTTAAATTAAAATTTTAATTTTTTATTTTTATTACAAAAGCAGAGCTTCCTTTTTATATGAATTTATATTTGAAGGATAATAATGACATCGTGCGAAGGAGGAATGGTGCCTTTCTTGGCATGCTGACTCTGGTTCCAGCTCTGAGCAGGTCCAGGCCCTCAAGCCAGTCTGGCAGCCAGTCATGCTGCTGATCTCTGTTAATAACCCCTGGTTGTAGGCCGACCCGGTCTTGGTAATCTGGAGACGAGGTATTTGATGCATACCTGAAAGGCCTGATCCTGGTTTTCGGACTGGGTAGCATTTGACTTTGGAAAGCCGGCTGCACTGTGTAGCCTTCCCCGAGTAACGGACCATGCAAAGTGGTCCCGGGCCGCCCCCCACTGCAGGGTGGCTCTGGCCTTCCTGCTCCACCCCCTTGCCGGCCGCTGCCCCCGCCCCCACACGCCACTTTCAGCCTCCCCGGTGAAGACACCTCGCCCTTTCTAAGCCCAAGCCTCTCTGTTAGATTCTCGTTTTATTTACATCACGTTTCATATTTGTTTATCGTTTTTTTTTTTAGTAGTCTCTATGCCCAGCATGGGGCTCAGACTCACAACCCTGAGATCGAGTTGCATGCTCTTCTGACTGAGCCAGCAGGCGCGCCTGGAATTAACTTTCTTTTCCCAATTAAAAAAGAAAAATTCTACCAGTATTATTGGAGAGAAGTTATATTTATGCAAAAAAAGATAACGATATTGAGAACTGCCCCCACTACTACCGCTTACGAGGTTCCGTGGTGTGTCAGGCTCTGTGCTGGGCACGGGACACACAGTGTAGCCGATACCCAGTCTCTGAGCCACATCGTCGTGACCCACTTCCATTTTCAGACACATCTTTGAGGGAGTGTCCGTGTGGTTTTAGATGCACTTGGTGGTGACAGCCTTGTACCTGCTCTCTGCCTTGGTTCTGGTGCTGTGGGAGCCCGTGTGGTGTGCACACAGATCAAGATGGGAGAGTTAACACCGCGGGGCACACCTGAAACTCGGAGGGGACAGAAGCCAGCGGATGCATGCTTCTGCCTACTTCCGCCAAGGGGACAGTTCTGAGTGGCATCTGCGTGGCTCCCAGGAGATCCTGGTGGGATTGATGCCCTGTCGTGCACAGTATTGGTTAGGGTTAGGGTGCTTGGACTGGCTTTCCCTTCTGTTTCACTCTCCCTGTTCTCTCTCTTCCCTTCCTCCTAAGATGATTTCCCACCTGAACCGTCTATACCTGTGTCCTCATCTCAGGCTCTGTTTCAGGAACACCCAAACTAAGATAGTGGTAGAATTTGTTCCTTGCCATCCTTTGAGTGTAGAGTGAAGTAGAAGAGATGTACATTGATGACTCACATGGTAAAAATACGCTATCTCCACCTTGAAAAGTTCTTTGAAGGAAGAGGTGCCTATTTCTGTGAGAAGTGGACCTGACCTAGCATTGAGGATCAGGACAGGTGATAATTAGGCTGGAGTCGGGTCAGGAAGAGAGAAGATTCTTCCACTTCAAGCAAAGGAATAGTGTGTGCGAAAGTCCCGTGGCAGGATAGGATGTGGCTTTAGCATTAGGAGGGAGGAGGAGAGTGCAGACGGTGAGGCCGGAGTTAAGAGTTGACCGTGCAAGACTTTGTCTATCTTCTTAAGATCTTAGTCTTCATCCAAGAGCACTGGGGAGACTCCACAGGGGTCTTACAAGGAGATTTGGGGAAGCCAGTTGGGATGCTGTTGCGTTAGCCTAGGAGAGTGATGGTGGTGTGGCTGGGTGGCCGCAGAAGCGATGGAGAGAGCTGGATGCACTGGGCAGATATTGAGGAGGAGCCATCAGCAGGCCTTGGAGGTGGGCTGCAGGGTGGGTTGGGGGGGTGCTTTTCCATTGCCCTCAGTCCCATGGGTGGAAATGGTAGGTAGGCAGCCCGGAGCTTGGAGGAGAGAGGTGCATGCTGGGCACTTTACGCACATGAAGCATGTGATGACTGCAGCCCTAAGACGGTGGCGGAGGCAGACTTACATCCGGGACTGCCCTTCCCTCAGAGAGCACTTTCTGTTGACTTCTAAACTATCAGCGACTCTATTCTCGTTCCGTTTCCTCCTTCAGGACGTTCTGTGAGTGAGGAGAACCTGCCTGGTGACTTGCAATCCTTTATAGCCTCTGGGATCTGTTAGTAAACATGTCAGCCTGATTTCCCGTTGTTCGATTCTAGAGAATCCGAGAATGACTAGCGCTCCATTCGCTGGAAGCAAATAACAGCGGATACCTGTCAGAGTCAAGCAGCACGTATTTGCACGTGGTCTCGGTGAAGTGTAGTCATCTGTACCTGTTTGAAGTTAGACGCCAAAAGAAAGTGAGAACTAGATGCACACAAGGAATTACATTGTAAATGCTTGGAAGAAGTTGATGGCCAGTGGGGTTGTACACAGTATTTTCAGCATGGAAGAGACCCCCCGCGTTGTAGCACTCGTGTATCACAACTCAGTTATGTAAGATAGATATGTGTATGGTATATCTATGAAATACGTAAGAAAAATAAAAACAAGTTTAGATGATTTGCTGTGTCCACAGTTTTGAGTCATGATGTAGCTTCCCACTGTTATGTAACTAAAGGCAATCGAAATAATGGGATGTTGAAGGAACAGATGGTTTTTCACCTGTGCCATGAATTTTGCTATCCTGGGTCTCAACTGCACTGTGCTCTCTGGACAGCTATTTCTTTTTAAAGTTGAAATTTGGTTTACTTCGGCTATTTTTTTTTTTTTTTTTAAATCTTCTATGTGGTCTATATTCATCAGGAAAGGTTTCTGGCAAGTATATCCTTCCTGTCTTTAAGGCTGTTCCTCGGGAATTTCTTTATGATGATTTAAACAGGGAAATGATAAATAACCAAGGGCAAAGGGGCTTAAAAACATGAGGCAAATTAATTGTCTTAGTCTTTTAAAGGAAAATTTATGTTGGGATGACGATGCCCTGAGGTGGGGATGGACTCCATTCCTAAAAAAGTGCCTTTATTTAAGTGGGTCTTTACTGCTGAGGCTACGATTCAGCTTTGGGCTTTGGATGCATAAGAAATATATTTTTTTTAAAGTGTGTTTGCGCCCTATAGAAACGAATCGGTGCACTTTGGCTACCCAGACAACTTTGAGGCATGTCTCTGTACGATCTTCATCAAGATGTGGAGACTCGTGGACCAGAAGTAACTTTGGTTTTCCGGATGATAGGAAGAAAGTAGAAGGAGCATTTTCGAATGGCTTTATTAAACAGCTATATTCCAGAACATCAGTTCGACCAGGATTTGTTTCTTACGTCATCCACTCATCGAACAGTCACTGCTCATGCAGACTTTTCCAGGCCCCATGTTAGGAATGCCGAAGAAAGTCCCCTTGAACAGAATCTGTGCCCTAGTGAAGCAGGTGGGCAAAGAGTTTCTGCAAAGTGTGGTACGTGCTCTGATAGAGATTTGACCCCAGAGCCGTGATATATCTGAAAGTAAAGACTGATTATCCCTCATATATGTTAGGGAGGCTGTCTCAGGAGAGCCATGTAAATTGGTCTTGAGAGTGAAGACACATTTGCTGCTGAAGCGGAGGGGCACTTGAGCGGGGAGGGAAGGCGCGGAGGCACTGGAGGACACGGTGTGCTGTGGGCTGCAGGGAGCTGCATTGGGGCCGTAGGACAGGAGCTGGAAGGCTCAGTGGAGTTTCCTATGCCATGAAAAGGAGTCTGGAATTTGTAATCATATTGAAAGGCTTCCAACTGGAGTGCAACAGGATCAGACACGCGCCTTAGAATTTTCCTCTGGCTGCTGTGTGGAGGGGAGGTGTGTGGACCGAGAAAGGACGAGAAACAGGCGGCAGGAAACAGTAGAGGCAGGGCTAGGGACAGCTCCTGCAGGCTGCCGAAGGACAGGGAGGCACATGCGAAGGAGAAAGTGAGGGAGGAGGAGCCCGAGGATTAATGGCACCTACAGCTGGAGATGAGGCAGCCGCCAGCCTGGGGTAACTGACAGGCTTCTGTCTTGTGACAGTGGCCGGAGGGGGGGGCCGGTATCCTGGTTTGGGTACCCAGAGTGGGTTATTTGGGGGCAGGGTAGGGTTGGAAATAATAACTCTAGTTTGGGTCTTCTTGATTTTGAGGGTGCACAGCCGGTAGGTCTGGAAGAGCCATGGAAGCTAGAGATGGAGCCTTGGCTGTCGTGAGCAGTGGTGAAAGCCACGCAGCCACCCAGAAGGGAGGATGCTGAAGGTGGACAGATGCGGACCAAGCTCAGGCTGAGCAACACCGCGGAGATGGGTGGAGGTGTGGGGGAGCTTGGGAAGGAGGCGGGAAGTGAGGGGGCGGGGAAGGGAAGGACCCCGGTAGAGAACAGATGGGCAAGAAGTTGTACAGGGAGCATTTCTTAGATTTTGTGACAAATGAAAAGTGTTTCTGGAGAAATGATAGTTGACAGTTAGAATTAAACTCCGTATTTCTTATTAGGACCTAAATCGGTTTTCTTTTAGATGTCACTTGTAAGTATTTATCATACCTGAAATTTGCAGTTCAAGTTTAAAAATCACAGGACTTTATAAAAACCCTGTAGGAGATTGCATTATTATCCATTTTTCATTGTCCATGGTTTTTTTTTTTTTCTTGTTTCTTATTGAGTAAGCACTTTTACAGAGGGGCCTGAGACTATAGCCAAGTCGGACTTTATAGAATTACAATATGTACCACAGATGTTTCCACTTCAGTTGGTTTCCTCTGATTAGAAGCCCCGCTTCTCAGAGGGGGGCTCTGTGTGCTTAACCTGGATTTACAGAGCCAGAGGGTGAGGCTCGAGGTCACACCCACCGCCGCAGCCGAGGAAAAATTAGAACTGAAGGGCTCCTTGTCTCCGTCGAGCAGCTAGCTACCCCACCTCCCCATAATTAAAAGTCTATCACAGTTCCCACTTCAAACATAACATTTTCCTACCTGCAGCAGACACCCTCAGAAGAGAATCCTGAACCTTCCCATAGGGCAGAGTGGGAGGGCTTCCCAACAAATACTCATTAGCCCCTTTCATCCCCAAAGATGAAAGATCTTTTAGGCATCAGGAATCCCCACAAAATCCCTTTGAGTCTGGCAGGTAGAAATTTCACACTGGGAGAGGGAGTCTGGATGGAGAGAGACCTGAAGGTGTTTTTCCCAAAGTGTTCGTGTAGCCGTAGACCAGCCCTGGACCCGAGATGCTGCATTTGCGATCCGATTCAGCACGTGTAATACCATTCCGATGATGCTTTTGTGGTCCCAGCTCCTACAAAAGTTGTAGTAATCGATGCTTGACCCACAGCTGATATTATTGTTGATTTGCTGATGTGGGTACAGGGGTTCCAACCAAAAGACAGTATCGACAAATGTAGTCATGAGTTCCTTTCGGTATCAGAACTGATTTACTTGGAACGTTAGTCTTTTGGTAAAAGAGTGTACCGTGATTTAAAAATATCTGGATAAGGTTTAAGCATATTAATCTTATCTAGTAAATTGAATGCAATGATAAATTTATTTAACATTATTTCTTTTGAAAACAGTATTTTTTTTTTTAGGACAGTAACTTTTCAAATTATTATCGATAAGCCTTTTGCTTATATGTTTATTAAGTTCTTCCGAAGGGATGAAGATGCTATTAGTTCCTAAACTATGATTGATTTACTTTCTGTCTTGAGAACAAATCCCAGTACTTACCTAAAATAGTATTAGGTTCTCAGAAGGTTGTCCATAGAGCTGGGGATGGGGCCATCAGTGTTCATCTCATGACCAGGGCCTTGAGGAATTTGAGGGTAAGGAGGGGAGGCTGGTAGAGTGGTAAGAAAGAATTGGGTCTCAGAGCAGCTCTGGGTGAGGACAGGGGGGGGGCAGCAGCTGTTAATAGTAATTGATTTGGGGTATGAGGCATGGGGCGTCGAGTTCCTGCAGTGGTTGAAGAGGCTGAAGGAGGTGGAACATTCATTCTGGGCCCTGAAATATATATGCTACTGTCCTTTCCCACCTCCTCTCCATTTGCAGCCACTTTCCAATTGAAGATTTAATTTTTCATCCTTATGAAATACATAATAAAATACTCTTGGGAAATATGTTGCTAATTCCACGCTGAAGTAATTACAATGAAAGGTCTGAAATACTTTCAATCTAGGGAAATTCTGTGGTTATAGTTGTTTAGGGAGGTACAGGGAGGTTAGATGCAGTAAGTAATTTGATGCTAGTTGGTGTGGACTCTGATTTGGTCCCGAGAGAGGGTGGAGATTGAATGCTGAATGGACGGCCGTGGGGAGAGCAAACTCCGGAACACGTAACATAGTGACCCCTTCAGTTACATGCAGCTACTGAGTATTAAAATTCCCCCCAGTTCTTTTAATCGTACGTACATAGAGATCACATTTAATACATTTGCCATAATGTATTTCTCAGCATTTCCCATACTAGACTGGGCTCAAAGAACAGGAAGCGGTTTATTCTACAGACTTGCAAAGCATGCTGAGTAAACTTTCTTTGTGACAGATAATTTATTTTTAAAGAACAACAATCCTGGAGCGCCTGGCTGGCTCATTTGGTAGACTGCGACTCTTGATCTCAGGGTCATGGGTTTGAGACCCAAGCTGAGTGTAGAGATTACATTAAAAATTTTTTAAAAATCCCACAACAATCCTAAAGGCTTAGCCTTACACTAAACTCAGAAACAGCCCTGTGGTAGATAGCCTGCCCCTTCAGAAATCTCCCTTGCTTGTCTGTGATTGGAGAAAGCTTCAGTGACCTAATTAATTATTATTTTATTTATTTAATTTTTTTAAATTATTATTTTAGAATATTATGAAAATAGTTCTAGAATGTTGTAATAGATACGGAAACACAACAGTTTCTGAGTCTGACTCTGCGGGTTTCTCGATTTACATTTTCCTTTTAACTTACAATTGACCTACCTACTCAGTTCCTAGAGAAATTTTTGAAAAATGTTTTACAGTATTTGTTAGTAACGGACATTTAGGCCTGGCCTTAGCATTACTGAGTCATCTTGCTAGCCTCGCGCTAGTTAAAAATAATTCAGAGTTTTTATTAGGACTGCTCAGTGTGGAAGAAAGCCTGCATTTATTCCTGCTTTGCAGAAACCAGGACAAGAAGAGAGAACTAACATTCATTGTCTAACCTTTAGTAACTTGAACCAGGCCCTGTGTCCGGTAATTTAAAGGTATTTTTTTTTTCTCGTTTTGTTTTCCCAGCAGTCTGGAAGGTGGATGTAATCCTTTCCATTTTGCATGGAGGGAAATGAGCTTTAGAGACATGGACAAATGACTAAGGGGCAGATCCCAGCTTTGTCCCTCATGCCTCACCAGGCACTCCGAGCATTCTTATGACTGAGCTCTTTTCTGTTTTGCAAGCACATTCTGGGATTTGCAGTTTATTTGCATCATCATGAACTCCTTTCAATTAATGCTCATTCAGTAGGATGGGTGGTGCTGCTCTGGTGTTGGCAGGAGGGTCCCACCGAGGCTGATGCGTGACTTCTCTCCAAGTTGTCTTCTAATGACTAAAACCCAAGTGACAGTTCAGACTCCAGGGGTGTCCGTCGTGGGCCATCGTGATCTGCTTCTCCGTCTGCACTCGCTTCAGCTGGTGCAGCACCACGCTCCATGCCTGTCTGTGTCCACCCGAGGCCGGGTCCGGGTCTCTCCGCCCTTTGTCTGTGCTGCCCCCTCTCCTTACAAGAATGCACGGCCTCCCTGCTTCTTCACGTCAAGCCCCGGTCCACACCCCAGCCGCCCTGCTCTTCCCCCAGGTTAACGTTGTCCTGCTCTGAACTCCCAGCGCCTGGCTGCCTGGCACCCCGTATGCTCCTGATGCCAATCTGCTCTTGTCTACGGATGTAGGATCTGCCTTCTTCTCGGGAAATGGATTCTCTGCACCCTCCAAACCCTTTATTTATTTATTTTTAAAGATTTTTATTTATTTATTTGAGAGAGAGGGACAGCGCAAGAGAGAGCATGAATGGGGGAGAAAGAGAATCAGGCTCTCCTGCTGAGCAGCAAGGAGCTCAAAGTGGGGATCCATTCCAGGATCCCAGGATCCCAGGATCATGACCTGAGCCGAAGGCAGATGCTTAACCGACTGAGCCACCCAGGCGCCCCTCCGGCAAACCCTTTAAAAGAATTCTGTAGTTTGTTTCATTATAGAGATTGATGTTTTCTTGTAAGTATGTTTTGTTTTCTTCTCTTTTTAAGCTGGATCCAAACTACATCCTCCTCTAGTTTGGGTTGATAATCTTAGTGTCATTGCTGTTGAAAATGTCTGTTTTGGATAGATTCAATGGATTTTTTAAACCACGGGAAGTTTCTGGCATTCTTTTTCATAGCACTATCTTGCTCTCACCCCAGATGGCTGATTGTCTTGCCTCTTTATATAATTTATAATGTCTTCGCTGTCTTTCCTCCCTTACTAGCCCGAGGCCCTTTGATAAGTGATGCTGTGTCTGATTCATTCTTACGTCATGCATTCACTGTGCCTGGTGTGACACCTTGCTGTTAATAGGGACTTAAATGTTACTAAGTGTAAAATGGGCTATTTGTCAGCTACAGTTAATCCAGCTGAA
Source organism: Potos flavus (assembly GCA_028534135.1). Lineage (NCBI taxonomy): Eukaryota > Metazoa > Chordata > Mammalia > Carnivora > Procyonidae > Potos > Potos flavus. Next base: position 10,068,511 of record CM052886.1, on the reverse strand, counting down.
GGTTCAGGTGGACCTAGTGTCAAGCCGTAGTTTGAATTTTTATGGATCCTCGGATTTGCTTGGTTTAAAAAGATCCTGATGTCAGTTTGTTCCTTGGGTCGTTTTGGTTTGGCCCGCAGCATAAAGTGAGGCCGCAGTAGCCGTGTGATCACTGGAAAGCCGACATGGGCTCCTTTCTGTAAAATTAATTGAATCAAAACCAAAACTGTGTTCTGGCAAGTGTTTCTCTCACCTTCCAGAAAGACATCATTATCTGTACTGTGGCTATCAGTTTCGTATTTGTTAGCATTGTTCAAAACCTTATCTCTGATTTCCATACCGCTGACACGGGAACCACAGGGGCCTTCTTGGTGAGCTGGTACCTTTTATCTCACTTGTATTGTTTGCCAGTGGGAGACATGAGAACATCTGTGAAGGGTGTTTAAAGGGGAATTTACTACAAACCGCACAAATTCTTTATTTTCAGAAGTGAAAGAATACCCTTTGCAGGCAAGGATGTATAGGCACTGGTGTTCTCCTTCCTAAATATTTGACTTTGAGCAGAAATGTTAGGTAAAAACAACATGGTCTCTTCAAGTGTCAAGTATGTTTCCTTTAAGTTACAGTGACATCAAGGGCTGTGAATTATGTTGCTATAAAAATAGCATCTGAAATAATGTTTCACGCCCCAGCCAACATCCCCCAGCCTCGGGGGGAACCTGTGAGATGTCACCAGGGTAACAGTTAAAGCAAGCGAAATGAGCCTTGCTTGGGGAGAATTTGATGCTTTTTCTGGTGAGTTCTATAGCATGAACTTTCTCAGCTAAGCTCATGATTTTGAAATCATTGTTTCCTGGAGGTCTACAGGGACGAAGCCAGTCTGAAAATACTTCTTTGTCCATTGAAGCATTAGCTCGTGGTCTGTCTCCAGGGAGGAAAAGTGTGGCAGCTCTGGAAAGTTTGGGAGGATGAAATATTTTAGTCATCTGCAGTAGCCGATGTGGCAATGTGGAGTGTTAGAGTGCACGTGGGAACAAATCTTTCCACGGTTTACTTAAATCCAAGGATTCTTGAATCACCTGCCACTGGTTGAAATCACTTGCATCACTATTTGATCATTCCTTCCTTCCTTCCTTCTCCCCCATATAGTCATTCAACAGTTATTTACTTTCTATGTAAATAGAAAAGGCACTATGAAAGGGATCATTGATTACACTGCCTTTATAAACAAATCTTCTGGAAAAAAAACACACAAATATCTTTTGTATAATATGCCCCTTTTCAGCAGTTATGTCTAGCCTTGGAATGAGGTAAAGTTCTGGCTCATTTGAGCTCTGTGGCAAAGGTAGGCGCCCCCCGATTCATTACTTCCTGGGGTCCACTCACAGTGCCTGAGTGGTATGCCATCAGCCTTGCCCTGAAGCTTTTTGCCTTCCTGTAGCATTCATTCCACAGGTATTTGGTGAAGGCTGTTTGATGAGAGGTTCCCTGTGGGTGCCTTAGAATCTGGAACTGATTTGAACACACTTCTTGGTAGAAAAGTGGTTGAAGAATTAGTTTTATAGGTGCATTTTGGGTGCCTGCCCTTTCAAGGGATGTACAAATTTTCCTAGTTTAAGGTCAGTAGGCCCTTTCACTTTTTCCCCCTTTTGCTAAAGCAGCACTCGAATCCATATTGTAGGTGGGGTACCTTCTCCTTGTGTGCTGTCGCTTGCCATTTTTAGAGGCTATTGTATTGTGCTAATTTTCTAATTTAACAGTTTTTTGGTGGTAGCTCATTTGATTGCATTTTTTCTTTTATCCCTATGCTTCTTCAGTTACTGAGTGAAGAGGAAGACTTCCCTCACTCTAAGGATGGGGGTAGAGGAAATGATAATATAGCACCAATGTAAGCTGTTTGTCTAACGAATAAATGGATAGAATTTCCTTCAGTAGTTTCTTTAGCTGTTCGTGTGCGATATTTTGCCTGTTATGCTTAGAGAGAGGGCCTTGTTATGCTTACAGCTTGTGTTGGTCAAACTAAACAGGTGCGAGAATATGACAGATGGAGAGAGATATAAGAAGTTAACTGTGGGAGGTACTGCTTCATTTTTAACAATCGCCGCCTCCCCTCAAAATCCTGTTGTGTTTGTTTATGAATCTTCCTTTTTTTAATTAAAAATTTTTTATTTAAGTGAATCTCTACACTCAATGTGGGACTCGAACTCAGGACCGCCATATCAAGAGTTACACGCTCTTCTGACAGAGCCGGCCAGGAATCCCATGAATCCTTCTTTCTCTCCTTTTAAAAATTTGTTTATTTATTTACTTATTTATTTAGTTAGTTCCATCTCATTCATTCATTCATTCATGCATGCATTTATTTCAGTCTCATTTATTTATTTATTTCAGAGAGAGAGAGAGTGCAGGGGGGAGGGGTAGAGGAAGAGGGAGAGAGAAACTCAAGCAGATTCCATGCTGAGCTGGGGCCTGATGTGGGGTTTGATCCCACCACTCTGAGATCATGACCTGAGCCGAAACCAAGAATCTGACGTTTAACCGACTGTGCCACCCAGGCACCCATCTTTCCTCTCTTTAAACGGTTGCTAGGTATGGTGACGGGATGGTTGTGGGTGTTGACAGGGCTGGAAGAAAGGGTAGAAATGGGCAGGACAGTTGTCTCACGGGAGAAGAGGAGGAAAGCAGGTATTTCCTGCCATGATTGTGTAGGTGGTCTCCTGGCCACACACAGTTTTAAGTGTCTTATGTGTGGGGAGATTGCCTGACTCATATCTGTTTTCTATGGGCCTAACGCTGTGTTTTAAAGGGGGTGCAGGCTTCCCCTGATGCTACATGTGTGACCTTGGTGCATAGATGCTGTGGTTTTGGAAGTGCTAGGAATTCTTGTACTGCCGTAATATACTGAAGAAGGTCCTGCCCACCACTCATGGAGGTCTGTCAGTCACCTGGAGGAGGGTCATCCTCAGTGTGGAAGCCAAAATTCAGTGATGGTTTTAGCATGCCAAGGCTGAATTGGTTTCTTTTGTCTTGGCAAGGGATGGACTAGGATCCTTAGTGTCTTTGCTTGTGTTGGAAAATATGGTGATGGGTGTCAGGTAAATAGAGGGATTGAGGAAACCAAATATGCTGCCAGTATATGCTCCCTCAGGGCTACAAGTGAAGGACTCCGAGCAAACCAGATGGAAATTTGTGGCCTCTTCTGACCTGCCTGTGGAAATCCTGTCGTGTCTAGTCTGCTGTCCTCTTATAGGTTGAAGCAGGTTCAAGGGAGGGGGCACAGATGGTCCACCATCCTCCATGGGAGCAGTGTCAATATGTGGACGTGTTTTAAAATATTGATGGAATCCTAGTGGAGACAGATCCATTCTGCTGTACCAGGGACAGTGAGTCTGTGGGCATTATTATTATCGAATTTGGGTTTGTCTTGATGGCTGGGCTGGGGGCCACTCTGGGCTTCCAGAGTACCTTACCCTTCTGGACCCTGTTGTCCCCACAATGTTTTGTGACCTCTGGCTTATTCGTTTATAGTCTGTGAGAGAATGTCAGGCTCTCAGTCAACATCCTATTCCCAACACTTAGCCTAGTGCATTGAACATAATAGACATTCAATAAATACTCCTCGAAACTTAGTAAACGTCCTGCATATCTGGCGCTCGGGTCAGCTTTTGTGTCCTTGAATTTTGTCCCTGGATACGTGAACTTGGTGAGAATCCTAGGGAAGGCTTATCCTAAACAGAAACCAGCCTAGGGAATACAGTGGCCCAAATGGATATGCTCTGTCCTGCTTCCAGCTGTTCATTGCGGGTTTTTTTTTCCCCCTGGTGTTTCACATGAGCCGGTTTTGTAAATAATAAGGAGCTCACTGGAGCTTGGTTCATGGTAAACGGTAAATGTATATACTATGTGTGGATAGAAGCCTGCCATTTGGGGAGGATAGACTGAAACTTCTATTTTCATTTTAATTAGTCATCTCTTTGTCATGAATGGTGGATTCGGTACCATTCTATCGGCTACCAGGCGACTGTCCAGTCTCTCTTTGTTAAGGGCAGCATCTGATTCCAGTAGAAGGCTCCGTGCAGGAACAAGGTGCGAGGGTCGGCATGAGAGGCGGGTGCACTCGTCCTGTCATGAAGGCAGTCTTACCTCCTGCCTCGCAGTGAGAGCCACAGTGGGGTTTGTCCATTATGTCTCGGAAGTCTCTATGGGCTAGGAGACGGCGATAATAAACCACCTGTGACTGGAGGTCGAGGGGGGGCTCCATCAGATGGCGCAGACCCGGCTCCTGTGAGGGGTTGATGGAGTTGGGTTTCTTGCTCCTGGAAAGCTTCCCAGGATCTTGTTTTACTACAAACATTGAATCTCTGAATCGATAAGCTGCCTAGCTGATAGCAAGGCTAAAGTAAACCCAGAAATTTTAAAACTTTTTTTTTTTATTCAGAGAGATGGTGGTTACAAAGGGGATTTAATTTGAAGAAGGTGTGAATTGTGGAAATTTCTCAGCGAGAAATGCATTCTTTTTACATAACTGCATAGGGGAGCCTATTTTAAGGACATGGGTGAAGGAGTAGTAACTTTATCTTTGTCTTCCCCACCAGTTTCTCGTTGACCTGTGTTGGTCATTGCACTGATGGCTGCAGGCTCTCACACTCTTGTTGCTCAGCAGTGAAAGTTTTGTAAACACTGGATGCTGTGACTTAGTCCAGGGCTTGGCCATAAGCTTGAAGTTTGATTAAGGTGGTAGCTTTCTTTAGGTGTGGCCTTCCTTTATTTTTAACTATGATGTGGCCGAAAGTCCAATTATATTTGGCTTTTAGGGAGGACATGGGGGGGTAACATCTTCAGCATTGAAAAACTGAACGGCTTTTCATCACAGATCTCAAGGGAGAAAAATGAAAGATCGGTTCATGTTAAATTAAAATGATGTCATGGTGACAAGTCAACAGGCAGCTCATGGGCTCCAGGACTGGCTGGCATTCGTGAGTGGAAGCAGTTGATTGATGCCTCTGTCCACATGTGGTGCCGTGTGCTGTACAGATACAACACACTCTTTGTGTAACTGAAAACGTAAACTTGCTAGAGCTTTATCGTAGATGTAGGTTACCTACCACTGCCTTGCATCTCATACACTTAACTGCACAAAGGGCCCCGCTAGATCTTCTGTAGTCATGGGATATTGCAGTACTTGTCCCATTGTTAACTCACCTTAAAATATGACGTCAATTAGCAGCTGAAACCTGTTTACACTAATTTTTCTTAAAATTTTTATTTAAATAATCTCTACACCCAGCATGGGGCTTGAACTCATGACCCTGAGGTTAAGAGTCTCATGCTCTTCTGACTGAGCCCTCCAGGTGCCCCAAACCCATCTATGCTATTAAAAAAATATCCACTTGTTGAAAATGGGCTGCAGTCCATCCTACTAGATGGAAATTAATTGTTTATGTGGCCTTGGAATTCATATGAAATCAGAAAAGTCCACAAAGAGGACACGGGGATCCAAGAAATTTTGGCAACCACCAATTTGTCACTGGGACAAAATCATGTCATCTGTTCTGGGAACACAGCTGAGCGAATTTGGCGATCTGAGTTTGGGTCCTAATTCTTGCCCACTGTCTGTGTGACAGCTTTAATTTGTCCTCGTGGGCCTCACGTTCTTCATCTGCAAAACGAACAAGGTTGGAGTCAGTGTGCCTCAAACATTCTGTAACCCTGCCTAAAATTATTTTAATCCAAAATGATTAATAGTTCTAGCAACCAGGATTCCCCAGAGAAGCAGAACCGACAGGAGCCTGCCTATCTTCCTACCTACCCACCTTCCTCCCCATGGAGAGATTTTAAGGAATTGTTGCGTGTGATTATGGAGGTTAGCAGGTCCCAAATCTGTAGGGCCAGCCAGCAGAGTGGAAGTGCAGGCTGCAGCTGACGTTGCAGTCTTGAGCCTAAATTCTGCACGGTAGAAGGCTGGACACCCAGGCAAGGTTTCTCTGATACAGTCTGGAGGCAGAATTGCTTCTTCAGGAAACTTCAGCCTTGGCTCTGGAGACTTTCAGCTGATTGGATGGGGCCCACCCACATGGAGGGCAATCTGCTTCACTCAGGGTCTCCCGATTTAATGTGAATCACATTTGAAACAATGATTTTACAGCAATGTCTAGACTGACGTTTGACCGCAGGACTGTGCACCGCAGCCTAGCCAGGCAGACATAGAACATTCACTGTCACCGTAGTTAAGCTGCCGCTACCCCTTTTTTTGTAATTTAAGTCATGGCGATGCATTGGAAAAGCAGGCTGGTTTAAAAGTTAAATCATGTTGTATTAACAGTGTGAGGCATCAGTTCACCCATTGGTCTATATGTCATGCATTTATTAAGCACCCACTTGTAAGGCACTGTGCTAGATGTCAGGAAAGCAAAGGTAAAATGAGCCCTTCACTTGGAAAGCAATCAGAATCTGTTTAAGGAGACAGACAAGTGAAAAAGCAATCATGGCATGCCATTGCCTAAATCTGATGGAGTGGTGAGGGGAACACAGGGCGATAGAGCCTCATGGCTTGGTGGAGGCTGGGGGAGGTCGGAGGTTGGGGAAGACTTCACAGAAGAGGAGACACTTAAGCTGGGTCATTTTTTTTTTTTAGATTTTATTTATTGATTTGAAAGAGCAAGCACAAGCAGGGGGAGAGGCAGAGGGAGAGAGAAAGGGAGAAGCAGACTGTCTGTTGAGCAGGGAGCCCGACATGGGGCTTGATCTCAGAACCCCAAGATCACGACCTGAGCTGAAAGCAGATCCTTAACCAATGGAGCCACCCAAGTGCCCCTTAAGTTGGGTCTTGAGGGGCAATTAGAAGTTAGTTCTCTAGGAAGGCATTCCTAGCAGGGTACAGTATGTGCAAAGGCCTGGAGGAATAAAAAAACTCATATTCATGAAATGGCAGGGTATTCAGAATTAATGGATGGAAAGCTTCTGGCACATAAAAGGTCCTGGAGACTCAATATCTGTTATTATCATTGGAAAAATTTAAATGTGGCAGATCTTACATTTTATAATTTCTTGATTAGCAAATAACCATCCATCAGGCCATCAGCAAAATAGGACGTCTTGGCTTTTAAAAATTGTCAGTATAATCTGTTTAGATAGAATCCACTGAAACTTGTTCAATTTTCCATTCTTACCATTTAAAAATATTTTCTTAAAAAAATATTTTCTTGTCCATACTGGGTTAATTCCAAAGAGAATTAAAAATTTGTGCTTGGCTTGCTCTGTTGGTAGAGTGTGTGACTCTTGATCTCAGGGTTGTGAGTTTGAGCTTCACGATGGGTATAGAAATTACTTAAAAAGAAAATAAAAAATTAAAGAAAATTGTATCTATATAGGATTTATCGAAGGAAGCAGGCATTTTTTTTTTTTTTTAAAGATTTACTTAAAATCTTAAATTTATTTTAAGCAGGGGGTGGGAGAGGGGAGAGAATCCTCAAGCAGGTCCCCTGCTGAACATGGAGCCTGATGCAGGGCTCCATCCCAGGACCCTGGCATCGTGACCTGAGCCAAAATCAAGAGTCAGCCACTTCACTAACTGAGCCGCCCAGGTGCCCCAATGAGGCAGGCCTACATTCTTGACCAAATATATCGAATTTCTAAAAATTTTCTCTGGACCAATTATGTCACCTTGGGCAAGTCAGCCTACCTCCTTATTTTTAAATTCTCACCTAAAGAGAGAGAGCTTGGGCTGGTTTTTAAAGGTCCACCCATAGAATATTCTGTGAACCTATAAATGAAAATTATTATCTCTTCGGTGTCACGTTATATAGGTGTATTTCTATAGCATGAATCATTGTGATAATCACACCTTTCCCAATAGCAACTATTTACAATGAAAGTACTTTATTGCCACTTCGATGGAGCATTTCATGTTTCAGCCAGTTAATTGAGTGTTTTATGTGCATTATCCCATTAAATACTCAGAATAACCCTGCAAAGCAGATACTATTTCTACTTTATAGTTGAAGAAACCAGAGGCTCAGACAGTTTAAATAACCAGGCTGGGCTCACTCAGGTGGTAATGCGGAAGCTAGGGGGTTGAACCCCAATCTTTTGGCTCCAAAGCCTGCATTCTTTATCAAGGCTGTAAGCCACAGTACATAATTATTACCATAAAGTAATATTTTATATACATAGCCCCGGTGAAATGTCTCATAAAAAGACAAGTCTCACTCTCTGAGAGCAATCTGTTTAACATTTTTAAAAAATGAAAGAAAAAGGTATTTTCTGGGATGTTGATGATGGGGCCATGAATTTTAGTATGTCGCTGGACAGCGCATCAAACAAGGGAAGAAGGTGTTACTCTCCATAATATGAGAGGAGCCAGGAACCACCTGCTTCATGAGTGATGCAACTCATTCTTTGACTCAACCCACTCGCATTTGGGTTCTGCCCTACAGTCTGTGGTAACTGGCTTTGACACCCTGGTTCTTACTAGGGTCTCGGCTGGTCCCTCTGCCTGGCAGATCATTTCCTTAACTTCGAAGTAGCACGGGGATCTCAGCCTCGTTGGCTATCTCCGAGAGCCATTTCCTGACCTTCCAGTTTGAAGTAGCCACTTGGCACTCAGTGTCTCATCATCCGTGTGGAGGTGTCTGCACTGCATGTTTTGCTCTAGGATATTTTGTGCTTATTTATTTATTTCTCTTGTTTTGACTGCTTTCTCCCGCTTGAATGAAGTTCATTTCATTGAGAGCAGAGACCTCTCTTACTATTCTGCTCCCAGCCCTGGAGTTGTGGCTTGATCACAGTAGACTTTGTCTGGCTAGTTAATCATCCATCTGTTTGTCTATTTCTTCCCCTCTGTCTGCTCTTTCTCCCTCCTTTCTTCCCTCCTTCCATCTATCTATCTATAAATTGGCTTGGCCATGTGGAGTTAGAGTAAATCTGCCTCTCCGATGAGGATGTGGGGAGGACCATCCTATTTCCTTTATAGTTAATCACATAACCTTTGATTTTTTTTTTTTTTTAGTTCCTCGTTTTTGAATCAAGCCCAAGATACAGCACAATGTTGAGAAACTTGAGTTTTAATTACAAAATTGTAATTTAAAAAATGGTTTCTTTTCACCTTTTCGTTTTCTCTTTCCAGGGCTGGCTGAATTACCTCTTCAGCCAGCTCATTCTGGATAAATGAATGATTATTAGCACTAAGTGTTGTTCCCACTCCCTCTAGGGGTAAGTTTGAGGCACTCGTCCATCTCAGAGGTGTTAATGTGTGTCAGTTGTGTGTCTCTTTCCTGTGTGACTCTGTTAACTGCTCTTTGTATGCGGACCTGGGTGGGGAAAGCCAAAGTAGATTCCTCAGGTTGGGGCTGGAAATGGAATTTCCTGCGGGCAGTGAGGCACCAAGTCTGAATGGCTTATGATAAACACACTATAATTTGATGTGCTGGATGATTCTCTCTCTGTGGAATATGGTACCCCCGTCCTCTCTGGGAACTCAGCTGGGGAAGTCGCAGCCTGGCAGGCATTCATTTCCGTCTCTTTACGTACCAAGTACTGATACAGCACACACTTGAACTCCAAACAGTACATCCTGCTGAAGAACGGATCTAGAGTATGTCATTTCTAGTTGGGGTTGTAAGATCAGGTAAGCTCTGGAGACTCGGACATTAAGAAGCCCCCCGAGGAAAGGAAAGATAAGGTTCCGATTGTGTTAAGGCTGTTTCCTTCTGCCCGAGGTGTTTTACTAGTCAGTGTATCGGTGTTTCAGTTTAAGTCCTAGAGCAGAGTGTGGAAGAGTTCCCGAAGCAGTGTTGGGAATGGTTGCAAGTCATTCCCTGGAAACGTCTGCAGCTCGGTTACCGAGAGCAAGCAAGTTCGTGCTTGCAACGCCGAGCCTCGCAGACGCCAGCGTAAGCTTTCCCACTGGCAATCTGTCCCATCTTTCCTGTGCTGCCTCATGCCCTTGGGATCTCAATTCAGGGTGCTGCCTCTGAGAGACCGTCTCTGTCCAGCCAACCCGAAGTGACTGCCCGTTTTAATTCTCTGCAAAGTGCTGGTCCTTCCTGATAGTTTTCTCCCTTGTGTCTGTATGTATCAGCCTGCTGTTCAGCCTTGGTGTCCCTGGAGCAGAAGTTCTGTACGGTCAGAAGTTCTAATGTCTGTCTGTCCTCACAGAGCTCCACAGCCCAGAACAGCGGCTAGTGCCCAGTGGGGATCATTGGACTGAATAGATAATGAGTTCAGCAGTCACGTGCAGCTCCCTGCCTCAGTTGCCCGGCGTCACCTGGTGAGAACGGTGTTGGCGCTGGAGGAGATTTGTGAAGGTGCAGTTTGTCTATTTAGTCGCTGTTTTTAAATGTGACTTATTCTCTCGCAGAATTCTCAAGTTTCACATGATCTTCCGTGTAAAAAGAAAGTTTTGTAATGATTTGGGTTTATTTGCAAATAGAGCCCTTATTAAAGTTAGAAATTTTGATGATAATTGGTAACTTTTGTGTTGGTTGACCTTTACATCGTCTACATTGGAATATTTAAAAGGAATTGCTGATTAGCCTCGGTGACTGTTTCATTTATGCTTTAATGAAGTTCAGGTACCATGACTGAAACACACCTATTTGAATAGTCTGAAGTTTAGATTTTTTTTGGAGTTGGATTGCCTGAGTTGCTTGAATCTAGTCTCTGACACTTCCTGGCTCAGTGACCTGGGGCAGGTTATTTAAGCTTTGGTGCCTCATTTCCTTCTTCTGTAGAATGAGGGTAATAAGAGCATTTTTCTCATGGAGTAAGGATGTTAGTATACGTGTTATATAGACTTCTATTTTATTTAGTATATACTCAGAATTTTATATATTAAATGTGCTAGGTTTAAAAGTAATATATTTGGATACTGTTCATAAAGTGGAGACAGGATTTTGAGCATTTGTTTTTGCGTTACATGGATGAAAACAGGCCATACCCCAAGGTCACCAGAACGAAAAGGCTTGCTTATAATTATTAATAATTTTAATTAGTTGTCATAGTGATAAAATATGGATATGCCATTTTCCGTATGTATGGCAATATTGTTCTCTTTCGTATCAGACAGACTTGGTTTGAATTTTCTAGGTGTGCTTGTTTTGTGACTGTCCGCACATTACCTGGCTTTGCTTAGCCTCAGTTTCTCCATCGGCAAAATAGTGCTGATAATACAAATCAAAGAGGGTTACTGTGAGAATTAAATATGAAAATACACGTAACACTCCTGGCATAGGACTTTGTGATTTCTCTTTTCTTTTTTCTTTTCTTTTCTTTTTCCTCCCTCCCTCCCTCCCTTCCTTCCTTCCTTCCTCCCTTCCTTCCTTCCTTCTCTCTCTCTCTCTCTCTCTCTCTCTCTCCCTCTTCCTTCCTTCCTTCCTTCCTCCCTCCCTCCCTCCCTCCCTCCCTCCCTCCCTCCCTTCCTTCCTTCCTTTCTGGATCTTAGATCTAAGAAGGATATTAATATCTGGGTAACAATGACCATGGTTAGGAGTGTTTGGAAATAAGTGTCCCATTTGTAATGATGAAGGGGATGGAATATTTAGTGTAGAAAGCAGTAAGCTTAGTGGGGAGCATGATGCTGCTTTTGAGAGCATATCCTGTGAGCAGGGAGCAGGGGCGATGAGACACGAGAAACAACTAGTAGAAAGAAACCTAGGTGCTGGGTGGGGGGGACGGGAGGGGGCATGTCCCTGCACAGATGTGGGTCCAGAGGCTGCTGGGCTGCAGATCAAGATTCCTGGAGAAGGGATTTCTCTGCTCCCCAGGAAGGGGGCTGCCATGGCCTCTGTGGCCCGTTACAAGCCCTCTTCTGTAAAAGTAGCCCCCTATCTGAAATCCCGTGTGGGCGTCTGGTTGTCTTGGTCAGACTGACTGTGTGGAGAGGTACGTCCCTAGAGACTCAGGATTTAGCTTTCTCAAGTCAGGGAGTTGGGACTGCTGATTGCTTGCTTTTAAATGAACCTTTTTCAGGATTTACAATTTTCCTGGTTGTGTTTTACCATTTCCATCAGATGGTACACCCTGGTGGGCTTCTGGCTGCTTCTGGGCTGTGGATAAGCTTTGTTGGGCCTGCAAAATGTGTCCTTGACAAGTCTTTTACAGATATTTAAATTTGTTGCCTACCTTTGAAGAATGAAAAATTTATATAAAAGAAGCATGTTCAGTGATTCTTAAAAAAAGATTTTATTTATTTGTCAGAGAGAGAGAGAGAGCACAAGCAGGCAGAGTGGCAGGCAGAGGCAGAGGGAGAAGCAGGCTCCCTGCTGAGCAAGGAGCCTGATGCGGGACTCAATCCTAGAACCCTGGGATCATGACCTGAGCTGAAGGCAGCCGCTTAACCAACTGAGCCACCCAGGCGTCCCACGTTCAGTGATTCTTAAAAAGGCAGTTCATCTGGCAAGATAGGGTTCTGCATTCCCAGGTGGCAGTGGGCAGGGGGGCTGGGTGGCTGCCGGCCCCGGCGGATGGGGCAGGCACGGGTCGGCCCACCACCGTATTTACCCCTTCGTGTCTTCCCAACACTGAGTGTCAGGTGCCATGTTTCATTTAGTTAAGTTGTTTTCCTTATAGTAAAATTAGGAGAAAACTGGAAAAGTTCTATCTACTTCTGTATTCGTAGTGGAAAAACTAAAGATATTTTTGTAGAGTTTCATGTTTCCAGAAAAACAGAACAGGAAGTTTTCTGTGTATGTGCTGAAGAATGCTTGTACAAGACTAATTTGCAAACAAATGGCTTCTGTTTCTTAGGACTGTAGTACTCTGGCCTCTTGTCATTTCATGCTTTTCAACAGCACTGATGGTGTGTGTGTGATCTCGAACCTGGGCAGTAAAGTTTCCCCTCTGTGTTCAGGCACAACCTTTTTGCTTCTATTTTAGGTCATTTCCTCTCTTTCAGCAGCAAACTCTCTGTCTTCCCCAAGATCAGTCGTTGGGACTCCTGGATGGGTGAAATGGGAGCAGCGTGTAATTTGCACACGCATGTGGGGCTGTGGAACGAGGTTCCATTCTGTCTTCTCCAGTGGACCCCCTAATGCTTCCTAGACTTTGTGGGACCAAACAGATGAGGACCTGTAAACTCACGGACTCTGGGGGAGTTACCAAGAGCGTTGTACTCTTAATTAGCCCACTGAGGCACAGATTGAAATCTTAGGACTCTTTGTACATTTGATATTCAGTGAAAAACTACAGTCTGGTTTTGCTTGTTTATTCTGTTCTACAAGGGTGGTTCTGGCTGATAAACTAGAAGAAAGAGAGAGCAAGGGGAAGAGCCATGAAATTGGACTTCTGTTGTTTGTAGGGTGGTCGGGAGGAAGAGAGGAGTAGGGTGTGTGTTGATAATGACAGAAAGACTGACTTAATTAGTGGAATTTTGAGGATGACTGGTTTAAAATCCCTTGGAAGGAGTTCTCATCCATCAGTTGGTTTTTAAACAATGGAATGTGCTCCCTAATGGAGCTGTGAACTTCCCATCACTCAGTGTATTTGGGTGGAAGAAAGTGGCCCATCTGACAGGATACCGTAGGAGGGTCTCAAATTAGAAGCAAGACAGGGCTAGCTGGATGACCTCTATGGTCTCTTAGAAAACTCGGATTCAATTAGTCTCTGAATTAAACTGATTAGGAACCTTTCAGCTTAAACGATTGCACTTCAGTCCATAAAAAGAAGATATTGTGTGTGTAGTGGGAGGCTGAATAGAATACTTTCTAATTGATTACATTTAATTCTGGACAGATTACTTACACTTTCTTAAATGTTTCAATGGAGCCCTTCAAAAATGTTATAAACAGGGGCACCTGGTTGGCTCGGTTGGTTGAGTGGCAGCCTTTGGCTCAGGTCATGATCCCAGGGTTCTGGGAGCGTAGGACTCCCTGCTCAGCAGAGAACCTGCTTCTCCCTCCCCTCCTGCCTGCTGCTCTGCCTACTTGTGCTCTCTATCTCTCTTGTCAAATAAGTAAAATCTTTTTTTTTTATTTTTTCTTTTTAAAGATTTTATTTATTTATTTGAGAGAGAGAGAATGAGAGAAAGTATGAGAGGAGAGAGGTCAGAGAGAGAAGCAGACTCCCCGCCAAGCAGGGAGCCCGATGCGGGACTCGATCCTGAGACTCCAGGATCATGACCTGAGCCGAAGGCAGTCGCCCAACCAACTGAGCCACCCAGGCGCCTGAAATAAGTAAAATCTTAAAAAAAAAAAAAAAAGAAAAGAAAAAAATGTTGTGAAAAGGGGTGTCTAGTGGCTAGTATTTATAAATGTATTTTTGAAGTGATTTTTTCTACAGAAGATTTTAATTTACCTTGGTGGAAACTCATTTTGTAGCTTTATTTTTGGTAGCATGGTTTTTTAATACAGATTTTTTATCATTTATGTATAAATATTACCTCTTATTAGAAAGTATTCTATTTAATTTCAAAAGTTAGGAGTTTATACATTATCAATAATTGTCAATAGTCAAACTATTTAATTTGGATATAAAGACCTATAGAAAAAAGTCCATTTAAAGGAAAACTTTATTGGGGCACTTGGGTATGGCTCAGTCAGTTAAGCGTCCAACTCTTGATTTCCGCTCGGATCATGATCTCGGGGTCCTGAGATTGAGCCCTGGGTTGGGGTCTGCTTAAGATTCTCTGTCTCCCTTTCCCTCTGCCCCTCCCGCCTGCTTATGTGGGCATATGTTCTCTCTCTCTCTCTCTCAAAAAAAAAACCTTTTATTAAGAATTTGTTTTAGGGGCGCCTGAGTGGCTCAGTGGGTTAAAGCCTCTGCCTTCGGCTCAGGTCATGATCTCAGGGTCCTGGGATCGAGCCCCGCATCGGGCTCTCTGCTCAGCGGGGAGCCTGCTTCCTCCTCTCTCTCTGCCTGCCTCTCTGCCTACTAGTGATCTCTCTCTGTCAAATAAATAAATAAAATCTTAAAAAAAAAAGGGTTTTAAATCTTAGTTTTTATGTCAATTCATATTTGCTTATTCTTGCAAAAATAATTAACTGGTCATTTGGTTAAATTCGTGGGACTTGCTTATTACATAATGTAAGGTACCCACCAGGACTTTATAAATATTTATCCCATAAATTCTCATTTTCATGACAATTGGCTCCATTAAAATGTTTTTTTTTTTTTTTTACATCGTTGGTGCCTTTGAAACACTTAGAAAAAGCTTATATTATGAAATTTAGGTTTGCTGTGGTTTTAAAACAATACGTACCATGCTAGTATTACATTTTGAATTAGCTTAAAATTGACTATTGGTTTTATAGGCATCTCCAGTTTATTTTAAAAAAAAGGCTAAAATTTTATTTCGCTCTTTATTTTTACTTAATAAATATCAAGTTTTTCATTGATTCTACTGGGCTCTATTTTCTTCCTTTTTTCCTTTTTAAGGATTTTATTTATTTGAGAGAGAGCACGCCCGAGAGAGTGCGTGCCCATGCAAGCGGGGGGCTGGCGGGGGGTGGGCAGAAGGAGAGGGAGAAAGAAGCCAGGGCCAAAGGCAGACTCTTCGCCTACTGAGCCACCCAGCTGCCCCTCTGTTTTCTTGTTAATCAACACTTGTGAGGCTGTGGCCTTAAAGCAATATACACCGTGCTAGGAAAGCATTTGAATTATCTTCAGATTGACTCTGGATTTTAAGTATGCGTGGTTCATGCCGTTTAGGCAGATTCTTGAGGCCAAAACAGCTTGGAAGATGAAATGCTACAGGAGAACAGCTGGGGAATTTCAAGCAGAAACTTTGTGAAAGCTTTGCTTGATGGGTATTGATGACACATGGGTTGGGTGATTTTCAATAAAGGGATTGTAGAGGCTCTGACAAAAAAGTGCAGTAGACATTTTTCTCCTTTTGTATTCGCCATCACTGTCCTCTCCCCTCCCTCCCTGCTCTCACTCACTGGATTATTTATTTTTATTCACCAGGTGCCAGGCACTTTTTAAAGTAGTAGATTTTCTTTTAAAAGATTTTATTTATTTATTAGAGCAAGCATGAGCAGGGGTAGAGGGAGAAGGAGAAGCAGACTCCCTGCTGAGCAAGGAGCCCGATTCGGGGCTCGATCCCAGGACCCTGAGATCATGACCTGAGCCAAAGGCAGAGGCTTAACTGACTGAGCCACCCAGGCGCCCCTCGAGTAAGTAGTAGACTTAACAGTAAACACTTTTAACAAAATCTCTGCTTTATGGAGTTTGCGTTCTCAGGCAGGCCTTGTGTCAAGCAATCTGCATGTATTAATTTTGCTGAATCCTTACAACAACCCTGTGGGGCAGGTAATACTATCCCCATTTTACAGTTTAAGAAGCTGAGAAGCTAAGTGAGGGATCCAGGATCACACAGCAGGGGCTGAGGTCAGGGCAGGGGAACTTGGAAGCCTGAGCCCTGATCGGGGAACAACTAGGTGGCGAAAGAATTGCACCTGCCAGTTGTGCACACATGTGGATTTTCAGTGTGGCACCCGAGAGGTAAAACCTTCCAACCACAGCAGTTTTAGATAGGAAGACTGGCCACATAGGCGCTCACGGTGTTCTCTGGACTCACTTGGAAGCATTTGGTTTGGAAGAATTTTAAAATGATCCCCTTTTGATGAAACGGGGAGAAAATTCACCTCCCCAGGTAATATTTCTGTGGGTTTTATGATTTTTCACATGAGTATTTCACATCCTTCATTTTCTTCTAGTATTGCCTTCATCTAGGACATTTTCGCAATGGCATTACTTCTGTCCCATGTTTTTTTAGTCCACATTATTTGAAGTAATTCTTTTCCCACCAGAAACAGCAGACTATAGTTCTTTTCAAGCACATGAGTATATTGTGAAGTCTTTTGTTCATTTGTTAATTTCATTGACGTGGATGTTTATATTTGTGAGAGGTTATTTAATATTTTGGAATCTTTTTTGGATAGAGGTAATTTATATTTTTAACTATTATTATTATTTTTTTAAAGATTTAATTTATTTATTTGTCAGAGAGCGCACAAGCAGGCAGAGTGGCAGGCAGAGGAGGCAGAGGGAGAAGCAGGCTCCTCACTGAGCAAGGAGCCCGATGCTGGACTCGATCCCAGGACTCTGGGATCATGACCTGAGCTGAAGGCAGCCGCTTAACAGACTGAGCCATCCAGGTGTCCCTAACTTTTATTATTTAACAATAACTAATATATTTAGTGATAAATGTACATATTTAACCTTTATTATTTAACAATAAATTCATTATTTAACAAACTCCATTAATTTTTTACCAGATGAAATCCTTAGAAGTGACTGAAGATTATCAATAAAGAATAATGCTTGGTAGGATTTTTTGTTCATATATTGTGTGTTTTTCCTCAAGGTGAAAAATATGGAAGGAGCTGAGTTTCTTGAATTTTAAGCAGTGATATCATTTCTCTCATGTTACTTTAAAAAATGTATTTTAATGTCTGTTTTTCTTGTAACTATAGATTAGTTCATCCTTATCTATTATTGGAGATAGGCATTATTATTGTCAACCCCATCTTATGATGAAGGTACTAGATTCAGAAGGCTTCTAAAGTCACTAGGATGAATTGCTAACCCAGATCTCCTGATTTTGAAGCCCGAGATATTTCCCCTCTACTTTGTGGCCAATTTTTTTTTTTTTATATGAATTACGACTAGTCATGTGATAGTGGAATATAAGATATTCGTGTCCATGGTTATCATCGGGTTAGTAACAACTTTTGCTTAGTCTTGACGAAGACTAGGTTTTACTAAAAACATGATAGTTTTTAAAAGTTTTCACCTTTTTAAGGTATAGTTGACATATAAAATTGTAGGTTATTTAAAGTGTACATTGTGATTTGATGTATGTATACAGTGTGAAAGGATTCTTTCCATCCAATTCATTAAGAACACCTGCCACCTCACGGTTTATCCTGTGTGAGATTTAAGTTCTACTCTTAGCAAATTTCAGTACAGTGTTAGCAGCTGTAGTCACTATGTTTCACATTAGATCCTCAGACATTACTCATCTGTAACAGGTTTTTTTTAAAGATTTATTTTAGAGAGAGAGAGTGGGAGCAAGGGGAGGGACAGAGGGAGAGGGAGAGAAGCAGACTCCCTTCTGAGTGCAGAGCCCAGCAAAGGGCTCTATCCCAGGACCCTGAGAGCATGACCTGAGCCGAAATCAAGAGTCAGACGCCCAACTGACTAAGCCACCCAGGTGCCTCTGTCAGGCGCCTCTGTAACAAAAGTTTTTAGCAACCTCTCCCTCTTTCCCTGAGCCCTTGGCAACCACTTTTCTATTTTCTGTTTATAGGAGTTTGTGTGTGTGTGTGTGTACATATGTCGTTCTCCCAACTTTTTATTAAGAGAATTTGCCAAAATTCAATAAGTTGAAAGAATTATGCCGTGAACACCACCACCACTAGAATTCTATAATTGTTAGCATGTTTTCATATGTTTTTATATGTGTCCTTCTGCATTGTATGTTTGAGGATAGAATACTTCTTAAGTAGTAATTTACGTAATTCTTGGAGATCTTTGCCAAGGAACTTAATTTTAGATGCCTGTTAACACATATGTCTTGTTACGTTATTATCTCAGAATGAAGCTATAGAAAGATAAAGTCTGTTTTTATGATTTGGAGATATGCTGGCTTTTGTAATTTTAGGATTGAGCACTAAATTGAGAGTGTTTTGTTGTAGTTGGGCAGAGTTTAAAGAATTTAAAAAACCTTAGTTTGAAACTATGAGGGACTTTATACACCCATAGAACTAAAGTTATTTGGGTGACCTCAGTGATTAAAAAAAAGGAACGAGACTGTGCAAACGCACTGGAAATATCAGGAATATTGAAGATAATTCAGTCTTACCGGCATTTCTGGCATCAGCAGATCTACATGTAACATGTATCAGAGGGTCAAAATTGTCTTAAAATCTAGAGGTAGGGGGTGCCTGGGTCACTCAGTTGGTTAAACATCCGACTCTGGATTTCGGCTCAGGTTATGATCTTGGGGTCCTGGGACTGAGCCCCACGTGGGGCTCCCTGCTTAGCAGGAAGCCTGCTTCTCCTTTTCCCTCTGTCCCAACCGACCCCCATCCCCCCCCCCCCGAGTGCCCTCTCTCAAATAAATAAAATCTTAAAAAAAAATCTAGGGACGCCTGGGTGACTCAGTCAGTTAAGCGTCTGTCTGCGGCTCAGGTCATGAACTCAGGGTCCTGGGATCGAGCCCCGCATCGGGCTCTCTGCTCAGCAGCGAGTCTGCTTCTTCCTCTCCGTCTGCCTCTTCCCCTGCTCATGCTCTCTCTCTCTCTAAAATAAATAAATTTTTTTTTTTTTTTTAAATCTAGAGGCAGGACTAGAAGATAGTCACACAAATATTTCCATACAATTCATTATTTTTCTGATATTTTTCACATTGAGAAGCACATCTTCTTAAATTTCCTTCTTCCATCTTCCCTAATTCACCTCTCTCTCCCTTTATATTCTGGAGTAGTTCTTCTGTCTCAAGAAACTACTTCTTTTATGCTGGCTGATACTTCCTTTTACTTTTATTTTAGTAACAGAAATGATGCCGCTTGATGACTTAGCATTCTTTCTTCTTCCGTATTTACCCAGGGTATTTTTTTCTTTTTTTTCCCCTGAGTAGGCTCTGTGCTCAATGCGGGGCTTGAACTCACGACCCTGGGATTCAGGGTTGCATGTTTTACCAACTGAGCCAGCCAAGTGCCCAGCTCGGGGTATTTTTTAACACACACGCACATGTGCACACACACATCAAATTCACATTTTGGGAATCCCCATATTTTCTGTTATGTGGCTTGGCTTCCATGGCAACCTTCTGACTTCGGTCCTGGGGCTTGTGGTTACTTGAGTGGCGTGTCCTGGCTCTGCTGCTTGCTGCTGACCAGCTCCGTGACCTTGAAAAGTCACTTAGGGCCTCCGTTTTTTTATCTGTAAAATGAGGGGGTTGGAATCGGCAATGGCAGGTATGCTCCACCAGCACTAAAAATCGTTTGGTTCTGTGTTCATGAGTAAAGTTTTGTAGAGGTTAGACTAGTTTTAGTAACTGTCGGACAGATGACCGTATGTAATGGCTCTTATTATTTGCTAATAGAGATTAGAAAGTGTATCTTCAAGCAGGTATTAACCACATGGAACCATGTGGGGAAAAAAGTGTTCATGCATGTTCTCTTATGTGTACATGTGTGTATGCGTATGTCACGATGCATTTTTCATGCAAGATAGGGAGTTGAAAGCTTCTATGTCTGTAGTACAGTCTGGTCTTGAATATTCAGTAAGAATCTTATTAGTTGCATACATCGATCCACTCACATTTGAAAAATAATGAAAATACTGCCTTAAAAATCTGCCGTCATATGTTTGTCCAGGATAACGCGAACACTTCTGCCTAAGCTGTTTTCTTCTATAGAATATCATTTCAAAAATTTAAAAACGACACAGACTTAATCCTGTTCTCCCTTTCAGCACACCTTTCCCAAGAATTAATATAAAATGATTTGGAACTGTCACTTCACCTGTTGGGTGTACTTTACATTAAAGGTCTTTCATCGAAACACGCAGCAAGACCTCAAAACACTTGCCCTTCTGGTCTGTCGCTTTTTTTTCAAAGGCAGTCTCGTGCTTATTTTGCATAAAAGAGCGACCTGTTGGGATAATAAGCACTTCCAGCGTGGAGCACCGCAGCTCAGCTAAACTTAAAAATGAAATGACTCCGGCAGGGAACACGGACTGAGTGCACACCCGGTATTTTGCACATCGCAAAATTATTTTGAAGGGCTGCTCTTGAGGCAGGGTTTTGATGACCGTAACATTCCAGCTGTGGTTTTGGAGACAGAATGTTTACTACCGTTGCAAACACAAGGATGGCAGGGGTGTGTTCTTACTGCCGAGAGGCTTAAAAAAGCAGCGGAGGCTCCCTTCAAGTGAGTAAACCTTTATTCAGCAAACCTGGGGTCCGCGTTCCTATGGAACTTTGGTGGTAATTCTGGAATGTGGGTCTAACAGCAGCCCAGTCATGGGTGAGCCTGGCGGCTCTGAGGCTGTCCTGGCTAATCGCTCCAGGCAGCCCATGGAAAACCACTTTCTGGTTAAGTGTGCATCATACTCTTCCACCAATGGAAAAAATTGAACATGATGAGGGTGTGTAGCTAGCAGACAAAAATATATCCAGCATTGCACAGGATCTGTTTTTAGCTCTTAACGGCCGAGCATTTGAAGAGTTCAGCGCTGTTTGCTGCCTTACCATGGGCAGAAAGAAGAGAGAGTTTGCAGATTTGTATAGAGACCCTGACTTGGTGAAACTTTTTCTGCTAATTAAAAGAGCCTGAGAAACACTAGCTACATCCAAAGCTTTGGCAAAGGTAAGGTTAAAAATGTTTATTTTCCCCCTTCTGGAGTTGAGACTTAATTTTATGTGTGAGATTTAAATGTTTCTTGAAACCCTCCTTTGGGGGATATTTCATTGTGCGCTGACCTTTTCTTTATCTTAACGTTGTACTTAGGCTGCATAAGTCTGGATTACCCTCAAATCTGAGTGTGTATGTGCTTTCCAACACCTGCTGGTGATTTCATATAGTTGCCCACCCCATTTTACTAATTAATTTTCCAAAAGCTAATGTCCTGTGTGGTTTGGGTTTATTTTACCGTTTCTCAGTCTGATCATGTTAAAGCCTTAATGACTATTACTTTATCTTTACCAGTTACTTCTTTTAGGGCACGAAGGGAAATTAAAATATGGCAGAGATTGTATTTTGTAGTTTCCCGGTTATTATATAACTTCATCGGGCCTTAGTTTTTGAGCTGAGTGAGCTATTTGGTTTAAGAGTTTCTTTTTTGAGCTTGTAATTTGATGTTCACTGCTTATTAATGTTTGCCCTTTAAGTTTTGTCTCGAACTTTCTGAAAAAGAAATGAAATCCCTTGTAATCTGTATGTGTGTGTGTGAGGGGGGTACCTAGTTCAAGTAGAATGGCCAATTCATGTCGTAATTCCCTCAGAAGCTGCTCATTCACTAGGCTTTTTTCTGGCCCCCCCGAGCTTATCAGCAGGGGTCGAGGAACCCTGGCTTGGCGTAGTACTTCCTCAGCTTTAAGTTAATTTGGCCAACATGTAATTCTCAGAAAATTGGTAGGTGGAGAGACAGAAATAGGAAGCGTTTTTGAAGTCATTGTAACTTGGAAGATTATTTATAGAATTTCTGGAAAGCAGGGGTACCGCTGAAGAGCTGTGAGGGTTTTTTTCCTAACGCGTTTTAGGTATTTCACTGTGGCTCTCTGTCACACTTAGGGATCCTACAGTTTTTACGTACTTTCAGTATAATGGGGTTATGAGTTATTTCAGGATAGGCAATGCGTGTCTTTCACCGTGTCTCTTCTCTGTGGATATCGCGTGCCTTGGCAGTTCCTTTACTTCCTTGACTGAAATGTCTCTTTGGGATGAGGCAGTGGTGAGGACTGTTCAGGTAGGTTAGAATTAACAGAAACATTGGGAACATTTTATTTATTACTTCTCCTTTGGACCTGGAAAGGGCTTCTCTGACAGAGCACTGTCTTCTCCTCTAGTCAGATTAACACTTGTCAACTACTTTGATTTTTACCAGAGCTTGTGGGCAGAAACTGAAGTCTGTTGAAGAACCTTATGACTCCAGTCCAAACCAACCAGACTGTAAATTTAGTGTTTTGAATGCAAGTAGATAACAC
This sequence comes from Potos flavus, assembly GCA_028534135.1. NCBI lineage: Eukaryota > Metazoa > Chordata > Mammalia > Carnivora > Procyonidae > Potos > Potos flavus. Next base: position 10,045,881 of record CM052886.1, on the reverse strand, counting down.
CTTTCTTTCAATATTTTAGTCCAGAGGGAGTTACTTGCAAAGGCCTCTCCTTTGGCCCCTTCAGGGATGCCTGAAAGTGCAAGATAAGGGTTGGGCCGTTCGCCAAGAGATTATCCCTCCAAGTGGTCCCTCACTTAACTACTAAGTAAAGTAGATATTTCTGTCTTGGTGGTCTACAGTTGTGTTTGAGGAGAGACATATTCCCTTTTTTAGAGATTTAAAGTTAGTGCAGGCTCACTAAAACCTCTTTCTGCCATTGATACGAGGAGGATGCAGGAAGAACACGGGGAAGTCTGAAAAGGAAGCACGTGCTCCTTAAATGGTGGATGGGACACTTTCTTTCTTTCTTTCTTTTTTAAGATTTTATTTATTTATTTGACAGAGCAAGAGAGAACATAAGCAGGGGGAATGGCAGGCAGAGGGAGAGGGAGAAGCAGGCTCCCCGCTGAGCAGGGAGCCCGATGTGGGACTCAATCCCAGGACCCTGGTATGATGACCTGAGCTGAAGGCCCCTTAACTCCACTGTGAGATTAAAAAGAAATCATTTTTAATGGAACATTCAGAATGAGATCTTTTTGGACATTAAAAAAATTTTTTTAAGTGGTACTCTGCATTTTTTATTTAACATTAAGTGCACCTTAGGTAAAGGCCAAGATAAAAATGGCTTTATTAGGAGGACTCAAAAAAAAAAAAAGCATGGAATCAAAAATAATAGCAACAATATTAAAGACAGGGAAAGGCAGTAATAATGTAGGAGATAATCCTGAATTTTTGACTGTTGATGCATACAAGTACACAACATTGTGTTTGTAATAGTTTGAATTCCAATAATGGCAGTGTCTTTATGAGTTAGTCCTATCTAAAACAGGCTTATAAGTGGCAGGAGGCTATAACGTCAGTGTCCCAGGAATATGATATACACTATTGTCAGCTATTTAAAGCCCATAATATTGTCAGGCTGCAAAGGGATCTTAGACAATTTTCAAATGGGAAAACTGGAAAACCACAGCACTGATGTGGGTAGTCCAAAGTCAGCGAGATGGTTAGTCGCTGAGCTGGGACAGGATACCAGGTATCTTGTTAGTCCCTTCCTGAGAATGGCTGTTTCTTGAATTGGAAATGCGTTGGTATGTACTGCTCTTCCTTTGTAAATGGTAGAGGCATGTCTGTGTATACATATGTATGTATGTGTGTATATATATGTTTACACATCCACCCCTGTCCATTTCCCTCCCTCTATCTGTTCTTTCTTTCATTTGCTTACCTATCTACTTATCGGACCAGACACGCTTAAAGCTGTGGTGGGAGGCAAGAGTTGTCTCTCTTGTATCCTAATGAAATTCAGAGCCGTACACTCAGTTGGGGGTCATCATTCCCATTGATTTATCACCGGAGAGAATTTTAGGTGCACGTGTGCTGTGCTAACCTCTGATGATGAGACAGCTTTGATTAGACTTCATCTGCCAATCTTCCTGGTTCAGCCTGAGATGAAGAGATGAAGAGTTCCCTCCCCTCTCCCAGTCCTATTCCAATAGAAGACTGTTTAGAGGGAGGTCTTAATAGAGGGAGGCATGGAAGGGAACAGAAAAACAGCAGACGGGCTTTACTTTAGTTCCAAGGTAATGCATGGCACTTTTGGAAAAATAAACTTCACATAGAAAGTGATAGACCGAGTTATCCTTTCACTGGAGGAAAGGGATGTAGTAGGTGCTACAGATAATGTCAGGAAGGACTTGGTCCAGGGCGTTCCTGAGACTTAAATCAAGGTTTACAAATCCTGGCTATCTTTAGGACAACATCGGAAAGTGAAAATACTCCTTATCCTGTTTTTGTACTTGACTGTGACACATCTCTGTAGTGGCAGAATTGTTAGGATCTCCATTCTAAAATGGAGATGTGTGGAAGGGCTTAAGGGATACAGCATCGACAGAAGCTGAGAATTTGTATGATTGAAGGTGATGAAAAGGAGCTCTGGGCAGAGAAAATGAAACTATTTTCAAGTTCTCTGCAGCCACTCCTGGAAGGTGGAGTGACAAGTGAAAGGACTCATTATACAAAGTCATAAACCAGGAAAACTCATGATAGTAAAAGTTAACAGAGAGTAAAGAGTGTCATGAAAAGTGTACAAAAACTCAAGGAATCCACGTGCGTGTAGGTGTGTGTAGGTGCAGATGTAGTCCGTTCAACATTGATGGGATGGTCACAGAGGCATCAAAAACAGCCAGACAAGTGAAATACGAAACAACAATAAAACACCCTGGACATAAGTGGCACTTAGCAAAGACCTTCACTTGTCCCCACCCCCACATGACTTCTACGGGAAAAATGGAAATTATAAGACACAGCAATAAGCAGCTTCCCAAAGAGTTCTGCACTGGAGTTAATGCCTTTTTATCCTGGCGCCCTCCTACATCTTCTATATCGTTGTTCTCAAGTGTTTTTTCTAGAGTTTCTCTCCTGGTACAAGGTGGTTGCTCTTGGGCTGGGTCTTGTCTCGTGCACGAGAGTCCTTCTGCTTTGACTACTTAGAGGACAGCATTTCAGCAGTAACCTCTCTCCCTGTCACACAGCACATTTCGTTTCCAGTTATTTCCATTCACATATTGTGATTTCTCCTGAAGACGGACATGCAGACAGAGAGACACTCCAGTGACCAGCCCCCTTTTCTGGATTCCTCTGTCCTTCTAGCTACCAGTCAGTTGCTCTGTTCCCCATCACAGGACAGCCGGAGCAGTCCTTGCCCTTCACCGGCTTCCGTTTCATTGACCTCGTCCTCACAGTCACTCCAACCCAGCGTTCTCCACTCCCGCTCCACTCTGGTCAGGCTCATGGATAAAGCTCCCCGTTGCTGGGTTCAGTGCTCTGTTATCTCCCAGTCCTTGTTATTTGGACTCTCAGAAACATTTGGCACTTCCTCACAGTCTCCTTCCTGGAATACAGTTTTTGATTGGCTTTAAGGGCAGCATATTCTCTTGGTTTCCTCTTAATTAGATTCGCTGACTGTTCCTTCTGTTTCCTTAATGTGCTCATCTTCTTATTTCCTTGACCTCTTCATGTGGGAGTGCTCTAGGCCTCTTCTCTTCCCTTTGTTTACTTACTCCCTTGGAGAGCTCATCCATTTGTGTTTTAAATACCACCTTCATATGGAGGAGTAGCAAATCTGTACCTCAAGCCCACCTTTCCCCCAAACGCTGGCTTCCGCGTCCAGCTGTCAGCTCAGTATTACCACTTTCATGTCCAAAAGACATCTCAAACCCAACTCTTTGTCTCCTCCTAAGCTTCCTCTGCTGTGCCTTCCCCATTCTTATGTAAAAAAACATGGCGGCCTTCTTGACCTGTCACCACTCATGCCTGTCCACCTGGGAATCCTCTTGGCACTCTCTCCTCCCTTCCACCATATCCACACTCAGACCTCTCCTCATCATTCTCACCAAGTCCAGCCCACACTGTCTCTCACCTGAATCAGCCTAATTGCCCCTCACCCCCAGCTTCCACAAAATTGCCAACAGTCCAACCCAGGGCAGCCACAGTGGTCCTCTTGAAATATGCCCCTTGGTGAGCCTTTTGTAGTCACCACCCTCTAATCATGACATTCGATCTCAAGGCGAAAGCCAGTGGCCCGAAAATGTCCCTTTGGGCTGCGCTCTCTGGCTCCTTGTCCCTTCTTTGACCCCTTCTGTGCCAGCCACACCGGCCTGCCTGTTCTACCTCTTTGAGCATTTGTACTTTCTGTCCTCTGCCTCCAGTATCTTTTCCCCAGAATTCACGTGGCCTCTGACGTACTAGTCTACTTAAATACCACCGTTCGGTGAGGACTTCCTCTTCTGCTCTTTCTAAAATGACAGTACCCCTGTCATTTTAGAATGATAATTCTAAAGAATGTCAATGGGGAAACATGGCTGATTCCCCCTTCATTTTTTTTTTTTTTTTTTGCTAAAATTCTGGTTACCTTATAGTAATTTACTTACTTTCCTCATTTGTCATTCGTCCCTTCCCCACTTTAATAAAAGCTCCATGAAAGCAGGAATTTTTTTTGGGGGGGGGGGAGTCTATTTATTGTTATAGCCTCAAGGCCTGGAACAGTGTCCAACACAAAGTAGTTATTCAGTAAACAAATATCACATTAATTGGTGAAAGTGTATCTTACCTAGGATGCCTGATGAGGTACCTACAGCAGCCTAATACAAATGCTAACTGTTGTTGGACTCCTATACTTTCCTTAAACATGTAAATTTTATATTTTACTTGATGATCTATTTCTTTATTAAAGCAATTATAAAATTACTTAGCATTAGATGAAATTGAAGCTTCAGGAAGACGCCACTTGGCTGTTCTGTGGTCTTGAGTGCCCCTCCCCTCTGCATCCTCCCCTTGGTCTTGGTCACCATGTCCCACCCTCACAGCCTTGGGGAAGTATATTTGTTTTTTTTTTTTTTTTAAAGATGTATGTATGTATATATGTGCATGCATGCACTTGAGCAGGAAGATGGGAAGAAGGAGAGCATCTTCAAGCCGACTCCCCGCTGAGTGCGGTGCCTTTCGTGGGGCTCGATCTCATGACCCATGAGATCATGACCTGAGCCAAAAGCAAGAGTTGGAGGCTTAACCGATTGAGCCACTCAGGTGCCCCAGGGAAGTATATTCTAAATTCCAGTGGATATTTAGCATAGTGACCTATGAAGTTTACACCACCAAGAAAACCAATTTTTCCTTCGTGTGATATTTTTTGTAAAGCAGTGAAATGAAAAACTACATTGTAACCTTTAAGCTCCTCCCTTAACTTAAAAGTTCAGCTTTTCGTTTCTCTCTCCTGGCCCCATTCCCAGCTGTGCAAGCCTTTGCTGCCTGGAAAAAGGATACCACCAAAGACTTCCTTAGTGCTTTCTTTATGAAAGGGGCATAGATCACAAATGTTCTTCTAGAAGACAACCCTGAAAGTTAAATTGTATTTTGTTAAAAAAAAAAGGGGGGGGGATAATTTCAGAATGAAAAGTGAAGAAACATTTAAAATTATTTTGAGGTAATGCGTATGTTAAAACAATATTAAAAAATTTCCAGATTGGATTCCTGCCTTGACCCCTTCGTGATCTTGGTGAAATTATTTAATCCCTGGAGGTGACAGGGATGATCCTGCAAGCATTTGGGGTTCTTGTGCCCCAGGTAGCCTTGGCACACAGCAGTTCAGGGCACTTTAGATCCTTTCCTTCCCTCTGTGTGTCCTTCTGCTTTAGGTATCAAAAAATTGCAAATTCCTGTAAATTATGTAATTTATTTTATTTATTTTTTAAAAGATTTTATTTATTTGAGAGAGAGCACGAGCGAGAGAGCATAAGCAGGGGGAGCGGCAGAGGGAGAGAGAGAAAGAAGCAGACTTCCCACCGAGCAGGGAACCTGATGCAGGGCTCAATTCCAGGACCCTGAGATCATGACCTGAGCTGAAGGCAGATGCTTAACCGACTGAGCCACCCAGCACCCCTAATTTATGCAATTTAAGCTATACCTAATCCTATTCATTTTTTTCCTGAAAGTTTCTGTAAATTTGCCAGCTAAAATCTGACTAGGTTTGTTGTGAATAATCATATAATTTAAGGAAAAGTTCAGCAACGACTGGTTTAATTTTACGTGCGGACCCCAGAACAACTTCTAGTGTAGCCTTAAGCCTTAGACTTAACCCTAGACTTAGAGAAATGAGCTCTCCTATCAGGTGGCACGCTGGGCTGGAGTGGAAGAGTTACACATTTATAAGGACGAGGAAAGCGCCTACTCAAATGAGGGGAAAAAATGTGTGGTTTAAGCTTGTTCATTTTTTAACTTAAATGGAACAGTGTATAATGAAGCAAGATTTTGCCAAGAATCACTAGGTACAATTACCACGGTGTATTTTGGTCATAGAATGTGACTGAGGTTCGGGAGTGCGACTCCTGCTTCTGATTTACTGAAGCACGTGCCTTACCTGCTGGTCTCCGGGTCCGTGAGAAGTCACATGGTACAGCCCAGGTCCCCATGCAAGGGCTTCTGTTTCCGTACGAAGCTTGGGAAGTACTCACCCAAGCCTGAGCTCCCTTTTTTTGTGGACGGGTTCCTGTTTATAAAAGTTTGAAATGAGAGGTTATTGAAAGGTCATGCTAGCAAATCTGAACCTTGTGAATCTTTGGCCGCCACCAAATGTACTTACTGCACAAGGTCTATAGAGGCAAGGATATTGGCCAAATGTTGGATGAGTTTTGAAGTAGACTTTGGAGAAAAGGGTGGGACTGAACATATGATATATTAAAAAAAAAAAAAAAAAACCACTAGGAAAAAACAAGGATGAAAATGTATGAAAGGCATTCTGATAATATCTAAAAGAAAAATAAGAAAAAGCATTATTTTCACTAGGATTATTTTATTTTAATCTATATTCTGTAATTTTGCTCCAAAAGGTGATATTAAAAAAAAAAAACCCAAACCCTGAAATGTTTTCAGTTTCTGTGATGGCGCAGATGTAGCTGGGGCTCTCAGCTCCCTGACATTCCAGCGACATACCAGTAATACTTGTGGGATTGTTGGGCTCACCACCTCGCTCATAAACTCCATGCTGTTAAAATTGTCATAAACTCTCTTATTGGTTCTACAAATGGTTCCTATTGGTAATTAGCCCCTCCCTACGCCATCTGAGAAGCCCTTTTGGGGACGGGATCAGATCATACATCCCTTTTGTTTCCCTCACAGTCTCAGGACGGGGGTGAGGGGGTGGGGGTGGGGGATAAGCGGGAGGGTCTCCGCATTCATGTTGAATGGTGAGTGGGACTCTTCGTGTCACTTCAACTTCTGAGTTTCTGCCAGCACTAAGAACATTTCCCTCCTTTGCCAGCGCTGCCCCCACACTGATCTTTGGGGTGTGGACGACTGTGGGCTCCTTCTCCAGACTGTATCCTCAGGTGTCCCTAGGAGGTGGCTCACACGGTAGTGCTTCTGGGACAGCAGGGGAATGGGGAGGGCTGATGCGCTAGTGAGAGTCAACATCTCCCCAGCCTCCCCTCCTCTCCCACCTCCCCCTTCTCTAAACTTTGTCCCTGACACCAGTGGTCAGGCCCTGCTGCCCTTGCTCGGTTTTTCCTGAACAAGCTGGGATTTTTCTCCATTCAGTCACTTAGGGACTCCGCACGCCCTCACAGAGTGCCCATGTCTTAGAAACTGCTTTTCTGTTCCTTGGAAGGCCCTTCTTTTCTGTTTTCACCTAACAGGATCCCACTTATCCTTCAAGACTCAGGTATTCAGTTAACTTTTTTTGGGGAGTAATTTTTTTTAAAGATCTATTTATTTGAGAGAGAGTGTGAGAGCATGAGTGGGGGGAGGGGCAGAGAGAGAGGGAGATGCAGACTCCCCGCTGAGCAGGGAGCCCAACAACTCAGGGCTCGATCCCAGGACCCCTGGATCGGGACCTGAGCTGAAGGCAGATGCTTATCGGACTGAGCCACCCACGTGCTCCTAGGGGGTAATTTTTAACTTTGCTCTGAAGAATTTGAAAATCCAGTGAAAGTTTCTTTTAAGTTGTAGAATGCAGGAGAGTGAGGAGCTTGTGGGGCCCAGGACTGCACTCTGACCATGGCTGCGTCTCATCTCTTCCTGTCTTTAGCTCAAGCCTGGGGCAGTGATTTAGCAAATCTTTTGAGACTCTCTAGACTTTGTTTGTCCTTGGGTCTTATTAAAACGGATGTGCCATGCAACTACTACTTGCAGTTTTCTAAGTCATTGTTTCATTGTTTTTCACACTTTTTTTTCTCTTTGGTCATGAAGATATGATTGTTCTTCACAACTCAGTATCCAGGCAAATATACAAGCACACACGAGCGTTTAATTTCATAAAACCGTTTTTACCTCTACTGGAAGGCACGTCTCTATTTTCTGTCTGATTTTATTCTATACTCTGCTCTATTTCTATTCTGTTGTTTTAAAAATACTGATCACCGATTCATTAAACGAATTTCATGACCTATAGTTGAACAAACATTTCTAAAGCAATGCTGCAGATGTTAGAATTTGTTACAAAACAGGTATGAGTGTGGAGACCCTCCTTGTGATAAAATTGGCTTCCTTAGGTGATGAATGGTGCAAAAGCCAAGCTATTGTTTCTGTGGAATTTATTACCCCCTCCCCGCCCGACACCAGCCATGCTTGTCCTCGGCATTCCGAGGTGCAGATTGGTTTGTGCATTCATCTGTGAATATGCCTTTGGAAGGGGTCCTGCTGAACTGAAACAGAACTGATAGGGCTCCACAGTGGATGTTTAGCTTTTGAGGCCTTAGCAGCAGCTTGCTTTCTGCCCACTTTATTGGTAAGGATCACCCTTCCTAAGCACTATTCTTAATGGAGACCAGATGCTCCTTTTGCCTGCCTCCTTTACAAACTGGGTTCGAGTCTTCTCGTGATGAGCAATGAGCCTATCTGAGTCATGGCATTTAGTTCTCAAATTCTGACTAGTTCACTGACTCAGAATGAGAGAAGCAGGTTTGAGCAATATTTATAGCGTTTGTTACTAAGTTTGGATGCTGGCAGTGATGAATGCATTTGTTTCCGATTTTTCAGCGTATTCTTGGATTATAGCCGTTTTAATAAGACAGGCAGTAAAACTTGAAGGCAGGGTTTCTCAGCCTCAACACTGTTGACGCATTGGACCAGGGAAAACACGGGGGCCATGCTGTGGACCGTGGACGGAATTCCACCCACCAGATGCCCTGACCCCAGTCGTGACAATTGGAAATGTCTCCAGATGCTACCAATTGTCCCCACGGGGCCAAAATTGATGTGGTGTTGAGAATGACTGCTTTAAAGTCATACCCGTTGTTCAGTGAGCAGTTAGGTTATTTTTGTCCTTTTTTTTTTTTTATCGTGACTGTCTAATAACCTAAGTACGTGGCTTGTGTCATTGTTTTTGTTGATATTTGGCAGACCTCGGACACATGAGGTAGTTTGATGTGCTGTTATTATTTGGAGAATTGATAAAAAAAAATAAATTAGAAAAGTGCTAACAGAACTTGGAAGATTCCGAATTTATGTGTATACATATATAATAATTAACATAATAGTTAATAAAATGGAACAGACCGTCCTAAGATTTGATATCATAGTACACAAAATTAGACTTCTAACTAAAGCTAGTAATAGTACTGTGGATTTGTGCTGTGTCTCCCAGTTTTTTAGGTGGTTTCATGTATATTTCCACACTAGTATCACTCTGTGAGGTAAGTAGGGTAGATATTTTTATCCTCAAGTTGTAAGTTGGGGAAATGAGATTCAGAGTGTAAGTAATTGGCCCAAAGACTAGTGCTATTTAAGAGATGGAAATAGTTCTTAAACTCGGGTTCTCTGACACAAACCAGAGTAGGATTCTGAGATTTGTCTTTTTAATGATTGAAGTTCCTCCTCTCCAACCTCCCACCCCCAAATAAAGGAAACCAAGTAGATACTGTTATGGTTAATGATGGCTAGTCCTGTTCTCATCTTTTTTCTTAGTTCTTATCACCATCTGGAATGTTGGCCTTGGACAAGGATGAGGCTCCGATTTCAGTATGAAAATCTCTCTGGAATTCTGTGAGAAGCCTTGGTGGTGTCTCAGGGTGGTGGAACCTGAGTTTCCCTCACCGCCTTGCCCAGCCGTAAACCTGCTTTTGTGCAGTATCCCCACCCCTCCGTTGTGCTTGCTGTCCCTGGTCAGCCCCGGTCCTCCTCACAGAACCGTCTGGCCCCTGGGGGGTTGCTTCTTATTCCCCTTTAGTTGCTGTTTCTGACACCCGGCCCAGGCCAGAGACACAGCAATCTTTCCTCTGCTGTAAACTCTAACCTGCATAGAAATGGAGACTTTGGGAATCTAAATACATCAGTTCAAGGCAAATGAAGGAAAGGTAAATCTTGCATTTCCTCCTGAAAGATGTTTTGCTGTGGATTTCAGTAGGTCCCAGTGGCTGTTGGGACTGTGGTGACATATTTGTGAATTCCTTCACATTGCTGGACATTTCTGGGGGGTGGTCATTGATCACAGTTTTAATAAGAACAAACAGCATTCTTATTTGTGATTTCAGCTTAAAAAGCATGTTCATATAATTGGGGATTGGAAGGGAATGCAAAAAACAAAAGACAAGGACTTTTTTTTTCTTTTAGGTTCACAAGATTGTGGTCTATTTTTAAAAATTGCGATTTTTTATTATACAATAAATAAAAGAATTATTATAAAAAAGTGTTTATACAACACACACAATTTGCTCAGTACACACAATCTTTGCAGCATATCATTTATTCCGGAATGACTTCACTGAATTCTCTCTCAGTCAGCTGTGGGCCTGGATGCACATTGGCATAGCCATTAACATCAGTTGTAGGTTAGCATACCTAATACGTGTTACTACACGGAAGCATTCCTAATACAGATCATTACAGGTTAGTATACCTAATATGTATTTTTTCTACTTTGAGACACTGGGGTCTTTGAACTATTTCTTCTCTTTTTAAAAAAATTTCACAGGGCATCTGTTGTTTCAGTATTTTCAGCCCCCTCTCTATCAACAAAAAAGTTTTTAACTACCATAAAATTCCTTTAGTAAAGGAGTCAGGGGTGCTGAACATTTGACCTATTTATTCTCTTTTTTCCAGATAAAAATCACAGCTGAAGCGTGACCGATAATTATCTGTTCAATTTGCCAAACTCCTCAGGGTAATTGTTTCCCTTAGAGATTACCCTTCCTGTCAATAAATTCCTCATAAATATTGAACAAATTCCTCTCATTCTAGTTTAAGGCTGGTTTTCTTCTGCCGGGATTGGCCGAAGATGTTGACAGCTGGTAGGCATTCCCACAGGCGACAATGCACATTGTCCTCCATCTCCATCAATCCCCTTTTGCTTTTCTCTAGGGAGGGTTGTATTCAGTATCGAAACATGTCCTCGTGGGCATATATGTCAGTCTTCTGGCTAGACCCAGTTGGGAACGATTCCTGCTCTCAGTCTGTGGTCAAGTTAACCTTCTGCCGTGCGAAGTTGGTTCATTTAGTTCAACAGATGTGTACTGAATGAGCCCCAAAGTTGCAGGCCTTGGGTGGACAGTGTCTTGTAAGGGACAGGGTCCAGGGCTGTGTTTTTGAAATATAACATGACATAAACATTAAGCTATTTAATTTCAAAAGTAGTAAGAAGAGTCGAGGTTATCACCTGCTGCTGGGGACTGAGCTTCCGCCCTGGAGCCCTCCCGTGGCTTTGAACTCTGGCCTTTGTGTGTCCTTGAGCTGCTGACAAAGGGGGCCTCTCAATGGCAGTTTTGTGCCACTGATATTGGAGGGCTTGACGCCAGGGCTGTGTGTGCTGGTCTTTAGGCATGTGACCTTCAGATCAGAAGGGCCTGACAAAGCAGGCGGCTGTGGGTGAGTGACCCTGGAGCCTTTCACCTTTGGGGTCATCACTGGGCCTTGGTTTTGAGCAAAGTAAACAAGCTCAGAGGCTCCCTGCAATCAGTTCATGGGAGAGGTCTCCGTGGCGGCAGCCAGGAGTGACTCTGGCCACTTTGAGTTCCTTGAGTTAAGATGTAGCGGAGAAAATACTGACAACTCAGATTTTGAGCTTTTATTTTTATTTTTTTATTTTTTTTAAATGTTCTCTTATTTTAAATTTTATTTATTTACTTTAGAGAGAGAGAGAGAGTGAGAGAGAGAGAGTGAGAGAGAGAGCATGAGAGGGGAGAGGGACAGAGGGAGAAGCAGACTCCCTGCTGAGCAGGGAGCCCAATGCGGGACTCGATCCTGGGACTCCAGGATCATGACCTGAGCCGAAGGCAGTCGCTTAACCCACTGAGCCACCCAGGCGCCCAGATTTTGAGCTTTTAAAAGGTAGGGTTCTTGGGGCGCCTGGGTGGCTCAGTCGGTTAAGTGCCCGACTCTTGATTTCAGCTCAGGTCAGGATCTCAGGGTTGTGAGATGGAGCCCCATGTCGGGCTCTGCCCTGGGCATGGAGCCTGCTTAGGATTGTCTTTCTCCTTCTCCCTCTCCCCTCTCCCCTTCTAAGAAAAAAGGTGGGGTTCTTGTGATCCAGCTCCGGCGTCAAAGTGGTCACGGGGGCCATGTTTTAGTGGCATCTCAACCAGTGGCCGTTCCCTCTTTTAGATGTGTGTGAGCGCACCCACTGAAAGGGAAGTGGTCGGTAGCGTAGCAGGTGCCATTTCTGGCCACGTGAGTGAGATGCTCGTAGATCCTCCTGCTACTGCCAAAGTGAAAGATCTTTTTGACATTCCCCCCAGCTCCCCAGTTTAAAATAGACATGTGAGACTATACAGTAGTCTCAGGCAGACTTGCGTCTTTGGCCTTATTGGAGAAGCTCAGGGCCGGTGCTTCATTAACTTTAAAAGTCACCGTGGAACCCTCCAAAGAAGCTATACAAAGGGCCAGCAAGCACATAAGAGGATGGCTAGCATCGCTAGTCATTAGAGACAACGCACGCTAGAGCTGCAGTAAGGTACCTCTCACGCCCGTCGGCCGCCACCATCAAACACCCAGACAGCCATGGTGCTGGTGAGAGTGTGGAGCATCTGGAATCCTGCTCACTGTCGGCGGGGGTGTTACAGTGGTGCAAGTGCTGTGGAAACAGTAGGGTGGTTCCTTAAAAAGTTAAACAGAATTACCGTGGGAGCCAGCAATTCCGCTTCTGGGTATGTACCCCAAAGGGCTGAAAGCAGGGTCTCTGAGATGAGCTTGTCTACCCACGTCCTTGTTCTAGGACCCCAGCATCGTTGACAAGGGCCAAAAGGTGGAAAGCAATCCGGGTGTCCACTGATGGAGGAGTAGATGAACAAAATGGGGTGTGTACATGCAACGGAATGTGCCTCAGCTTTCTAAAGGAAGGGAGTTCTAACGTGAGCTGGAACCCGGATGAACCCGGAAGTCGTCCTACTAAGGGAGATAGGCCCGTCACAAAAAGACAAGTGCTGTGTGATTCTAGTTCCGTGAGATACCTCGAGAATGGTGGGGGCCGTGGCGGCGGGGGGAGGGGTGCGGAGTTTCAGTTTTGTGCGGTCAGAGTTCTGGAGACTGGCTGCATACCAATACGAATGTACTTATTTAACACAACTGTACACTTTAAAATGGTTAAGATGGTCGGTTTTATGCGATGTGTATTTTAACACAGTTACAAATATATATATAGTATATATATATATATATATATATATATATTTTTTTTTTTTTTTTTTTTTTTTTTAATAGGGAAAAAAGTTACACTTGAACCCACACTGCTCTGGTTTCTCTGTCTGTAGAGAACATTCAGGCTTTGTATTCTGGGAGTGAGCCCCGCCAGATGGCAGCTCCCCCAGCCTGTCATTAAACCCTCCAAGGTGGGCCTCCTGCTCCTGTTCTTGTGTAGAAAGACCCAGACATATGCTGGTGATGAACTTTTGATCTCCTGTATGGAGTCAGCCTCTAAAAGGGAAGTTACTTCGTCTAGGGACTATTTCACTGTGAATCTGCGTTTGGGGTTTCGTTGTTACTGCTGAGTCAAATAGAGAACAATGCACAGTTGTCTGATCGGGGTGATGCTCCTGCTGTCCCGTCGGTGTGCAGAGTCTGCAAGTTGTTTTCCTGATGGTGGTGACAGATGAGCCGTGACTCATGCCAGCGCCTTCACCTGCCCTCCCCTGAAACAAAGGCACGCATTTGACTACAGACTGTATGCTTGGCCTTTACAAGATTGGATGGGCTGTTCTAGCTTCCTTTATATCTTCCAACACCTCTGATGAATCAAGCAGTTCACAGACATTTCATTTATTATTCTGACAGTAGTTCTGGACACTGGTGGTTTCTTCATATAATGTATACGAAACCTTTGCTTTTGGGAGCTCTATGTAAAATGCTTGACAGTTTTCTTGTATTTCTGTTTTTCAGGATCGTTTCACAGATTCACTTGCCATCCTCGTTAGCCATGCCGCCTTGTTCTAGGACCCCGTAAAGCCTTCTGACTCTTAATCTCCCTCAGAACACAGACTAGACTTCAGGGAAGGCCAGCTCACATGAGTTGTGGTTCACGTCGAGTGGCAAGACAGTGATCAAGGTAATAAGTATGTTTAATTGTTTGGTCTGGTTAATTTTGTTTTAAAACGTGTTTGCTAACTCCCACCAAAGAAAAGTCAATCCACTTGACTTTTGTAGGGGATACATTCTTAGGTGTAAAAGAATTAAAAGTAAAAACCTCCTAAATATATTTTGAAATGGAACTGGAAGCATGATTTCTGACTTGCCTCAAATAGTGATATACTGGTTAGAGTGAAAAACTCAAGGGGAAGGTTTGGTTCAAATTTCGACTTGCGTGTTTGGCTTAAGTAATAGACTCATTGAACACACTGGGGTTTTACAGGGAATGAAAAGAATTTAAATTTTTTTCAGACATCCACATTCTGATAAGTCAGCTTCCAACTTCTTTTCCTCATCATGTTCTAAAGTGAGGACCCTCAAAGGCTTTAGACAAACACTAAAGATTAGTTTTATTAGAGTGTTTTTCTGTCCCAAATGAGAGTTTTTATTCTTTCCCCCACACCTGTTTTCCTCTCACCCTAGTTTTTGGGGATTCCTTTTGTGGTGTTCTTACTCTGCGTGATATATCAAAGCTCCAACAGGGTGTGGTACCCGGACTCATGTTATTAAAAATGAGCAGTAGTCTCTTCTATTGGGGTGTGGTATTCGCTCTAGTTTGTGTATAGTGGAAATCGGTCTCTCTGATTACTGAAGAATTTGTGTATCGGAGTGCCTGAGCAAAGATGCTTTCCCCTCATGTTTCTGTTCAAGAGTCATTTATTCAGAACCTCTGAGTGCCACGCCTAAAGGAGGCCTCTGCCTTAAGTTGATTTTTATGCCTATTCGATGTCTGAATTAATATCATACAACAAATTATGTGTTTAAAGTAACTAGCACACAGAGGTGTGCAATATCGTCTACTTGGTTGGTGACCTGTATGGCATGAAGAAAAGCCATTCAGTAAGTAACTTTTGTCTCTACTTCTCTGACTTGTGTGAGGCACCGTGTAAAAAAAAAAAAAAAAAGTTCTTTTGTAATGTGTGGAACTTTTTTTTTTAGAAAATTCTGTCACAATGGAATGTAGCTTAGGTCATGTTTCTTACTGATGCTACTGTTCTTAATTTAGGTTAAAATGGGGAACTCCGAGAGTCAGTACACCCTTCAAGGATCTAAAAATCATAGCAATGCTATTACTGGTGCTGAGCAAAAGCCTTGCTCCCTGAAAATACGCAGCATTCATGGGAAAGATGACAAGTCACTGCATGGATGGGGTCACGGAAGCAGCGGAGCGGGTTACAAGTCCAGGTCCCTGGCCCGAAGCTGCCTTTCTCACTTTAAGAGCAATCAGCCTTACGCATCCAGACTGGGCGGACCCCCATGCAAAGGCCCCAAAAGCAGTGCCTACTCCAAGCACAGGACGAACGCCTCAGGAAAGGAGTTCCAGAGCAGCAGCGCGGCCTTCTCCGCGGAGAACGGCTTCCACTACGTCGGGCACCAGCCGGCGGATGACCTCGTGGCCTCGAGGGACTGCAATGGACACCTTCTCAACTGCTACGGGAGGAACGAGAGCACGGCAGCCACGCCGCCCGGCGACGACCGCAAGAGCCCCAGGGTGCTCATCAAGACGCTGGGGAAGCTGGACGGCTGTCTGCGGGTCGAGTTCCACAACGGGGGCCAGCAAGGCAGGGGGCCCCCGGGGGACGCGGGCGGCCCGGTGCGCCTGCTGCGCTACTCGCCCACCCTGGGCCCCGGGCCCGACTCGCCCCCGGACTCGCGGCCGCGCTCCAGCAAGGGCAGCTCCCTGAGCTCCGAGTCGTCCTGGTACGACTCCCCCTGGGGCCCCGTGGGCGAGGCCAGCGAGGCCAGCGAGGCCGAGGGCTCCTTCCCCGTGCCCGGCGCGCCCGCCCCCCGCCTCTGCGCCGACTTCCCGCCGCCCGGGGCCCCAAAGTCGTTCAACCAAAGCTCGTCCCTGTCCTCGCTCCGGGAGCTCTACCCCGACCCCGACCCCGGCCCGGAGCCCTCGGGCCTGCGGCTGTCCGACGAGTTCGTGGGCGCGCACGCCAGCCTCAGCCACCGCGTGTCCTTCGCCTCGGACATGGACGTGCCCTCCCGGGTGGAGCGCAGGGACCCCGGCCCGTACTCGTCCTTCACCCTCCCCTGCCGCAAGTCCAAGGCCTTGACCGAGGACGCCTCCAAGAAGGACACGCTCAAAGCCCGCATGCGGCGCATCAGCGACTGGACGGGGAGCCTCTCCAGAAAGAAGAGGAAGCTCCAGGTGAGCACACCTGAGGGCGGAAGGGAAGGTTCCCTGGGGCTCCCTGGCTGTACGACAGGAGCGTTGCCGGCGCTGCCCCAGGGCGCCGGCCTGAGGCTAACAGAGCTCACGGAAGTGAAGAGTTTCGTGTCAGACTGGGCACCTCTTGTTTGCCGGGGTGGTTTTTCTCTTTCGCTTCAGATACACACTTTTTCTCTTAACCTACAACTTCGGGCTCTCTGATTCCGTGCAAGCTCACAGGAGTGCTCTGGTGTGAATGGCACAGGCCTCGTCCCAAGGCGTGGCCAGACTCTCCTTAGAAAGTACAGCATTGGGGCGCCTGGGTGGCTCAGTTGGTTAAACAACTGCCTTTGTCTCAGGTTGTGATCCTGGAGTCTGGGGATCGAGTCCCCCATCGGGCTCCCAGCTCTGCCGGGAGTCTGCTTCTCCCTCTGACCTTCTCCCCTCTCATGCTCGCTCTCACTGTCTCTCTCTCAAATAAATAAATAAAATCTTAAAAAAAAAATTACAAAAAAAAAAAAGTCCAGCATTCCAGAGAATTCCCCAATGAATTGGTCGTCAGAATTTTGCTAGAGCTCATTCTTGAAGCCTAAACAAAAAAGAGAGCTAGATCGTTATTTTGGGATGAGTTGCCTTCCTGAACTTGCCATTACTTTGGGGAAATTAATATTTTTGGGGTACATAAAAAATTATCTGTATAATCTCACCGCCTTCTAAGGGGGGATAGCGAACAGCTTTGAAAACATCTTGTACCCAAGAACACGTAATAGCAAAAATACAATGCCTGACAAAATAAGAATTGTGATGATGATAATACTTATTATGATGTATAAAGTTGTAATGGGGAAACAAAGTGGCTTAGTCACCAGGAAAGAAAGTAATATGTTGCCTTTTTAGGTAAGTAGTGGTAACTGCTAGATTTTTAGTTCTTCTTCTTCTTCTTCTTTTTTTTTTTTTTTAATATTTTATTTATTTAAGATAGAGAGAGAGAGAGAGAACTAGTGGGGAGGGAGGGGGAGGGAGAAGCAGACTCCTCTGCTGAGCGGAGCCAGACCCTGGGCTCCATCCCAGGACCCCTGGGGTCATGAGCTGAAAGCAGATGCCCAACAGACTGAGCCACCCAGGCACCGCTAGGTTTTTAGTTCTTTTGCTCTTGACTTTTTCTGTTTTGTTTCTACTTCTACTTATTCGTAGAAGGAAGAAAGCTTTTTCTTTTTCTTTTTCTCTCTCTTTTTCTTTTTCTTTGCTTTCACAATGTAAGTCGCATTGTTGAAGAGAATTTGGGCAATTTGTCTCTAGTAAAACTGCATTTTATCCATCCTAGATAGACACGGAATTATAAAATTTTATAGAGCCTTTTGGGTGAACAAGAATATGCCTTCCCTGAGTAGATCGTGTCAGATCTATAAAACTTACTATTCGTTATTTGCTTCTCAGGCACGAGGTACACCACCCACAGCCCTCCTATGTTGTGCTTTGTTGCCCCTGGCTCCCCCTTTACCCAGAGATAAAGAACAGATGACCACCGTCCTCCCACACAACTCTTCATATCCCCGAATGTAATTTGCAGACTCCTTACTCCTCACTTCTTTACACTCAGCCACTGCCTAGTAGAGATTAGACCTTTTCTCTCAGGTCCCATGTCCTGAACAGCTGACAAAGTTGAGCCTCATGGGGGAAATAGGTCCTGCTTTTTTTCTCTGGGGCTGCAATCCCACATGGGCAACTTGTGTGTCGTTTTGATTCAGGTGTTCTATTGCTGACTGAGGTTTAGCTGTCATTTCCTGGGACCCCTAACTGATCCTGGTATCCAGCCTGTTGTTCCACATCTCTTGTTTGCGTAGAGTATGGTTCTCATCTGTGTGCGTTTGTGGCCTGGCTCACACACCACTGCACTGAGTCTGATTCAGATTCAGTTCGGCTAAAGGCAGACCAGTAGCTACTGTGTATTGATCACCTTCTGTCCCATTCACGCCCTCGCTCTCCCCGTGGGAGGTGGACCTCCTTCAAGTCTGGGTCATCCAGAGATTTTGCTCTGAATGGTTCATTAGTCTATGGAGTTAAGAACAGACTGGTTATACAAAGGATCAGAATTTGAAAGCTGGAAAGGACTTCCACCTCATTTTAAAAGGGAAGAAAATAAGGCTTAAGGAATTTGAGGGTTTTCCCTGAAAGGCACGTGGCTATTTGGTGGAGAAGCCAGGGCCAAAGCCATTTCTGCTAAATCTCATGTATGAGCTTTTTCCGATTAGACACGTGGCCAAGATATTGTTGATAGCCACTGGTAGTTACTTTGGGCTTATTGAATGTTAAAGTAAACTGCTTTGGATTTTATTTTATTTTTAATTTTTTTTAATTTTTTAAGATTTTATTTATTTATTTGACAGAGAGAGATCACAAGTAGGCAGAGAGGCAGGCAGAGAGAGGGGGGAAGCAGGCTCCCTGCTGAGCAGAGAGCCCGATTCCAGGCTGGATCCCAGGACCCTGAGATCATGACCTGAGCCAAAGGCAGAGGCTTTAACCCACTGAGCCACCTAGGTGCCCCTGCTTTGGATTTTTAAGAAGTGTCTTACAAAGGCAACTTTTTACTTTTGCTTATGTTCCCACAATTGGTCATCCATAAAGGTGAGCAAGGTGAATTTTTCTGGCAAGTATGCCACTTTTGTTGGTCATGTTTTTTTCCTCGTTTGTTTTCCTTTCATGATTTATGGCAAAGGTCAGGTTTAGATCCTTAAAAACGTAGTCAGTGCATGTAAGCAAAATTTCTGACAGTGTGGCAGATGGCACCAAATGAATGCATATTCTAACATCACATAAACTTCTGTCTGCCAGCAGGACTAAGGTCCAGAACCCCTTACCATGATGGATAGACTTGTTTTGATTTTTAAAGAAGTAATATAAAAAGAGGAACCCTTTCTTCTTAGGGTTTTTAACCAGTAGGGTGAGTTAGACCCTAAAAGGAGATACATTAGTGGAAAAAGCATACACAACTGAAAAAGAATATCACACTAATCAGAGAGAGAGAGAAAGTGCTAGAGAGGAGTGTGTGTTTGATGCGAATAAGCCCTTCATATTAATGGAGCTCTACTGGGAGTCCTTGTTCCTGTCCTGGGTGAACGTTCAGCTCTGTCCGTCAGGGTGGGCTGGGCTATGCTGAGGTCACAGAAAGCTCTCAGATTTCCGAGGTTTAGCACAAGCAAAGTTTCTTTATTTCCCACGCTGTCACTTGGGTCTGCACCGTTCCTCTCTGGGACCCCGGGTCCACAGAGCAGTTCCATTTGGAACACTGCCAGCCGTGATAGCAGAAGGAGAAAGAAAATTGTGTGTTGGCTTCTGAAGCTTCCGTGTGTCACTTTTGCTCACATTTATTGGCCCAAGCTCATCACATGGTCATGCCTAACTCAGAGGGAGGGGGAAGGAGAAGGAATGACCCTGACCTGGGCCTTCGGGGGGAGGGCCAGGCATATTTGGTGGGCAGCAGTGACAGTGTACATTCAGGAGGCAGAGACCCTGGCCTTTGGGCCCTCTTGATTTTAGACCTCACGGCTCTTTGAGGGCTGCGTAGTCACAGAGAGCTAGTGGTCTCTACCGTGGGATGAAGGAAAAAGGCATGTGAAAAATGGCCATGTGTGAATTTGAATACATTTTCCTAGAAAGTGAGGAATGATGGTGATAAAGGAGTTTTCTTTTACCTCCTGAGAGAGACTGAACTCTCTTGAGTCCCTCTCTCCTCTTTTCAGTAGTGCCCTGGTCATGAAGTTACATTAGCCATTGCTTAGGATTATCTAGTTGCAATGCAGAGAAATGGAAATCAGACTGCCTTGTGTTGTACACGTATAACACGGCTCCTTGGTTTCACACCCATAGCACGGTGATCAGGAAATCCAGCTGAGCCGATTCAGGGATGGACGTCCATTCGTACATTCCTATTGGCCTGAAAATCAGTCACTGGCTATTAGGATTCTCAGTAGAAAGCCTTAGAAATGTGTTAGAAACTGGGAAAGTTCATGTCTAAGAATCAGTTATAAATGCTAAAATGCAATATTTTCCCATTTCTTAGGAAAATTTGTCATGCTTTGCTATGGTGGAACATTTAAAAGTCAGAGCTACAACTACAACTGAAGACTCTCTTAATAGAAACGCTGTCAAGAATGTTTATGGGTCACATTTAAGTTTGGCACCTGAGTGTCTTTTCTCTGGCGGAGTTTTTGGCTTGCTTTGAAACACTCCATTAGAGCTCTTGCTGGGTATCCGAGGCATCCCAGTGTGTGGGGGCTGTGAGTGAGAGTCCCATTCGTAGCTGAAATGATGTTAATGCTAGCTAAATGAGAAGTATTCCTTCACCTCTTAGGAGTTTTTGAAGAGCAGCAAAGTGACAATTAAAAAAAAAATCTTTATTTTGGAAGTTTCTTCTCTAAGTGACTCATTGCAGCTGGCTTATTTGCTCTATTCTTGCATAAGCATCTGTGTATAAATAAATATGACTATGGGACATAGTGTAAACACAAGTGAAAAATAATATTTTTGTTAGTAATAGCTGTGCTTGGAGCTCCGTTGTTTATAGCCCCTGGGTATTTGGAAGCACTCTCCGGTTGATGATTTTCCTACAAAAGATAGCAAGTACTTGCTACTGGATTTCTGGATGGAGTGTTTGAAAGGGTAACCCCTCCACACAGTGGAATATTCAAAATAAGGCCTTTGGTCAGTGGTCCTTCCCCTCATTTTTATTTTAATAGGTAAGACAATATAATGGACAGTCTTCTAGCAGCTGAGTAGATGTGTATATTGAGCGCTGCTCTGCAGACTTACCTTAATCTAAGCTCTAAATTTGGAATGTTAGTGTCTTTTGAGTCTTAAGTTAGGCTTACCTTCTGCTAAAAAATGTAGTTACTGATGTTTACCAGTGAATGGCCTGTCTGAAAGTTATTCATCTTAAATAACCAGACTTCTCTAAATGAGGAAACATTCCGTGTTCTCAGCTCTGTGCATGGCCACTGACTGTCAGTGCATTGTGGTCTCATAGGGAGCAGCCATTATTTTATAAATACTAATTTTATTTAGAGCTGCCGGTGTCTGATTTTATGCCGTAGTGCATTGAAGTTAAGAATCATGTCTTTGGTATCCCCAATGGCTAGAATAAAATGGATGTTCGAATGAAAGGATGTGAGTAAATGAATATATTCCTTTCACGGAAGAAATTCCCAAATTTAAAAAAAAAATACTGTTTATGAAAAACAGCAGTTACTAGCAAATACTTTTTTGTAGATGAAGACTCCCAGGTGCATGGTGTTTACTATCTGAAGAAGGAAAATAAAATGCTAGAGATCCGCTAGTCTTGATATGGGTAGAGGTAGAGAGAAGCTGGGGACTGACCCTTTTGGGCAGAGGAAGAGAAGTTTGCATAACAACACCTAACAATGCCTGAGTGCCTATTTCTTAACCCCGTTGACCCTGGAACTAGAGATTTTCTACCTTTAAAAGGATCCAGGAGGAAGACCTGGATGAAGAGCATGAATTCCTTCCAGGAAGACACCGATTCACAGCAAAGAAATGTCAGCCTAGAAATCTTCTCTGATGTGTTATAAATATACTAGTTAATTTCTTGATGCTCAGCATAGGTTAGATTTAGGATCGTCAGGAGTATTTTGTTCCTGTCTTTAAGCATTGACTCCACTGGCCGTACATTGGGTTGGGCAACACTATTTCTACAGGTCTTTCTGGTTTGGTGACTTGACGATTGAAGATGCGTTTTTGTTAAAAGAATCTTGCTTTGTGGCAGCAGCCTTAGCAACCAGCAGTACGACATGTTTCCAGGGTTGGGGAAGGGATGCTTTGGATGTACGTAACCTCTGATGGGTGGTCGTCTGCATTGCTCACAGGAGCCGAGGTCCAAGGAAGGCAGTGACTACTTTGACAGCCGCTCAGATGGACTGAACGCGGACACGCAGGGGCCCTTCCAGCTGTCGGCTTCACTGTGGTCTGGGGGCTCAGCTCAGATCTTGTCCCAGAGAAGCGAATCCGCTCATGCAATTGGCAGCGATCCCCTCCAACAGAACATTTATGAGAATTTCATGCGGGAGCTGGAAATGAGCAGGACCAACACGGAGAATGTAGAAACATCCACAGAAACCGTGGACTCCAGCAGCGGGTCCCTCAGCTCTTTGGAGCAACTTGATCTGCTCTTCGAGAAGGAGCAGGGGGTGGTCCGAAAAGCTGGATGGCTGTTCTTCAAACCCCTCGTCACTTTGCAGAAGGAAAGGAAGCTGGAGTTGGTGGCCCGGAGGAAGTGGAAACAGTACTGGGTAACACTGAAAGGTAAGTGCGTTGTTAACTCGAGGGGGCCGCTGGAATCATCTCTTCCAGCTGTCCCCTCTCCTAGGAAGCACCAGCCAGTCCACTGTTACTTTGTGTCAATGTGAAGGGATTTGATACAAAGTCTCCCAGCATGCTTTGCTACAGATACTTTCTCAAACCTGGAAAATATGGCTTATGTAATATTCATATATATTATTCATTCTAATACATAGTGATTGAATTTAATAGTTAGAGCTTATTATTTTATGTGTATTTCTGTACCATTCTTTGATAGTTTTTCTGCATCTGGGGGTAAAAATATTCCAAATAAGTAACCAAATGTAGATCCTGAGTATCCTGTTATCCTTCTTAGCTTGTACGACAGAGAACATCTGGATTATGTGATTTGTGTCCTCTGACCTTTATAAACTAAGAAAGTCTAATTGTTGTCACAAACAAATGCCTTTTTTTTTTTTAATGTAAAGGAAATAGGAGTAAGGATTTGTTTTGTTAAGATGATGAAAGTTTCTTGGAAGCATTGCCATTTAAAAATTGTAATTGCCTTGCTCATTGCGGATGTATAGATTTGAAGCGATCTCAATGTCCTGAGGAGGAGCGAGGCTCTGAGTCAGTACGGTGTGGATTTACACAGATGTGAAGATGGTTTACACAGATGCGAGCAGAAAGGGCAGCCTCACAGTCTCTGGCACATGTGCACAGTCATCTTGGGGCTCTGTCAGAGGCACTGAGTGTGGTCTTCAAAGCCAGACGTCATTATCGGGCGACAGCCTTCCCTGTCCTGGGGGAAAGCAGAAATGGGAATCCTGTCTGCAGACAGAATGTGTGAAAGGCCTGGAGCCCTCCCACAGGGCTCCTTTCTTGCTCCCCGCCCCCCCCCCCTTGTAGAAATTGTGAGATGCCCCCACCCCAGCCTTAGGAAGCTGGTGCCATTTCATAATAACCCAGAAGGTTATTTTGTCTGGGAAGGTTGCACTTCGGAAGGCATTTTGTCTTTAAGTGGCGCTTTTCCCTAGCCAACTGGGGGGTTTATAAAACCCAAGACCCAGTCCTCTTTTCCAGCTTATGATACATGGTGGCTGAGAAAGGCCCAAGAGCTTGAGCTCTCATTTGGCATCCTGGGGAGCCAGGTTCTTACTCCAAATGACGGGCGAGATGTGGAGAGTTGGAATAAGGGGTTGAATCTACCAAGATACAGCTTGAAGGGATAAGTTACGCTCCCAGGTTTAATAATCAAATAACCATCCAAGTACAGGTTAGGGAGCTGTGGCTGCCCAGCCTTACAAGGAGATTTGGGAAGGGGGTTGAGTGGTAGGCCATTCCTTGAATGAGTTTCCAATGTGATGAAGTCAAGATAAAAGTAAATGTGATTTGAAAGAGTGAATGTGATCTTTGGCTACCTCCTTCCAGCTGTCCCAGGTTCTACAGCCGCGGCGGTCCCTCCTCCCTCTGCCCTGGGTGGAGCTGGCCATTTCTGTCCTTGGGGACACGGTAGTGCCGGAGCCCTGTCAGCAAGCAAGATGGGGATTCTTGAATAGGTTCGACCTGAAGTATCCCTGATTGGAGAGGGGAGGGAAAATGTCTGCTCCAGAGAGCATTAGCATCTGGGATTGATTATGAATCACAGTCTGAAGCTGCCTCTTTCCGGCATGTTTGAAAGAGATGCAGTCGACTCCGTATAAGACGTGTATCTGTTTTTTTTTTTTTTTTAATTGTATTTGTGTATTGTATGTATTTTTTTTT
Source organism: Potos flavus (assembly GCA_028534135.1). Lineage (NCBI taxonomy): Eukaryota > Metazoa > Chordata > Mammalia > Carnivora > Procyonidae > Potos > Potos flavus. The sequence goes on along the minus strand of CM052886.1, from coordinate 10,021,529 downwards.
AATGTAAAATTTGTTTGCTAAAACGAATGCTTTGGGAAGTCATTCCCTGCCTGTTTTAATGGCTCTGAAATCACCCGCCTCTCCCCGGTGGTGGTCGAGGCTGGTCATGGTGTGTATGTCCGTGACCTAACCGCTAAGAATTGGGGCCGTAGGTGACAGCAGGAGGGTTTAGAGCCATGCTATGTGGTGTACATTTAGGAACATTTAGCTTGGAGGAGGTAAGGAGTGGGGCGGCAGTGAGCATCAGTCTTGTGGAAGGGGCGCTGAATTTATTCTGGTTCCCCCGGGGTTAGGATGGCAAGCTGATTCTGAATGAAAAGTACAGCAGTGACCAGAGCCATGAGCAAGTGGAGAAGGCTATCTTCCTGATTTCCCTGCTCCTGAAGACATTTGTGCAGAGCCAGATCTCGTGGGAGGCTTCTTGGGGGAGGAGATTTAGGCAGGTTTCCCTTAGAGTTGGAAGAGCCCACCCAGGTTTTCCATCCTGGGGCCTACCACGGGGGTTCCTGCTACTGACCCCCGTGGAGGGACGGCCCTGAGTTGTCTGACTGTTCCAGGGTCCACGCTCTTGCCTGCACCCTGCTGCCTTGGTGCTCGCTCATAAAACCCTTTAAGACCCACGGAGAAAGGGTGCTTTGTAAGTGTAAATGTTATCAAGCACACATTCCTTCCTTCCCTTTGCAGCCAAGGAAAGTCATGCGATAAAGATGTTTTTTTTCCAGCATAACCTTTTCCATGTGGCTTTCTATACCTCTTTCCTCTGGGAATTCACTAGGCTGAGTTCAACTTTCTTGGCTTGGAATCCAAGTTGTAATGTTTGGACTTCACTGTTTGGTTTAATCTTAGTTACACACACACACACACACACACACACACACACACACACACACGTGTATATATGTATATATACAAGCATGTACATTTAAGCAGAATTATAAATTCTTGAAGGATCTATGGTATTCCGGAGAGAGCCGCTGCGAGCGCGCCGTCTGGTTGTATACCTGTGTCAAATGTGTAGTGTGCTAAGGGCATAAATGTTTTTTAGGGCTTGGAGGAGGTTATGCATTTTTAACAAAGGTAATGCTGCTTTCCATATGTCTTTCCCAGTGAGTCAGGAGAGGGGTTCCTGCTGTAATTTGGGGATCCCGGTGGTTCTGCCCCGCGTTGGGGGATGGTGTGATGAGTGTGGCTTGAGAGGGTGTCCAGGAAAAGGACGGTTTCAGGGAAGACGAGGCGAACTCTCTTTTTCCACTGGTGATACTTCTTCCGGTACCTCATCTGTTCTTGTACTTCTGCTGCTGTTGCAGTCTGTTTTCTCTTTCTGCTTCCGTGGCGAGCAGAATTTCCGCTGGCAGCCCTCCAGGCCAACACCGGCTCCTGGTGGGGACCAGGCAGGGCTGGTGGCCGCAGCCCTGGGTAGGGGCCATGGGGACAGGAGACGCCATGGACAGGGGTGCCCCCCTTTCCCTCAGCCTTATCGCCCCAGCATGGGAGACACAGATGAGGTTAACTTTGATGTAATAGATTTACAACTGATTTCCTGTTCTTTAAATTCAATAGCAACAAAATCGCGCATACGGTTTTACCTCCTGGCCTGGGTCTAACGTGACATGTCCTGTTTTGGTTTCACGCTGCCGCGGTAGATGGGGCGTCTGAGTTGGTGGCATGCTGGCATCTGCCCAAGGCTGTGTTCATTTCCTCTAGATGTCCTGACTCAAACCACAGCCGCTGGGCGTACAATGGTAGGGAAGCTGGGAAGTGAATGTTCACCAATCAGAAAGAATTAGGACTGGGCAGAACTGGCGTGGGTCTGTCACCTTGACCCTGGCCCTTGGGTCCCCAGGTCATGGCAGGTTGCATACACAGCAGCAGTCGGACAGGCCTTTCCTGATGGAAAGATTTGGGGACACTGTTTCTAAGTGCATCAGTGGCTGGAAGAAGACTGGCTCAGCCCTGCAGGAGCAGCCCTGGCCAGAGACCGACGACTGCTTTCCCTTCCTCTGGAAGCCTCTCTTAGCCTTAGCGTGGGTGCCTTTTGTTTGCAGGAAGAAAGGTTGCTAGTGCTTCTTGAGATCGTTAAGTACCGTGGAGGGGAAAGTGGCACGATGCTCTTTCTGAGGGCAGAGCTACCTGCCAGCATCTCGTTCTCCTGGCTTCTGTGCTGCGCTGGGTTCCATGATCTGAGCTTCTCTGTCCACATTAAGATGGGTTTTCGAAGGCGGAAGTGAGACTGGCTAGCATGCAATAGTTGTTGTTGTTGTTGTTTTTTAACATTTAAACTGTTATGAGTGAGGACTCCTAACTCAGAGGGGAAAACAGTCATGCAGTAGACCTCGTTCATTCACTGTGTGGCTGAGAGCGGCTGGTGCTTCTTCATGTCGGCGTGAGAGGCTGTGCAAAGCAGCGGGATGGTGACCTTATCCGCCATATTCGGATGCCAGGGCTCAGCACGGGAGAAGGGCTCAAAAGTGTTTATCAGATGAAGGTTTTTCAACAAGAGAACATACTTGTGAGCATTTTAGATTTTTCTTAAAAACTGCATCTAATAATTATAAGGCACTCCTAATTATCAAAGTAGATTCTTCATAACTTCTACCTACAATATTTTGTTAGCTTTTAGGGGGAAGCTAGGTATTTGCAAGCATTTTTGTGTCATATTTTAAAATCAAGGGATATTTAGTTTCATTTTCCCCTCTTCATCTAAACTAGTAAAATTTGTGGTGTTTTTTCCTCTTATTGTGTGATGAAAGAATACACTAATGTTAATTTCTTTTATGTGGCATTGGGAGAATTAACTGGGTACTTTCTCATGAATGGCAAAGTAAACTCGCTTTCTTGTTACCACCAGTTGCTAAAGTGTAGAAGCTCCCTCATTTAATGAACATGGGTTTTCTCTGTGCATTCAGATCTCTTAAATAATGTAGTGCTGTGGTTGAGAAGGAGGGCTGTGGGGCCAGCGCCTGGGTTCGGGTCCCTGCTCCGCCACAGTCTAGCTGTGGGACCTGCATAGTGTATAACCTCTCAGGTTTCTCATCTGTAAAATGGAGTTAGTAACCACACCTGCCTTCTGGGGCTGCTGTGGGGACTAAATGAGCCATTGAAGAACTTAGAAGAGTTTCTGACAGAGTAAGCAACAATAAATGCTCGGTATTGTTGTTACTATGATACCATGTTTAGAAAAACCTCTCCTTTTCACCTGAGTTATGCTAATAAAACAAGGCATACTTTGGATACCAGAATTTCCTTCCGTATTACATGGTTGGTTGTCTCATTCCGTTTTTTTTTTCTCCTTCCTCCCTCCCTCCTTCCATCCTTCCTTCCTTTCCTTCATGTGTCCCTTACCTTCTCCCTACTTTCCCAGATCCTCATTTGGATGAGGACAGAGATGTCATTTGCTTCTCTCTCTCGTAGGTTGCACCCTGCTGTTCTATGAGACCTACGGGAAGAATTCCATGGATCAGAGCAGCGCCCGTCGGTGTGCACTGTTTGCAGAAGACAGCATAGTGCAGTCGGTCCCAGAACATCCCAAGAAGGAAAACGTGTTCTGCCTCAGCAACTCTTTTGGAGATGTCTACCTTTTCCAGGTACTGCTGAGCTTTCTAGACGGAGGGTCGAGGTGATGGCTTGTGGTTAGCCTAGAACGCTCTTCAAGTGCCAAGCTGTGCCCCATGGAATGGTCTTGATATGAAGAGAGGAAAATCGTGATCCTCATTCTCGCGTAACTCATGGTCTAGTGGTGCAAAGTCTGAAATTCCCGGAGTGGAGGCTCTCAAGTGAAGCCTACAGAATACGGCTAGGAGAGCTTTAGATTTTTCCCGAGAATCCTAGTAGAAGTAAAAAAGAAGCTTTTCAGGAAAGCCTTAAGGACAAATGCTGTAAAGTCTCATTTTCCAGTGGAAGTGGACTTAGGATGTTAAGTTTCAAGTTCTCTCCTGTTACAATTTTTAGCAATTTCCTAGCAAATGCAATGTTGGAGAGCGTGGTGGGATGCCAAGCCGTCGGTGTTGGCGTCAGCCTTAGGGCTGAGATCCTGGTGCTGTCGTTGGGTGTGTATGCCGTCGTGGAGTGCTTCTTTGAGCTATGGATCCTTGAGCCAGTAGGATAACAGTAGCTTAGAGGGTTGCTTTAAGGATCAGTAATGTGCATGCGTTAAGTGCTAAAGAAATTCTAACTATTGGTACTGTTATTGATGAGCTCAAAAGAGGCGGAAGTGAAGGAAGTGAAGGATATTTCTGAAATGCTTCCCAGGCTAAATCTAGTGCTGCACGTCCCAGTTCGGGCTGCAGGTTATATCTGACCAAAAAGGTTCATGAAGACCTCACAGGTCCTTGGTTCAGGTGTCTCAGTGACATTGGTCCTGGACACTCTCAGGAGCCCTGCAGAATTGCCTAGTGTTCTCTCCGCTGACTTTGGGAATCTAGAATTCTCGCACAGATAGGATTTCCTGTTGCCAGTACCAAGTAACTCACTGGGCCCCTAGTCTTACTGCTGTCCACAGCTTGACTTACAAGATCCAGGGCCTGAGGTTTGAGTTTATTTCTCTTCACTTATGGTTTAAAGCCAAGTAATGAATTGCTGTGAATCTGAATTGTAGGGAAGGTAAGAGCATTAGATTAAATCTGCGTGGACTGGGATGCCTGGGTGGCTCAAGTCCATTAAGTGTCTACCTTCGGCTCAGGTCAGGATCTCAGGGTCCTGAGATCGAGCCTCACGTCGGGGGTCCCGGCTCAGCAGGGAGTCTGCTTCTCGCTCTCCCTGTGTCCCTCCCACTGCTTGTGCTCTCTATCTCACTCTCTCATATAAATAAAATCTTTGAAAAAAATTTTAAAAATCTGCATGAACTTCTCAGGGACATGTGTGAAATGAGTATTTTGTGATTTAGGCAAAATATCCTTAGTTCTAAGAAATTTTCCCGTAGGTCCTATTGTATAATCCCAGAGATCACTGGAGGATCAACCCATAGCTTGAATGTGTGTGGTTTCTCTGGACATGGAGGGAGCGGAAGGGCTTTTCAGCCTGCTAAGAATCATCATAATTTGCCTAATCTGCTTTATTCAAACTCGCTTTATTTTTAAAATATTTTTCTTATGTAAAAATTGCATATAGTCATTGTGTCTGAAGTTACTGAAAAGCAAAGAAAGAAGAACCCTTATGTATATTCCCGGTGCTTAAAGACAACTATTTTAATGTTGTTCCCCCTGTGTTTAGGCCACTAGCCAGACAGATCTCGAAAACTGGATCACTGCCATACATTCAGCTTGCGCATCCCTTTTTGCAAAGAAGCATGGGAAAGAGGACACAGTTCGGCTACTCAAGAACCAGACCAAAAACCTCATTCAGAAGATAGATATGGACAGCAAGATGAAAAAGATGGCAGAGTTACAGTTGTCCGTCGTGAGCGACCCAAAGAACAGGAAGGCCATAGAAAACCAGGTACTACTTATTTGTGTGTTTTCTTTCCTTGCTCACGTCACTTGCAACGAAAATCTGAGTTTGAATGCAAATGGCGGCGATGCGATGTTTCTTACCCTTCTGGGGTTCTTGTTGCAAGAACTTAATGGCAGCACTTTTGTGACATCGGTGATGTGATAGGCTTTATTTACAACCTTTGGTTGTTGTATATATCCGGTGGAATATTTGTGACCCAGTCGTTTTTCGTAATATTGATTAGTTCCTTCTTGCCTGGCTGATTCTCTCATATATTGTCCCTTTCAGACCAAAATTTATATAATACAAGCACTAGAAGATTAGACAGGATTCTAATACAGAGGGTGGCTTTGGGAAGTATGGTTTAGTGTGATGCAGCTATTTCCATCCTTGGATTCCAAAAAAACAGTATATATTTTTTTCTGTTTACAACACATAAGGTGCTAAGGAGAATGCGTGCTCTGGTCTAGTTCCACTTTCATATCAGAATTAAATAGCTCATTTCTGTGTTGTTTGCATTTTGGAGGAGAAGCAGCAGCTTTTGAATATCTGTTTTCCTTTGCTCACACACCCTAAGCCCTTAGACACACGGTCACGAAGGTTCTGGGATCTCTCTCCCTAAATGCAGGATGAACGTAGTCTCTTTAGACGATTAATGAGGCAGTAGCTTGGAGGACAGGTGGACACGGGGAGAGAGCCATTAGTTGGTGGGATGGCACTGGTCTGGATGTGCGGCTACCAGGGCCTGGTGCAGAGGGACCCTACCGAAGTTTCACAATTTATATGGAAAACCTACTTTAGAGTATGTAATTTCTATAATCCTGTAGCATCTCAATGAGCGTACCCTACACTCCTGAATTGAACTTTTCTCAGAATATGCCCTTTATCTAAAGGGTAGCTGCTACTACAAACTACAGTTAACAAGGAACTGAGAAAGGGGTTGCCAGGCAGAAGGTGGGGAGGTGGCAGGTGTTGGGCAGTTTGGTAGGAACACCACGGCGGAGGAAGTGCCGCCACCAAGAGCTCACCCTGTGTCCTCTCTGCCCTCTGCCTGCTCGTGCCGGGGAAGAGTTAGGTGCTGAGGCCGGTCCCCATCACCCAGCTTTCAGTCTCTATGGCATGTAGGGATGTGATGCTACGTCAGGGTTACCTGGCAAACCAGAAAGCTTGCGGGAGAGAAATGGGCATCCCAGTTATCCGTGTACCGCGGCTCATGTGTGGTCCTGGATTTCGAGGATCTGGGAGCCATGATAGTCTGTCTGTCCTCAGAGGTGAAACTCGTGGATTCCCATGTTTCAGAGTGTTTAGGGTGCCCCAAAGAAACAGTCTCGGGATGATCATATGGGAGAAAGTGTGGTTTTAACTTCTATTGGCTCTCTGAAATTTACCTCTGAAGCCGTACTTTCGTCCTCTGAAGGGTTGAAGTCTGTAGGTCCTTCCATAATGTCAAACATGTAGGTCCAGGGAGAGAAATGGGCAATCAGGCAACATTCAGAGGCTCCTGGCCTACCCACCCCCACCTGCCCCCACCTCTTTTGCTTCCCTTTTCCTTTTTATGGCCATAGGAAGTCCAAGCAACCTGAAAAAAAATGCATTTTCATTAAATATAATTTTATTCCATTAAATGCAGTTTCATTAAGTGTATTTTTAGTTGACAAACAATTAATTTATGATGTCTGCGGGAGGGGAATTACTTTCACACAAACCGGACACACATCCAAGAGTCTTTGATGGTTGGTTGGCCTGAAGACAAGAGCTTTCAATTATGACTCGCAGCACATTATGCATTCTTCGTCACAATCACTGCTTTAGTTATTTTAGGCACCCTGTCCTGACAGTACCAAGTTTTCATGTCAGTTTTCCGTGCCCCCTACCCCTTCCCTGGCTCCCCCTTGTCCCTATGCACACAGCTACCTCCTCATTATTGTACTTGTACATTTCTGGTACGAAACCATTGGGAGTGATCTTTAGAAATTCCACCTGAAAATATTCTCCCCAACATATCGGCAGTTTCTAAGGTTGTCTTTGAGTCCTGTTTTCCCAGAGGTCTTTGCGGTAGGTGCCGCGAATTACGTTTGCTGTGCTCGCTGTCCTTCGCTCATTTTCCAGATGGTTGTAAAGAGAGCTATTAGCTCTTTACTTGCCGACGCAGAGTATGAAATGTAAAGGGGATAAAAAAGCCCATGCTTAGATTTATTTTTATAAGATGACCCTTGACTCGAGAATGTTATGCGAAGCTACAAAGGCAAAGGTATTTTCAAATCAAGACCAATGAGAACATAATCTCCCAAATATCCTCGCAGCTATATAGTTTTCTCTAAACGACCTTTTAAAAACGTCTTTAAAAGAGCAGTAGTGCGTTTTCCGCTTACCACTTAAAACTCGCAACGTCACTGTATTTTATTTTACATAAAAGAAAATATTTATGTAGCGCTTTGCCCCAGAGACCCCCAGAGCCTCAGATAGAGTCATTTATAGTCTAATAAGAGCAGAACTTACAGAATACATTACATCATGTACGATAAAGTCTCTGGAACTGCTTTTCTTTGAGGTGCTTGGGTGGAGAAGATCATTGTGTGCGCCCTTTCCAAATAAAAAGATAAAACGACACTGTCCTAGTGATAATGGCTGGGCTTCCTACAACAGCTGTGCTTGAGAGAGATGTCCCACGGGCTTGTCCCCCGGCCTTTTGGAGATTCTGGGGGGCGGGCAGGGTGACGCAGCTTTGACTTGAGCATATCCAATGTGGAGCAGACCATGTGGCCAACCACATGTCGGATTCCTTTTGAAGTTCTGAGGGAGGAAGAGCTGTAAATTAAGTCCAGTTAGTACTTTATTTTTCCTCCCGTTTATTATTTTAAACAAGTAAACAGGGACAAAACCTCACCACCTTCTGGCGGTCTTGGCTTCCCCCCCAGGTGGCTTCCCTGCATCCGGATGCTTTCTGTGTGTTCTTCACCCCCTCTCCGCCCCGCCCCCTTGCGGTGGTTCCTGAGGCCCGAGTTGGGGGAGGCAGTCAGAATGGGGCAGAGGATATAGGGGGAGCAGCAGGCTGGGGCCGAGGGCTCGGGGCTGCTTGGGCTTTGGGAAACGTGGGCTTCATTTTAAATATTTACTCAAAGTTTCAAACTGGTAAAGAGGATGGATCGAATCTAGGCAATTGGAAACTGTGGTGAGGGGGAGGGGAACAAAGTGAATGAAGCCTTGAGGAAAATACGGTATGGAGTATGTGTGTGGGAAGCCATTCGGGGAATAAAACATTGGAGAGGGAGGTGTTGGTGAAAGGGGTCTGCGGAGATGGGACCGGATGATGGAGGTTCCAGGCATTCCATTTAGCTTATTAAGTGCATCTCTGGGCTCGGCAAGTGTGCACACACTGGGGATTCAAAGAAAATGCTATTTTGCCTTCTGGGGCTCTCCGTCTAGCGGGGTGCCAGTCAGTGAAGCATATTATTGCACCATAATTTAGTGACTCGAGAGCGAATGATATTCCACAGTGTTGTGGAAGAGAAACTGGAAGTTTAGCCTTCTGTGTAGTCATGGAAGACTTCCTGCAGGAGGATGCCTGGATTGCTTCTTGAAGAGTGAGGAGTTAATTAGGAGAGGAATGGAGAGGGAATGCCAGGCCAAGAGTCAGCGTGAGCAAAGGCAGAGTGAAACGTCGCGGTGCAGCCTGGCAGTTTGATTTCTCAGGCACACAGTGTGCGGGTGAGGGATAGAGGGATAGAGGCCTGTCTTCTCCCTTCCCTGGACCGCTGCGGAGGCTGTCCGTTTTCTCCTCCTCAGATGCGTCTTCTGTAGGAAGTGGGAGTGTTTGCATCTGTAAAGCAGATCTGATCCTATGATTGCCCGGTTTAAAAACCCTTTCGGTGGCTTCTACTGCTTGTGAGATAAAGCCCTTGATAACCTCTCATACCTTTATCTAGCAGTGCCAACTTTCCTGCAGGTTCCACCCCTGTCTTTGTTTTTTTTCTCGGGCAGAGAAGACCCGTCTAGGCCACACATCGTGTACAGACGTGACCTGGGCCCCGTGGCCCTCACTGGGCTCGTCCCTCCTCATCTGTGAGGAAGGGTTCACGGGGTTACTTCCTCCTACCTTGACGTCCCTCCCGCCCACTCCCGTGGGGACCTCTTTTATACCCCATAATTCTTGGGGTCTCTATCCTTGCCCTCATCTCATTGTTTTCTGATTATTCCCTTGTGTCTAAGGCTGCTTCTGGTCTGAAAAATGAGCTCTTAAAGGATCTGTAACTTTTCCATTTCTGTATCCCCGGTGCTTTGCCCGAAGTAGTGTGGGGGTGCACCTGTGTCTCCTCTTTACTACGACACACTGGGCTCTCCTCTGTGTGGGCCCCGCCCCAGCTCTGCTCCAGCTCTGGGCTTCCTTCCCTCAGGCCTCCCTGCTTTCGTCCCCAGCTAACACATTCTCTCTCTGGCCTCACTCCCTGTCCTCACGGCCGCTGAGCTTACTTATCAGGGCTCCTATCTCGGGCCACGATCACGTGTGATTTCATGGTAACCACGTGAGGTAAAGTTGTACGTATCACTCATTTGATGGATGAGTGAATAGACCCTGAGAGAAGTTACATACGTTTTCTAATGTCGTAGAGCTGGCAAGGGGTGGAGCTAGGATTTGACCACGAATGTGCATTCCTAACCACTGGGCTGCCTTGCCTCTCAATAATGAATCAGATTGTGTTTTTCTTGCTGATTAATCATGTGATGAATGGTTTTGTATAAAATTGAAATTAGTTTCTATTTTTATCATATATATGTGTGTGTGTGTATATATATATATATATATATATATATTTTTTTTTTTTTTTTTTTTTTTTTTTTTTAAGTAATCTCTACACCCAACATGGGGCTCAAACAACCCTGAGATCAAGAGTCGCATGCCCTCCTGACTGAGCCAGTCAGATGCCCCAAAATGAGCTTTTTTTTAAATTTAAGATTTATTTATTTTAGAGAGAGATGGAGCACGGTTGGGAGGAGCAGAGGGAGAGGGAGAGGATCTCCAGCAGACTCCATACTGAGCATGGAGTCCGACCTGGGGCTCAGTTTCATGACCCTGAGATCAGGGCTTGAGCCAAAACCAAGAGTCAAATGCTCAACCAACTGCACCACCCAGTTGCCCCCCAAGATTAGTTTTTAAATGATTTCCATAACTTGGATTTTTGGGCTCGATTTGATGGGAAGTGTATTTATTTTAAAACGGAGTGAATTTTATGTTATGTGAATTCTATGTCAGAGGAAAAAACAAAACACATTCTCTAAATCTTAGTGGGTTGTTCTAACCACTAGTTAACTTCAGTGTGATCTGTGTCACTAGATGGATTCTTCTGAGAAGGGTAGGTTGTAGTGCTTGGAAAATATTGCATGGAGGGTTTTCATCCTATTTGCCAAAAAGGAAAAACTAATGATCTTTTGGGACAGACCTTGTAAGGGACAAATGACCAAATACTGTGGTCAAATGACTAAATGATAGAAAATATTTTTCTTGGGGTGTTGGGTGTGGAAGGAATGTGCTCGTCATCGTTTTTATGTATCATTTATTCATCTGTTATTTTTAGCATTAGGCTTTCCCCCCTCCCCCCCCACTGTCTACAGTGGGGCATAACCTTTCTGACCTCATTAGGTAACTATAGCCGTATTAGCAAGAGAGGGGAAACTTTTGCACTGTTTTTGTGACAGAGCTTAAAAGTGGGAGTTTTCCTCCTTAATTTCGTTCTTAGTACTTTTTTCTTTTGCAATGGAAGTTAATTCCTTAGAGTGAGTTTTCTTCATGTCATTTTTCTGTTCTGTGCAGGATGTTAGAAGAAATAAAAGCTCAATCTACATAGAAGTTGAATGTTTATTTTCATGTCCTGATATTTATTTTAAAAAATAAAGAAATGTCTAGGGACAATGGTCAGTATTTAAGGAATTTAGAAGAAAAGGGGAAAAATGGTTTTGGTTTAAGGGAATTGATTTTGGGCATTTTAGTGTTTGATTATGTTCGAAAAAAATGTCCAGAAATTCCCTGATTAACATGATGTCAGATAACATTACTGTGTTAGTGATGACGGTGATAGAAATTTCCCAGAGTAAAATTGTAATAGCTACAAAACTGTCTTCTGTTTCTCCCTTTACATTTATAAAAATGTATCTTTATCTCCTACTTTATGTCATCTTTTGAGGGAAAATTATAAAATATGTTTATCTTTTTTTGTTAAGATTGCTTAAAATTTGGGAGCACCTGGGTGGCTCAATTGGTTAAGCGTCTGCCTTTGGTTCAGGTCGTGATCTCGGGGTCCTGGGATCGAGTCCGGCATCGGGCTCCCTGCTCAGTAAGGAGGCTGCTTCTCCCTCTGTGTCTACCCCGCCCCGTGCTCATGCTTGCGCGCACACACTCTCTGTCTCTCAAATAAAATCTTTAAAAAAAATTGCTTAAAACTTGGGCTGAGCTTTGCACATCAAGGCTGGTAGAAGACTGAAATACAAAATGTTCAGTGGGAATAAGGCACCCAAGTGAGAAGGTAGATAGTCTTACAGTCTTCCATGTTGAACACCTGGGGATTTGTGGGGAGAAATAAAGGTGACAGATGAAAATTTACATGAGAGTTGTTGTGGTAGGTCTCGAAGAGAGCACAGACACCTGCTTTATGAGTGAGGGGGGCCTGTGATTCAGGGGCCACATCGTAAGTGCTTTATAGACGCTTATTCCCACATGTTGCTCACCTCAGGATCTGCTCCGGACCTTTGCTAGTCTGGAAGGGCGCGTCACCCCCCTCTGGGGGCTCCGTTTCCTCTGCTGAGAAACAAAGGTGTGGTAATGCTGTTGCCGGCGCAAGCTCACTGCGTATGTTCACAGACTTTCTCAGTGTCCCGAGGGCTGTCTGAACTGGAGAATCTGCCTTTTTGCTTCCCTCTTCCCTCCAAGTAACCCAAGCATCTGAATCCATGTCCTCACCATACTTTCCCCCGGTATTCTCCACGTTCCTTCTCTGTGACTTGAGTGAGTCTGTCGAAAGAAAAGTTGGCTACTTCTTTGTTTCTTATCCAACCACAAATGCTCATTTACCCTCCATGGTGGATCTTCGCTAAAAGAATCATGGCCTTCAAAACGAGAGAAATTGTCTTCAAACATAGAACAGCTGTGTGGCCAGTGACGACGGACCGTGCCGTAGAAATCTGTGGAGGTGAAGGCTGGGTCAGTCAGGGTTCTCCAGAGAAACAGAACCAATAGAATATAGAGAGGTTATGCATAAAGAGATTTATTACAATGAACGCAATCACATGACTGTGGAGACACATGGGTCCCGAGATCTGCAGCGTCAGCAAGACTCAAGAATGGCACTCTTCCCATTCCAAGACTGGCAGACTCCAGACCCAGCGTGGGCTGATGTTTCAGTTCAAGTCCAAAGTCAGAAAAAAAAAAAAAAGCCAATATCCCAATTGGAAGGCCACTAGGCAGGAGGAATTCTCTCTTCCTTGGGGAAGGGTCAGCCTTTCTGGTCTGCATTCAGGCCTTCTGCTGATTGATGAGGCCCACCCACATTGGGGAGGGTCATCTGCTTTGCTCAGCCTACCCATCTAAATGTTACTCTCATCCAAAAACACCCTCATAGAAGCACCCAGAATAATGTTTGACCACAACTCTGGACACCGGTGGCCCAGTCACGTTGACGCATATAGGGCTAACGATCACAAATGCTGGGTCAGGATGAACATAGAAAGCATTGTGGAAATGGGGGAAGTCATAAAGCCCTTTCTCGTTTGCATTTTTCACGAAATTTAATTTTATAATGACCTCTACCATGTACAATATTGATTGAGACACTGGTTCTCTTGAAACATAATCGCATATGTTAATGAACTTCTTCATCTCTGTAAGGTCTGCCTTAGGCTCTCTGGGTCCCCTAAGCTCTTCTTCCTTCCAAATGATATTAGCATTTGAATCCATTTTCTTCTTATGGATTTACCTGCATTTCATCCCAAGTTTTGGGTGGAGATGTCTAGCCATGCTGAAGATGATCACAGGGTTTCTGGCAGGATTTTAAGACTGCCTGTGTATTGTTGAGGGGGAATGCTTGTCACTTTCCAGTGATGTTTTGATGTGTAGTCACAAATACAGTAGGTGGTGCCTTTAAAAATGCTTTGTAAACTGCAGAATTCACTGAAAATATGTATGTCATCTTCCTTGATCTCTTGTGATTGGCATAGACTCGGATTTTGTTTTACTTTATATTTCTGTCTTTTTACTCCACCATGGATGGCATGGGCTTCTTTCTCTTATGTTATCTAACACCTGATTGGCTTTCTATCCTCTGATGGTTCCATCCCCAGCACAGCCCCTCGAAATTATCGTGTAAAATGGTTTCACATGAAGGTAGAAAGGAGGGATACGCTTTCATACACTGCCCAATCTGGAAACATCTACATATTATTAGAAGACAAAAGAATGTGTCTATAATTGTGGGTTTTCAGGAAATCAGCTAGAGAAGGTATTTGAGAGGCAGAACGGGGGGTATAGTTTTCCTCGTGGCTTACAGCTTCTGGTAGGTATCAGTTTATGGTTGTGTAATAGCCATTTGTTACTTTTGGAATCTAGAATTCTCTAATATGGCAAGATGAAGAGACAGTTTGGACTGGCTTGTTAGTCCAGAGCTGTGGTCCTCACTAAAGCTATGAACCACAATTGCTGGAGGTGCTTTTGAAATGTAAACTCTCCTAGACTTCCCACTTAATGGCTAGATTCCTCACATATCTGGACTGGGCATGTTTACTGAGAAAAGCCAACAGGTCCTTCTAGTATTCATGAAAGGCTGACACCAGGTGGCTATCACTTGCTAACGCGGAGGTACAGAAGCTTACACAAGGTTAAATTTGCTGCGGAGATTGAGAATCTGGGACTTTGTTGTTTTGCTGACAGATCGTGATGAATCAACAGGTCACTTTAGATCTGGTAGCCGTCGTATTTCTTCCATGGAGAGAAGGTGCACAGTGACCTTCCTACGAACTTGATCTGGACAACTTGGAGGGGGAGATGTGTGAGGAGTAGCCGGAGTTTGTATTGCTTTTCTCTCGGGAGAGACTGAAGGGACCAGACTGTTAAATGTTGGAGACCCTTCAAAATATCATTTATCCGGAATTAAGGATTGACCTGGAAAGTTTGCCGTGAAGAGTTAGAATCTGCCTGGAGCCTAACCGCGGCCAAACCAGCGATGCAGCGGGTGCAGGTGAAGTGACACGTGCACCCTTACGATGAGCCTTCGCTGCAGACCTTCTGCTGCCTGTGGAGATAGCTCTGACCGCCGTTGGGAGGCCAGCTTTCCGCTGTGCCGCTGAATCCCTGTGGTGGCAAGTTACTAGAGCTTCACCTTTTGGTTTCCCTTTAAATAAAGGTAATCCTGAGACGTAAACGTGTTCTGATCCTTGGAAGGAGGGAAAGTGGCCCTCAGAATCTGACTGACTTTCCTTACCAATTGATAACTTCAATTTTGAAGAAGCACACAGACGTTTCAGTGGTGCGAAAATGCGTTTTAATTTCATTCAGATGTACAGATGGTGATTATTCTCTAATATACTTAAAATAGGAGCAGAAGCTCTCTTCGCCTTGACCCCTGAAGTCCACTTGCGTCTTATCACTTCGAGTCATTTACTCAGAATGCGCAGCAAGGTAAACACACCGTGCCCGTCATCCAGCATCTGTTTGTGTGCAGTTCAGTGAATCTGGGTTAAGATCAGAGGCTGGCAGTGTGTAGGGAAATAAAACAAAGCGAGGTAACCCCTTACAGTTGTGTATCCTGCCGTCAGTTGGCACGGCTTAGTGTGCTGGAGTTCTCCAGGGGTCATGCTGTTTTGGCCTGGGTTTGGATTGGGACCCCCGGCTTTGTTCTGTTTTGGGCCCTTCCGATGAAGTCTGGTGCTGTCTGACCCACTGTGTTTGGGCAGGAGGGCTTGAAGAGGGGGCGAGCAGGGAAGGCTCGTTTCCACCATGCAGCACCGGCTGACACAAATTCTTCCTCGAGGTTTGTGATATTTTCTGTTGGACCCACAAAACTTCTCATTTTCATTTCAATCACCCCTGTTCGTTCTTAAACAGATCCAGCAGTGGGAGCAGAACCTGGAGAAGTTTCACATGGATCTGTTTAGGATGCGTTGCTATCTGGCCAGCCTACAAGGTGGGGAGCTGCCAAACCCCAAGAGCCTCCTGGCCGCCGCCAGCCGCCCCTCCAAGCTGGCCCTCGGCAGGCTGGGCATCTTGTCGGTTTCTTCTTTCCACGCTCTGGTAAGTTCCTGGGAGAGGCTGCGTGTGGCAGTCTGGGAGGATTGTGGGTGCTCACCTTTTCCCAGGTGGTTGCTCATCAGGTGTCCTGTGACTTAGCCCAGTACCGCCCAGGGGCCCCCCGGGGCCGGACACTGTGGGGATGGAGGGTGGGAGGCAGCCCTGCTCTAGAGAGTCCTGGCGTCTCTGCTGCCGCTTCTAGGAACCCCGCGACTTGTAGATATTAAATATTCACCTCTGCGTCTGCCGTTCTGTCTTCCACTTCCTACCGTCAGGAAGGTGGAAATCCCTGAAGAGGGGCAACAAGGATGTGAAGAATGGAAAGGCTGAGCGAAGGTGGTTTTGTCTACTACACAGAGCCCCGCTGGGTTTTCCACAATGGCTCCAGGGTGGCTGGCTTCCGTGGCGAGCACGAGCTCCAGCCTGGGGGGTCGGCAGGTCATTTCGCCGACCCCTCTGCTCACCCTGGAGAGATTGGAACGTTGTAGCTAGGCCGGTGTTTTCCAGATAAGAGATAGCCATATGGTGCATGCGCGTCTGGTGTGTCAGACACGCAGTAGCTTTTGGTCAGAACGTGATGATTACAGAAAGCAGGGCTTACTTCTGTTCAGAAACGATGAATTCTGTCACCCGGATAATATGCTTTAAGATTTTTAAACCTGTGTTTTTAATTAGGTATGTTCTAGAGATGACTCTGCTCTCCGGAAAAGAACACTCTCACTGACCCAGCGAGGAAGAAACAAGAAGGGTATATTTTCTTCATTAAAAGGGCTGGACACACTGGCGAGAAAAGGGAAGGAGAAAAGACCTTCTATAACTCAGGCGAGTTCCCCAGGACAGGAGGGACAGCAGACTTAGTGGGAAATCCTTGATAGTCAGCAGATCATAAATGTTCAGCATCCGTTAAGAATGAGATAGAAGTTGATTCAAAGGAATGCAGTCTTGGCATGGGCTTTTTCCAAACGGAAGCACACAAGTCGCCCAGCCTCCTTTCGGCACTTCCAAAAAGGTACTCACGCCTTGCTCACAGCTGCAGCCCTAGGTACACACACACAGTCAGAATCATTGCCTTTAGAATAATTTTTCCCCTAAGACTTGATATTGAAATAAACATGTAAAATTAATAATAGAATAATGGCAACCAAATTCTATTGATAGTGCTGGACACTTTTCCCACTTAATCTTTATGGCACAAAGGAGGCATTTTGTCATCAGATTTTGGAGATGAGAAGCCTGACATGTGGAGAGGTTAAGTCCCTTCCTCACCCTTGTTCACACCACGCCTGTGGGGCAGGGCTGGCTTCGATCTCCCTGGACCCAGGGCTCTGCTGCACTGGGCTTTTGCAGCTGCTGATTGTCCTAGAGGAAGGACACCTGTTTTAAGGTTTTATTTTAATTAATTAATTTTTAAAAGATTTTATTTATTTGAGAGAGAGAGCATGAGCAGGGGGAGGGGCAGAGGGAGAGGGAGGAGCAGACTCCCCGCTGAGCAGGGAGCCCCATGCAGAGCTGGATCCCAGGACCCCAGGATCATGACCTGAGCCGAAGGCAGATGCTTAACCGACAGAGCCACCCAGGTGCCCCTGTTTGAATATTTTAAAAATAATCTGAGCCCTCGTCGCTGAAGTGGGGCTCATGTATAGCAAATTGTCTTCAGAACATTTTGAATACTTCTATCCGAAGTATTTCCTAATGACATTAGTATGTGGAAATGAATTTTATGTTGCAGAGTGATATGTTTTAAAATTGTTGTTTTCTCAAAGGCTGTCGAAAAGATGAATTCTTCGTGTGTTAATCTGATCCTTTAAATGGGAAGGAAAAATGTGATGAAGTCTGAAGAAATTCTTGGTTGTACTGAATAGGCTTCCAGTGTTATCTGAAAGAGAGATTTTCTGGAACTTGATTTTCTTTTCCTTTTTTTTTTTTAAAGATTTTATTTATTTATTTGACACAGAGAGAGAGAGATCACAAGTAGGCAGAGAGGCAGGCAGAGAGAGAGGGAGAAGCAGGCTCCCCGCTGAGCAGAGAGCCCGATGCGGGGCTCGATCCCAGGACCCTGAGTTCATGACCTGAGCCGAAGGCAGAGGCTTTAAACCACTGAGCCACCCAGGCGCCCCTGGAACTTGATTTTTTGATTTTATATGGATACTTATTGTATATCCTAGTTTCGTGAATTGCGTGAATCACAGAAGCCACTCTTCTGATCTATTTATAGCCCTGGAACCATAAAGGAGGAGTGGTGGACGAAAACACACAAACCCTCTTTTCCATGGCCTCTGTTTTGCATATTCCCTACAATTTTTATATACTCCTATACAATGAAAAAGAATATCACATTTATTTATTTAAAAAAATTTTTTTTATCAACATATAATGTATTATTTGCCCCAGGGTACATGTCTGTGAATCGTCAGGCTTACACATTTCACAGCACTCAGCATAGCACATACCCTCCCCAATGTCCATAACCCAGCCACCCTATCCCTCCCCGCCCCTACCCCCCAGCCACCCTCAGTTTATTTCGTGAGTTTAGGAGTCTCTCTTATGGTTTTTCTCCTTCTTGATGCCATCTTGTTTCATTTCCCTCCCCAGAATATCACATTTAAAAATTGTGGTTCTACTTGTACTTTAATTATAAAGTAATCATGTGTTGGTTATAAGTGGGAAAATATTTCTTCATTATAGATGGTGGTCGCCTATATACCATTGGCTAATGCTAGGCTTATATTTTTTAACTGAACTTCTGTGAGTGTATTTGAGACAAATTTTGGTTTTAATTGAGACAGTCAATCCTGTCTTGATAATGTTAAATAACTTGATAACTTGCTTCTTTTTCTTAGATGTGGACGTTCAGCTAACTATATCTGAGCCTAATATGGTCTTTATCCCATCCGATGTGATAAATGTTCTTAATGTAAGATTTCTTGAGAAGCAAAAGCATTTGGTTGAACATTTTTGTTTTAAAAAGATAGGAAACTAATTGCAGTGTTTGTATTTATGTAACTGAAGAAAGTAGATGTGGTAGGTATCCATAAATGTTTAAATGGCCAGATCTTTAATGTTTATTATTTCCGTACAAAATCTAGAAGATAAAAATTAGAAAAAGGAAATTATTCCTTGTCCCTTTACCCAAACAGAACTGCTGTTAATACTTAGCTATATTTCTTCCCAATTTTTGTTCTGTGCACATTCAGAAAAGAATTACAAGCTTGATTTTGGTGGTTTTGTGAACCCAACTTTGAGCTGTTCCACATCTTCAGAAATGTGTACTTCTTGGTTAAAAACAATATCAAGAAGATCCAGGATTGCTGGAATAATATAGGACATTATAGAAAAGTAAAATTTGTAACCATATGGGAAGTAAAAAAAAAAAACAAAAAAAAAAACTTTTCCTTCAAAGTTAAAACTTTAAATGTAGTAGAGTAGTAATTGGTATAAATTGTGATATGAAGGTCCTATAAAAGGTTATGGAACATAAAACTTTAAATACTGAAAAAGGGTAGCTGCCAAATGAACATTGCAGAGCCATTTCATTAGCCTTTTTCCCCACTCTTGTCCATCAGGTATTTGATTCAAGTGGCAGAGAGGCATTTTCTGGAACTTAGCTTTTCCCAAACTCCCCTAACTCTAGGAAGGGAAACATTGCTGTGGGGAGCAGCCATCTTGTTTTACACTGATGACACAAGCGCTAAGCGGGCGGTGCTAGTTCACAATCTTTACCTGAATCTGTTGAAAATAAGTTTAGTATTCATATGGTCCCTAGTGGGTAAATAAGAGATATTCTCAGAATGCCAAGCAATTTTGAAGGTCTCTAAATTCATGGTAACCCTATCTTAAAAGTGGCATGGTTAGTCTAAGATCAAAAGAGCAACTTCCGTTTATACTTCCCTGTTGCTCAGCAATACTTACCCTCGTTTGAGAATTTGGTGAACCCAAAATTGTGTTTTCTATTCAGGGTGGTTAGAGATCTTCACCCAGACAGGACCTCCAGGCTGTGAATCAGCAGCCTTTGGAACACCAAGTGCCCGCAGTGGAGTGGAGTGCAGGGTCCTTGTCTAGACTCCGAAAGAGTTTCTGACTAAACGACTCAGAATCATTTCTGAATGGAATTATGGGAGTAGGCCAAAGATCGTCAGGATGAACTTACGGTTTTCCTTTGGGGTTTTTCAAGTCCACACCTTCCTCTTACAGCTGTGTTTCGTGTTACTGAGCGATTTCTCTGTCTTCACCAAATCATTTTATCTTGGGCTTTATGTCCAGTAAACCTCTCAACTATTTGTAGAAGTTGAAACCTGATTTTAATAGGCTTGGACAAATTTAATATGCTTTTGCAGAAATAGGCAGTATTATTTAATTAATTGGGATAATTTAATTAATTGGGATAACCACTTGACAATTTGGTTGGAAAAAACTGAGGAATTGTTGAGTATTACACTGTCAGACTTTGAAAATAAATTTTGTTAAAAAAAGCTCAGTGGGTTAAAGCCTCTGCCTTCGGCTCAGGTCATGATCTCAGGGCCCTGGGATCGAGCCCTGCATTGGGCTCTTTGCTCAGCGGGGAGCCTGCTTCCCCCTCTCTCTCTGCCTGCCTCTCTGCCTACTTGCGATCTCTCTGTGTCAAATAAATAAATAAATCTTAAAAAAAAAAAGCTGTTGGTCAGAATTAAGCTTAGTGCTTATTTAAATTGTGCTCAAATTACCAAATGATCTTCCTATGATTTAATTGACAAGTCCCATTGGCGCTATAATCAGTGAGAGGAAAATATTGCATCTGTTTTTTTTGAAGCATATACACTTAAACATTTATTCCTATTTTAACTAAGAATTGCCTCTGGTATGGGGACACAATAAATTCTTTTGACATATAGGGCTACTTTAATTGTGTATTTGTCATTTCTGGACTGCAGAACTCAGAAAACTAGGTTTAAATTGAGTTGCAGGTGAAATGAAAGGTATTTGTTTTTTGTATCTCTGGGGCTTAAAATTCTGCCTGTAGCTGGTTGAATCATATTTCAATAGTTTTCCTCTGCTAATCATTATTGGAGAATATTGATAATTTGCACAGACCATCTTCTCGTGTATAACCAGTGTCCGTTCTCAATACAGAAAGGCAGCCATTCCTGAGCCTTGGGAGGGAGGGGTCCCAGGCATTTTTTAACTATTCCACTCTAATTGGGGCATCATGTAGCAGTCCCAACAGTGAGTCATCCTAATTCAAAATCTGTTAAGATTGGAGTAAAGCCAGTCTTATTTGAGCATTTTTGAAAGGACATTTTGGCGAGCCCAAAATGAAAGCTTTTCAGAGCATGCTTCCCGATGAGTACTAATGAGCCTCAAGCGGTGTTTGAAGGGAGGTGTTTGTTACGGGGATTGTGACAGCAAATCCCCCGCTGAGGCTCTGGAAGGCAGCTCCCCAAGCAGCTTCATTGCCGAAACTGCGGAGCCCCTGGGCCTTGGCTCTTTCTCCTGGAAAATTGGCTTGGGGTGTCCCAACTTTCTGTGGCTGCGAGTGAATGAAGTATTGTCCCATGAGTCATTAGCTCCAAACTGGAAAAAAAAATGCTAATGTTGGTTTTTTTTTTAATGGAAAACTAGTTGGTTTTTTTAATGGAAACCACTTACTCTTGACCATAGCGTAGTCATCTGTTTAAGTGGGACCCTGCGTCGCATGCACGCACACGGAGAGAGAGAGAGGGGTATGTAGATAGGTCTTTGTTTTCCCTTCATATCAACTGATGTTTGGGCAGCAGCCCAAGAAGGAGATAAACACTTTCTCCTCCATGACATTTTGCTGTTATTAAGAAAACCCAGAGCATGTACTTCCTTTTGTGTTTTCTCCTCATCTCACTTGCTAATAGACTTTCCTTTTATCAGCAACTCTGGTGGAGGGCCCATTGGTGACAGCCAGATTGTGATTTTGCTACTCACTTCCCTTCAGTGATCCAAGTAGTAATTACAAGCCATTCGATCCAGAAGCATCTGCTGTGAGAACATGCGGAGTTTCAATTTTCTCTCCTTGAGGCACACTGAGTGTGAGTGACTTGACATGTGCTTTCATGACCATTAATGGAGTGGTGTAGTCATCGACGCTTCTGTGGAAGTTGCCCACGAGGAGGGCACGCCCGAGGGGGCTGGGCCTGCGGTTCCTGGGGATGGGTTTTGAGACAAGAATGGTTCTCCCGCAGTTCTTTCCACGGGCCATTGTTGAATTTTGGGGGTTAATCCTGTGGTCCAGACTGAACTTCAGAAAAGTTCTTTGACATCGTTAGGGCCCTGTACAGGATAATGCCTTCAAATACCATTCCTCACACCTGTGTCTCCTGACCTCCCCGCGGAGCTGGGGGGTTTCAACCCACTTTAAAGGTGAGGAAAGGGAAGCCCAGAGACATTAGATAACCAGCCCTGGCAAGGCTGGGGTTTGACCAGATGGTCTGTTATATTTTTGCTATTACCTGCATTTTCTCTGGGAACTGGGAACCTTGAGCAAACTAATCAGAAACTAGGTGTTTTTGTTTTTGTTTTTCAATTTTTAAAAAGAATTTGTTTGTTTGAGAGAGAGCAGGTGAACAAGCAAGCACACCAGCAGGGTGGGGGGCAGAGGAAGAGGGAGAAGCAGACTCCCCGCTGAGCAGGGAGCCCGACTTGGGGCTCCATCTCAGGACCCTGAGATCATGACCTGAGCCGAAGGCAGACATTTAATTGGGGAGAGGTGGAGTGGGAGGCAGGTTGGGTTTGCACAGCCTTGGTGGAGTAGCTAGCCACTGGCTTCTGGGTAAGTGGTAAAAAGATGAAGGAAGCACCCAGAAAAGGGTGGGCTGGGAAAAGAACTTTCCGGATGGCTTAGTTTGTTTGCTTGTTTTCAAGATTCTCTTTTCCTCTTATGAAAAAGAATGGCTTTTATCTGGCTTATTGAGAATAAAGCCAACGTATGTATATTCTCGGCATGGACAGCATTGACCCTTGAGGGAATCGGTCTAGTTTTTGCTCCAAGTGGGCAAAGCTTACAACCACCTAGGTTTTAAACATATAGCCTTTTCTTTTTCTAATTAATTAGTCGATTCCATATTCCTGATGTTTTCTTGGAATAACCAGATTTTCCCTTTCTTTAATTGCGGATGCTTGAGATTATGTGTCACACACAGGAAAGACTGCCATGTAAATTTCCATTGCAAGGTCTCTTGAGAGGCTATGAATCTTCCAGAGCCTTGGCTTTGAGAGGCATCTTCTCTTCCATCATTTACTCGATCTTAGGTCAATGGTGTAGGCTCAGGAAATGATTCCACAGAGGAGCTAAAGCCTTGTTTTATTGAGTAGAATATGAATATTCTGTCCTTTGGCATTTAGCTGCATCTGTTTCTCTTGTCTGGAACTTCTTACTCCTTCAACAGTCTATTAATTTCTCTTCTTAAAACTTCGGGAAGATTAAGAATTTGACACGGTATGGATAGGGCAGCTTTCACCTTTCAAGCCTACGTATGACTGAATTTTTGGTTGCATCCATTTCTCCGCCCCCATGCTGGATATGTACTAGGTGCGGAATGCGTTGTGTCAAGGTCCGAAGAAGGCCCAGAGCCAGAAAGACAGAGCCTCTGCTGTCATTTGTCTTAGCACTGGGAAGGGGGCGGAGGGGGTGCATGAGAGTACCTAAAAAGGACTATCCAGTGAGCTGGACTCGTCAAGTCCTACATCAGGGATAGAGGACAATAGCCTCATTTAATCAAGTGGAATTGGGGTAAAAGGGAAGGGATCAGGAGAGACTTCATTAGAGAGGGAGAGGGAAGCTTTGGAAATAAGGTTGAAGAATGTATATGGTTTTAGCATTGGAGCTGTGAGGAAGGTAAAGCAGGCAAGGGAAATTGAAATGAAAGGAGAGTGCTGCTGCTTTGTGGGGAATGTCAGATGAACCGTTTTGTTCCACCAGACCTTGGTGTGTGCTGTAGAATAACGGAAAAGATTCGAGAAAGGTTGTATCCATTTCGTGGGGAGGTAACTGGCCGGTTGATATGTCTGTAGTGCAGTGGTGGTGAGCACAGGCTGAAGCCTGGTTATTAGGGTTCAAATCCCCATAGTACCACCATCACAGCTCACTGTGCATGCTTGGGCAAATTTCTTGAATTTTCTGAGCCTCGTTTTTCTCACTTATTACCTATAGGGTCAGGACAGCACATAAAGGGTTGTTAGTAGTCAGTGAACTGACAGCATGCGAAAAACTTATTCCATCTGGGGCATCTGACTGCCCAGCTGGCTCAGTCAGTAGAGAGTGCAGCTCTTCATCTCAAGGTGGTGAGTTCAAGCCCCAGGTTGGGTGTGGAGCCTACTTGGGGGGAAAAAAAAAGGAAAAGAAAAAGCTATTCTATCTGGCCCCATGTGAGACAGTCTCTATGATGGAGAGTAAAGGATGGGAACAGGAGGAAAGGGAAGGATAGTTGTGAGCTTATATTTCTCCGGTCTCTCTCCCACCTGCCCATCTTCAGTCACATTTTTCCTGTTCTGCTCTGAAAGTACAAGATTAAATTGCTTTGCAGGAGTAATTCACCATTTGACTCCTTGGCCTGCTTCCTGTGTGGTTTCTCACTCCACAGTGACCTCTGCTGGGGTTTTAGTTTGATTCTGAGCAAGCCTGGTTGGGGGCGGGGGTGTGAGGTTGGCCTCTGTCCTTTTTTTTTTTTTTTAAAGATTTTATTTATTTATTTGACAGAGGGAGAGAGAGAGAGACAATGAGAGAGGGAACACAAGCAGGGGGAGTGGGAGAGGGAGAAGCAGGCTTCCCGCTGAGCAGGGAGCCCGATGCGGGGCTCAATCCCAGGACGCTGGGATCATGACCTGAGCTGAAGGCAGACGCTTAAGGACTGAGCCACCCAGGCGCCCCGCCTCTGTACTTTAAAGGCAGTACCTGCTTGTTGCTAATGCACCTGGTTGAAATAACGTCCCAGAGGAAAAGTACCTGGAGGTTGAATCAGAGAGGAGGATCTGTATGATACAGGACCCTTCAGAAGAAAGTGGGTTCATGCTGGCTCCCTGCTCCTTGGCTCCAGGTGTCTGTTCCTCTTTTTTGTCTTTTGGTTTGGCACATGAGGTTGATATTCATTCTGGGCTATGATCATCTTCCAGGAAAATGTACAGAAAGTGACAGACCCATGACAGATCCAGACACATCCCTTTAAAGATGAGTACCACATTTTTAAAAAGACAACACAGAAAAATGGATTCTTCTCTTGCTTTCCCTGAGCCTGTTCTTTTGAAATCTTCAATATCTATTCTAGTTCCTTCTTTTTTCTTTTAAGATTTTATTTATTTGTTTGAGAGAGAGAAACAGAGAGAGCTGAGCAGGGAGCACAACCTGGGTCTCAATCCCCGAACCCCGGAATCATGACCTGAGCCCAAGTCAGACGCGTAACCGACTGAGCCACCCAGGTGCCCCTCTACTCTAGTTTTTTAATCCGGCATAGGAGGATTTTTTTGCTTTGTAGGTTTTTCTTTTTTAAATGCATGGAATTCAAAGTGAAATCCATTGATGATAACTTTATGATAAGTAGGATATATTAGTGTGATAGTATTGAAAGCAACATTTTCTAGTGTGTAAGGTATTTTCACATCTAAATTTTTTAGCTGGCAAAATCTGTATTAACTAATAAACTTAAGTAATTATATTACTTAATTATATTACTCCTTTTACAGAGTAGGAGACAGGGCTCAGCAAGGTGAATCCTGTCCTGCTGATTAAATGGTAGAGTGTGTGACTTGAACATCCGGTTTTTTGATTCAAATCACCGGATCTGTCTTTCTTTTGCCACCAGACCAATGCAAGAATCTAACCAGAGGACAACATTTCTGAGTTGCTTAATACATATCAACTACTTATGTTTATAAATCATGGAAGTTCATGCTAGCATGAGGTCATCAAATTACCATGATAATGGGCTCCAGGGAATTAAACATCTTTGGGAAAAGCTTCCCTTTTAAAGGTGGTATGTTTGGGGATGATTTCTAAGAGTGTCTAGATGTGAAATAGCTGACAGAAAGGAAAAAAAAATGTTCCCAGGATTAGGGACTGATTTTATAAAGCAAGCAGAAATAAGAGGGAAGAGAGCCCGGGCTGCTCAGGTGCCGCAAGGTTTGGGTTAGCAGGCATCGGTGGCCGTAAACGAGCCCGTAGTGAAGTTCTTGGGGGTCAGGAATGCAGACTTCACGGGGCGCTTGTCAACCAGCAATCCTGGAGCAGGGAGAGTGGATACCGAGCGCGCTTGCGTCCACCGTGTTGTGTTCCCACTTGGGCTAGGCCGCATATGGCACGTGGCCAGAACACTGGACGAGGGGTCCGTTGCCTTCTGGTCAGCCTCCCTGGGCTACAGTTCCGTGTGGGTTCAATGAACAAGGAGACACTGGCTTGTCTGCCCAGAGGGTCGTGAGAAGCCAGACGCAAGGAATGTGGGAGGGCGTACTATAAAATATGCCATGAGTCAAGGGGACGTTTTCTTCGTAGTGTCTGTGCTTTGTGTATCAAATCTGTCTGTATTTTCTTGTGGTGTCTGAACACAGGTGGATGAGCTTCTGCATATATACGGTTCAGCAGCTGATGGTGTTCCCCGAGACAGCACGTGGGAGGTCCAGACCTATGTTCATTTTCAGGATAATCAAGGGGTTACTGTGATGATCAAGCCAGAACATAGAGTAGAAGATATTTTGGCTCTTGCATGCAAGGTAATGTATTTTGATGCGGAAATATGTCTCAGTGGAAAGAATCATTAATGGTGCCTCCCCATACCTTCTGTGTGGTATTTAAGACCTCACTTTCTATACTAGGGAAAAAATTAGCATCTATTAATCAACATGTTTATTAATGGATATATTTATTACTTTAATTAGCATTCTCCTTCTCCATCTTTTAGAAGAGAGAGTTGTTAGGTTGTGGCCCCTTGCCTTCAGGAAGAACCTGAGCTGTTTTCTTGAAATTCTTTATATACCTTTATAGCTAGAATAATTATGAAGACTTGTTATTTAAGTTCCTTAGAGACAGTGCTCTGTAAGAAAGTGGCATAAACTTCGAAGTAGTTTGGTTTACTCCTAAGCAGTTTTATCGAGTTTCTCTAGATTAAACGAGTAACTTGATACTATTCACAGTTGCTTCGTGGAGACTGTTAGTGGTGTTTTACTCGTTATTCAAACTGGGTTTTGTTCCTGAAAAGAATGTTTACGCTAAGTCTTCAAGAGAGCCTGCTGAGGTCTTAGACTGAACCTCAGAGCAGAGATTTTTCATCCACCAGGTGGCGCAGTAGAGCCGAACGCTCTTTAAGTTTTCAGAGAAAATGCTGTCAAATACCTGGAATGGTGAGAAAAGGCATGTAGACTTTGGTAACTCTTTACCATGTATACTTAATAGATGTGAATAATCTTTACTTTTTTCTTTTAATATTCTCACTTTGACTTAAGCCTTAAGACACCAGACATTTATATATGTAGCTTCCATTCTTAGGAATCTCATGTCCTTTTACTCGATTATGTAATGTTTTTATTCAGACAACCAACAATATTGTTTTCTACCAACCACATGAGTTATGAAGTTCATAAGCCTTATAAGTGATAGAGGATGCCAGAAATCGGAGTGGGTCACTCACTGAATGAGTGAATGAGTGTGTGTATTGACATTTTCCTTTTGAAACATTTTTGGGGTAGGAAATTCCTGATTTTGAAGTCTGTAGAATAGGAGATTGTTCACATTTCACACAATTTCTCTACTTCATTAATGAGAAACAACTTAGGTAAAACCAGTGTATAAAATGACGGTATTTGTGGAGATGGTAAGATCTATTCTATTCTATCAGATAATATACTCCCGTAAGTTCTTAAAAATACATCTCTTGCTTTTTAGTGATAAGCAGTGTCATTTAGAGAAAACCTTCTTAAAAAATAATTATTTGTCCCGTCTTTCTTTTCTTGGCACATTTAAATTTTAGCTCTCATATACAGGTTTAAACTCCACACATTATATAGTATCTCCTCCAGAAATTTCCACTTTGATTTTTAATGGACAATGATGAGTTTAGAAAGAACATTTAAAATCTGAATAGCTGTCTTGTCTTTACAGATGAGGCAGCTGGAACCCAGCCACTATGGCCTGCAACTCCGAAAATTAGTGGATGAAAATATCGAGTACTGTGTCCCTGCACCATATGAATACATGCAAGAACAGGCAAGTGATTTGAACCCCATCCATGGCCTCCTGATTTTAAAAGTCTGTAATTTGTGCGGACACCTGAGTGGCTCAGCCGGTTAAGTGTCTGACTCTTGATCTTGGCTCGGATCTTGATCTCAGGGTCTTGAGTTCAAGCCCGGCATTGAGCTCCACATTGGGTGTGGAGCCTACTTAAAAAAAAAAAGAAAAAGTATGTAATTTGTAGGAGAGAGGGGACTTGTGTTTTAATTTGGCATCTAGTTTGGATATCATTAAAATAAATTTCCAAAGGGGCACGCCTAGGTGGTTCAGTCTGTCTAGTGTCTATCTGACTCTTGGTTTTGGCTCTGGTCATGATTTTTCAGGGTCCTGGGATTGAGCCCTGTGTCTGGCTCAGCGCTCAGCGAGCCATCTGCTTCTCTCTCTCCCTCTACTCCTCCTCTGACCTGTGCGTGCACGCTCTCTCTCTCTCTCATAAATCGCGTTCTCTCAAATAAATAAAATCTTTAAAAAAATTTCCAAGATATCATGACATTAAATGTTTTGATTTTGTTGTTTTTCGTTTTGTAGGTTTATGATGAAATAGAAATCTTCCCACTGAGTGTTTACGATGTGCAGCTCACGAAGACCGGAAGCGTGTCTGACTTTGGTAAGCACAGGAACCCAGTCCGAGAGCCGCGTTGTCCGTCGGTATCTAGTTTGCTCCAGTGTCTTTGGACCTAGTTTTCTTGTTCTTTATATTTACATCTTCAGTGTCAACTATAACAGTTGTTTCTGAACTTCCTCTCCCTTCCTTCATGTCTATTTATTTATATTAGGCTCAAAAGATACTAATATTAGGGGAAAATCCCAAAGTAAATAAAATATAAAAATTGGTGAGTTTGAAAGGATGGTGGTAAGAGTAACACAATGAATTTACTGTGTGCGGGGTGCTTTTTTGAGCTGAGTAATTCCTGATTTTCCTCCATGTGTTTGCTCTCGGCTTTTTACCCACCAGGAACGGTGCCCTTCACGGCTTCCCCTGCCCGTTCCCTCCTCTCTCTGGAAATGCACCCTGGCCTCCAGGAACTAACTAAAGGTCTAACTTTCTTAAGGCTTATCTGATTGCTTTACCTTCAGTTTAAAAATTAAGGGTCAATATTATCCAAATGACTTTGTAATACTTGATTTCTGCTTTTCCATTTGTCTTTAAACTTGGCTTTGAGCTCCTTATGGACTGTGCTCATGTCTTAAAGTTCATTTCAATATTTTATTCTGTCTTTGACCATGGGAACTCAGTAATTAAATAATGATCAATACATATCTCCATAAAAGACTATTTCTTGTCGAATACATCGATATAACTTTTTTTTCCTTAAAATGAATCCAGCTGATCAAATTCCAGTCATTGTAATAGGTTAGTTTTCTTGGGATTTGTTCTTTGTGTCTTTTTTAAAAATGGACATAATTGACATGTTCTTTGTTTTTTAATTTCGTCTATTTTGACCCGGTGTTATGTTGGTTTTCCCTCTGAAGCCTTGTTAGCATTTATTTGTATTCTGTTGACCTTCACTCTACTTTCCTTGGTGAGTGTTTGGGAATCTTCTTTGTATTTAAATGACTGAAACACTGAATGAAGATATTTGCAAAGGCACTTTGTGGTGATCACGGTCTGCCAGGCTCTGCCCAAGGCACAGAGGAAAAGGGTGAGGGGACACATCGTCCTTACCGTCAAAGAACTCCCAGTGTTGTGGAACCAAGACGGGAATGAGTGCTCCCAACTGTGCAATCAGAGGGAGGGGCACACCCGGGTGAGCGAGATGCGTTTAGGGGCAGGGCTGCCTCACCTGGATTGTGCGTGTAGTCACCTTTAGGTTATTTTAGGGTTAGTTTAGGGCAGCCACGGTATCCAAGTGACTTTCCACCTACTTAAAATGCCTAACCCCATACAGAGTTGTTTCTTAACAGATTACTTTGTATGGAACTGAATTTATTTCAATAAGAGTACTTTTTGGTTTCAACTTCTAAAAAAAAGTCAAAAATTTAAATTGTGGTAAAACACCCATAACAAAGTTTGCCATTGTAACCGTTAAGAATGGTTAAAAATGACAGCTCAGTGACATTAAATGCATTCCCTTTGCTGTGCAGCCACGAACAGGGTCCATGCTCAGAACTATTTCGATGTTGCAAAACTGGAACTCTGTAGCTTTTACACAGTCACTCCCCAGTTCCTCCTCCCATCCCTTGCCAACCACCATTCTGCTTTCTGTCTCTATGGATTTGACTGCGCTCAGCTCTCACATAAGCGGAATCAAACAGTATTTGTTCTTCTGTGTTCACCAAGCGTAATGTCCTCAAGGTTTGTCCGTGTGATGGCATTATCGGAATCTGTCCTTTTAACGAGGGCGCCGTTCCCTTGTATGTACGTCCTGCATCGTGTTTATCTGTCCATCTGTCACAGGATGGTCAGGTTTTTCCACCTTTGGGCGGCTGGTCATAATGCTGCTCGAAACGTGGGTATGGTGTCTCCGCTCTTGAACAAGGTCGTGCCCTCCTTGAACCTCTAGATCCGACGCGTTCCTCTTTTTCTGCCCCTGCCGGAGAGCTGTGCTTTCTCAATACCTGTAACGTGACTTCCCTGACACTGCATGCTTAGGAGAAAAGATGCTCAAGGGGGTGCTGCTGATTGAGTTGGAGAAATTAACTAGTGTGCTGAATTTAGACTTGTTTTCTTCTCTTACTGTCGCTCATAGGGTTTGCAGTGACAGCGCAGGTGGACGAGCACCAGCATCTCAGCCGCATATTTATCAGCGATGTTCTCCCCGACGGCTTGGCATATGGAGAAGGTCCGTGTGGCACAGAGTGTCTCTGTGCTCTCTCAGTTCAACGCTTGGGATGCAGTCTGCCTAGGAATTTCTCTTATTACGGTTTTGTCAGAGAACGGTTTCGCCTAGAGTTTAAAAAAAAAAAAGTAAACTTAATAGTTTCAGTGAAAACGCATATGTGCATGTATTTATATATATATACATATATATGTATGTGTATATATATATACACACATATATATGTATATATATATGGAGAGAGAGAGTATTTGTGGGATGTGTGTTTTGAAGGAGAGTATGTACACACACGGAGACGGTGTGCAGACAGATGGAGAAAGGAAACAAAGCCAGACAGACACCGATAAATGTTATTTCCCACGGCATTTAACATCAGGTAAATAGAGGAACAATGAATTTGAATGATGGTCAAGTGGTTCCCCACCCCCCCTTTTTTTTACGATTTATGTATTTACATTAGAGAGAACGTGCACAATCGGGGGAGGGGCAGAGGGAAAGCATCTCGGGCTGGCAGAGTCCCTGCTGAGCACGGAGCCCTCAGCTCGAGACCCTGAGACGGTGACCTGAGCCGAAATGAGGAGTGAGGCATGCAACTGTCTGAGCCAGCCATGCGCTCCTGGTTTTCTTTTTTAAACTGTTCCTTCTGGGGGCACCTGGCCAGCTCAGTCCATCGAGCCCCAGACGCTGGATCTCTGGGTCGTGAGTTTAAGCAGAAAGCTTACTTTAAGAAACAAAACAAAAAACAAAACCGCAAACTGTCCTTTTAATCCCAGCCTTGAGAGAGCTATCACGTGTTGTCAGTGGCCTCCGAATACTGTTTTGGCCTTTCTTTGCAGACAGCCCGGGACAGTCCCTGTGAATACACAGTTTGAGTTCCTAGCCATCCTTCACCTTCATGTTAAAATAACTTCTCTCAGTCATCTCTCTTCTCTTCCTTTTGTTTCCTCTTCCTGGTTCTCAGGGTTGAGAAAGGGCAATGAAATCATGACCTTAAATGGGGAAGCTGTGTCTGATCTTGACCTGAAGCAGATGGAGGCGTTGTTTTCGGAGCAGAGCGTTGGGCTCACGCTGATTGCCCGGCCGCCAGACACAAAAGGCACCTTGTGTTCGTCCTGGTCAGACAGTGACCTGTTCTCCAGGGACCAGAAGAGTCTGCTGCCCCCTCCGAACCAGTCCCAGCTTCTGGAGGAGTTCCTGGATAACTTCAAAAAGAATACAACCAATGGTAAGGCTGTGTTCTTTCTTCCTTCTTCACTGCTGGTATCAACAGCTGATATTTTTAGGCTGTTATTGTGCTTGCAAACTTAGATTATTTAGGCTGTTCAAAGAATGTTTTCTCATTTATTAGGAGAAGAACACAGATGCCAACCAAGTAGATTTAATCAAAATTTCATGCACTGTAGAAATTATAACACTTCCATGGAAATAGAAAATAAGTTTCTGCACAAGAGAATATTCTTTAAAATCAAAGAATTTTAATTTTAAAAAAAAATTTTTCAAAACAAAAAGTCACCCAGGATAATTTTGTATTGTAATTGCTTTGTGATTGAAGGTAGATGAAAGCCAATGTAAATGACAAAGTTTGATTTTCTGTTCAGTTGAATCTAAG
>CM052886.1:9914300-9988729 GCA_028534135.1 Potos flavus | reverse complement strand
TGAATTATAAAGTGAGTTTATTAGGTCATTTTTGGAATTAAAAAATCAGATGTAAGATTTGTGATTCTGTAAGGAGTATAGTGCTTTTTTCTCTTGGGGCTTCATTCCAATTTAAAATGCCATTAAATTGACTATTGGCATATAAAAGTGGATATCATAAAGTAAAACTCATGATGGAGCTAATTAATTACTTGGTTATATTAGGGCCATCCCTCAGTGACCCTGGGCTCTGGTACGGGCCTGAACATTCCACGTAATACGTGCATGTGTCTTTTCGTTGGATTCATTATTCTTGAGGGATACATTCACTGCCTGTTGTATCTCTATGTATTTTATCATAATAAGAAATTACTGCAGAGTCCTCTCTGCCTCTGTCTCTGCTGACTTGTGATCTCTCTCTGCCAAATAAATAAAAAATCTTAAAAAAAAAAAAACCAAAACATTTAGGGGCGCCTGGGTGGCTCAGTTGGTTAAGCGGCTGCTTTCGGCCCAGGTCATGATCCCAGGGTCCTGGGATCGAGTTCCACACAGGCTCCTTGCTGGGCAGGGAGCCTGCTTCTCCCTCTGCTTCTGCCTGCCCTTCCCCCTGCTTGTGGTCTCTCTCTCTCTGACAAATAAATAAATAAAATCTTAAAAAAAAAAAAAAATACTGCAGAGTCTATAACACTTCCGGTACTTCAGGAATGAATTTCTATAGAAAGCAGCAAAAGTGGCAAATTTACCCTTTTTTTTTAATAGTAAGGATCAAGCAGGTCAGCTAAGCCCACTTACCCCTTTTTGTTTGTTTGTTTTGCGCGGAAACAATCCAAAGAGGCCCTAGCTCAGATGCCCATTCTATGGGGCGCCTGGGTGGCTCAGTCGGTGAAGCATCTGCCTTCGGCTCAGGTCATGATCCCAAGGTCCGAGGATCGAGCCCCACATTGGGCTCCCAGCTCAGCGGGGAGCCTGCTTCTCCCTCTCCCTTTGCCCCTCCCCTGCTCGTGCTCTCTCTCCCTCTCTCTCTTTCAAAAGAGTAAATAAAATCTTAAAAAAAAAAAAAAAAAGATAGCCATTATATCGCTCACCCTTTATAACTTGCGGAGAGCTGCCGCTGTCCGCGGATGCAGCCGGCTTGGCGCGCCAGCCTGGCGGTGCTGTCCTGCAGCCGGCGGTCCCACAGGCGCCTGCGCGGCCGCCCACCGCCCCGTACCCCCCCCCCCCCAGCTCCGCCGGGGCCCCGCTGCAGCCGGGACAGACCGTCGGCCCTCCCTGCGCTCCCGGCCAGGCCTCGCGTGTGGCGGGGCTGAACCGCTCTCCCCAGGAGCGCCCTGCCACCCTTCTGCCTGCGGTTCTGCCCTCTGTCTCCCTCACTGTTCCCTAGGAACGTGCTGACGTGGAAAACAGAACAGCCGTTGGGGGAAAAGAAAATAAGGGGCAGGGGCTGGAAAGATAAAAGAAAAAGAGTGAGTCCCTCATTCGTGCACCGTATCGAGATGGTGCCCCAGAGCCTTGTGTGGGTGAAAGAAAAGGGGAGGGGGCACGTGAGTGAGGGGACAGGCACGCAGGCCTGTGAGTCCCAGCTGGATTTGAGTTCTGGCTGTGCTTGCACAGGTGCGACCTCAGGGCAGCCCTCAGCTGGGGAAGCAGGGGCGCTGGTGGGGGACCCCCAGCGTCCTTACCCACTGCGGGGATATTCTGTGGTGTGTACCATGATTCAGCAGGGGTCCCGATAAAACTGAGCCACACGTGCGTGTAGCAGCCT
The DNA here is from genome assembly GCA_028534135.1 of Potos flavus. Classification (NCBI taxonomy): domain Eukaryota; kingdom Metazoa; phylum Chordata; class Mammalia; order Carnivora; family Procyonidae; genus Potos; species Potos flavus. Next base: position 9,986,988 of record CM052886.1, on the reverse strand, counting down.
CGTTTTTATGCCTTTTATGTGCTTTCTCCCTTCTTGGTCTCACCTTCCCTATGCCCTCCCTTCAACCTCTTGGGATCACCTTCCAAATAAACTTGTAAACCCACAGCCTCGGCTTGGACTCTGCTCATGCGGGAGCGCATATGAAGACACTGAGCCTTGATTTCTCATCCGGAAGATACGGTTTCGCCCTTCACCCAAATAGGTCCCTACGAGGGAGTCCACATCTGTGTGTGTCTGGCCCAGCTCCTTACGCATCAGGAGTTCCAAAAACGGGATTCTCCTCTTCCTCTCCTCTGCAGCTTAATGTTGTATGAAAAATTACCTTGCTTTACTTTGGCAATGAATCAGAAAATGATAGTCCCATTTTCTTGCTAAGAAGGTTAAAAATTACACAAAGGAAAGAAATGACTTTGATAAACAGGTTTTCATTCAACTTTGAGTTATACTCAGAGCCTGCCTTCCCCTCAGTTTCGTGTTCCTTCAGCATTACACGAGGCGGTCCCAGCCCAGGACTTGAAAAGAAGGAGTTTTCCCATTTCCTTTTCCAGAGAAGCCAGTCCTTTGTCTGTTAATAAAAAACAAAGAGCCAGTGCTCTGGACAGGAAGACCTGTGTTTTGTTTTGTTTAGTTTAAACAGAAACATAAGAATATAAGAAGGTAAAGGAAGAAGCTGCAGGGTAGTTTTGGGCATGTCTTGACTGTCCATGATGAGGGTTTACTGATCCCATATTGCGGGCTTAAAACATGTGAGGCCCTGGGAATAAGCTACATTGGGTTTAGGGCTTTTGGTCTACTTGTGGTTTTGGTCAGGTGTCCAGACATTTATATTTATTAACTTTAGTCTTTTGCTCAGGTTAGAGCAAAACAAAACACCCTTCTTATTTACGTTTCTGACTGAAAAAAGTGCCTGCAAGAGTAGCAGGTCCTGAGGAGCCTGGGCAAGGATCGTAGCTTGCTATCCAGCATCTTTGCTTTTCTAGAAAAGAAACATGCTACTGGCATTTGAGACTCATTGATATGTGCGCCTGTTAGGGAAATGGTGCTCAAACTTCCTGGTACTGAAGACTGGCCTCCTGGGCTTGGGAAAATGCGCATTCCCGCGTCCCGCCATCAGGGAGCCCCCTGCAGGAGGTCTGGGGTAGTGCAGGCTCCTTTGTTACCCACCTCCCTCACGTGGCCCCGGTGGGGGGCGGGGTTGAGGATTACATGAGATCATCTGTGTGAAGTTCTCAGCGAGTGCTAGCTGCTGTGTGTGCACGTTGTTCCTCTCCCAGTGGGGGGATTCCATGGCCCAGGCCACCACCACGGTGCTAAGTGGCTCAGAATGCAGCCAGTTGACCTGTGAGCTCAGCTCGTTTGTGCCGCAGCCCGCCCTCGGGAGACACAGGCCCGTTCGGCAAATTGAGTACACCAAAGTGCCGAGAACTTCTCGCAGTCACGGGCATCCTGTGACCTTCCTGTGGCCCTCCGTGAAGAGGAGCAGACAGGAACGCATTTAGAACTGATGGGTTAAGTTCCTTGGTTTCCTTGGACGTGACTGACCATTTGATTCTTGCCTCTAAGGGTCTGGCTTTCTGTGGGTTATCCGTAGTGGAAAGAGCGTAAACGTGTATAGGCTGTATTGGACCGGACCGGGAATCTCATCCGTAAGCCTTATTATAGAGAGATTAATGTTGCGGCAGGAATCCCCCAAAGAGGCTGGTGTTAGTTTCCAGCCAGCAGGACCGCCATGGAAGGGCTTGGGCGTGCCAGCCCCTGATCATCCCAGATTCCTGGGAATGCCATTATTGCGGTTTAGATGGAAAATCCCTTTTCCTAGGGTATGCCATCTTTTGAGAAATTCCAGCAGCTTTTAGAGTCCTGTTGGGCCTAGAGTTTCTGAACAAAGTCTTTCTGTCAGCGTGGAGGTTGTTGTAACATTAACCTCGTCTCTGTCTGTAAACAGCGATTAACACCGTGCTGTGAGAGTCGGGGTGCATTTCACAGGAGACAGAAGAAGGGGGACCTAGGTTCCTGCTTCCACTCAGACAGCATCAGCCCAGCAGTGCCTACCCGATGAGGATGGTAATTGCAGCCTGAGGTTCTTTTTTTAATTCCCCACCCGGCGTTGAATCACTCTCGTTCTGAATTGATGTATGAGGACTCTAGATCCTCAAGCTACCAGAAGCCACTTAGATGCAGATTTGCTCTTTGGAAGGAATTGCTCCTGGGATTGTACGTGTCCCTTATACAGCTTGTCACCAGGGGCGGGCGGAGGGGCACGGGGGTGGAATTACAGAGTCGGCTCTGATGTGGCAAACCCACTGATTTCCTGTTGGTGAGGATGAGGGCATTTTGGCTTCCGTAGCCTGATGTAGGATGATGAACAGCATTTATTTAGCTCAGGGAATGCTGTTTGTGCGTGCGATCGCGGTTACTGCGGCTGGCCAGCGGATGCCCCAGATGCCCAGATGTAAAAATGTAGGAGTTCCTAAAGATGGCTGGTGCGTTAAAAAATTTAAAAGAAGGGGCACCTGGGTGGCTCAGTCGGTTAAATGTCTGCCTTCAGCTCAGGTCATGATCCCAGGGTCCTGGGATCGAGTTCTGCGTCGGGCACCCCCTGCTCAGTGGGGAGCCTGCTTCTCCCTCTCCCTCTGCCTGCTGCTTCCCCTGCTTCTGCTCCCTCTTTGTCTAATAAATCAAATCTTTTAAGAAAGTTAAAAAAATTAAAATACGAGTGATAAATAGACTGCTTTTACCAGGACACTGAACGTTGGTCTTAGAATCTTCGCTGCTAATAATGGTGCTGAAGGTCCTTGTCAGTTTCATCACTTTCATCCACGTGAGCGGTGGTTTTCTCTGAGCTGAGCAGGGAGTGACAGACCTTGGATACAAACTCTCTTACCAAGCTTAGTGTTGTTGGAGCATCTGGTCCCCTTTTCTCATTCTTTGCCCTTCATTTGTTGACTCGTTTATTTAACAGATAAGCAGTAACGTTTTGCTTAACGTTGCAGATACATAAAGATGAATTAGACATTATTTTCTATCCTCGAGAAGCTTTCATTGAGTGGGAAAAGTAAAACACTTGTAAATAATAATTCACTATTAAAAAAAAAACTTTTCGATAAAGAGAGTTAGAGGAAGTCCAGCTCAGAGGTGGAATTCCCACTGATTTTTCTGTATATTTGGAACAGAGGGTCCAAAAGGGAGGCATGAGAAATGGGGGAAGGGTTAGCATTTGCCTTGAGCACTGCAGCTGGAAAGTTACCTGTGAGGGAGTGTGTAGTGTGGGGTCTGGAGGGCGTTTCACATACAGCACGTAAAGCTCACCTGGCTAGTGTGTGAATGGGAAATAAAATTGGAAAGCCTGTTGGGGCCAGATTGTAGAAAACCCTAAACTGCGGGAATTTGTAACATGTCCTGGCCTGTAGCTGGAAAAAAAAAAAACAAAACCCCCAAACTGGCGAGCATTGTATTACTCTCCTGCCTTGTGCAAAATGCAGAGGGTTTGTCTGGTCACTTATTTTCTTTTTTTAAAAGATTTTATTTATTTATTTGAGAGAGAGAGTAAGAGAGCATGCACATGTGCGTGGGGGAGAGGCAGAGGGAGAAGCAGACTCCCTGCTGAGCAGGGACACCCCCACCCACACACACCCGTATGGGGCTCCATCCCAGGACTCTAGGATCATGACCTGAGCCGGAGGCAGATGCTTAACCGAATGAGCCACCCAGGTCTTTGGTCATTGTTTTTAATGACCAGAAGACCTTGCAAAAGAAATACTCAAATGTTTTTTTTCTTGGGAAGGAATGAATAAATGAATTACCGTAGGCGTCCTATAAAACCAAGTGCTTCTCTGCATGTGAAGCCACGGCCAGGAATGGTTTGGTCCTCACAGTGGTTGTTAGGGGGGCTACCCTGCTGGCTTGTGGTAGAGGGTGCCCCATAGCAAGGAGGATGAGGCATTCTTGGAACTGAGGGGGAAACTGGTAAATAAAGTTGGCCCGCATTTTGAGTTAGAAACCAGTCCTGTATTCTCTCTCCTAAGGGCAAATGGAAATTCATCTTTCAGGTAAAAATCTCCAGAATTTCTTTGAAGAACACTGTATAAAATTTTTGTGGGCGATGTCCCTTTTACTAGCCCTGTGAGAGTTTGGGAGGACCGGGTCAAATCTCGTCTCCTGTGCCCGCAGAGTGAGCCGCCTGGAACCATTAGGTGTGGTTGAAGGAGGAAGCTTTGTAAACTTTTACATGAAAGGAAAGAAAGCTCTGACTGTTCTACGGCTATCATGAGTACTGATTGCTGAATGATGCTAGTCTGCATTCCCGTTCCCGTGTTCGTTCTTTGTAATGGGCTTGGAAATGAATTCTACTGCAGACTTTCTCCTTCCTTGTGAAGGAATTGAGACCATCAGGAAGGACCAGGTGGGGATATCGCCTCTTGAGCTTTCAGTCCTAGAGACAGCTAGGTTGTGACTGTGTCTTTCATTATTTGGATTGGTAATGCACACGTCTGGTGTGACATCCCAGCAGTGCGAAGGGTTCAACCGTCAAAGCTGTGCGGAGAAGTGGTTAAGAACGTGGCTACTGCTCACGTAACTTGGGGTCAGTCTTGCTCCAGGTTTGCGACTAGCCGTGGGACGTTGGTTGGGCACGCCACTTCATCTGTTTGTGCTTAGTTTTCACAGCCATAAACTCGTCTAGGGTTTTTATGGGATTAATGAGCTAATATTTGGAAAGAACTAGATAGTGGTGCATAGCAAAGACCATATAAGCATTTAACTGAATAAAACAGATGAATTTCTCCCACTCTGTACTTAGCCACCCACTTTCTCACCCAGAGGTAATCATTGTTCTTAGTTTCTTTTTCATTCCAGTCTGGAGGCTCTTAAATGTTGGGGGAAACGGTGGGGCATTTTTCTGCTCTGTTTTATTGAATTGTTTTTGTCCATGGCTATGGTAGGCAGATAATGCCATACCAGAGCCAAGAATGTCCACATGCTAATCCCCGGAACCTGTGAATATGGCAAAAGAATTTAGGTGGCAGAAGGAACTTCAGCGATGTTGTTGGATTACGGACCTTGAGATGGAGAGATTATCCTGGATTATCCGGTGGGCCCACTGTACAACAGAGGCCGGGAGAGTCAGAATCCGAGATGTAATGATGTGAGGAGATTGGACTGATGTGGGCCTGTGAGCGAAGTAATGCGTGCCGCTTCTAGAAGTTGCAGAGACATGGGAACAGATTCTCCCCTAGAGCCTTGAGATGGACCATGGCCCAGGCAGACCCATTTCAGTCTTCTGACCTCCAGAAATGTAAGATAATAAATGTGTGTTTATGTGTCAAGCACTGTGTTTGATGGCCGAGGTGCAAAAATAAAGAACCATAGACCCACCTTTAGGCTGCTACAGTGGAGGTGGGGCGGCTGTGTGACGAGCCTGCAATCCTGATCCGCCATCATTAACAGCTCTAGTCCCGAAGTTCCTAAACTCGTGGGTCTCCAGGTCCTTTACTGTGAAAAATTATCAGGGACCCCAAAGGGCTTTTGTTATGTGGGTTTTATCTATCAAGGTTTACTATATTAGAAATTTAAACTGAGAGGCCCCTGGGTGGCCCAGTTGGTTGGGTGTCCAACTCTTGGTTTTGGCTCAGGTCATGATCTCGGGGTCGTGAGATGGAGCCCTGTGTTGGATTCTGTGCTCAGTGCAGAGCTGCTTGAGATTCTCTGCCTCTCCCTCTCCCCAGTCACACACACATACTCTCTCTCTAAAATAAATATATAAAATTAAAAAAAATTTTAAACAAGAAATTTAAAAAATATTAAAATTTATTTTAATGTAACAACAAAAAATCCATTTCGTGTTAACACAGTAAGCATATTTTTAATGAACTAGTTCTCCAAACAAAAAAAAAGGGTAAGAAAAAATCAGGGAGAAGAGCATTGTTCTCAACGTGTGTCTTCGCAGAAGACAGCTGGGTTGTATATCAGCATCTGCATTCAGCCTATTGCAAATGCTTGTTTTCTGAAAGTGATTTGAAGAAAATCCAACCTTACACAGATAATATAATTGGCAGAGGGAGGAGTATTTTAATGATCTTTCAGATAATTGTGGTTATTCTTCTTTAATATTACACCAAAACTCAACAAGTGGTAGTTCCCTCAAGTTCCCTCAAGGTGAGTTGCATGTGGGTTCTGAAACACTGTTGGTAGACCTTCCTACTTGCTCCGATTAAAGTCCATTGGCCTGTCTTACACTTCGAATGGATCTTTTAGTCATGTGATTTTATAATGTGCAGTGGTTATTTGGAAAATATTAGGTTGCTAGGTTATGCAGATATTTATTTTTATTTATTTTTAAGGATTTTATTTATTTATTTGACAGAAAGAGATCACAAGTAGGCAGAGAGGCAGGCAGAGAGAGAGGAGGAAGCAGGCTCCCTGCTGAGCAGAGAGCCCAATGTGGGGCTCGATCCCAGGACTCTGAGATCATGACCTGAGCAGAAGGCAGAGGCTTTACCCACTGAGCCACCCAGGCGCCTTGGTTATCCAGATATTTAAAATATGGACGTTTCATTATGCAACATTAAAATCACATTCATTAATATCATCACTAGTTTCATGTGGAAAAGCCTTAATGTGTTGGGAAGCTATCAAGCTCACAGTGGTAGGCACAAGTTTTCCAGGATTTGAATTTTTGCTAGAAAATTTGAGTTGTATCTACTATACTATCTGTTTTTTCCTTGGAAGTGACAGGCTCACTTTTTCATTTTATGTTTTCATTTTTAAAAAATATTTTTATTTTAAGTAGGCTCTATGCCCAGTGTGGGACTTGAACTCATGACCCTGAGATCAAGAGTTGCATGCTTTACCAACTGAGCCAGCCAGGTACCCCACACTTTGTTCACTTTAAAGAAAATATTTTGTCAGGTTTTTGTTGTCGTTGTTGTTGTTGTTGTTTTATTTTTATTTTTATTTTTTTTTGAGTAAAAATTATTTTGTTAAAAAAAAAAGTTAGCTTGCAACACAATAGTGTAAGTGCATTTTCTTGCAACAACCATTGCATAAGAGCTGTGTGGATATTTCTCAAACATGTTGAGTTCTAGAAGAGTCAGCCATTTTTACTGCTTCACTGAGGACGTTGTTAATGGATGCTGGCATGTTCTTGATGGCAGCGTGCGGTAATGGAGTCAGCGGTGACTAGGATGGTTGGTGCCGCTGCTCTGATGTGTGCTCCATCACGAGCAGATCTACTCATGACTGCCTCGCACCGCCACTGCAGATGTCCTCAGAGAGAAAATGGCTGATGACGTCTAGCATTATTATTGAAAATACTTTTGAACTTGTAGGCCACTTGAAAGGGTCCCAGTGGCCCCAGAAGTAGACTGACCACACTCTGAGAAGGGCCATTACGGTATAAGGGGCAGCGAGAACGTGTGTTCCAGGTTCTCAGGGTCACCCCCTGAGGGACAGTCTCATTTGTGTTAAACCTTGAAGAAAGCAGGGTGCTTTCTGGGCACAGAGAAGTTACGGAGGGTGGGGGTCAGGGTCTTGCTGAAGAGAGATGTGTGTGAGTAATCTAGGGTTTTTGGAAGGTAAAGTGCAAATGGGGAAGGTGGAGAAGATCAGACTGGACTGGTGAACAAGGGTCAGGTCACAAAGGGTCTCGTGTGCCAGGCGAGGAAGCCAGGTGGTGAGGAGCCGCGGGGGAGGGGGAGGGGCCCTGAAGCTGCTGATCCGCCCACTGAGAAGTGACAGTTGTGGGCCAGGCTGGGATGGGGGGCGGCTGGCGCTGTGGTGGCGGGGCATCCCCGTGCTTCTCTTCACCAGAGCCCTGAAGTTGGGCGGGGTAACCGTCCTTCCTCAGCACAGGGTCTCTTGTACTTTATCACTAGCAAGTCACCAGACACCCACCAGTCGTGGGGCCACTCAAAGATTTGCTCAAATGTGGGAATGAATGAGTCAAGGATATGGGAATGACAGGGCTTAAGCTTTTAAAAAGAAAAAAAGAAAACCCTCCAAGGTCTTGTGTTTCCGACATTAGCTCTATTTTTCAATAAGATGCTAATGCTTACATTATATCTAAAATGTGGTTTGTTTCAAGTATGGAAGATACAGCTTGTGGCTGAGAAGGGAATCATGGTTTTGTTTAGGAGGCCGATTTTATGGTGCTTTAAAGAAATTTGACTTTGAGAATTCTTTTTTCCACGAAGTTGGCAAATGAACCACGAAGCTTAATTTTAAATCTTAATCCTGAACTGAAGCACTAAAGTTGTCTGTGACGTGAGACATGCCTTGTTCTTACCCGCCCGCCCCCCGCCCCCACAGTGAGTACTTCTTACTCATGAAGAGTGCCCCAGGCCAAGCAGAGAGACTAGGGGGTCTCTCCCTCTCCCCTTCTCTTTTTTACTTTAATTTACTCATTGAACAAATATTTAGTGGCTACCTGTTCTGTACGAGGCACTGTTTTTAGAAGGGCTGGAGACAGAGTAGTGAACACGATAGGTTAAAACTCCCTGAACACATGGACCTTACATTTCAGTGCGTGGAAATCCATATAAGCAATAAACATAATAAGGAAATTATATAGCGTATGAGCAGGTGATAAGTGGGATGGAAAACAAGTAGATCTGGGGAGGAGGGACCAGAAGTAGAGCCGGGAGCAGGTGGCAGTTGTAACTAGGGCAGCGGCAGTGTTGGTAAGACCGAGGCATTGGGATAAGCTTGGAGATGAGGCATGGGGCCTTGCGGACATCCGGAAGCAAAGCTTGCCCGGTGGAGGGAACAGCCACAGGGGCCCCGACGTGGGGATGTAAGTGGTGTGTTTCAGGATGAGCAGCTTGCCCAGCGTGCCTGGGGAAGAGCGAGGGGCCTGGGGAGCCGTGGGAGGTGAGATCCAGGAGGACATGGGAGGCAGCATCAGGGAGGACTTGGTAAGCCAGTTCGGGGTCTGCGGAAAATGAGGGGCCATCCCGTGTTTTGGAGCAGAGAAGTGACGTGATCTGACCGCGGTTTTCAAAGGATCACTAACTATTGAGAGGAGGCTGCAGGAGGCCGAGGGTGCTTTGAGGCTTCTGCAGTGATCCAGGCGGGGCACGATGGTGCCTTTGTCTTCCGTGGTAGCCGGGGGGGTGGGGGTGGGGGTGCAGCCCACAGAGCTTGCTCGGAGATCGAGCGTGGGGTGTCGAGGAAGGAAGGCAGGCGAGGATGACTCCCAGGTTTGGCCTTGAGCAACTGCTAGCAAGGAGTTGCCGTCAACTAAGATGGGGAAGCTGTGGATGGAGCAGTTTTGGGGAAAGACAGGAGCCGACTTTGGAAGACCTCGTGTGAAGCCTCTGTGTTTATAGCGAATATTCCACCTGCTTCCAAAATGGTTTTAAAATGGCTTATACTGGGGCGCCTGGGTGGCTCAGTGGGTTAAAGCCTCTGCCTTCAGCTCAGGTCATGATCTCAGGGTCCTGGGATCGAGCCCCGCATCGGGCTCTTTGCTCGGCGGGGAGCCTGCTTCCTCCTTTCTCTCTGCCTGTCTCTCTGCCTACTTGTGATCTCTCTCTGTCAAATAAATGAATAAAATCTTTAAAAAAATAAAATAAAATAAAATGACTTATACTGAAAGCCCATACATAATCCACAAAATTCATCAAAATTAACAACGTAAAGGGGAGGGAAGGAGATTTGAATGACAGCTTGCCTACTTTAAAGGTTTCGTTCACAGTATACGGGCAAAAACATCTTTATGAGAAAATGATGATGTTTGAAATAGTGCAGCAAATTAATTCCTTTCATTTCAGTCAATTGAGTTACGATTTGTTGCATCTTATACATTTATTTCTGATCCTGCGGTTCTCAGCTCTGATTATCTATTTATAAATTGTTCTCATATGAACCTCCCCCTTTTTTTTTTGAGAGAATGCAAGAGAGAGAGCGTGCAAGTGCACTCAAGCTGGGGAGAGGCAGAGGAAGAGAGAATCCCAAGCAGGTTCCATGCCCAGAGCGGAGCCCAATGTGGGGCTTGATCTCATGACCCTGAGATCATGCCCTGAGCTGAAGTCAAGAATCAGCTGCTTAACTGACTGAGCCACCCAGGTGTCCCCATATAAATCCTTTTTTCCTCCCCCCTCCTTTTGTCATTAACATCTTTAACATGTTATGGGAAACTATGACCAAATTCAAATTACCCAGTTTTATAACTTGCTAATAGCTCTGGGAAAATTCATTTGCAAAGAGGCATATGAAATTGTTCACAAAATGAGTTTGTGTCTTTTGTGCAGAGCCTGGCCAGCTGCCTCTGGAGAGTGGACAGACACAGTCCCCGTGGAACAGTGTACAGAATGCCCCTTCCTCCCAAATCTCCCAGCCGTCTTCCTATAGAACCTGGCATTTCCAGGGAAGCACTTAGAAGCTTCTAAGCTTGCTATTCTCAGCTTTTCTGCATTTATCTTCCCAACACTAATTACTCCGAAATTGCCATTTGTGAATTAATTCTGACTTTAATGTTTTGGTTGATGAATGACCACATCACACTTCTGTGAATTTGAGGCATCTTTGCATGGTAGTATTAGCAGAGTTATTTGGATGCCTACTGAATTGTGTCATTTTTATGTCCCAAAAACAGTCGAGGAGAAAAGGCTGAAAAATGTTGATAAGAAGCCTAGGTTTCATAGCTTAATACGTATGACCCAAAAATGCCAGTCATCATGTGCACCAGCCAGCGAGCCCGTAGCCCTGTGTGGATGTTCCCTGACCTTCAGTAGGCCAGTATGTGTTCAGTGGGGAAGGAGAAGGAGAAGATTCAGGTTATGTATCAAGTGACTACAAAGAGACATTTTGTAATTTGTTTAGATCCTTGGGAATAGAAGTCTTCAGAGAATTTATAAACTCAGTTTTCGCACTTTGGGATTATATTCTGTGAGAAGTAGGGGGCTCCCTCCACGTCACCTTGGGGGGATCTTGGACTCTACCCCTTTTGAACTCTGAAAGCATTTTGCCTGTAAATCTGATATGGAAGTTAAGATTTATTGTCTTGCAGTATTACTGTGTACTTATCATAATTTACCTACTAGATTGAAAATCCCTTGAAAAAAGAGACCTTGGGGTTAATCGGTTAAGTGTGCCTCTGGGTCAGGTCATGATCTCCGGGTCCTGGGATCAAGCCCCATGTCGGGCTCCCTACTCAGTGGGGAGTCTGCTTCTCCCTTTCCCTCTCCCTCTGCCCCTCCCCACCCTCCTTGGTCCATCTGTCTCTCTCTCTCAAATAAATAAAATCTTAAAAAACAAAAAACAGGGACCTTAAGGAATACTTTTTTTTTTTTTTAAGATTTATTTATTTGTTACAGCGTGAGAGAACAAGCAGGGGGGAGAGGCAGAGGGGGAAGGAGAAGGACAAGGAGATTCTGCACTGAGTGTAGAGCCCAATGTGGATCTGGATCCCATGCTCCTGTGGTCATGACCTGAGCCAAAATGAAGAGTCCGACACTTAACCGACTGAGCCACCCAGGCGCCCCGAGGAATACCAAGATTTTTAAGACAGGGCAGCCTGGCGCCGTTCTTGGGAATAGCACGTGTTTCCCTCAAGTATCTTACAAAGTGAAAGGAAGGTTCATAGGCGTCTCTTAACGGGAAGTAAAGGTGGGGTTCCTGAGTATGGATTCTGGGGGATAACGAGAATCCTGGAGCACACCTAGAAGCTTCCCAATTTTCTTCTTTATAAATCTGACTACAGGGGACGTGTGCTGAGACTTTCTCAGAGCTGGACTCCGCTGGTCTGCACACGTCGGGGTGGGGGGGAGGGGGCTCTGGGATGGCCCAGGTGCTGCTTGCCAAACCATATGGCCCGGCTCCAGCTGGCGGCGGCTTACCCCAGGAGAAGAGCTCACAGCCCAGTCTGCACTGCTCTGCAACTTCCATGGGCTGATTGGTGCCCACGACTCTCTTGGCAGATCACCCCCCAAACCACGACTGAAAAGGAACAGTCTGTATTACCACTGTAGGTCAGAGCTGATAGATGTGTTTGAAGTTTAATTTGAGAGTGGTAACATCTATACCAGACTGGACCTGTGGTAAAGGAATCTGGATTCTAGCTCCAGCCTTGGGCCTGACCTTGGGTGCGTTACTCGGACTCCTGTTTCCTCAACTCTGGAAATGAGGGCTCTAACAAAACAGTTAGCTTTTTTTTTTTTTTCTCTCTGAAATTCAGTTATTTAATAGGCTTAAAGCACCAATGGAAAGGACTATGTGCCTTTCTTACAAAAGTTTGTGAAGTGAAAAAAGCAAAGTAATGGATCAAGCATTCCATTTTGGTTTTGCAGCAAATCTCATTACCTCTTTAAATAGCATCAGGTCTTGACTGCTGCAGAGAAGGTGTTTGTTAAAGCTTCGTAATGATAGGCTGACTCAAATCTAAAGATCACAAAGAACCTTAAAGGCATTAATTACCCTTTACATCACCACGATGGAGCAGAGATGTGTTATTATCATTTTACTTTCACAGCTGGGTAAATCAAGGCACAGAGACACATTACATTGCTGGTAACTCAGACAAGGTCATGGTCAATGGTAGAGCGGTAGAGAACTGTAACTTCTTGCTTCTCCCTCCAGGTAGGGAAAATGTCTGGATTTTAATCGATTACTTTCTTTTAAATAATTGTCTGTTAACATCTGTAGAGTGCAATCCATTGAGAATATGCCTTTGCAGTAAGACGAATGCAGATGTGGGGCACCTGGGTGGCTTGCTCTGCTGGGCATCAGACTCTTGGTTTTGGCTCAAGTCATGATCTCGGGATTGTGAGATCGAGCCCCACATCCAGCTTGGTGCTCAGCAGGGAATCTACTTGAGATTCTCTCTCTCCCTCTGCACCTCTTCACCCCCTGGCTCACGCATGCATGCTCTCTCTCAAATAAACCTTAAAAAAAGAAACAAAACAAATTTAGATCTAACTGCATTGATAATGGTGCTGTCTTATCTGGGTTCTTATTTGGAGGCTGAGGATGGCGATTGGTAGCTGACCACCTTGTGATTGGGGCTTTCTCAGTTCAGGGGAAGATCCATTGTTAAATAATTTTACTGTCATCATTCTTATGCCTTTTTTGATATTTTTGATATTTCACATTGATGTTTGTTAACCTTGCGTAATGTGAGTATATATTTTGTGTGATTTGGTTCTTTGGAAGCACCTTATGGTGGACTTGAACTCTAATATCTCTCTTGTAAGATCCACAGTAACATTCTGACCTCTGTTTCAAGAAATAAGAATAATTCACATACTGTAAACTTCACCTTTCAAGTGTTCAAACCAGTGGTTTTTAGTATATTCGTGGAGTTTTGCAGCCATCACCACTGCCTGATTGCAGAATGTATTTTTCACCTCCAGAAGAAACCCTGTACCCATCAGCAGTCACCTCCCGCCGCCCCTCCCCCGGCTCCCGGCAGCCGTCAATCTAGTCTCTGTTTCTGTGGATGTCTGTGTCCTGGCTGTTGCGCATAAATCAAATCATATACCACGTAGCCTGTTGCCTGACTGCTCCCATTTAGCATCATGTTTCTTGGGTTCATCCCTGTTGTAGCATGCTCAGTCATGGGCTCTTCTTTATGGCTGCGTAGTACTCCATCCCATCCTCTTTCAGTCCCGCCCGGCATTAGCCTTCCTGGAAGGTGTTACCCCAGGGTGCTTTCTCCTGCAGCACCCCTCCCCCCAAACAGAATCTGTGCACTCTCCTGTTTTAGGTTTCCTCTCAGGGTCTTTAAGTAGAATTCCATCTAAGTTGTCTGTAGGCGTTTTGAATTTCAATTCTGAAACTTTGTTAAAGTTCCTAAGTGTCTGAAATACAGTGTTGTCTCTTCCGTGCCCCTAAATGTTAATGAAATGTGTATCATCTGGGGGTCTTCCCTGCTCTGGTGGATACCAGTTTCTGCTAGATCCGAAACCTTGGCTGGAGATCCCTTTGACCATTGACTTGTTTCATTGGGGACCTGGTAAGGAATGATGGGAGGCCCTTTGCCTTCTTTCTTTGGGCTCAGTGCATGCCTCTGTCACAACCATAGCCTGCCTGGAAGACGAAAATGTGGGTATCTCCAATTCCCTTCTCCCCACTTCTCAGAAGGCCTCTTCTCTTTTATGTTGTAATCGGCCCGGTGGTGGCCTGCAGCCCATTCCTCCCCTGAGAACACCCTCCATCTTCCTCTTCCTCTGAAGATTCTTTCAGATGCTGAGGATAGTTATCACAAGATAATTGACTCAAATCATGGCAGCTTGCTGGTAAGAAACATTTACTACCAGTCTTTGCTTCTCTCTGTTTGTCACCAGAGAGCTTGCATTGTCAGGAACATCACCAATTGGAATGTGACCTCCAGGAAAACGGATTTGGAAGATCTGTGAAATTTACATTTTCCTGGCACGGTATTTCTGCTGTGATAGAATATACTTCTCTGCAAGCTTAACAGTGACATTCAGACAGATGCCTTGATTTTTCTTGACACAAGAATAGTAACAATAATGAAATGAAGAGTCCTGGATATCTTCAGAAAAGTTGATCGGTTTTTATCAGAAGTACGTGGTTATCAGTGGGTGATGTCTTTGTTAATGGTGTAATAGGACTTGACTGGCCTTTGAATGTGGTCAACTCAAGAGTTACTGTTTTCTCTCATTGAATAGTCCATCTGTTTCATATAAATGGTTTTATTTTCATTCTGTTTCACTGACCAATAGTAATATTTGCCTGGATCCCAGAGTATAGCAAATGCCATTAATGAAAGGTGTCACAAATCACTGCATTTTATGTAAAAAGGATGAGTAAAATGTAGGAGAATCTGAGTTAATTAAAAATAATGCTATACAAGGTCTGCACATTTAACCTTAAAAGTTAAGTTTTTCCGTGCACATGAACTCAATGTTCAGCGTGCTCTTGGCACTATGATAAACTGTGTGTGGTGGACACTAATGCAGAATTTTACAACAGTGGGTGAAGCTTGGAGAACTGAAAAAAAATGTGATTTAGTATCCACAGAATGCTGTATTCTTCCACTGGCAGCATGGATTTACTAAAGTCTTTATCTTTTCTTAAAATTGCATTCACACTTTTTTAAAGAACGAACGATCCATAAGGTGAAGCAATTCAGTTAGTTAATTTCTAAGATTCTCTTTAGGTCTAAAATTTATAGATTCTCTACAAGCTGTTCATTTATGGAATTACAGAGTAGAAATTATGAGAAATTAAACAGAAACTGAATAACTCGAGTAGATTAAGAACATAAATCCCACAAACTGTGTTCTCTAAATATAAGTAGATACAAAATTATTAAAAGTCAAAGATGTACAACTGTAATGCCACAGGGGAGAATGTAGTTGAAAACCTAATGAAACCATTTATTATTTACTTGTAAATTCTTTGAAATTATTTTTTAGATTTTTTTTTCAGTTGTCTTCATAGAAGATCATCGTTCTATAGTTTGCACCTCAAGAGGGGAGCCTACAGGTTAATGATTAATCAACTAAAACATTTTTTTGAGTGTAAGATGAGAGTCCCAATGAAATATCCTCCATTATTTATCTGAACATTATCTTTTTAATCGCCTTCTTTAGCATATTTCATTTTTCTTCAGGGAGCGAGGGAGCTAATATCCACACTGCACCTGCTCTCGGCTCTGGGTTTGTGGTGCATTTTGCCTCCTCTGATGTCACTGACCTTCCCGAAGGTGGAATTGTAGACATGGCAATGGAGAGAGGCTGGGGTGGTTCTGCACGGAGGGGGCCCTGCCCACCGGTGATGTTTTGGAAGTTCACGGGTTTGTTTTGGTTTTCATAATACATTGGAGGAATGTGGCATTTAGTGGTCGGGGACGTGGTTCCTGGATGTCCTGCATGTCCAAGTTCATTTCTCACGCTGCAGAGTTATCCGCTGGGCTTTCACCTAGGTGAAAAATGTGCGTAATTATCTGAGCCAAGAACTGGCTTCATTTTGCAAATGAACACAAATTATTTTTTTTCCCCATAGCTATGGGCTACTTTGAATTTTCTAGGAAAGCAGCAGACCGATAAACCAAGGGAAGTTTGTCCTTTATTTTCTCAGAGCTTTGTCAGAAGTTTTTGCCCATTTGGAAAATCAGGTCACTGATGGCAGCACCCCAAATGCATTTGAATCCCCACCAAGACCCCCTGGCGCGGGTCTGTGATGACACTGAGATACTGAGCGTGATTCTTTGCAGTGCAAATGTTGAACAGGCTTCTAGAGTGGTTGCAGCCAGGCGTTTGCATATTGAAACCCACATTTTTAAACGTTGCAAATTACTTTTCATTTTTCTCTTTGTGTTACTAGTAGGGCATTGCTTCTTGCGAAACTGTGTATGAATTTTATTTCAGAATAATATTGAAAAGGGGGGGGGCTTTGGATGTGATGATATTCAAAGTCTGTACTATACTGCATGCTTTGAAGCATGAAAAGCATAGCTTAAAAATAATTCTCCCGGGGCTGGCTGGCTCAGTTGGAAGAGCATGCGACTCTTGATTTTGGAGTCGTGGGTTCGAGCCCCACATTGGGTGTAGAGATTACTTAAGTAAACTTAAAAAAAAAATTTCCATTCTCACTGCCTCTCCTTTTAGTGTGCTTCACGTGAGTCCAACCCACAGACTGAAGCCATTTCCCCTGATGCTATGACCGTCACCATCCATTTCCCGAAAAGGTCTTCTGGTCGCTAGCTAACAGGTGGAAACATTCTAGTTTCTTCTTCTGGGCCTCAGGGTTTGATATCATCTTGAGACTTTAACTCAATTCCTCAGATAGTTGCTGTTTCTGAGAACGCAGGCGGCCTTCCCTGACTAGGCCCAAGGGGGTTCTGGATCTCTCGGGAGGCCTCTCCTCTGCACGGGCAGAGTGCCTTGCCCACCCTCCTCACAGGCAGCCGCCGCCTGGTGTCTCTGGGCTCTGCTGGAGGCCAGCCGGCTGGCTGGCCGGGGACTGGGAAGAACTTCTTGCCTCTTCCTTGCCACCTGGTTGAGTGAGGAGGAGGACGAGGAGGTGCCAGCCAGACCAGGCTTAGGAGGTGTCCGAGCTCTGTGAGCCAGACTTTGTGGCTACCTGCCGAGCAGGCGAGAGCTCCTGAGGAGGAGCAGCAGGCTGGAGACCGGCAGGGTTACCACCACGCACCCAGGCCCTTCCCCGACTTCCCAGTTGCCACCCGTTCCCGGAGAGTTCCCGTCCACGGGCATATCCACATTGGCACCCGCGTAGCCTGGCGCTTCTTACGGCCTGGGGGGAAATAAATGGCAGAGCCCGAACGCCTGCATATTAGCTGTGCTAAATTGGATTTGGAAGCGCCGTAAATGTAAACTTGGAATTCACACTACCGGCTGCGTGGGCGAGGCAACCTGAACGTTAGTGTTTCCTGATGTTTCTGTTTTTCAGTTGAGCCCCAGGATGTGACTTGAACACAGGTTTAGCTCTTTCATCATAAAGGATTTGGGATTGCCAGCAGCTTGGCTGACAGGGGTACCGGCCGGGTCTGTAGGGACGCCCAGGACGGGAAGACACCGGGTTACGAGGCATCTCCTACCTGGAGCCTCCCATGTCCCTGGTCGTCTAGGGGGGAGGCGCGGGGAGGGGGAGCCCTGCAGGGCTGCGGGAGGGCGGGGACAGTCGCCTCCCAGGAGTGCCTGCTTTGTGTGCCATCACTCTTGAAATAGGTTTGTTTTGAAGGTGAGAGATGGCCGAGCCTGGTCTCAGGTGCAGCCCCTGACCTAGCACTGGGTGCCCAGCAGGTGTGCCGAGCTCGGCAGCTGTCTGACCAGGGGCTGCATGGACGGGATGAGCGGGGCCACGTGTGGGAGCCGAGTAGAGGCTCAGGCTGGCCCCGGGACGTGTCTCGGGGCTGCACCTCACCCCGAGTTGTTAATTTCTGCCGTGAGTGAGACGAGAAAGACACAGGGGTGTCTGTTTACCAGATGTAAATTGATACCTTGACCTGAACTTTTATTTTTCATCGTTTATAATCGTATTGGCCTACGGCTTCTGGAGCGAGTCTGAACTTCTGTGCCGGAGTGCACCGCACACCGGCTGGGTGGGAAGCGCGTGCTTACGGCTCTCCAGTCGGAAAAAGTGCCCTGGCTCGTGTCCTGGTGGATATGACTGCACCGGGAGGCTCTCCCAAGGCGAGAGGCCAGCTTTTTGGTTGGCAGAGGAAGGACAGATTGACTCCCGCCAGCAGCCGGTGCTCAGGCCGTGGGCAGAGCGTAAGTGGGGCTAGATGTAGGCTTCGGCACCCAGGATAGGATGTCCGTGCAGCCCCTGTTTAAAACTGCTTCGTAAGTCAGCATTCCAGTCTCACTGGGCTACACAGTCTTTTTTCTTTTCTTTTTCTCTTTTTTGAAGAGCCAATCTGCTCTTCTCCCAGGGCCTACTTTGTTCTCATTTCTCCTGTAGAATCCTACAGGTACACTCCTTTTTATGGGACTATAGGTCCTGGTGAAATTTGGGGCTCCCGGAGCTGGGGTCAGAAGTGGGGCCCCTCAAGCTTGGCTTCCCTGGTGCTTTGTCGTGTCTAGGACAGCGTTGGTGCATTGCTAGTCGGTTGGAAAAGGAGTCAGTCGCTGGGGAGACTCTGTGCCCAGGTACCATTTCACCTCTGTGAAATTTGGGTGGTGGAACAGCTCTGAGATTTCCTTTCTTGGCAGAACTCAGGAACCGTCCAGAACCACTTCTGCCTCTCGGATCCCTGGGGCCAGCCGCAGTGGGAGCTGGTTCTGGGAGCCATCCCGTCTAAGCTCGTGTCTGCGGGAGGATCTAAGCTGCCCCCAAAGTCTCTCTAAAGTTCAAGGGGTAGCAAAGGTGATAAGGAGCCTCACCGAGGCATAGCAAAGCCTTGTTTCCTGGGGTGGGCAGGGGCTTTGACCCAGAAAGGGTAGCCAGAGTTGTCACCACATAAATTTTCTGCCTTTGTAAGAGAGAAAAAGTTTGGGGAGTTTTCAGTGTTTCGGTTCTAAAGTTTTGTGAATATATTGAATAGATGACTCAGAATTCACTTGGCTCCCACTTTTGACATCAGCCGTGTTATTTTCACCACCATCCATCTGGCTCCTCCAGCTCCAGAGCCCCTCGTGCCCGTGCGCCTTCTCCGAGAGCTTCAGGGGACTTCAGGTTTCCGTCGTCTTTGTATCCCCAGGACTCAGGGCATAGCTGATGTGCAGCAGGTGCTGCGGAGATCCTCATCACGAGTAGACACATTGGTCGTGTCCGAATTCCTGTGCTCGATACAACTCTTCGGGAATACGGATGCTCTTTGTTGGCAGGGCAATGGCAGCAGGAATGCAAACCTGATTCCGTTACCTGGTGAGGGGCGGCCACACTGTAGGGCTCCCGTGACACTGCTCCTTCGTGATTTCCTTCAGCTCCTCCGGCACTACCGGGTGAAGACAGGTATGTCCTCTGAGGACCTCTTTTCTCCCCGTACACCGTCGTTGGCGTTTCTGGGGTTCTCTCCGGGGTCTCACTCTGCACGTTCTTCTGGGGGCTGCCTCCCTGCCAGGTACAGTCGGGTGACTCCAGATCCGCATTCCCACATAGACTTTCCTGGACGGCCGGGCGCCCGAGCGTCTCCCGTTGGACGTACACCTGTCTCGGGCTCAGAACCGCCCAAGCTAAGCTCATGAGTTCCACTCCAGCTCTTCCCGTTCCCCGTCTGCCCATCACCAAGGCGTAAAACCACGTCCTCTGCCTTGACGCCTCCCTTCCACACCTTCTTCTAGAAACAGGCAGCAAAGAGGAGGCCTGGAGGGCCCACCTGCTCACATTTCTGTGTTCACTTCACTTCTTTGCTCTTACTCTATTCTGAGTTCATTCAGGTCTTTCCACCTCATACCTGCAGTGCTGCTATGACTTCTGACCTGTTTTTCTCCCAAGGTCATGCCCTTTGTCGATTCCTCTGACCCAGGGCACCTTCCCTCCCTTCTCCACCACAGCCACGCTCAACACATTTCCAGAAGGTGCTGGGCTCTTCCTGTGCCTTCACTCAGCGGCCTGCCTCCTGCTCCTGGAATCCTCTCTCCCCGCTGCCCACCGGTCATTGTTAGCCTTAAAGACAAATAGATACCCCCAAGATTTAAAGACTTTGCTCAAATGTTTCCTTTGCTATTAAGTCTTTTAAGGTCCTTTGCAGAAGTAACTTCCTTCCTGACGGTCCCTACTGCATGGACTTTTGTCACATTCTATGTGATACTTCTCCCAGACTAGAAGCTCATCTTGAGAGCAGTAACTGTGTCTCACTCATCTTTGTATCCCTAGCACCACACCTAGAAAACAGCTAGTTTTTTGCTCAAAAAGTGAATGTCAAATGGATGAAAAAGTGTGTCTATGCCGAATACAGTAGGAACACGGGCTGTTTTCTTTGGTGGATCCTGTTGGTCGGTCTCCCTTAAACACAGGTGCACACAGCAGTCTAAGGAGGTCGTGATGGAGGCACAGTGGTGGACCGATTTTGGCTCAGGGACTAATCTTGCTTCCCATGCGGTCGGCCTGCTGGTGACTGGCCTGCCTCTGTGGTGTAGTGTTCGGGGCCTGGGAAAGTATTCCCACCTGTCGCTGTTTTCTGAAGTTTTCCCAGGGATATCTCATGCATCTGTGATCAGCACTGTCTTATCCAAGCTAACTTACTGCAACAACAAGTGTGATTTGGACTCTCCAGTCCTTTTCTGGGTTGGGTGAGAGGGTTTTGGAAGAGGCAAAAGGAAGAAGAAATTGGGGCTCCAGAATTCTGTAGAGCATTCATATATTTTCATTAGGTCTCCTCTTAGAATCAAGTGTCTGTGTTGTGGTTGGTTATATCAGCATGGATCATGGACCAGCACTCCTATCCATGGGTTTCACCAACTTTCTAGGGCTTCCATAGCTTCTAAAGGTCTCCTAAAGACCAGTGTCCTGGCCCCCATCATGCTTGATGAACATCTATCTGTGCTGGGTCAGCCTAGATCAGCTTGGACAGGTTCAAGATCAATGATTTCTTCTTGTAGCCATAAGGATCAGAAACCATTTGGTTTCAACTGGTTGAGGGGATAATCTACTAAATACAAGAGTTAAAATGAAAACCTGCGTTATATTGTGGTAGAGGCTAGTCTTTCCACCTTTCTTGAATTTGTTAATTTGAGAGCCACTGGAAAGAACTGGGCTTGGCAGGTGTGTGTGGTTGTAGGCTGGGGTGGGGGAACAGAAGCTCTTCTTGCCCTTGATCTTACTTCTTAACCCTTACTCCGGAAGTTAAAGGTTTGCTGTTCCTCATGGGACTTCCAGTTTAGAATAAAATTGTGGTTGATGTCAGAAAATGAAAACCTAAGCTTTCAAATGAGCAAGTTGTGGGTTGTCATAAGAGCCCATGCTATCGCATCTCTGGTTGTCCAAGATTTCCCTGGTGATTTTGCCCAAAATAGGGAAGTACCGACGATGGTCACTGGCATTTGATTCTTGGTCAAAATAAATCCTTCAAGATCAGAGCTTAGTGAAGTACGGTTTGCACAGCAACTGGCAGAGTGACAAGGCATTGAAGTCACAGTCTTGACTGGTCCCTGGTCGCCTTTGAGAGCGGCAGGAGACGTGGCTTCTTCGTTAGCGGGAGCCAGGGTCTGCTGCCAGAGACCCTTCGGTGGCGGTAAGGACTGCGCCTGCGCACTGCCTCCGGGCCGTTTCGGTGCTCTTTTTCTCCCTCTCTTTATCTGAACCCTTAAACCAGTCTTCATGATTTTCTGCAAAGGGCCAAACTCACTTTTATGTGTGTTTTTGTCACTTTTTATGCAGATTTCAGCAACGTCCCTGACGTCACCACTGGCCTGAAAAGGAGTCAGACCGATGGCGCGCTGGCCCAGGTCCCCCACGGGGAGAAAACAGGGCAGACGTTTGGGGTAAGATGCGGTCCCAAATCCTAAAGAAGGACCCTGCTGACAAGCATGAATCCCTCCCTTCACCTGAAGTGGGGAAAGGAGATGGGGTTATCCGATCCCTCGGTCCATCTGCTGAAACAGACATTTTTTTTTTTTCCCTTAATGGAAATAGTTTCCTTATTTGTTCGAAGCGAAGTATGTTGGGACAGTTTGACGACAAGGACAGTCAATGCTCAGGGGTTCTGAAAGTTAGGTTTAATGACTCTATTGCTTTCCTCCTTTTTTCTTTTTTTTTTTTTTTTGGCCACAGATAAATTATTTTTGAAACGTTGTCACTTTGTTGTGGTAAAAATATCTAAAACATAAAATTTGGTATGTTCACCGTTTCAAGCGCACTCTGCAGTGGTGGTAAGGACATTCACAATACGTGCACCCGTCGCCACTGACCCGTCAGAACTTTCTCATCATGCCAGGCAGAAACTCTGTACCCGTTAGACGGTAACTCCCCATTCACACCGCCCTCCCCCCACTGACCCCGCTCGCCTGTTTCACTTCCTGCGCCCTTTGCCTGTTCGAGGGCCCTCCTGGGTGGTCGTACCGCTGTCTGTCCTTTTGTTTCAGGCTTATTTCGCATGGCGTAAGGTTTTCAGAGTTCAGCATGTTGGGGCGTGTGTCAGAACTTCCCTTCCTTCAAAGGCTGGATACTGGCCCTTTGTGTGTGCTGCATTTGGTTTTCCCGTTCGTCTGTTGACGGGCATTTGGCTTCTTTCCATTCGCCTGTTGTGAGTAATGCTGCAGCGGAGATCGGCATACAAATATCTGTTTGCATCCTTGTTTTCAGCTCTGTTGGATACGCATCTAGGAGTGGAACTGCTCGGTCACGTGGCCATTCTAAGTGTAGCCTTTTCCCTGTGTCCCCCCGAGGCTGCACCATCGTCCACTCCCATCCGTGGCGGGTGAGGGTCCTGATACCTCCGTGTCCTCTCCAGCACTTGGGATAGTCCGTGCCTTTCCTGCATTTTTAATTGTTCATCGAACATCCTTTCACAAATGGTCTGACCCACCTGATCTGTTTTAATACACAGTCCAATTTTAGTTGACTGTGACATTTTAACTCTGTTTTCAATTCCTTGCTTTTGTCTTAAGTATAAGAATGAAGCTATTTAAGCTCTGACAAGTATTTTAAGACAGCTTACAGGGGCGCCTGGGTGGCTCATTCAGTTGAGCATCTGCCTTCGGCTCAAGTCATGATCCCAGGGTCCTGGGGTCGAGCCCTGAATGGGACTCCCCGCTCAGCGGGGAGGCTGCTTCTCCCTCTGCAGCTCCCCCTGCTTGTGGTCTCTCTGTCAAATAAATAAATAAAATCTTAAAAAAAAAAAAAGACCACTTACATTCTGCTGGGTTAGAGGGTACCACCAGGGGCCAGTCCCTTTGGGGAGCAGCCATGAGGCACAGCCATGGGTGATGGTCGCTGTGAGAAGGGGATCGGGTTGGAGTCTGCCGGCTGCGGAGTGAGTTCTGGTGGCCCCTGACCTCTTTCCCCTCTTCCTCACCCTTCCCTGCATTGCTCCCCCATTCCTGATCCACCTCCTCCACAATCTCTCTTCTCGTCTTTCCGATTCCTCAGATGAAACACTCGGTCTGGCTGTGCACCCAGGATGCAGCATCTTTTACGAAACTGGAATTGTCCACATTTTTAGCCTTCGATCTCTGGTGGATTAGTTACTTTGGGGACCCCGACATCATAGCTAATAGGGATTATTATTTTTTTAAGAAATGTGTCCTAGAGCATCCCCTGCATGTGTTTTGATTGCTTTGTCTTAAAATTTTTGTAAAAAAGGTAACTATTTCTGACGCACTTTAGAAGCTCGGCTGTCTGTTTAACGTCAGTGTGTCCGAGGGGCACCGGCACGGTGCGGCTGTTCGGGGGAGATCACTTAAAGCCACGAGGGGTGATGAGCCCCTCTCCCTTGTAATCTGTTTGAGGTCCACTTTAACGTTCTTAAGAAGGAAAGGAAATTCTTTTTCCAGATTTTATTTTAACATTCAATAAAATAAATAGGCAAGAAGTTACCGTGTTGAGGCTATTCCTAACTCTGTCATTTAACAATGCCTGTCTTAACGAAACAAAGCATTTACCAAACGAACATTGGAGCATCAGTTAGAAATTGAAGAAAGGAGGAAAAGCTGCAGTTGGGTTTGAAATTGGAGCTGGCTGAGCTTAGTTTTCGTTGCTAAAATACTTAGAGGAGAAAGCAAATAAATACCAAAGAGGGGCCCTTGAGTGGTGCAGTACGTAAGTATGTGACTCCTGATTTTGGCCCAGGTCGTGATCTCAGGGATGTGAGATCGAGCCCCACATTGGGCTCTGCTGGGCATGGAGTCTGCTTGAGAGTCTCTCTCCCTCTCCCCTACTGCCTGCTCATGTGCACTCACTCTCTCTCAAATAAATAAATCTTTAAAAAAACATAAATACAAAAGAACACAGAAGACAAAAATATTGAAGGAGGATATCATCGTGGTGAGCACTGCTGTCAATCCCTCTTAAGTCCAGAGTGGTCATCATCTGACCTTTTTCAAACCTGAAGGTCATCTGTCCATAATAACGGACTTCAGGGCATTTCTCAACAATCCCAATGTAATGCCTGGAAGTTACTTAGTTCACACATTCTTTGTTCCTTGGGAAAGACGAATCAGTGACCATCAGAAGTAATAATTGGTATGTATGTTAGTGAAAGCAAAGTTTTGAATTTAAGAATTAAAAGACAGGTGCGTCTGGGTGGCTCAGCCAGTT
Source organism: Potos flavus (assembly GCA_028534135.1). Lineage (NCBI taxonomy): Eukaryota > Metazoa > Chordata > Mammalia > Carnivora > Procyonidae > Potos > Potos flavus. Next base: position 9,962,364 of record CM052886.1, on the reverse strand, counting down.
AAGCATCCGACTCTTGATTTCGGCTCAGGTTGTGATCTCAGGGTTGTGAGATCAGGCCCCACATTGGGCGTAGAGCCTGCTTGAGATTCTCTCTCTCTCTCTCTCTCTCTGCCCCTTCCCCCACTCATGCTTGCTCACTCTTCTGGTCTTAAAAAAAAATTTTTTTTTTTTGTTCTGTTTTATTATTTTCAGCCCCCTGGAAACATCAGGTTATACCGAAAAGCAGTCTTTTTCTGTTTTCCAGTGGTGGTTTGGGAGTTGGACAGTGGTGCTGGCACGGATCTTTCGGGCTCGCCCTGGGCGCTGCCCCATGGTGCCCACGGGGAGATGGTCACTGCTCGGGAGAGAAGACCTGCCTCTGTCTCCCGGGCTTCCCACTCTGGCCCAGCTGGCCTTCTCAGGGGTCATTAACTTCTTTTCAGATTAGACCCTGGTTGAACTTGAGTTGTTTGGGATATTTTACTAATAATATTCTAGACCTTGAAATAAGGAATAATTTCCCTTGAAAATCAAATGCAGCCTGGCTTGATGAAGCACAGCTGTAAGTGGGGCTTTTGACAGCCCCGCAATTTCTGCAAATGGCTCATAATTGATTGCCTTCTTGCTCTTCAAGGGTGCCTATTACTGTCACAGCTCTTTGTGTGCCCCTGTCAACCTCTCCTGCGTGCGGGCTCTTTCTTCCCCCCCAGTGTTGTTAGCAATTAGCTGGCACTATTTTAACAGTTCAGATTTTGAAAGGAATAAACAGTTTCTCTTTGGGTGAGGGGGCTGAAAGAGTTTCTGGGTTGTTCCGGGAACTTGAGGTGGGCTAAGCAGGCTCTGCAGAAATACGATTTGCATTCTACTTTCCTGTCTCTGAGCTGGCTCTAAAGCGGCGGCACTCTGTGGCTTTGTTGTCCCTGAGTGTGCCCGGACCTGGTGGCTCCCCAGAGCCGGCAGGCTTAGCATGGGGTGGAAATCCAGAGGAAGGGGGTGAGCTTCCCCCACCCACCGGCACTGCCTGGGAGGAAGAGCTTGGTGGCGCTAGGACGTCCTCGTGAATGTGACTTGGAGCACCAGTTTGGGATTTTTTCATTGCCTGGGGATGAGAGTGAGAGAAGTGCATCCTGCTCATTTCCCAACAGCTGACCGTAGATGTAATCCTTTCTCCCAGAGGGAGCAGGTTCCTTTGAACTTTTCCTTTCTATGTACAGCATGTAAGTAAGCGAGGGCTTTGATCTCAGGGGTGTGGATTCTGATCCAAACGTAGGCATGCTTGCATGGTTTCCTTTTTGTCTGTCTTGAAAGTTGATTTTACTCTGAAATGTCTATAAGTTGTTATACAGACGGGAAGATATGCCTTCCTTTCCAGACGGGAATCCTGACTGTAATCTTTAAACACTCTTTACAGCTAAGGATGCGAGAATTTCTTTTGGATTCTAGTTTCTCTGTGGCATGATCGACTTTTTCTTTCTCCTTCCTACCTTGCAAGGGTTTTTCAGTGGGTCTCTGAAACAGTTTTGTCCTTTGAAATAAATCAGAAAGCCTGGAAATTTCAAATATTTACTCTGTAAAATCCGCTTGAAAAGAGGGGTTAATTTGAAGACAGTAAATAATTTTCTGCTTTGTGACATTTCCTTGGAGCATAGCAAATGCTGGTATTGGACTTCATGCTGTAAAAGAAAACCCACAAAAGTGAAACTGTTTTCTATGAGGTAAGCAGAGTTTTTACTTTAGTTATTCCTGATTAAATATTTTTTTCAGCTTTTTTAGAAGAATTTTATGTAATCACCTAGTGTAGCTTTGGCAGTGATTATTTTTACAGTTTGTAGGCGTTGTGTTGCTAGAACAGAGAGCATTGGGAATCTGGAGATACACAGTGTGAGACTGTGTTGTGCTCTTTGCAATTTAATAACGCGTAAGATCTGTTTTGCCCTTTCATTTGTGCAAGGTGGAGAAAAGGGACATGCACTAATGGTTAGGTTTTAGAACACAGCATGAACATAACTTGCATTTAATATTTAATGCCTGCTCACCCACTTATCTTAACCTTTTGAGTTTTTTACATGAATTCCTTTTAAGAGCTTGCCTTATCTAAGAAGCAAAAGGAAAGGATTATTGGACATACGATCTGTTTTCCAGCATGCTCACATTGCACATCTTTCTACCTTATCTTTGAGCCTCCTGCATTGTTTCAAGATCTGTTCGGTTGTAAGATGTTTTGGCTAAAAAGTGAAATTAAAATAGAATTTCCTTATAAATCGTGGTCTTTCTACATGGCTGCTATTCTGTAGGTTAATATGATCATGATCTCTTTTCAAGAGCTAAATATACCTGTTGTAAATGCATGTCGTCGACAGAATCCCTGACATATGAATGAACAGAGAGATAGCATCCTCTTAGCAGACCCCATTGTCCCTGGGAATGACTTGGCGTCTGAGCTCCTCCAGTGGTGAGACGATCCTCTTTCTCAGTGAATAAATCCAGGTGGGCAGCTGTGTAATGGGCAGAAGTCTCCGCCTCACGGTTGGAAACCTGAGTCTCTATCCTGGCCCACCGGGCTTTACCGAGGCATGGCCTGGGGCAGGGTACCCAGCCAGGCTAAGCGTCTGTCCTTACTAGTGAGAGAAAATAACAGTGCCAGCAGTCCAGTGTTGAGAGGATTGTGCACGGTTACACACACACCCGTGAGAGATTGTTAGGCGGAGAGGACCTTCTTCCTCATGTGTCTCACACACTCAGGGAGCTCCGGGTGCTTTCTCCTGCTCCCCTAACACACGGCTTCCCCGCCTTTGCTGCCTGCCCGGTCTTCCTGAAGGGCATATCAGGTGGTCAGATCTTGTTGAGCTGTCCCAGGACACAAAAAAGAATTGGAAACGAAGGCCCTGGCAGTTGGGTCCTCTTAGATGTGTGCCAGGTCCTCGAAGACCGCCCACCTCGGAGCTAGTTTCTCTTACGCAGGGTGCTGTGGATGGACACCCTTTTCCAAAGGGCTGCTTCAAATGATTCACGAAATAGTGTCTGTCGGGTCTGCCCTTCTCTCTAGCAGGAGTGGGCTGTGAATTTCGAGAAGCTTAGTGAGGCCTGAGCCATGGCCCTTCCGGAGGTCTTACGGACTTGCGCCTTTTGGAAGAGCCACGTCTCTTCAGGGCCGCGGGCACAGACTGAAGCGGATCCAGTTGAGCTGAGTTTTCTGCCCGGCTCTCAGAGGCACTGATGCGTGTCTCTGACACTGTGGTACGTCCACATGCAGGGACTTGGCGGCAAGTTTGTGGATTTGTTGGAAGCAACTGTGCTTAGTTTGCATGGGAGTCTGAAAGCCCGTTTGATGTCTTCGGAGCTGATTGGAATTTTTTCTTTTTTAATTACTAGTTTCCTAGCTCCAGGGGTTAGTGCTGGGCTTATGGTCTGTCCCGGTCTTTAGGGCTGATGTGTCGGGACGACACAGACTCTTTGGTGGGTGTGGCAGGAAGGGACATCGGTGCTCCATGAAGCCCTATCCTCTTCGTTGCCAAGCATCACTTACAAACTCTGTTCGGCAGGGTTAGAGAGAGGTGTCAGCTGAGAGAGGAGAGAGAAGGGGGAGAGAGAGAGGGAGGAAGGAAGGCGGGCAGGAAGAGGAGGAAAAGCAAATCTCCGTGCAGGCTGCGGGCAGGGCCAGCAGTGAGCTGGCAGGGGGTTGGCATGGAGAACAGAGGGCAACCCCTGAGCCAGGAGCTGCATGGCAAGCATTTTGGGCAGGGAGAGCTTGTCCGAGGGAAGGGGGACAAACAGCGGAGCTGACAGGAAGGCAATGGGGAGAAATGTTGCTAGGTTGACTTCTCTTCACTTTCTCTCCCAGCTGCCACCCTACCAACATGGCGGTGGGGCTGGGTCCTAAAGGGGCTTGTGCTGGGCCGGTGTGTCCCTGGGCACAAGGAGACTGGAAAATGGGAAGGGGGTTGCTGCCACGGGCAGAGCTGTGAGCTCTCCGGAGCCCAGAGACACAGCAATTGCCAACAACACGGTGGTGCCTGATGAGCGCTCAGCCGTCTGTGCCTTTGCCAGGGAGGCTCTAGAAGCTCAGAGGCTGGGGCTGCTTGTCGGGTGAGACTTGGCTGGGGTGTGGGGGCCACAGGGAGCCGTGCTCGCGCGCCCCATACGGGTATAGAGTATGTTTGTTCAGGCAGCAGGGTGAGTGGAGCCCAACGAGACTGGTCTGGAAGCCGGGCTGTAGGGTGTTAGCACCGGGCGGTTGGCCCGGCCGGCCATGCCCCGCTGGCTCTTCTCTCCCCTCATCTGTGCACTGGGCGCTACAGAACCAACTCAGGGAGGCTGGAATTCTTCAGGAGGCTGCTCAGTCCTTAGCTTCCCCTTCCCTTCTTGTTAATGTGGCTGGTTTCCCTTCCAGCCTCCCCCAGCCCCAGCCAGCCCTTTCCTTCCTGCCTCCCTCTGGGCCCTGCTTCCTCATTCTCCTCCAGACTTTGCCCTCACCCTGGTTTTCTGAAAACAAGACCGAGTTGTCATGGGGAGTCGTCCTGGGAGTCCCCCAGGGAGGGAGGAAGGAGCAGAAAGGCGTCAGGAGGCCAGGCTGGCACCGTGGCGTGAATCAGCGAGAGGGCTGGTGGGCTTGTCGCTAGACGGGGCTCTGGAATTCACTGCCGGTGCCGAAGGGATAATTACACCCCCTCCTCATGCTGTGGGGACCGTGACTCACAGGAAAGTGCCTGAGCCTCCCTGGAGCCCGGCCCCACAAAGATTTTGCCCCTCGGAGCAGAGATGCTCCCTGGACATGAGGCCTCACTTGCCACGCTGATTTCCGGCGCGGGCCTCTCCCTGCTCGGCCTCTCCTTCCAAGCAGCGGGGGCCACGATTTTGCTCCCGGCCTCTCCGAGACGAGACTGGAAAAGGGTGCTTTTGTCCTTTCCGAGGCCAAGCAAAAGCGTGCGTTCAAAGAGCAGCCAGCCAGCCACCTGCCTCATGGGTGGTGGGTGGCAGGGAGGGACCCCAGCTGTGCTCCTTGGGACCTCCCCTGTTGCCTCCTGCCAGGGCAGGTGCTGGGGGGGCAGGAGGGGGGTCACCACAGTCGCCTGTGGTCTGTGTTGGTTGCAGAGCAGGCCATATACTTTTGGATGTGGTCGTGGAGGCGAGGCCGCCCCCTCCCCTCATCGTGAACCTCCTCCTCTGTGGTGTTCGGCCCCCTGTGTCTCCATGTTTGTTTTCTTTCTAGGCTTCCCGAATGCAGACAGAATAATTTCAGAATCCTCTCCCTTTTTGAAGGAGAAGAAAGCGGGGAGTCTCAGGCCAGACCCGACCTTCAGTAAACCCCGTTTGCAGGCTCGTGCGTGTTCTCGGGGGACGCCTGCTGGACGTGGGTGGTCGCCGGGGAAGAACACGTGGGGTTGGGCCCCAAGTCTGACGCCGACATCCTTTGTCCTTGGAGAAGTCCTCAGGCTGGTGCGTCTGCGCACGGAGGGGTGGGTCTGCCGGTCGTGGGGGCCTGTCCTGGCTCTGTCTGTGCTGCTCTGGCACCTCGCCCAGCCTCGCACCCTGCCCCAGCACCCGCCCCGAAGCCGTCTTTTGCCTGACGTGGCCTTTTCTCCTCGTGAATACAGAGAGCTGCTGCAAGGGAAGATAAATTCTAGAAGAAACCATTGAGAGTTAGCACTGGTTATTTACTGTCCTTCACCCAGTTATTGAAGTTAAAACCTGTAAGATTTGTGGAGGTCGAAGGTTGCGGGAATGAAGGTGAGGATGGTTCGGTGCTCTATTCCTGTAACCGCTCCAGCCTTTTCCTCTCTCACCTGGTTGAGAAAAATCCGAGCAGACCACTGAGCATCTGGTGAAAGTGAGGGGCCCTCAGGAAATGGCTCCTGTATGTGAGAAGTCACTGCAGTTCGAGGGAGCTCGTTCTGCTCAGGACGTTTACCCACAGATTTCCTCCTTAGGAATCGGTGAGCTCTATGTTCATGATTCTGACGAAACACCTGAGTGGTCTTGCTTCTGTCTCGACTTAATAATATTAACATTACAGACTTAATTATCAGGCACTTACAGAATGAAAAGCACCGTGTTTCCTTTCTTTTCCTTTTTTTTTGGACCCTGAGATTAAGACCTGATTTGAAATCGACAGTCAGATGCTTAACCCGCAGAGCCCCCCAGGCGACCCTAGCCCTATGTTTCTTTTTCTTTTTTTTTTTTTTAAAGATTTTATTTATTTATTTGACAGAGAGAGAGAGATCACAAGTAGGCAGAGAGGCAGGCAGAGGGAGAGGGGGAAGCAGGCTCCCTGCTGAGCAGAGAGCCCGATGCGGGGCTCGATCCCAGGACCCTGAGATCATGACCCGAGCCGAAAGGCAGAGGCTTTAACCCGCTGAGCCCCCAGGCGCCCCTAGCCCTATGTTTCTTTAGCCAAGTGACATTTTGAACTTTGTCTTTATCTTCAGCTCTGATTGGTGTGGTGGGCTTGCCAGGATTAAGGCCTTATTTTAATGTGCTAAGAGACATTGAGGGACATCACATAATAGGAACCCCACCCTAGATGGCATAAACTGTTAGGTCGAGACCCAGGAGAATATTGGTGGTGGTGGTTAGAAATTCCTACATTGTTGAACACCAATTACAGCGTTATGCACTGGTGTTCCAGCATTTTCAGAGTTTTATTTTCTGTAATTAGTGAAAAAAACGTGATTTCTGGGGCGGCGGGGCATAAATTCAGATCTTGACCCTAAGCCAACGTTTTGTAGAACTCCCTTCGGTAAAGTCAGCATCTGTCTGCGGGACCAGAGGGGTGGTTGTAGGCCCCGTTCAGGGGATAAGTAGGCAGCAGACGGTCCCATAGTTTCCCGTTTGGCCACCGAGGTGACTTCATCCCGGCCCCATCACGTCAGCAAGCCAGCGAAGCCTCTGCTGCTCACTCCTTTCCTTGTCTTTTGAAGGAATAACAGCCACAGTTAGGATCTAATTTTGGCCGGCCACTCTTTGGGCACCCTGGATCCTTATCTGTCTTACCTTTAATATATACCAAGAGTGGGGGTTGGTGTAGGGTCAGCTCTGTTCCTTCCTTCATCGGGACCTCCCCCACGAAGGCATTCCCAGATGTTAGCCGTCGGTGGGAGGCCTGAGCCAGTCGTGTCGATGCTTCTGTTGAAGGTCTCGTGTGTCAGAGATTGTGGCCCAGGGAAGACTTGGCTTGTCCTGCGTGAGCACAGGTGTATCTGAGCCTCAGTGCGTTCTCGTCACGCCTTTCATTACTCACAGCAGATTCTCACCTTTTAATAATGTCCCAGCCCCACATGGCAGCTGCTTTCACTCGCTGAAAAAGTTCTGAGAAGTTGTTCTGAGTCATTTTGCCATTTCCCCTATTGTCTGCTCACAGCTGCCTTTGTGCCACTGTGGCGGGGGGAAGGGGGGCAGGCGCTAAGGGAGCAGGCTTTGGGGACCCCGCTGGGAACACTGCACCCCGTTTCAGAACTAGCCTCTAACTCCCCAGGGGAAAGGTTGGATTATTAGTTTCATAAATCAGTCTCCTGCCGTTCTTGATAATAGCACAAAGGACCAGGCAACACAAAATACATTTGTCACTAATGTGGGAGACGGGAGAAAACTGACAGCATGGTTTTCGATGCCTCCCAGTTCTGTCTTTTCTCCTTTCCATTCTTCTGTTTGTTGTCACCCCTCCCTATCCCTTCTTTTGTTTGTTCAGCCTCCAAGCATCCCTCCTCCTCTGTGACTCACCTTCCTTCACACTCTCTGATTTTTTGCCGCCACCTAGTTTCTCTCGTGTTTTCAGAAAACAGATGTCAGATGAGGAAGCTCTTAGATGTGCAATTGCTTAGAAGGTTCTGGCTTGGCATTGCACAGGCTGGGGGCTTCCACAAGTGTTGTGACACTCGAGGAATCCTGCCAAGGGGCTTCGAGCCGGCTTTGGAGTTGGCTTTGAGTTGGCTTTGCAATGTCCTAGAATCTAGTACCTTCGTGGTTCATTCAGCCATGACATAACGGATGATCAGAGGAGAAGACTGGCCCGGGCAGCATCAGCCTTCGGTTCCAGGCCCTGGGACAGGGCAGAGTGTCTGCCTAGCAAGGTCTTGAATACAGTGAGTACGGTGGTTTCATAGATGAGTTTCCACGATGGAGAGACTGTTATCAAACCAGTAATCTCAGGTGAGACTTGAAATAAGTTTTCTGTGTCCGAGGCTTTAAAAAGAAGTTTTAAATTAACGTTCTATCATGGTCACCTTTGTCTCTGATGTCTTTTGGTTTTGCTTGAGCTCCTGCCTGCCGTGTAGGTTCTCATAGCCGACTGCTGTGCTCCGCGCTCCTGGGGAAACATGGTTTTCGCGACTTTGGATTTATTGACTTGCGTTTTCTAGAAGGTTGATCAAATGGCCAGTTTATCAAAAATAATTGTCCTAGTTTTAAGTTTTATGACCTCATTTCTATTATTTGGTCAGTGTTAGATTTTTAGAGATTGGTGGTAAAGTCTCAGGTAAGTGTGTGTGAGGCAGACGTTGTTCTGTATGAGATGATTAATTTGAGGCCCTGTCAATAAGATACAATCCAGAGGAATGGAACAAACTTGATTATAACTTAAATGCTTAAATGGGGAGCCTGGGTGGCTCAGTCAGTTAAGCATCTGACTCTTGGTCTCGGCTCAGGTCATGATCTCAGGGTCGTGAGAGGCTCCGCTCTCAGTGCAGAGTCTGCTTGGGATTCTCTCTCTCCCTCTGCCCCTCTCTCTCTCAAATAAATCTTTAAAAAAACACTGCTTAAATTTAGCAAAAAAAATTTAACTACAACCAGAAGTAAAGGGGCCTGCCCGTTGTATCTGTGCTCATTCCAATAGCACTTGGCAATATCCAAGCCTAAGAAAGGTGGTCAGGACATTAACAAGTAATTTACATTTCATATTTTTGTAATTTTTTTTCTTCCCAAAGCTACAGTTTTTTAGATACCAGATTCCAGGTATTATTTTCAGCCAAATATTAGAACCGACGGTCCAGGGCTTTTTAAGTCCAAAGGGGATGTGGTAGGTTTCAGACAAGTCATAGGGCCTAGACCAGAATTCTCTCCCTTTCCCCATACCATTCTTCCTAAGTGACTGAGAGCTATCCTTGACCCATGCAACCTACTGGAACAGCAAACAGTAATAGTCAGTGTCGTTGTGGGCATCTGGGCGGCTCCATCGACTCAGTGTCTACCTTCGGCTCAGGTCATGATCTCGGGGTCCTGGGATCGAGCCCCATGTCGGGCTCCCGAGGAGCGAGGAGTCTGCTTCTGCTTCTGTCTCTCCCTCTGCCCCTCCCCTGTGCTCGTGCTCGCACGCTCTCTCTTTCCTCTCTTGCTCTTTCTGAAATTAAAAAAAAAGTGTAGTTATTAAAGGGTCACAAAGGTATGAGCCACCAGAGGGGGTGAGGAGAGCCGGCTCCCGTCCTCCTGCGGCTCCAGCGGCTTCAGGCAGGGCTGTCAGCCACTTCGGTTTGCTGTGCAGCAAGAGATCATAGATGGCGAAGCTTAAATGCTCAGGAAAGTTTTTAAAGAATTCATAATTTGTATCAAATTTGGGCAGGGAAAGAGCCCCCTTCGCTCCCAGCTCAGAGCGTATACTCTGGTCCGTCTGTCCCAGAAAGAGAAACCGTGGCTCGGCTTCTTCTGGAGCCTGTCGGAGGGCCGCTGCAAGCTCGCTGGTGGTTCTGTGCCTCCTTCACGGGTGGCCGTGTGTTGCTGTCACTTGGCCTTGACTCTGATTGTCCCCGTGGCCAAGGCTATCCCAAACAGCATATTTGCAGTTTATAGTTGGAGAGTGGGATAGAGAAGAGAGAAGATTCATCCCTTGCTGTACTACGGGGGAAAAGCAAGTAGATGCTTGTCTCTTAATTTGCTGTTGCTGGGACAGGTGGGGAGTGGAAAGACAATGGGACCGAGTGTCAGAGCCTCTCGCCGCCTGGTCGGTGGGCTTTCGGAACAGCGCCTCATCCCCTGAATCCCCATATCCTTATGAAAAAGAATAGGACTATATTTCCAGGATAGTTTCAAGGAGGTGAAATCAGAGAAGAGCCATGTGTGAGAAATAGCTCTGTAATCTGCCAGGGGCGCCAAGCCAGGGTGAGGAGGGGGGCCGCTGTAGGCTCGATCAGTCCGTGTGCCCGTGAACGCCCTCGTGGATAAGACTCTGTGAGACAGGCAGACCCAAGGCTTCTGTTAGACCGAGATGGAAAGATAGACCAAGCCAACTAGGGGATGCGAGGCTAAGGCAGTCTGGAGGCTGAGATGCTCAAGGAGGACCATCAAGGAACTGGAATGGGTGCAACGGACGGACAGTTTTCTGAGCATCTTAGAACTGCTTTCAGAGCTGAGTGCTTGGTCTGCAGCTAGGAACCGGGTGCTACCCTACTTTTTGTTTTTCTAGGTAAGGCAATCAGGAGCCCACGTAGAGGACATCTAGAAAGAAAATATGCTTCTTAGGGAACCACAGGAAAGGAGAGAGGACTCAGCTGAGGGGCAGTCTGGGCTTAGGTCGCTGGGCAGCGCCGTCCTGGCCAAAGGTGGACGCGGCCTGAACCATTGAAGCCAAGTGTGTGCGGTCGCCCCCTTCCAGGATCCAGCTGTCTTGTCCCCTGTCTTCTATTTCTCATACACACTTGACTTGCCCTGAAAATTGGTGGCTGTCAGATTGATCAAAGCTCTCGCTGGTCAAGAATATGATTGCAACTGGCGTATAAATTATATGGATGCATTGTTTTCCTTCAAACACAGTGACAAAGATAGAAAAAAAGGCCCGTAAATCCTCAGAACATGTAACGCTTCAAGACCTTTCCCGCAAAAACTGCTTCAGTAATCTATTATCAGTTGCCAAGAATAAAGTCAGAGACCTAACTCTTGAATAGAAATGCTGTGTTTGGGAAAACTGGCAGTAAACACCGAAACCGACTCGAATGTTCAGTGAAGACATTAACCACTGAAGGAAGGATTACGGTAAATACACAGGTTTAATTTATTTGATTGCCAGAATGAAAGTGGGCTATGAGGCAATACTGAAGGAGGAAAAGGCAAGTGGACCTGAGCCCAGAAGTCAGCACCTCTGGATGGAAAAGTGGCTGAGAGTAGTGTTGATAGAAAAGTCAGAGTTAAGAATATATTTTACAAAAATAATTCAGTTGAAAGATATTGGTTTAGAGATGTATTTAACCAGGTAAACATATTTAGTATGAATGTTAAGTGATGTAAAGTCATCTTAGAAAGGATTTAAATTCAGGTCTAAATGCCCGAATCACAGGACAAACAGAATCGTCTCAGCCATCAAAAAGCAACACAAAATAAAGCCAAACCCAGCCAGAGAATTGGAGTCATCTCTCGGAGCCCTGGATCTGGGCCAGCTGAGCACGTGGGTGCTTCGCTTTGTTTTGGACACAGTTGAAAGCATAGGACGTAAAAGGGTTTATAGCTCATGTGACTTCAGATGCCATTTGTAGTCTCTAGGAAAATAACATAAAAGTCATCTCTTAAATTTGCATTTCACTAGAAATTTTCAGAATCAAGGTTTATAGGTTATGTTGAGTTTTAATTAAGGCTAATTTCAAAGGAAGGATCTTTTTCGGTTTGGGCTCGTCTCTCTGTTACCAGGAGTTGGCACGCTTTTCCTGTGCGGGGACAGTAAATGTTTGAGGCTCTGGCAAGCCTTCAGCTCTGCCGTCCAGGCTGGAAGCAGCCAGGGATGCCGGGCAGCTGAGTGAGCGTGGCGGCCAGGCGCTCATGATGCTGGACGTACAGCAGCAGGTGGAGGGTTCCGCTGGCCCCGAGGCCTTCGGTGGCTGTCCCTTGCTCTGACCATGCACCCTGGCCTCTACTGTCTGTGTTCGAGGGGGGGTCACGGACGTCTCTGCTACACCGTGGGCTGCGTATTTTTGCAGTCAGAAGTCAAGGGGAGGCTCTGGGCCACACGCATCTCCCTTGATGTGCAGGCTTAACTGTACATCGGAAGGAAGCCACAGCTCGCTTTCCGGGTGAAAAACGGGAAAGCAAAGACACGGGACCCGGCGTGGGCTGTGTTAGGTGGGATGAGCCGTTTTGTGTGACTGTGTAAGCGTGATCTCGAAACACCCAGTCTTTTCTGTGGAGGACGTGCCCCGTGGTGCAGAAATGCCGCCCGAGCCCTTGAGACGGCCTTGGCAGAGACCGCTCATCTTACTCTTTCTGAGTTCTGACCCAACTCCAGTCAAATAAAGAAGCCGAGCAGTGGCCCTGGGAGTCCCAGACCCCCCCCCCCCTCGGGCAGAGGGCGCTGGCCTGCCCTCGCGGGGGGGGGGGGGGGGGACGTGGCACCTGAGCACGGAGTTTTTACTATCGGTGCACACAGGTGCCACCCGAACGCGCTGCCGCCCTCCCTCCCTCGAGAGTTTGCACAAACTTGGCTTCTCTTCCACGGACTCTGGAGCTGCAGCCCCCGGGCCACGCCCTCCGTGTGCCCCTCCCCGGTTGGTTTCCCTGGAGCCCTTCCCCCTCCGCCTGAGATGCCCTGTGCTCCCCCCTCCTCGGGATCTCTCCCCTCTCTCCGCCCCTCCCCCAGCCCCTCCCCCACACTCTGGCAGGAGGGCAAGGCCTTCATCGAGGGGCTCAGGGCTGCATCCTCAGCACCCAGGGCAGAGCCTGGCGTAGACGAGGGGCTCCGTGAGAGAATGCCGAAATTGTGAAGTGTGGTTTTTCTGGCCCACCCTTCGGGGAATTCGGAGGAAATTTCTTCTTCTGTACTTCGAAAAAATGGCAGAATTTGGCAAGCTGAACTCCATGTACAAATGTTGACTTTTATCGATCCCTCATACTAGGATGAGTATTTTTATGTTGTACCTCATTGACTCATCGCAAGGACCCTATAAAACATGATCCCTGCTTTCCTGGTGGGCACACGGAGTCGGGGAGTGGGGGTGGGGGCGTCAGTCAAGGCCACGCAGCGGGGAACTGCCATGGTCAGCCTGGTGGCACCTTCGAGCCGGTGTGCGTGAGTCTCCTGTCTTGGAAAAAGTAATTGTTTCCGAAATCTTGGTCCAGCACGTGCTCTGAGGCCCTTGGCATGAGCTTTGCACGTACACCAGGGTAGCGATAAAGGGCTCAGGTGATGGGCTTGCCCCACTTGGGGTGCACAGTCCCCTGTCTTTCATGCCACCATGACGCTCATCTTGTCATCCTCTGGCAGGTGCGTACCTAACAGGTGGCAGGGATTGCCACCATGCCACGTCAGGGTCGCCCAACCCCGCCGCCCTCCTGTGCTCTCCCCTGCAGCTGGGGCCCCTCCCTCGGTCTCCCGCCCGTCTCCCTGCTCTGCCTGACCCTCCGTCCACGGCTGCTCGGGCCCCAGGTCCTGGCGCGCCCCGTGCTCCCTTCAGCCCCAGTCTTGGCTTCGTGTAGAGAGCTCATTTATCCTCGAGTGCCTGGCGTCAGCGTCCGCAGCTCAGACCACGGTAGGTCTCGGTTCTGTGTCCACAGGACCCGCGCTTTGGGCGCCGATCATCTTGAATTCCTTGCTCAGAGTGTGTCTTCCCAGCCAGACACCATGAGCGGAGGAACCGTGTCACGCTGTTCATCACTGTGTCCATAGAAACAGAACACTTTGAGCCTTTTCCACCTCAAATCATTTTTTTTTTAAGTGACAGGAAGGGAGTGCCTTTATTAAAAATACTTAAAAATTCAACCACTGTAAAAGAGAAAATTCAAATGAGCCAAAGGATAAAAATATCTTGGTTAACACTGCATATGGGATATATATCATTGCAGTTTTAGAAAATCTGTGCGTGTATGTTCGTGTGTGGTAGAGAGAAAACGCACACCCTGCTTTCTGCCCTTCCCGGTAAGTCGTGGCCTTCGCGGGTCAGCAGCCACGTGTCTGTCCCATCGCCAACTGTCCTGCTACCTCAGAGCATGTCTGTGCCCTGATTTATTGGGTTCGTCTTTATGTTTCAGTATAAAATAAGGGCTCTCCTGTGACATTAGCTCATGTTCACTTTTACAGTTTCTGTTCCCTTCTGCTGTTGGAAACAGAACCCTTTGGTCTAGATAACAGAGTATGAGTGTTTCCTCATCCTTTTTGTACCATTTTGATACATCTAAAAGCCCATTTCTCTAGAGTTTTCCATCCAGGGATTGTTTCACTAAGACCGGCGGCCCCCCCAAATATGAATTTCATTGATCACCTTGAATGCTTTTTAACCCCCATCCCACCCTGCCAAGGTGCTGAGCACTGCCCCCTCCTCCCCTCCTGCGAACCCCCCGGGGGGGCAGGCGTGCCCTTGGCCGCAGGGCCTGCAGCCACTGAAGTCTGACCTGGCTCCCAACGGGGCGCAGTGCGGGGGGGGTGGGGGGGCAGCTTTGCTCCCTGCGGGATGAAGCCCATCTCTGCTCGCTAGCCTTCCTGGGAAGTCATTTAGCCCTTTGTGCTCCTTCCGGAGTCCTGCTGCTGGGGCCATTTGGGGATAATATTAGATCTTTCTTTTAGTGACTTTAATGTAGTGCAGAGTAAATTGAAAAGTCCTTTGTACAATTTTTAGTTATTCATTTTTTTTTTAAACTAAGAGGAACTTTTCTGACAATTTGCTAGGATGTGACAGCTGACACCGTAGTTGCACTCAGATTATTGAGTCCTGCAGGCTTCTCGTAGCTTCCAGATGATAAGGGCACAGTATGAGAATGCACAGCGTGCAGACCGCGCCTTCCCAGGGCTAGACTGTCCTTGAGCATAACTGGTCATTTGCCCAGAGTCCAAAGCTTGTTTTTTTACATTTTTCCCAACATTCTTTTTAGGGATAATAGAAGTAGTAGAAACCTGGCTCTTCTGCTTCGTATGCTGGCGTAATGAAACTCTGTGACCGTGATCCAGACAGGGACTCGGTCCCCAGTGATGGCTCAGTCTCAGCTCGTCTGCGTGGCGGAGGGAGAGGAGGACATGGTGGCAGCTAGGGAGCTCCCCAACTGACCCCACGTTGTCATAGGACCAGTTACGCAAGCAGGATGGCGGCATCTTTCCTGCGAGATCTGCCTGTCGGCTAAGTCCGTTAAGGATCTTCCCTCCAAGTTAACATTCGTTTCCTTTCAACCAGGGATGGAAAGGAGTGCACGCTGCAAATGCTGTCATTTACCTTTAAGTATTTCCCTGTGAAACAGCGCTCCAAATTATGCAGCACTCTTTGGCTCTTTTTCTTAGACTGGAAGTATTTGGGGTCCAAGTCGTACAAACAGCTGCCGCTGACGGAGTCCTCGGTACCTGCCGTCCCTCTGTGACTGGGCTGCTGACAGAGGCGGGAAAGCCCGGGCCAGGCTTGGCTGCTGAGCCGCGGGGCTCCCAATGGCCCCGATATTCCATGGGGTGGCTGCAGAATCTCGGGATAGGTCTGGACAATATGATGTACTTACCCCACCGTGATTTTTTTCTTTTAAGATCCAAATCCTAGGGCAAAATCGAAAAGCCTCCGGTAGCCACGTCTCCAAATAAGAGCAGAGTAAACGTCAAAGTTGTTACGCCCAGGGGGTCAGATTTTATCACCCTGAAACCAGGAGGAAGGGGGCACGACACCTTTCTGTGAGAGAGCATTGCACTGAGTCAAGGTCGGCAGGGGCATCACCGACTCCGCGGCTGCGTTCCTCCGGAGAGACCTGGGCGAGGGGCTGGAGCGTCCTTAGCGGTGTCATTGCCGCTGCTGAGGGACGGGGCGCCTGGAGCGGAGACACGCTTCAGCCCCAAGATAAGGGAGCAGAAGGCCTCCTTAGTCGTGCATTGAAAACACCAAAACCAAAAGTAACTTTCGGATACCTTCTCTCCCCCAGGTTTATTAAGGTATAGTTGATAAAACTATCTTTAAAGTGTGCGACTTCATGACTTGCTACACACGGACACTGGGCAGTAATGATCACGGTCAACTTAACGAACACATCCATCACCTCACATGGCTACGTGCGTGTGCCTACGTGTGCATGCGTGTGTTTGCGTGTGTGTGTGCGCGCGCGTGTGTGTGGTGAGAGCACTTAAGCACCTTAATGCCCAGGTCTTCAGTGAGATGTTCCTCATCTGTAAATAAGATCAAGTCATTTTCAAGCAGGGATCAGCCTTAGCGTAAGCTTAAAAACCTGACAAAAATGTGTCTTGGCCAGTATCACCACTGTATCCTTACAGCGTAGTTTTAGGGACAACTGTTTTCATTTCATTTTTAAAAGGAAGCCATAAAGAAAATACCTGTTTTGCGCTCACCTATTAAAAAATATGAAGCCCGCAGTAAGCCCACGATTCTCAGCACCGAGCCTGCAGCCTGGAAGACAGTAAGCCGAGGGGTGCCTCGAGGTGGGGGCGTTCTTTCTCCTGCAGAGACACACGCTGCTGGGCTCCCGAGCCCGCACGGGCCCCCAGCCCTGACTTGCGAACATCTGTCTGTTGCTTTATAAGCAGCATCCCGTGATGGGGTTGGGGGGACGCGGTGCTGGGGATCAGCCTGAAAGATGTGGAGGTCGTCTGCGGATGTGTGGGAGCTGCAGGTGTTCCTCCAAGCAGAGGCGGCCTGCGGGGGCCAGGAAGCCACGACCACAGGGGTGGAGGCTCAGGAGGTGTCCTGGAGGGGCGGGCGTGCTGCAGAGAGCTAGCCAGGAGCTGGTCACAGTCCCCTGCCCCTCGTCTCTTGCCCCCTCATCTGTGTCGTCTCAGTCCCAATAAGGACTGCGTGCCAGCAGGTTGGGGAAGACCTGCCAGCTGTGTCTGTCTGGCATCCAGCAGGGACTCAGCAAATGTGAGTTCCCTCTTCTCCGGGACCTGGTTGGCAGTTTGAGGGGAGACGTGATGGGATAGGTAATGCTGCTTCTCTTCCTTCAATAAGGAAGCCGACTCAGAAAGGAGCCTTACCCAGGGTCGTACGGAGGACTGGGGGCAGTGCTGGGATAGAACGCTGGTCCTCTGTACCTTTGCCTGTGCTTTTCACCCCCATCACTGTTTTGGGTGTGAAAACAGCCCAACCAAAGTAGTCACTGTTACTAGAAATTGTTTATCAGACATATCCAGAATTCTACTTTTTTTTTTAAAGATTTTATTTATTTGCTAGAGAGAGAGAGAGAGAGCATAAGCAGGAGAATGGGCAGAGGGAGAATCAGGTTCCCCGCGGAGTAAGGAGCCTGATGCGGATCCTGGGATCATGACCTGAGCCGAAGGCAGCCGCTTAACCAACTGAGCCACCCAGGCGTCCCCAGAATTCTACCTGTAACAGTTGGTGCGGACGACTGTCACTACAAATAGAGAAACTGAAACGTAACCACCCAGGCGAGTCTTGCGGATACAATGTAAAAACACCTTTAGAATTAGTCTTCTTTTATTTTTATTTTATTTTATTTTTTTTAAAGTTGAATTTTTTTTTTTTTAAGAATTTATTTCTTTATTTGTCAGAGAGAGAGTGAGAGAGAGATCACAAGTAGGCAGAGAGGTAGGCAGAGGCAGAGGGAGAAGCAGGCTCCCCGCTGAGCAAGGAGCCCGATGTGGGACTCGATCCCAGGACCCTGGGATCATGACCTGAGCCGAAGGCAGCCGCTTAACCAACTGAGCCACCCAGGTGTCCCAGAATTAGTCTTCTTTTAGAGTTCCTGCCTCCTGATCCCAGGTAGTCTTCACCATCTCCCCCAGACAATAGCTGAACTGCTCTGCCTGAGAAAGGTGACTTTGTCACATTTGAGCACTTCATCGTGGCACCTTAAAAAGTACATTTGCTATCACAGTCTCCGCGAACATTCACTTTTCCCAGTTAATCTTATCAGAAGTGTTCTTAAAATGAATTCTGATTTTCTAAAATGGCAAGATACTTTATTTTTAAAATCTCGTTATTTTAACACCGCATTGTTAGGTGTGATTTTTGACATCCCAGCAAGGCAAAGCTGTAAGCTCACCAGCTGCCATTAACTTATGGTGCATTTTGTCAGATCTTATTTTGTGCAGTATATGTGAGCTTAATATAGATTCTATAGCCCTGGAAGCTGTTATTTTTCAGAATTGCAAAACTACATTGTCTGAGCTTGCAGTGCAAATACCAGCATAGGGATTTCCAATTAAGTGAGTTTGGGAGTCTCAGTAGCGTTACCTGGGGTGGTTTAGCTCAGTTCATAGAGGGCCGGACCCAGACTACCGGGGCCACAGGTACGATTCCGTCTACTTCCTCTGTCTTGTGAGCTCAGGCCACGTACCTTTCACGTGGCCGTCCTTCACTGCAGACCGTGGGGACAGCGCTATCAGGCTGAAGGCAGCACCACTCCTGGGAAACCCAAGTAGAGGCTGCTCGCTGTCGTGATAGGTAGGGCAGCAGTTCTCACGCAGGTCCCACGTTAGCCTCACTTGGGACTCTTTTAAAAAAGAATCATAGCTTGGGCCCCACAGATTCGGAGTGAGTTGGTCCAGCCTTGGGTATTTTTTAAAGCTCCCGAAACCGCGTAATGTGCGGCCAGGTTTAGGAGCCACTGGAAAGGAGGAGCACAGGGTCTGGGGTGGTCTGGTTGTGTCCCCTGGTGCTCCTCTGTGGTGCTCACGTCCCGGGAGAGAGAGAAGCCGCCTTTCGGCTGCGCTGGTCTGTCTGGCTTTTACTCTGCGTCGTGAGGCTCTCAGGGCCTGGCTCACCAGTGCTGGAATTCCTTCAGTAATGAATCATCAGATGTGGTTGCTTTAAACACAAAGTGAGACGTTTTGATAAATCAAGATGCATTTTGATCTTAAGATCACATGTGTTTTCTTTTTTTTTTTTTTGAAAATTTACCCGGAATGAATGTCTTCTGATGGGTGTTACCAGAAATATGCTTGTGTTCCCAGTTAATGAACAAAACTGTGGATAATGCATATATCAGAGGAGAAGTATTAGTACTTACACCTGCTTTGAACTGTTCGAGAAGTAAATTATTTTGTATTATATATGTCTGTGTCTACTTGGAAGCTTAGTGCCTATTATGTGGTTGATCTAACTTCTGCACCAAGATTTACATGAAAACACGAGAGAAACAATGATATTTTGAGAGCCCCAGAGTCGAGTTCTGGTCACAGACATCTGCCGGGAGAGGAGGCTCACTTTCACGCTCCTGAGAGTGCTCATTCCCCACCGTCCTTCTGGCTCATTCTGTGGTTCTCCCTTGGAACACGTGTGCTTTCCAGGACCGTGTCACAGCCCTCTTCTTCCTGAAGCCTCCCGCGCACCACAAAGTGGCTCCCGTTGGCTTATGGAGTCTCACTCTTCGATTTGTTCCACACAAGCCTGGGTTGGCTTCCAGTGAGCCTTGGGCTGTGCTCTGGTGTTTCTGACCTTCGCAAGAGTACTGTCTCCTCGTGCAGGACCGGTGTGCTTTTTGGAGACAGAGGAGGCCCTCCGTTGAGACCCACTGAATTAGAATATGAGCCAGCAGTGTGGAAGGCAGAGCGGAGAGGAGGCAAGGAGGGAGGGCAAGAGCGTCCTGGCTTCGCGTTGAGGCGCTTTCACTTGGCAGGTGTCAGCTTTTGTAGCAGGTGTGCGTCAGGCCGCCGTGCTCGACCCACCGCTCGTGGGAGCTGCCCGCGCTCTGAAACGCCCCCAAGAAAGTGGCGCACCAGGAGGTGGTTGTGCCGAGTTCAGCTTCTTACCCCAGCCAGAGTGCTAGAGGTCAGCCCTGAAGGCATTAAACTGAAGAAGGGCGAGTTTTAGCCGAGAGGCAGAGTTGCCAAAGCTGGACGGCGGGTAGTCGTTTGTACCGGGCTTTCTGCTTTGTGTCCTGGGACAGGGGCAGGGCGGGGGCAGGACGGGGCGGTGAGCGGAGCGTCATCTGGGCTCCGGCCCCTGAGCTGGGCGCTCGGGGCAGTGTCGGGAAGGGCCCCTGCCCCGAACAGGCTTACACGCTGCTGGGTGGTAAGACGGGCTGGAGCTTGGATGGGGGTGAGATGGAAGGAGGAAGAGAAGTAAAAAGACACTGAGTGGAATCTGATGGCGCTCCAGGCACTGGAGGAGGAGGAGACACATTTGAGGCTTCAAACCACTGGCCTCAGGCAGGACCATGCAGACGGGCCCCCCTTGAGAAGGCTTTTTTGTTACTGTGCTTAAATCCAAGTAGGAACTTGCACTGTCTGGGGGACTGACGTCACCCCTCTTGTCCGTCAGTCTGAACGATTCCATTCCACTATCATCAGGAAGGTTCCCACAAAGCCGGTTCATCCCTCTTCTCTGGCACTCACTGGGTTTTGCTGTATCATCTGCTCCCCTCTGGGCCCTTCTGGGGAGGTCTGCACCCCGTGGGGCAGGGAAGGTCACTACCTTCACGCTCGTCCCCAGCGCGTGCAGCACCTCTGACCTTTTGACTCGTGTTCTGCTACTTGGTGTGAGAGTGCAGAGCTCGTGGCTGGATCTGAGGGCAGAGCTGCAGGCCGCTTGTGGCCAAGCCATCCTAAAATCCTTGTGGTGCCACGCCATCCCGGAGGCTCCTCCCCGTGCTCTTAGAAAGCCACCGGCTTGGTTTTAGAGCAGCCCCAAGTCTACTAAACCGGCGGCCAGTCCTGTGCCTTGTTTGCTAGTTTCAGTACGAAAGAAGCATCTGTCAGACAGCTATTAGGACAACAAAAAAGCATCATGTGTCAACACTGAGCGCCTATCTTTACTACTGTTTTCTGAAACGATAGCCGGACTCCTTTGAGATGAAGGAGACCCTTTGCCCTAGATTTTCGCCCCTGGGAGGTCGGCCAGAGGGTGCCGGGCAAGGGTAAACGCTGTCTGCGTCCTTGCCGGGGAGCGCGGGCTGTCCGTGACTTTCCCATCTCGCCCTCAGAGTGCCGAGCAGATCGCCGCGCTGTGTAGGAGTTTCAGTGACACGCAGAGCAACGGCATGGAAGGGCCGAGGGGGACTCGGGACCCACCTCCGCGGCCGCTGGCTCGCCACCTCTCCGATGCCGATCGCCTCCGGAAAGTCATCCAGGAGCTGATGGACACGGAGAAGTCCTACGTGAAGGTAACGGAAGGGGCCGCGCGTTCTTCCCCGCTCGGTACCCCCCCGGGGTGGCTGCTGTCTGTCACCGGGGTTCCCCGGGTCACCTCTGCCCGGAACCCCAGCAGTCCTGACGGAGCCGCCTGCTCCTGGAGGCGGCGGTTCGCTGCCTGGGCGGGTGGGTGAGGGGCCGACGAGCTGAGAGGACTTGGAAGAAATAGATTCTCGGCTCATTTCGTTACCAAGGTGGCTTTCGCTATGGAAACAGATGTTCTGGTTTGTCGTCTGCAGTCTGTGGGAAGGGAGTCTGTGCTGGGAACAGGAGAGGGCTGGAGATGACTTCAGGGCTGAGGAGCTAGGGACTGACTGGCTGTTGGTGCAGCCCCCAGACCTGCCTGGTGGCGGTGGCTGGGGGCGGGGGGGACAGGTCCCCCGATGGTTCGCGGGGCCGCTCCCACCCCGGCACAGAGGGGTAGGTGTCGAGAACCTTCAGCCCCCGAAGAATCCATTTATTTCACTGAGGACCCCAGTCGGTAGTCTGAGAACAATTTCTGAAGGACACTGGAGCCTGGGAGGACCGGGTTCCCGTGCTGTCCGTGTTCGCTGGAAGCAGCATGGCGCCAGGCGGTGGCTGCGAGTGCCACCAGGCTCAGGCTGCCTCAGGCTGGCGGCACGGCCTCGGGCGGCCCCTCCACGCCCTCTCAGATGGGCGTGCCCGCGTTCCGCGTGCGTGCACATGCACACCGCTGTCACCTTCCTCCTCCACAGGGCAGATCCGAGCTGCCCCTTTCATCACCGTTACTGTCATTGTATCTGGACTTTGCGGAAGGCCCGTGCGCAGGTGGAACTGCCCAGAGCTCCTTCTTCCGGTCCCATGGGGAGAAAGAGAAGCTGCAGAGTCGACGGTTTACTTTCCTATCCCTATCCCATTATGTCTTGTCCGGTATCTCACGCGGGGAGATGACGGGAGCACCGGGCGGGGGGGGGCTCAGACCCGGTTTCTGGGTCGTCCTGCGAACACGACAGCCTTTCCGAAGCAGCTGCGTGCGCTGGGCGGTTTGAGGCTTCAGAGACCCTCTGACCCCCCGGGGAGGGTGCTCAGGAGCTTTCTCACCCACAGAGGCGAGGGCGGAATTCAGAGTTTCTGTTGCTGCCCCCGCCGTGCCTCTGCTTTCCCGTCCGGCCACACCGCACCGGGAGGGTGTGTCGCTGAGCCGCGGGCAGAGGATCGAGATGGATGTTCTGGGTGAGCTGGACAGAACGGACCCTTCGTTCTGCAAGAAACCCTGCACTTTGTTTTCCTAGGGCTGCAGCTGGCTGGCTCCGCGGCTCGGTGCCCCCGGCTCGTGGTGTGTAAGTCCTCCTGGGCGGCCGCAGCCGGCACGAGGAAGGAGGGCAGCTCGTCACTGTCTCTGACAAATAACCAGCACCGAGTGCCTCTTGTGATTCACACACACGCCATTTTCATTTTGTCCTTTCTTTTTGTGGCTGACATTTAACACGAGATTTTACTTCTTGTTCACCTAACCTTGGTCCCTGCATGCAACTTGGAATTTTCAGCACTGGTGTGTTCGCTGAGATACGGTTCAGTAACTCCTCACCTCCCTGCTCCGAAGCAGTCGCCGTGGAAGATGGTGAGGGAGGGAAGGCCAGGGAGCTTTTCGTTGCGACATAGGAAAAGGCATCACAGGCCTGTCCACTTGCTCCCAGGATCTATGCCATAAAGTTCTGGAGGCTTCGGGCTCTGGCAAAGCTCTTCAGGTCTAGATTTCTCCACTCTAAAATGAGGGAGCAAAGTAACAGACCTTGTAATCAATCACTTCCAGCATTTTCATTCTCAGAATTCTTTAGAATAAGTGAAGTAAGAAAAAAAAACCTTTCGTATTACAAAATTGTATCCTGGTCTTGGCTTCAAATTATTAAATAAACCCTTTATCTAAAGAGTTTTACAAACACTGTCCACTCTCACTGTTCCGTACTGCTGGAGCCCAGTTTACTGGAGACTCAGATATGGCCTCGATTGTACACATCACGACCGCATTTAATCTTTGGAAATTTTTTCTTGCATTTGAATACGGGAGTTTGAAATTCTGCTAATGTGTCAACCCCGAAGTTGAAGAGCTTCCCAGATCTTGTCCCGTCCCTCTCAGCTGCACGGTGGGGCTGTCGCCATGCTCCCTGAGACAGAGGAGGAGGCGGGGTGAGCTGGCCGGCGCGGTCACTCCCGACAGAGGTGCCTTGCCAGAGCTCCCCTTCTCTGCAGGGAGATGAGAGATGCTGCCCTCGGTCACGGACAGAGCCTGGCCCTGCCACCAGGCCGTCTAACCAAGCGGGACGGGTGCTCCAGCTGCTGAGTGCACGGTGCTATTAGCCTCTGTGAATTAGGTCAGAAATAACAGTAACCACCTTCAGGGGCACGACTTTCAACAAGATTCGAAATCCATCATCCCGGTGGGAGTCCGGAGCTGCGATCAGGGTTGCTGGAAACTCTTGGGTATTTCGGAGACACGTGTGATAAAGATTCTCTTCTTCTGTCTTTCAGGATCTGAGCTGCCTCTTTGAATTGTACTTGGAGCCACTTCAAAATGAGACCTTTCTCACCCAAGATGAGGTAATCCGTCCCTTCCCCCTGTCTCCTGACACACAGGTTCGTCTGTTTGCCCATTAGTGGACCTTCCCAGAGGTTCTATCTGCTGAGCCTCAAAGAACATCCAGGACTAAAGGGTCATCAGAGGGACCCAGGTGTGGCCTCCTCCAAAGCCGTTTATGTGGCCTCTGCCACATGAGGCTCAGTGGCAGGAGTTTACCCGTGCAGGACAGTGTCCTTTTTGGAGAAGAAGGTGTGGCCAAAAGTTACTCTTTAATTCATGACTTGTTAATGTTAAATCTCAGTAATTAGTTCTTTTCTACTGACTTCCATTTTATGCCAGTTTGAATCCTGAAAATGTTACATCCATTTACAAGGTTATCTTAGAATTACTAGAGCCAGAGCTGTAAAAACTCTGTGTATAAACTAGGTCACGGAGTGAATATGCTGCCTTCTTTGAAGGACTTCTTCCTGTCTGCTTCTTGGTGAACCTCCTGGGATTTGCCTGTGTCTCTGGGTCTTCATTGCTGATAGCCTCTTTCTGATCCCGGCCTTCATATAGATGGAGTCACTTTTTGGAAGTTTGCCAGAGATGCTTGAATTTCAAAAGGTGTTTCTGGAAACTCTGGAGGATGGAATTTCAGCGTCCTCGGACTTTAACAGCCTTGAGACTCCCTCACAGTTCCGAGTAAGTATTTTGGACTTGGTTTAAAGCAAAAATCAGTGGGGAGCATGCAGAACTCTCCCTTGAAAAAGAAATTGCTGTCCCTTGCCCATTGACAAGGTAAACTTAGCGCTTTCATTGTGCTCTTTTCCTCTGGCAGGGGGTAAAAGTAGGCCCCATTTTCATCTTGAGTAGTTCTGGAAGTCAGAAGTCTGGGTGACACAACTTACGTAGGGTCTGCCTGGTGGCTGAGCATGTCCACCACACTGTTTGCTCAGATCTACTGAACGATATGTAGGGAGTTTGCTCGAAGCAGGAACACCTGCCCTGCATCTAATCTCGCATCTTCATGGTCATGTGATGGTGGGATGAAAAGCACAGGTCAGCAGTTCTTCGATGGGGCCCTGTCTCCAATGTGAGCATCACTGAGTGGTGAGGAGCCCCTTCAGGGAAGGAAAGGCACAAGACAGGAGAAGGGGGACAGGGCAGGATACAGACAAAAGCATCTGTCCCGAGTAATGCAGAGGTGGCTTGATTGATGATCCTCTGAGATCATTCATATTCCACTTTGTCAGATGTACTTTTGTAGAACGTTCTTGTCCTTTGCCCGTGGTGTCAGTAGGCTCTGCTGCCAGAAAGCTTTCAGGCAAACTGAAGATCTGCTAGGGGAAGGCCGGGCCATTCTCTGTCTGCTGTGAAAATGGGGTAGTCCTGAGTTTATTTCATTTGGTGGTTTCTCTGAGGCATCAGTGCTCTGGTATCTGAGAGACAGGTGCCATGGATCCACCAAAGTAGTCAGATGCCGTGTCGGAGCCAGCAGACACTGATTAAACCATGTCCTATGTGACTGTCCCTCCCCTTCTAGAAACTGCTGTTTTCCCTTGGAGGCTCTTTCCTTTATTACGCGGACCATTTTAAACTCTACAGCGGATTCTGTGCTAATCATATTAAAGTACAGAAGGTTCTAGAGCGAGGTAAGTTGCTTATACCTTTATAGTTGTGCCTTTTTTTTAAGTTGTTAAGAGTAAATTTGCATTTAATAAGTAGAAATAAGTGCAGTTTTAATGGATTGTGCTCTGTTCTTGACCTTTAAATTGACAGGCATTAGAGGAAAAAATTCTCGGTTTATTTCAATTTATTGGTAACAGTGAACACGTGTCCTAAGAGCAGAGATGTTTCTCTGCCATGTGTCACTCTGCTGTTAAATTACCTCTAGATTCTTCCTCCCCCCCCCCCCCCATTCTAAAAACTGGGAACCATAAGCTGCTGGATGGGGATAGGAAAGAACGTATGCTGTTTTCTGCTTTTCTCGTTAACCGTCTTCAGCCCGAGGAACCACTGCAGATGCCCCCACCACACTCCGAGCAGTGTGGTAACTAAAGCTTTTTTGATGGAACCAGGCAAACTCTTAACAGTTAACAGCCCACATCCTGTCCCTGAACCACCCTTCATCTCTCCACGCTTTTATCCTCTTCTTTCATTGGCTTTAACTGAAGACTTTCATTTTCTTGAAGCCCAGGTAGACCCGTTGGGTGGACCTCACCCCTCTTCCCTGGTGCCCACAGCAGCCCAGGTTCTGGCAGCCGCGGAAGAGACTGCGGGATGGGAGAGGCTGCGCATGCGTGGGGCCCACAGCATTAGAGGCCACGGGAGAGGCTGCGCATGCGCGGGGCCGCAGCAGGAGAGGCCACGGGAGAGGCTGCGCATGCGCGGGACCCGCAGCAGGAGGGCTGAGGCACGTGCACGCAGGGAGCTCTTGGGCTTTCAGTCCGGGCCCAGCCCGGGCAGTGTATTCGAGGATCCGATGACAGCCGTGACCTTGTTCAGTAGGGAGCTTTGTGCCACCGTCACCGTGGGCCGCTCGTGTGGCTTGGTGTGCTCCTGTCACACCCCGACCAGGAATGCTGCTTCACCTGAAGCCATTCTGTGCCTGAGACTGCTTTCCGCGGCCACACAGATGAAAATTCTCCAGTGTGGCTCTCTCAGAAGCTTTTCTGGCCCATCCTTCGGCATTCTCAGTTCTGGTGGCCGGGATAGGCCGAGGGAAGATGAGGGGTGCGCAGGCCGTGGGCGGCGGGGTGTGGGTTGTGCGGGGCGCGTGTGCGGCTCTGACACCAGAAGGCGCCTTACGTTGGCGGGAACCCGCTCCAGAGAAGGTCACCAGGCCGCCCCGTTCTCATTCTCTCATGGGAACCGGGGAACAAGACCCCAACCTGCCGAGGCCTCCGCTGGGATAATGTCCTACGTCTCCTCAGATCAGTCCGCCATGCTCCGAGTCCCTAGCCCTAACCCTTGGTTGGGTTCTGAGAGGACTTTCCCCAAGGGCCTTGCTTCAGATCCCCAGGGATTCTGGACACCGGAGCAATACTAGATGACTCAGCCTGCCGGCCAGAAGGAAACCGTGCCATTTGGATCTTCAGAAAGGTTTCAGGCCAGGAGAAATCTGCATGCCCACCTGAGGCCACCCCCACATTCAGCAGCCCCTGCTAGAAACCCAGAGCCTGATGCTCACCCTGGTCCCCGGGGAGGCTCTCCACTGTGCCTTCAGGTTGGTCCTACCATGCCCCTAGGCCCTAACCCTAACCCTATGTTGGGTTCTGAGGAGTCCGTCCCCAAAAGCCTGGATCAAAGACCCAGGGTTTGGGGACCTTGAGCAATACCAGAGGACTCAGCCTGCCACCCAGAAGGAAACAGTGGTCTTTGGAACTGTGGAAAGGATTCAGAGTAGGAGAAATCTGGAAGCACCCCTGAAGCCACCCCAACATTCAGCAGCCCCATGGACAACAGCCCAGATCCTGACACTCACTCTTGTCCAAGCCCTCAACTCTGCTCTCCGTAAAGGTCAAATCAAAGCTGGCAGATCGGGCCTGCCATACACCTAGTCTCTAACCCAACCCAAGGTTGGGTTCTGAGGGGTCCGTCCCCAAGAGCCTGGATCCAAAGCCCCAAGGACTGGGGACCCTTGAGGAATACCAGTGGTCTCAGCCTGTCACCCAGAAGGAAACCGTTCCATTTGGAACTCTCAAAATTCAGAGTGACAGAAATCTCCATGCCCACTTCTGGTCACCCCCACATTCAGCGGGCCCCTGGACACAAACGTGGGATGAAAATGACTTCCCCTGGGACTTGAATGCCTTCTTTAGAATGACAGAGGGCCTCCTGCGTCCTCTCCCTTTGTGATTTGCCAGCTCTCTGAAAGCCAGGGAACCCGGGCTCTCTCCCGTGACAGTGGCCAATGCGTGGGGAGAGGTCTGCACTTGAACTTTTTTAGTTGCATCAGCAGGGTGGTAGCAGCCAAGTTGAATTCCAAGCCCCTTCCTCTGTCATTATATGCTTCCAGGTGGCACTGAATAGGATCCGAAGGTTGCCCTTCAGTGTTTCTCAAAACCAGGCAGTAGTCTCTCCACAGTATCATGGAGGCGTGTAGAGGTTTATCTCAACACTCAGAGCATTTAGCCGGTTCCACTGAGGCAACTCTGCCATTTGGTTTAAATCTGGATCTTTACAGTATCATAGAAGAACAGGCTCAAGGTTAAGAAGTGGAGTCCTGAAGTGCTTCAGGTGAACAAGCCCCAGCCGAAATCTGTCTCCTCTACTTGTTCAGAGATCTGACTCCCGTCAGCATTTCCTCAAGGAACACCTTCTTAATGACAGTAGAATTAAGGCCCACCAATGCTTTGCTCAGTTCTGAAGGCTCATCCCACCATCCACTCTGGTGGTCACATTCAGAATGGTACCACATCTCCTAGAAGTTTTAGATTTTTGCCTTTGTGACAAAACCCCAAAAAGGGGTGTAATTTCATTCAAATTGGCTGAATTCCAAACAGATGTTCAACCAGTGTCAGCAGGTGGGAATCCCAAGCAGCGACCAGTACATCCACTGACACTCTCAAAACTGAATGGGGTTGGGTTCCCATGTGTCTCCTTCATAGTGTCAGACGCTGGACGCAGGTAGCTTTCCCTGCCTGTGGGGGTCTGAAGGTCACATCTGGTGGAGTAGACTGCTCAGAGCTGTGGAGGTGAAGCCTGCAGTGCTTATCAATTTATTTGAAAAGAAAACAAGATAGCCCTAGTGTATAGAGAATTAACAATCTGTGTGAGGACGGTGGGGAACAATTACTAGTTTATTTTACTATATTGACTCTTTTGCAGGGTAGGTGTAGGTCTGGATGATACTGTTTTGTGGCTTTATGAATTGGTTGAAACTCACTTTTTAGGCACCTCTAACAGTCTCTCATGGGTTTGCATGTGAATATGCCTTGAGAGTCACATTCCTGCATTTCAACTTGGTGTTCCTTTTTGGGGTAGAGACCGTACTATTTAGCGTCATAAACTCCTCTTTTTCATGGGATTTGCCCCGAGCTGTGATGCTGAATCCACGTTGACAGCTGGGTGCCTGACCCACTGAAGCATTTGGGTTTTTATAAAGGATGGTATTAGGAGGGCCGTAGAAGTGGATGATCTAGGGCTCCATTAAAAACCAAATGAAGTGGGGTTTAATTTATCCTGCTGTGTTCTCCTAAGGGTCTTTTATCCCCCTACTTGTAGCTAAAACCGATAAAGCCTTCAAGGCTTTTCTGGATGCCCGGAATCCCACCAAGCAGCATTCCTCCACCCTGGAGTCCTACCTCATCAAGCCGGTTCAGAGGGTGCTCAAGTACCCTCTGCTGCTCAAGGAGCTCGTGTCGCTGACGGACCACGAGAGCGAGGAGCACTATCACCTGACAGGTGAGAAAACAGGCTGCAGATGGGCCGTGACTGCCACCACCCGCTGAGCCTACGAGGCCCCACTTCTCTTCCCTGCTTCGCTTCCCGGTCTCAGACTTGCCTCAGTACTACAGTTCTTAAGCTTAGATATAATTTTAGTATGTGAAAATAGCGAGGTACATGGCCATCCCTTTAGATGGACAGAATACTGGGGCAAAATTATGTCATAAGGGGAGCCCTAAGCCCCTCTGGAGGGTTGATTCCGTTTTCATTTTTCAAAGAACGTATTTGAGCTCAGAGAGATGAAATCCGTTCCTTTGGGTCTCTTGGTTAGCAAAACAGCGCTGCCTGAACCAAAAATGGGGCCTATTTCCCTGCTGCTTGGGGAGGATTCGTGTTGCCTGCTGCCTGGCGCTGCTGCTCAGATCCGGTGGGTGGGGCGCCACCTTGTGGGGATTTCGGAGCAGAGCCCGGCTCCCAGCCAGCTCCCAGCCACAGGTTCTGCTCTAACAGCAGGTGCTCAGGTGTCTTCTTCTGCAACCTCAGAAATCACTGGCCTAAGATGCGATTTGTCTAACACACGAAGCCCCTCAATTTGATAGTAAGTAGAGGATCCCTTAAAGGGATGCTGTGTTTGCATCAGAGAGAAATCGTGATTTGTTCTCCGCATATGAAAACTAGGTGGTCTACCTGTAATAAGATACCTGGGTAGAGTAACAAATGTATTAGTAAACATTCGTAGTACTGAATGATAGACGCTGAAAAGAATGTCAGTTAAACTGGCTCTTTTTCTATGACAAGCATACTTTTGTATCGTAAGTAACAAAGACAAATTTTTTTTACATGGAAGTTAAATTCTACAAGGAAATGATACAAATTATGATTAGTATTCAAATAATGTGAAAAGATCCTTTTTCATGAAGATGATGTTTAAATGGGTTTAAATGTTAAAAATTGCCTTCCAAACTTGCCTCCAAACTGAATTAAAATACTGAATCAGGAGAATAAAATATGAAAAATACTAAATTTATAGGTAACCTGAAATTTTGCTTTTTGACTTTGACAAAGTCATTTTGTCCCTCACATGCCCAAGTAGAAGGTTCTAAATAAGCACCGTGTATAAATGCAGACAGTTGCTTTGGTCAGTAGGGGCATTTACAGACATGAGTTAAGTTCTTGCTAACAAACTGTTGTAGTTCACAATTCCAGTCATTGGCCTGGGAGCAGAGGCAGAATTTATGGGGAGGTACCCAATAGCCAGTCAGTCTTGGGTTTCAGTTTTGGCTCTACTCCTTATTTTTCTCTTTAGAAGTCTGGCAAAATACTTAATCCCTCTGCACCTCAGTTTCCTCATCTGTGAAGTGGGATTGATTACCGCTCCTACAATCTTTGAGTTACTGTGGGGATGAAATGAGATGATTAACATAAAGCACGCGTTATAGTACTTGCCAAATAGGTGCTCGATCAGCATTAGCTGTTATTAGTGATACTTTTTACCTGTGTTTTGCCTCATTTCAAAGAGAACTGGAGGTGGGAGATTGTTCTACTGTTCTTCATTATAATGACTGGATTACAGTGGGCTGTGTGAGCCACACCTGAGTAATGCTTCTTTTAGTAAGAACTGGTCTTGAATCCTGGCTTGAATCTTGAGTTTTTTCATTACTGCTTTTGGTAGGACTTAAACAAAATTTATAAAAATGATTTCATATTTTTCAGAAGCACTAAAGGCAATGGAAAAAGTAGCAAGCCACATCAATGAGATGCAAAAGATCTACGAGGATTACGGGACCGTGTTTGACCAGCTAGTGGCAGAGCAGAGTGGAACAGAGAAGGAGGTCAGTGGGACTTCTGGATTCTGGGAGGCTTAAATGCATTTGTTCACTGCATCTGTAGGTGATCTCCAAACTAGGCCACCCTGTTCGGGCTCTCCTACGGGAGAATATGCCTAAAATTTTTTTCTTTTTGATCTTAGTGCTTGCAATAAACCATGCTATTTAAATATAAAGGGAACAGAAAACTCATTGTAGTGGTTTAAGAATGTAACCTTATGTCACGTTAACATTGCACAAAAGAAAACAAGAAATATCATTAAGCTTATATCCCTGCCTCTTCTTCCCTTTCCATGGGACGTGAGGCAAGACTCGTCTCAGAGGTGGGCTCATACATGGAGAACTCGAGCTGACAGGGGAGGAAGTGGGAGCCAGCAGGTAGAGAGAACCTGATATCTAATACGGGCGGCTACCTCCTTACTCACAGAACTAGTTGAAGTGGAATTTGACAATTTCTGTATGTTTCTTTTCTGGTTGATTAGTAAATTAGAATCTTGAGCTTTTAAAGATTTTATTTATTTATTTATTTATTTATTTATTTATTTATTTATTTATTTGACAGAGAGAGAGATCACAAGTAGGCAGAGAGGCAGGCAGAGAGAGAGGGGGAAGCAGGCTCCCCGCTGAGCAGAGAGCCCGATGCGGGGCTCGATCCCAGGACCCTGAGATCATGACCTGAGCTGAAGGCAGAGGCTTTAACCCACTGAGCCAATCAGGCACCCCGAATCTTGAGCTTTTAAAGTCTACATGTAAGATCAGAGTTTCCTATTGCAGATGCCTTTTGTTCATGGTCATAATCTAAAAATAGATATAAAACCTAAAAAAAAAAAAAAAAGTCTACATATAAGAAAACATAGTTTCAGTAGAGAAGGCAAGAACAGAAAACAACTGGAGTTAAATTTTTGTTACAGTCAGTTTCAGTGTTGGTCCTTTTTTCTTTGCAGGCCTAGTATAGTTTATGGGTGGGGTGGTGAATGTGCTAGAGACCCTGAGGTCAATATTAATGAAGACACTTTGGATGGACCTCAATATCCATTTACATATAATGTGTGCACTGAACCAAAGTGCCGTTCTCTTTATGTTTTTATTCAAAGTTTGATGCTTTGCTCATATTTTCAAAACCTATACTATTTAAAGGCTCTATGTTTATGGGGGCCATAAAAATCATATTGAATATACTTGGACTCCCCATATATGCATATGTGATTCACTGTCCAACGTGAGACAACCTACGCCTGGGGCCTCCATGTCTTTATCTCCCGTTTTTATGATACAGGTAACAGAACTTTCCATGGGGGAGCTTCTGATGCACTCTGCAGTTTCCTGGTTGAATCCATTTCTGTCTCTAGGAAAAGCCAGAAAGGACCTTGAACTCACGGTGTTTGGTGAGTATCCCATTTGGAAAGCATGTAAACTTAAAAAAGGCTGGTGAAAATGAAGAGCTTTCTAGACCCAGCAGTCCAGCTACCTCCTGACGTTCAGAAGGAGTTAGAACCATCGCTGTAATGGCTTTTGACTTTAACGGAGCCAGCCTCCAACTATTTAAACTGCTGTCGCTCTGCGTGCTCATTATCCTGTTCTCTCTTCTGCTGGCCTTAGTGGTTCTGGCCTAGTGCTAGAGGAACAGATCTCCTGAGGCTATTTTGAAACCTGCTGTCTTAATTGTTTGCTGCATTTCAAAATGTCTTAATTCTCACTGAAACCGATTATAGACAGTGTATTCTCACTGAGATGAACACCCTGTCCTCAAATTTCAATAAAACAAAACAAGGATTTTTTTAAAAAATCACCAAGATATCTCCTTCAGATGATCGCTTTTAAATAAGTAGGTATTTCGGCATCACTGGCCATAGGATCGGAGGGAGAGTACCATTTCTTTCCCCCTGTGCCGGTATAGGCGGACCTTGGAGCTTCATAAGTTTAAAGAACTTTGTTCTATTAAAACATTTTAAGCCTTAGTTCAACCTTGGAAGAAAGTTTGTACAAAATAATGAGAGACTTTTCTTTTTCTTTTCCTTTCTTTAGTTTTTAAGAGAGCTGTCATATTGGTTTATAAAGAAAACTGCAAACTGAAAAAGAAATTGGTAAGACAAGAAGTACATTTAATGAAAGCTACCTCTTCAGGGCTCTGTCCTCCTGAGAAGCCCGCTCAGCACCCAGGCCTCACTGGACTAATGGGACTTATTCCTGGGGCGACTCGCCAAACCAGATCCTCGGGCTATTTCTTATTCTCCCCACAAACAATGGCTGTTTTTTTTTTTTTTTTTAACAATGGCTGTTTTGAAAGCAGATTTAGACAAATACCCGTGCTGGGCCCTACACAGAAAATCAGCTTCCATATTCCTGAAAATGACCCATGTTTGCTCCATACACATAAGAGACTACATAACTTTTGGTTTTTTTCAAACTTTTACCTTAATTCAAAAAAAAAAAAAAGAAAGAAAAAGCTTAGCTGTGGATCCCATAAGCCCTCAGAGTGATTACTGTTCTGAGGTAATGAGGACACAGGCCTGGTTGTCATTCTTGCTTGGTGTCTAGCCGTCTGCTCCCCAGACCACGGCGCTCTGCTGTGACACCCCTCCCCCTCCGGCTGAGCTCTCCGAGAACTGGGAGCGAACCTGCAGCCTGGCCACTCACACAGCTGTAAGGAGCCTCGCACACGGGGAGGACTTCAAGTTTCCATCCCCTGGGCTTGCTCTAACACTTTTCTCGGGGGCTTTCCTGTTACAGCCCGCGAATTCCCGGCCTGCACACAGCTCTGCCGACTTGGACCCATTTAAATTTCGCTGGTTGATCCCCATATCCGCACTTCAAGTCAGACTGGGGAATACAGCAGGTAATTGTTTCGTGTGGTATGATGTCAGGAAAAAGCATTTTTTTTTTTTTTTAAGATTTATTTGTCAGAGAGAGCACAAGCAGGGGGAGTGGCAGGCAGAGGGAGAAACAGGCTCCCCACCGAACAAGAAGCCTGATGCAGGACTCGATCCCTGGACCCTGGGATCATGACCTGAGCTGAAGGCAGACGCTTAACCAACTGAGTGACCCAGGCGTGCCCAGGAACACATATTTTAATGGGACTTATTTGCATTGTGGAATAAAAAATTAGGAAAGAACCTTGGGAATAATTTTTGAGTTTTATTTGATAGGCAAAGAAAAGGACAAGAGTGGTGGTTTTGATTTTTTTTTTTTAAAGACTTTTAGAGAAAGTAAATGCCAAATTTGGCTTTTCTCTGTCAAATATCTCTCTTCATTGTTTCCTTATTTTCGCTGTCAGTGGTTTTCAACATTTTTTTCCTAATATCCTTGATACCCTAAAATTTGTTAAAGAAACAAAGGACCATAAACTTAAATTAAAAAAATTTTGATACACCAGAAAATTCCTTAAGATTAAACAATATTTTATGTGATATTAGAAAACAAAACTTCAACCTTGGAAAATTGTTCAGAGGTCCTTCTAGAATAACCATGTTCTGGTGACGATGCCTCTGGTGACAGAAAGGACCAACAGTCTAAGGCATGCAGTGATGCTCTGGGTCCCTGTTTTTTTGTTTGAAGTGCTTACGTTTCCTAAAACGGGACTGACTTTGGGCTGGCCTGTTTTACCTCGAGTACCTGAGCACATCCTACTGTTCCTTTCAAAGAATACAATGAATGGAATGGGGTTGACAAACAGGATCCATTTAACCTCTTTCCCAGAGAGGTGGAATCCACGGCTAGGGAGAAAGCACATTGAGATGGATGGAAAACTACCAGGAAACGCGGAAAGTAACTAAAAAGTATTTAACTTTTGTTAAGTATTTGTGAAAGTCATACATAGAATGAGGCACAGAAGAAAATGATGAGACTCAGCACAAGGAATATTTGACTAGAGTTTTGAACTTGACATCTTTGGCAAAATTGTAGACTCTTGTTTCCTTTTACACAGGGACAGAAAATAATTCTGTATGGGAACTGATCCATACGAAGTCAGAAATAGAAGGACGGCCAGAAACCATCTTCCAACTGTGCTGCAGGTATTACTGACTTCCAAAAATTAGAGCCAATGGGAAAAAGACAGAATTACGCTCTCTTAAAAATGAGAGTTTATTTTTAGTGCTCTCTTGAATTTTGATGACTTCAGGATCACACCCAGCCTCCCCCCAAATGGCAACTGTGTCTGTAAAATACATTGATTAAATATATATCCAAATCTTAGTGCTCAAAGGCGCTTCAAAAATGATCACTTCTCCTTTTGTAAGTGAGGAGACCAAGGTACACAGAGGCTGGGTGACTCGCTGTCAGTCTGTCCTGAGAGCAGTAATAGGACACATGAGGACCTGGGGATGTGGACATGAAGCACGATGACATGGGACATGACTGCTGTTTTCTCTGCCCACCGCCCCCCACCAGTGACAGTGAAAGCAAAACCAACATTGTCAAGGTGATTCGATCTATTCTGAGGGAGAACTTCAGGCGTCACATCAAGTGTGAATTACCGCTGGAGAAAACCTGTAAGGATCGCCTGGTACCCCTTAAGAACCGAGTTCCTGTTTCAGCCAAGTTAGGTGAGAGCTTTGTGTTTATTCAGGAAATCAGGAGCTTCCCCGTAAGGACATATGTGCTTGTAATACTGCAGTGAGTCATCACTTTATAAAGTACCGGGGGGAGCTCTGGAAGCCCTGAGCCAGACACCCGGACACAGAGTGGTATGTGAAGGTGGCGGCGACTTTATTTCCTTTTAAGAAACTTAAGGGACACCTTGGTGGCTCATTTGGTTAAGCATCTGCCTTCAGCTCAGGTCGTGATCACCGGGTCCTGGGACTGAGCCCCCCGTTAGGCTCCCTGCTCAGTGGGGAGCCTGCTTCTCCCTCTGCCGCTCGCCCTACTTGTGCTTTCTCCCCTCTCTCTGACAAATAAACAAGTAAACTCTTTAAAAAAAGAAACTTAAAATGCCTCTTGCTCGCACACCTTGTATAAACTATAACCACCCCCAACCGCAAGTCCTCATCTTACCACCAGCTGACACAGTCTCTTTACTGTCTATCTTCTCTCTTTCACCGAGATGTGCAGGACTCCCGGGGCTTAGCTTGGCTTCCTGCAGCACTCCCAGTGCTCAGAACAGCTCAAGGCATCTAGAAAGCCCATACTTGATGAATTAAGATCAATAAACCTTATATTCATTCTTACCCAATTAAGTCAGCAAGGAAACACTCCAAATCATACTTTCCTTAAACTTTTTCCCTGCTTTTAAAACTTCAGTTAACATTTTACATTTTCTACTTGTAAAATTTCAGCTTAAACCCTCTTTCTGTATTAACTGTTTTGTTAATATCTTTGGTCTTGTTTGTAGTATTTCAAATTATTTCTTTTCTCTTTGTTGGTCACAGTGTGACCTCTTCAAATTCACTGTACATTTTCTATTTTTTCTCTATTGCCCAAATAAGCTGTAACCATCAAAACTACTGTTATTACACACACACATCACAGCTGAGAGCTCCCCTCTTCCCTTCAACCTAAGAGAAAAGAATTAAACACACACAAATGATTAAATTATTCCTATTAAGTCTCTGAAATTTGGCTAGAAATTCCAGCAGAGAGAGTTCTCATGAGTGATGAAGGGCATTTTTCTACTTTTAATGGAGCAGCAAGGGAAATAAACAAGGTGAGAAGGTAGGTGTAGAAATATGGTATAATCTTGGTTGTCCAATTTCAAAATACTTGAGTGAAAGAAAGGGGCCTAGATTTTATTAGTAACTAAGAATCCTAGCCATTGTAATAGTTTATAGCTTGTTGTTCTATCTAAACAATTAAGCTCTGGTAATAGGTCATCTAGAAACTCCAAATCATCCAACATAAAATTTCAAATAAACCTAAGTAAAAAATTTCCACACTTGGAGTATCTGTGAGGTTTTTTTTTTTTTTTTTTTTTTTTGCCCAAGTCCCAGGATAGTTGGTAACAGAAGTGAGATGATGAAATCTTAATTAAGATGTTACTTCTTATAACGTACATTGCAAATGTTAGGCATCGTGGAGTCTGTTTCTCGATCACGAGGGGAAACGCACTTTTCTCATTGCAGCCTCCTCCAGGTCCTTAAAAGTCCTCAAGAATTCCTCTAGCAGCGAGTGGCCTGGCGAGCCCGGCAAGGGCGGCAGCTCCCTGGACTCCGATGAGGGCAGCCTGAGCAGCAGCACGCAGAGCAGCGGCTGCCCCCCGGGCGGGGGCCAGCACGACTCCCTGCAGCAGCCCCCGCCAGGCCTGGCGCATCTGTCAGACAGTCTCATCAAAGAGAGTGACATTCTGAGCGACGAGGACGACGACTACCATCAGACTGCCAAACAGGGCAGCCCTACCAAAGACATTGAAATTCAGTTCCAGAGACTGCGGATCTCCGACGCCCCCGATGCCAAGCCAGCCGAGGAGCAGCCTGGCCCCGAGGGCCGGCCGAAGGGGGAGCAGCCCAAGCTGGTGCGGGGGCACTTCTGCGCCATTAAACGGAAAGCGAACAGCACCAAACGGGACAGGGGAACTTTGCTGAAGGCACAGACTCGTCATCAGTCCCTTGACAGTCAATCTGAAAATGCCAACCTTGATCTCAGTTCTGTTCTGCAGCGAGAGTTCAGTGTCCAGAGCTTAACGTCGGTGGTCAGCGAGGAGTGTTTTTATGAAACAGAGAGCCACGGGAAGTTGTAGTGCGATTTCAGTCCAGAGGTGGGCTCCGTTGCTCGTTTCGCTTTTAAACTGGTGGCCAAGTGGAAACTGCAAAAAAACTACTCATTATTGGGTTTTGTGCAGCATACATTTTCCCACAAAACAGTTGTAAAGATTTAAGTTATTTTAATTTATTGTAGATCAGAAAACTAGATTAAACTGATCAGAATCTGTAAGAATCTGTAAATTAGTTTATATCCCTTTTGAGCAGGTATCAAAATGATTTAGGATCCTTAAAATTGCAATCTATTTTAATTTATGTGGAAAAAGTAAGATGGGGAGTTGTGATTAATAGTTTTTAAAAGGTAATTTTTTTTTTCCCAATCCTCCGGGCATTTTCTTTGAGCTGTTAGTTTTTGCTTTATTTAAAGCATATTTATTTTAACGTGGGTGAGGGGCACAATGTGCAGATATTTCATTTTTGTAAGGTTGTAACAGAGGCTGTTTATACTGAACATGTCATATCTATGCAGCATATATATTAAAAGAGAGCTTGTACTGTATCTTATTTGATTATATTTATTTTCTCTACCAAACTGTTCAGTAAAAGGGAACTAAGTCACATCTGGTAATGGTATTTTTATTGTCCTTCTGTCGAAGACAGCAGAGCACATACCGGAGCAGCTCAGCACCGTGGAAAGCAACATCTGGCATGCTGTTACAGTCTGTGTTTCTCCTTGTCAGCCTCTTTTTCCTGATTTTTGCTTTTATTTTGTTTGAGTTCTTCTCTGAAATTATAAGCAAAGAGGTGTGGGTCTCCATCACACATTTTTCGGTATACGTCACACAGGCTCTTAAAATGTGAAAGAGACAGCTGGCTCGGTCGAAGCGTGGGGTCCACGCCTGCCAACTCTAACAGTCTTCCAGTGCTTTCCACGCGCTGAACTTCAGGGAATAACATTCTGAGAAGAGAAAATAATCACAATTTTACTTAAGGAATTCTGTGAATCATGATGCGTTCTTCTACTCTCATTTGAAAATGACATTGTTTTGACAACTGACAAGTGGAGGGAGTGGAGGCGGCGGCTGGAGTGACCTCGGGGCCCCAAGCCAATGGAGAAGGATCCTGATTGTGCCACCAGGCAACAGGTTACAAAGGACCACTGAAGCCAGAGCTCATCTGACCTGTGAGGTGTGTCCACAGGGGAAAATATCTTCCAAAGCTCAATCAATACAAGTACCTTTAAGGTAAGTTTAAAGAAACATCTACTCAGTTGTATTCTTATCGAAATGTTTGATTTGCCTCATATTTAAATATGAAACCTGTCTTATTTCTTGATTCTCTTAGTTTTTGTGACTGGTCACCCCCAAGGAATGACCTCTTTACAAAGTTTAAAAACAGGTGACGTGAAAATGCAAACAGTTCCCTTTTTTAGATTTAACTTGCAGCATTTTTACAACTGGTTTGAAGTATATATTTTAAATTTCATTTAACCAAGCAGATCACGGTTTTAAAATGAGTAACAAAGCTGACTGATTGAAAGGCTGCAAAGCTACACCTAGATTTTCTTTTCTCAATAGTTGGGGGATCTAGTGAGCGCAGAGGTCATGACCAATGGAGATGGAGTTTTTCTTCCAGGCTGCTGGTCCTCTCAGTAAGGAACTGCACTGCACGATCCCTATGGTGTCGGGCGAGCGGACTGTGATCTCGGAGTTCAGCTTCATGGCAAGGGGGGGACCACTGTGTGGGTGCATGTGACGGAAGGACACCAACGGGTCAAAGCGGGACACGCTATTTGGGGTCCCTCTCTGCACAAAGGACTGTGTATAGGAGACGAAGGGGCCCATCACGTAGGTTGGAAACACCGGGGCCAGCTCTGAGGCCCATTCCAGGATTTCTAAAAGTAGAATGTACTTTTTGTGATTTTTTTTTCCCCCTCCATGAATCAGGGCCATCGTGTACCGCTGTGCAAGTCACACCCTGCGTGCAGAGTGAGCGTGAGCTCAAATCCAGCTTGGGTTCTCCTCGTCAAAATAGCGCACGTCCTGCTCAGGCTTGCGGCTTCGCAGGGGTGGTAATGTAAGGCCACCCTTCTAACCAGCACCAAGACAGCCGGTGGCATCTGTCACTGACTGCTCCTGAAGCCTCTGCTCGAGTATAAATCCAACAAATGGCAAGACAAGGATTTAACATCAGTCAGCTCAAATCCTCAAGAATGACTTCTGTGGGCTGCAGGGGTTTCAGGAGGCAGCTGCTCAGCTGTACCTGAAATAATTCCATGTGCTTAGAGGACACTTCATAGAACCAGAGAAAGAGCCAAGAGATGGGGCTTTTATATAAAGGGGAGGTGGGATCAGAAAATGAGAAATGTGCGCCTAGGAAGCCAGGTGCCTTTAAGCAGCTAAAATTTGGCTATCGTTAGATGGCGGCCTTTTAAAAACACGTATCACACGCTGCTTCCTGCCTTACTTGGGCCTAATGAAACATTTTCTTGGCCGTCAATGGGTGGAAAATATCACTGAGGTCATGTCAGGGCTTCGAGGTGCGTGGACTCTACAGCCCCACGTTCTGCCTGGGTTTCCAGACGGTGGCCGTGCGCAGAGCAGGAAGCACAGAACAAAGGCACTCCCCGTCACGTCAGACACGCTCGTGTGAAGACCTCGTGACGTCATGCTGGCTGTTTCAACATCATTCCTGCTTCCCGGTTCTAAGTGTGTCCTTAAAAGAGACACAGCAACTTGGTGGAAAGAGAGCACTCAAAAAAAACTCGGTGTGGGGCGCCTGGGTGGCTCGGTCGGTTAAACGTCTGCCTTCAGCTCAGGTCATGATCCCGGGGTCCTAGAATTGAGCCCCGTGTGGGCTCCCTGCTCGCGGGGAGCCTGCTTCTCCCTTGGCC
This sequence comes from Potos flavus, assembly GCA_028534135.1. Lineage (NCBI taxonomy): Eukaryota > Metazoa > Chordata > Mammalia > Carnivora > Procyonidae > Potos > Potos flavus. The sequence continues at coordinate 9,922,154 of CM052886.1, read as the reverse complement.
CCTCCTCCCTGCTCATTCTCTCTCTCAAACAAAATCTTGAGAAAAAAAAGCCCAACTCACTGCGATAATATATTATTTGGCCTTTGCCCCAGGTTCCTGACACAGTTTCTAAATCTTTTAAAATTTCCTGATAAGGGGTGATAGGGGCATTTTTTTGTTATGCCTAATAAAACCCCTTTCAACCATACCTGAGTTTGTGCTAATGAGATAACTCTTGGTGGGTCCCTAGATAGCTTTAGGATGGGGACAACTGTCAAAGGAACTAACTCTGTGATCAGAGGGTTGGAACTCCACTTCCCTCCAGGCCTTTAGGAGAAGCAGGGGGCTGAAGACTGAGCTCAATCACCAGTGGCCAGTAATTTAGTCAACTGCCTACCGGACCCTCCATAGAGACCCTTAAATGATGGGTTCAGAGCGCTCCCAGGCTGGTGAAAACAATGAGGTGCTGGGAGGGCGAGGAGCCCAGAGGGCACAGAAGCCCCGCACCTCTTCCGTTTGGCTGTTCCTGAGGTATATTCTTTATAATAACTTGATAAATGAAAACATTTTCTTGAGTTCTGTGAGCTCTTCTAGCAAAATAGTGACCCTAAAGTGGCATGGGGTGGGGAGAGGGGGTCACAGAAATGTAAGCGGTAACACTTGTGCCTAGCTTCTCCAGTGGGAGCAGTCTGGTGGCCCCTGAACCCCTAACCTATGGGCTCTGTGCCCCTCCAGGTGGTTAATGTCATACTTGAATGGACCCGGAGGGCTTGTTGGTGCTGGAAGAACCACCACACGACGGGGTCACAAGTGTTGAGCGTAAGAACAGTTCGAACGGTCCGCCCTGAGCACTCGGGGTCACTCTCAGCCGCGCGAGTGTGTTTGTCGGTTGTCCTGACGCTAAAGCGAAACCTGCTGGCGGCCTCTGAGCTTAAAGCAGGGCTTTGCCTCCCCCCGGGGCGCTCAAGGTTTGTTCACCTCAGGATCTGAATGGCAAGTGACACTTACAGGTAGCATGAGGAATCCTAAAAACAAGGTTTTTAACCTTTAAAAGTGCTTAAGGATTTTAGAAAGGGTGCCAGTGAGAGGCAGAGAAGGCGTTCTCACCCAAGCCCCCGGTAGCAGTATTTCCTCCGGAACTGAAATGCGTTCTGAACGACCTTCTCCACCAGCTTGAAGGGCTGCTCGATCCCGGGCCGCACCAGCGGGGTGAAGTGCACCACGCCCACGTCCACCTTCGTCGCGAACAAACATGTATCATTTTGTGGCATGGTGGAACATGACTAAACAATTCGTCTTTGTCAAACACAGGCGGACGGGTTGTGGACCGTGTGGTTCTCATAAGCAAACCCTTCCGTACACTCCGGCTTCATCCCCTGCAGGCCGGTAAGCTGCCACACTTGGCCTTGAGCGGACTCACAGCCATCCCAGCTGCGTCTGCTCTGTAATGACCTCCACCAGACCTGTGCTGGATGATCACTTAATTTTATAATGTAGTTTTACAATGGCCTTTAAGATCAATCCAAGTAATCATTAAAGTCAGTAGGCAGCTAAGAGATAGCTTTAGAGTATTTTATTTAGCGTTGGAATGCATAAAAAATAAGCTACAGTAGCAGTTCTGGCTAAACGGCTAGGCTTCCAAACACAGAAGAGAAGGCAGATGGCCCCCCAGGGACCACTTAGTGCTGAACTCCCCAGAAAGGGAATCAATTAGGACACCACTTATTTTGGGTAGACACACTGATTAATCAGCCGGACCGAATTCATGACTGTCATCTGCACGGCCACATCACTTTCTGGGAGCAACCTGAAATGCCCCAGGAGGCCCAGGCAGGATGAAACAGAAAGTGGAAACCCCCCGAAATGTCACTGTGTGAGTGGTGAACTAGCACCAGCAGTCGAGATTCTTTAATTATCAGAAAATAAAACTTTGCAGGCATATCTGTTAAGAGATTTATACGCTGTCTTAGTCTAAAAATGGACTCATGGTAATTCACAAGTCTATATTCAAAATAACAAAGGAATAGTATTGAAAGTAAAGACAAAGGAGAAACGAGTCAAAGCAGTTATACACAAAACGCCAGACAGAGACCATGGTCTAATGAATGGGAAGTCTTCATAATTTACAAAAGCCTTAGTCTCTAAGGAATTGTTAAATTTGCTACTTAGAACATCACACAGACTCTGCAAAGGCTAAGTTAGTACAGCAACTGATGAAGTAGGGGTTGCACCACTGCTTTTCAGAAGGAATTCATTCCATTTTTTAAATTCCACAAGGGTTATCTTGTTCTCTTGGGAGGCCTTGCTTCTAAAAATCCTTGTGGCTATAAAACTCCTTAAAATCAGCCTGTCATACATGAGAATGGGAGTGTGTTCAGTTTCTTGATTTTAGGGTGTTGGAAGAGTACTTGCGTATGATGTGTGGGCAAGCAAAGAAAATGAAGACATGCCTAGAACCAGGGGGCCTGCACAGGCTTTTGAGGAGGAGCCAGTGGTGTTTCTCCTGCTGCCTTGACTTACCCTTTCCTCGAACAGTCACTGATCCTGTCCCGAATGTTTCAGGTTAGCTACAGCGCACCTACGGGACAACTAGAGGAGGCCCATGGTAAGCACGCTGAGGACGGCCTCGGCAGGAGAGTGAAAACCGCCAGCAGAGAGACCCTTCCACACACACTCCCTGAAATATCCATCAGCCTCCAGGTTACTTTGGTGGAATAGTAGTTATTACACTTCAGAGAGTGACTATCTGTAATGTTAAATGTTCTCATTAAATTTTAATAGTTTTTCAAATTGGGTTCTATGTGTTGCTTAATCAGTGTCTCCAAATTCAGTAACCAGTACTTCTATAGGAAATGAAGTGCTGGGTTAAAAGGCCAGGACTTTCTGTAGACTGGCACAAACCACCACCAGGGACCAGGGTCCAGGGGGTCTAGGAGAGGTACCGAGGAGGATAAGGTGGCCTCGGGGTTTAGGTGGAGTGGACAGGAGCACTGCAGTCAACGGAAGAAAATACGGCTTCAACTGAAAGCATTTCTGTGATGGGAAGAAGAGCTACTGTGTGTGGAGGACGGTGGAAGAAGCCGCCCCAGATAAACTATAATGACTTTAAATGTCAAAGACTCTGCTCACAAACTCTGAAACATCTATCCCTGCCTTTCCTCCTATTGATCTGGAACACAGGCGTGAACCCAGATGTCCAGGAAGGTTCTAGGCCTCACCCTGCCCCGTCGCTCTACACCTATCCATGCCACTTCCCCCATCGGAGCCCACTGGCATCCCGTCCCTGTCCCCTACTCTGCCGGCCGCCGGGATTCAACTCCTCCAAGCCTTCTCCACCAGTTCTTCCCCTTTACAGTCAGTTCGGACGGACTTCTTCCCAGGCACCTGGTATGATCCAGCAGCCGGCCCTTCTCCGGGGAAACTCATCTTTTAGCAAAATAGCAGATACAGTTTGCGCCCCAGCCAAGCCCAGCCCATGAAGTATTACACAAACTCTCTATAATGTTCGAATATTATCAAGGACAAAGGCACAAATACAGGGTTACATTGTCCTTCCAGTACAGAAACGGTCACTTCCAGCTGCTTTGGATTTTCAACTTTGGCCTCTTCTTCATTTGCCTGATTTTGTTCCTTTGAGATAAGGTTGGTGTTTTTGCAAATACAGGAAATGTCTCACATTTGCTTTAGATAAAGTTTTTTAGGCCCTGCACAAATATGGCAGTACCCTATGTTAACTGTAGCAGCCTTCTAAAGTTTGAATGTAATTTTGTTACCCAGTTAAGTTGGCTACAGTGTATCCCAGCTACAAGAGAATACCCACTCACAATCCAATAGAGTTCCTATTCAGTGGAGGACCCTGAGAAACTCAGTGTGAAATGGCTATTCCAGCAGTGTGTCCTGCTTCTCTGGGAAACCTCCTGTACTCTTCTCTACTCCTGCCTCCAAAAGCACTTTTCAGAGTTACTCTGAATGATGGAGCCCATTTTCTCTCGAAATACAGGAAAGCTGCTTGGTAACTAGGGTAACAGATACAAAAATGCTTTTTTACTTATAATTGAATGCTTATTTAAAAATTGAAACCATTATTTTTGCTTCCCTGAATTTTAACTCTATTAAAGGGTTTCCTTACCAAAAAAGAAGTCAGCATATAGGCACCAGATGCACTTAAAAATTCTATTTTAATGTTGTCAACCCCTTTCCAAACTCAAATTTGGTATACCCAAATGACCTACTAAAACTTCATATTAAAGGATTTATAGCGAATTTAAATATTTGCCTCTCAAATCCACTCTAATATCAATGCTGTGCCACGCTGAGATTATGTTTCTCAACACTGGCAGCCGTGGCTACAAAAGGCTGTAGGCAGCAGTTCCATTTTCCAGGCCAGCGTGTCTAGGGCATGACTGGTTATGAGCTCAGAGCAGCACTTTGGACTCATAAGAGACCTGGGATAAGAAGCTATTAAATCTCCAGCCTTAGATACTGCCAACTCAGATCCCCAGTCAACGTGAGAATAGAGAACGCTGAAGAATGGGCAGTCAGTTCCTGACCGAGAACCGTAATATGCCAAAGAGCTAAATAACCACCCCTGTGAAGAGACACAGGCACAACAGGAGCCACAAGCAAGAAAGGGTCTTCAACACTTCCCTTGGCATTTAACGCCATTAAAGGACAATCCCGTGGAAGGACAAATCATTAGGAAGCTACAGTTTATAATTAGCTGAACTGAAACCATAACCGGGAAAGCAAGGTGAGCGCTGGGGCATGCCTGGGTCCCGCACCCACCAGAGTCTCACTCTTCGGGTGCCCAGACCGAGCTAATGACAGAGTCCGGTTACTACTGCCCTGGATACGAGTAACAGCGGCAAGTCACTGCTGCCTGGGGTACTCGAATTGCACGTTTTGTAGAAAAACAATCACAAATATGAATGTACATCAAATTTCCTATAACTGGTTTATTCTGCCTGTAATCTTTGTCCTAAGCCCAACTTAAGGACAGATTTCAGTTTTAAAACCTTAAAATGCAAATACTTTAATAGCATCTCATACGTAGTCAACATGGGCTAACACACTGTTCATACCTACACATCTTTCTTTAAAGTTTAGAATTTGTGTTTCCAATAGCAATATTAATTTCTCCAGAAGTTCTAACCCCACCTTTTCTCTCTCCTATAGACTTTTGAATGGTTTTTCTCTCTTTCCTCCTCAGAATCACGAAACAGTCACAGTACTTCCCCCTCAGAGAATAAGTATGTAAGAGAATAGGAACGGCAGTGAGCTGAGGGCACGATGAGGAATAAGCCTGAGAGGCCCACAATGAGGGGAGCAGACGGAGAGAGAAAGCATTTTACTGTGTAAATTATGCATGTAAATGTATGCATATAAGTAAATGTATGCATGTATGCATGCATGTATGTAAAGTATGCCCATTAGTAACAACAGCAGCACATTGAGTCAGAGTGCCTGGGCCCCAAGACAGGGAAACAATTTCAGGAAGGTGAATGCTTAATTCTAAACAAAGCACAAGAGGGACACGAACTATCCAACATCAGATTAGAGTTCTCGGTTATATTTAACCTGGACTTCCTGGACGATCACTAAAACCATGACCTTCCCCATAAACCATGACTTTGGTGTTTGTGAAAGAGCAGCAGGTGGAGGTGTCCTGCTCCTGCTGGGGCCACAGGTGGTAGCACCGTGGGCAATCGGGAGGCCCAGCCTCTGCTTTCGCAGGCCCAGAGAGACTCCAGCACCTCAGACGATCCGTTCCCCAGGGAGACTTTCAATCTAGGCAGACTCACAAGGCACTTAATTGATACTGCCGTGATGAAAAATATTAATATTAAAAGACTCATAAATGAACACAGATGCAAATATATTAACTCGTAAGGAGCCGTAATTGCCAGAGACTAGACACAAACTCAAGTTGCCTTGTCAGTACCTTCCTTTCCTATGCAAACTACCTACAAATGCAGCTCCATGCAGATTAGAAGACCTCGCAGCACCACGGAAGGGGAACAAGTATGCACAGACTGGCGGTGGTCATGGGCATGGAGCAGCTTGAGGGCCTGACTACTCTCGGGCACAAGCAGTGCTGCATTCTCCTCAACCACGTGCTATAAGCGCCCAGACCAGCGTGCCCTGGGCTGATGTACTTGTTCTTTAAATGTACTCATGCTGTCCTGCTCTTCTTGTTTCTGACTTGAAAGACATTCTGTCTTTTTAAAGGTGGATTCTATAGCTCCTCGATTACATCCTCTAAATGCTTATTTTACTATTTAACTCATGGAGGATCTGGGGGCGCCTTAGAGTCTTCCCTATGTTTAACCGGAGATAGAAAAATAGATAAGAAATAAGATGAAACAATATTAGAATAATTGGGATCCCAGAAGAAGGAGAGAGAGAGGGGTGGAAGGTATATTGGAGCAAATTATTGTAGAGAATTTCCCTAATTTGGCAAAGGGAACAAGCATTGAAATCCAGGAGGCAGAGAGAACCCCCCTCAAAATCAATAAAAATAGGTCCACACCCCATCATCTAACAGTAAAACTTACAAGTCTCAGTGACAAAGAGAAAATCCTGAAAGCAGCTTGGGACAAGAGGTCTGTAACATACAACAGTAGAAACATTAGATTGGCAGCAGACCTATCCACGGAGACCTGGCAGGCCAGAAAGGACTGGCATGATACATTCAGAGCACTAAACAAGAATCCAGCTATGCTGTCATTGAAAATAGAAGGAGAGATAAAAAAAACTTCCAGTACAAACAAAAACTAAAAGAATTTGCAAACACCACACCAGCCCTACAGGAAATACTGAAAGGGGTGGGTCCTCTAAGCAAAGAGAGAGCCTAAAAGGAACATAGACCAGAAAGGAAGAGAGACAATATTCAGTAACGGTCACCTTACAGGCAATACAATGGCACTAAATTCCTATCTTTCAATAGTTACCCTGAATGTAAATGGGCTAAATGCTCCAATCAAAAGACAGAGGGTATCAGAATCGATAAAAAAACAAGACCCATCGATATGCTCTCTACAAGAAACTCATTTTAGACCCAAAGACACCTCCAGATTTAAAGTGAGGGGGTGGAAAACAATTTACCATGCTAATGGACATCAAAAGCTGGGGTGGCAATCCTTATATCAGATAAATTAGATTTTAAGCCAAAGACTATAATAAGAGATGAAGAAGGATACTATATCATACTTAAAGGGTCTGTCCAACAAGAAGATCTAACAATTGTAAATATCTATGCCCCTAACATGGGAGCAGCCAATTATAAAAACCAATTAATAACAAAATCAAAGAAACACATCAACAATAATACAGTAATAGTAGGGGATTTTAACACACCCCCTTACTGAAATGGGTAGACTCTCTAAGCAAAAGATCAACAAGGAAATAAAGACTTAAATGACACACTGGACTAGATGGACATCACAGATATATTTAGAACATTCCATCCCAAAACAACAGAATATACATTCTTCTCTACTGCACATGGAACATTCTCCAGAATAGATCACATCCTGGGTCACAAATCAGGTCTCAACCGGTACCAAAAGATTGGGATCATTCCCTGAATATTTTCAGACCACAATGCTCTGAAACTAGAACTCAGTCACAAGAGGAAGGTTGGAAAGAACTCAAATACATAGAGGCTAAAGAGCATCCTACTAAAGAATGAATGGGTCAACCAGGAAATTAAAGAAGAATTTTAAAAATTCATGGAAACAAATGAAAATGAAAACACAACTGTTAAATCTTTGGGGCACAGCAAAGGCAGTCCTGAGAGGAAAGTATATAGCAATACAAGCCTTTCTCAAGAAACAAGGTCTCAAGTACACAACCTAACCCTACACCTAAAGGAGC
>CM052886.1:9705069-9913800 GCA_028534135.1 Potos flavus | reverse complement strand
TCTCAAGAAACAAGGTCTCAAGTACACAACCTAACCCTACACCTAAAGGAGCTGGAGAAAGAACAGCAAAGAAAGCCTAAACCCAGCAGGAGAAAAGAAATAATAAAGATCAGAGCAGAAATCAATGAAATAGAAACCAAAAGAACAGTAGAACAAATCAACGAAACCAGGAGCTGGTTTTTTTAAAGAATTAATAAGAGTGATAAACCCCTGGCCAGACTTATCAAAAAGAAAAGAGAAAGGACCCAAATTAATAAAATCATGAATGAAAGAGGAGAGATCACAACCAACACCAAAGAAATACAAACGATTATAAGAACATATTATGAACAACTATACACCAGCAAATTTGACAATCTTAAGAAATGGATGCATTCCTAGAGACATATAAACTACCAAAACTGAACCAGGAAGAAATAGAAAACCTGAACAGACCCATAACCAGTAAAGAGATGGAAGCAGTCATCAAAAATCTCCCAAGAAACAAGAGCCCAGGGGCAGACGGCTTCCCAGGGGAGTTCTACCAAACATTTAAAGAAGAATTAATACCTATTCTCCTGAAACTGGTCCAAAAAATAGAAATGGAAGGAAAACTTCCAAACTCATTTTATGAGGCCAGCGTTACCTTGATCCCAGAACCAGACAGAGACCCCATCAAAAAGGAGAATTACAGACCAATATCCCTGATGAACACAGATGTAAAAATTCTCACCAAAATACTAGCCAATAGGATCCAACAGTACATTAAAAGGATTATTCACCACGACCAAGTGGGATTTATTCCTGGGCTGCAAGGTTGGTTCAACATCCGCAAATCAATCAATGTGATACAGTACATTAATAAAAGAACAAACAAGAACCATATGATACTCTCAACAAATGGTGAAAAAGCATTTGACAAAGTACAGCATCCTTTCTTGATCAAAACTCTTCACAGTGTAGGCATAGAGGGTACATACCTCAATATCATCAAAGCCATCTATGAAAAACCTACGGTGTATATCATTCTCAATGGGGAAAAACTGAGAGCTTTTCCCCTAAGGTCAGGAACACTGCAGAGATGTCCACTATCACCACTGCTATTCAACATAGTACTCGAAGTCCTAGCCTCAGCAATCAGACACCCAAAAGAAATAGAAGGCATCCGATTCAGCAAAGAAGTCAAACTCTCACTCTTGCAGATGATATGATACTTTATGTGGAAAACCCAATAGACTCCACTCCAAAACTGCTAGAACTCATACAGGAATTCAGTAAAGTGTCAGGATATTAAATCAATGCACAGAAATCAGTTGCATTTCTATATACCAACAGCAAGACAGAAGAAAGAGAAATTAAGGAGTCGATCCCATTTACAATTGCACCCAAATCCATAAGATACCTAGGAATAAACCTAACCAAAGAGGCAAAGAATCTGTACCCAGAAAACTATAAAGTACTCATGAAAGAAATGGAGGAAGACACAAAGAAATGGAAAAACGTTCCCAGCTCATGGATTGGAAGAACAAATACTGTGAAAATGTCTATGCTACCTAAAGCAATCTACACATTTAATGCAATCCCTATCAAAATACCATCAATTTTTTTCAAAGAAATGGAACAAATAATCCTAAAATTTATATAGAACCAGAAAAGACCTCGAATAGCCAGAGGAATGTTGAAAAAGAAAACCAAAGTTGGTGGCATCACAATTCCAGACTTCAAGCTCTATTACAAGGCTGTAATCACCAAGACAGTATGGTACTGGCATAAAGACAGACACATAGATCAATGGAACAGAATAGAGAACCCAGAAATGGACCCTCAACTCTATGGTCAACTAATCTTCAACAGAGCAGAACAGAATGTCCAACGGAAAAAAGACAGTCTCTTCAACAAATGGTGTTGAGAAAATTGGACAGCCACATGCAGAAGAATGAAACTGGATCATTTCCTTACACCACACACAAAAATAGAGTCAAAATGGATGAAGGACCTCAATGTGAGACAGGAATCCATCAAAATCCTTGAGGAGAACATAGGTAGCAATCTCTTTGACCTCAGATGCAGCAACTTCTTCCTAGAAACATCGCCAAAGGCAAGGGAAGCAAGGGCAAAAATGAACTATTGGGACTTCATCAAGATCAAAAGCTTTTGCACAGCAAAGGAAACAGTCAACAAAACCAAGAGACAACTGGCAGAATGGGAGAAGATATTTGCAAAGGACATATCAGATAAAGGGCTAGTATCCAAAATCTATAAAGAACTTATCAAACTCAACACCCAAAGAACAAATAATCCAATCAAGAAATGGCACAAGACATGAACAGACATTTCGGCAAAGAAGACATCGAAATGGCCAACAGACACGTGAAAAAGTGCTCAACATCACTCGGCATCAGGGAAATACAAATCAAAACTACAGTGAGATACCAACTCACACCAGTCAGAATGGCTAAAATTAACAAGTCAGGAAACGACAGATGTTGGCAAGGATGCAGAGAAAGGGGAACCCTTCTACACTGTTGGTGGGAATGCACGCTGGTGCAGCCACTCTGGAAAACAGTATGGAGGTTCCTCAAAAAGTTGCAAATAGAAAAAAAAAAAAAGTTGAAAATAGAGCTACCATATGATCCAGCAATTGCACTACTGGGTATTTACCCTAATGACACAAATGTAGTGATCCAAAGGGGCACGTGCACCCGAATGTTTATAGCAGCAATGTCCACAATATCCAAACTATAGAACAAAGAACCTAAATGTCCATCAACAGATGAATGGATAAATAAGATGTGGTGTGTATACACACACACACACACACACACACACACACACACACACACACACACATACTGGAATACTATGCAGCCATCAAAAGAAATGAAATCTTGCCATTTGCAACAACATGGATGGAACTAGAGGGTATCATATGCTAAATGAAATAAGTGAACCAGAGAAAGACAATTATATGATCTCTCTGATACGAGGAATTTGAGAGGCAGGGCAGGGGGCCGTGGGGGGTAGGGAGAGAAAAAATGAAACAAGATGGGATCAGGGGGGAGACAAACCATAAGAGACTCAATCTCACGAAACAAACTGAGGGTTGCTGGAGGGTGGGGGTGTAGGGATAGGGTAGCTGGGTTATGGACATTGGGGAGGGTATGTGCTATGGTGACTGCTATGAAATGTGTAAGCCTGATGATTCACAGACCTGTACCCCTGGGGCAAATAATACATTATATGTGAATAAAAAAATAATAAAACGTTGCTTCCTCCGGAAAAAAAATAAAAAACATAAATAAAACTGACGCAAGCTTTATAATTTGGCAAGATCACAAAGTCCTCATGAATGCACCGCACCCAGCGCCCTTGATAAAAAAGACCTAGCTGGGTAGGCAAAGAGGAACAAGGAAAGAGGAGCGTCAGGCCTAAAGTGGGGATCCTCTGCCCACCATCTCAGATCCTGCCACTAAATGCGAATGTTTAAACCCACAATGTCCTGCTCTTCAAAATACTGTGCAAGGAAGGTGCAATGGTAAGGCCCAACAAATACATATTTATACCACCTGCGAGACCGACAAAATTAGACTGATCTGCAAATGTCACCACAAAATTCAAAGAGTCTTAATATTCTAAACTAATGTGAGGATGGCAGAAAACAAGTCCTCAAGATCCTTTCTCATAAAGACACAAAAAGGAGAAAGCAAGCGTCAAACTAAGGTAGCCGATACTGAACAAACGTTGAGTGTGGCTTGTACAGTTCCCCCTTACCCACAGCTGGCTCCGTGTGCTTGCGGTTTCCCGAGGTCAGCACGGTCTGGAGGCAGATGATCTTCCTCCTGGTCCAGTGTCAGAAGGTCACCAGTAGCCTAACACTGTGTCGCTGCGCCTACGTCACTCCCCTCCCTTCAGCTCATCACGCTGGCATTTTATCCTCTCCCATCATCATCATCAGAAGAGTGAGTACAGTACAGGAAGGGATTTTGAGACCACACATAACCTTCATTACAGTGTAACTGTGGTTAAGTGTTCTACTTGGTCATTATTATTATTCTCTTACTGTGCCCGATTTATAAATTAAACTTTAGGTACATAGATATAGAAAAAAACATGGTATATAGAGGGCTTGGTCCTATCTGCAGTTGTAGGCATCCACTGGGGGTCTCAGAGCATATCACCTGTGGATAAGGGTCCAGGGGGGTGGGGAGTTCTCTGCGGAAACATACTAGACTTGATAAAAATCAACAGAATTAGGATGGCCTCTCAGACACCTGAGAACATATGTAAACAAAGAATATTCATCTTCATTTTTTTTTTCAGGGAGAGAATGTGAACACACATGCAAGGTCAGGGTGGGGGCAGAGGGAGACGCAGAGAGAATCTTAAGCAGGCTCCAAGCCCCCCCAATGTGGGGCTTGATCTCACAACCCTGAGATCATGACCCAAACCGAAATCAAGAGTTGGACACGTAACCGACTGAGCCACCCAGGTGTCTCCCTCATTAACATTTTCAACAAAGTCCTCACTATAACCAACTAATCTATAAGCTACCAATTATAAAAGTTAAGTCTTCAGGCTAGCCTAAAGCATTATTTTAAAACTAAAATGACCATAAAGATGGAGGAAAATAATGAACTGATCATGCTCATTGCGGACACTATCAATTTCCTAAGACTGGGTCAGAAGAAAACATTATTTTAAGATTAATAAATCAATCACTTTTAATTTGTGGGACTAGAATAGGTGACAACTTTAATCTTACTCTGCAGGTTCATTATTATTATTTTTTTAAAGATTTTATTTATTTATTATTTGACAGAGAGAAAGAGAGCACAGGTAGGGGAAGCAGCAGAGGCAGAGGGAGAAGTAGACTCCTTGCTGAGAGGGAGCCCGATGCGGAGTTTGATCCCGGGACTCCGGGATCATGACCTGAGCTGAAGGCAGACGCTCAAACCAACTGAGCCACTCAGGCGCCCCGTACATTCATTATTTTTAAGGCTAAACAGAAAGCAAATAAGACATGGTTTTTTAAAAAATCAGAACCTCAGCTTTCCACTGGAATTAAGTAGGCAGCATTTTAAACATACCGTGAGTGGGCATCATCCCAGACCAATGACATAAGAGCCACGGGGCCGGGGCCTCGGGCTTTTTGAAAGCTAGATGATGTTATGTGTGGGCAGAAGTGAGGAACCTATGTCTGGGGAACAAGCTCATACAAAAGTATGTGTTGTTATGATTTCTAAAATTTTCAGTTAAATTATTAGGTCTTTCAGAGAAAAGAGAAAAGCCTGTCTGAATTTCAGATTATCATTACTCAGAAAAACACACTAAGGAAATCACATGTGATTTTTTTCTTTAAAACAGCTACATGAGAACATTTTAAAGAAAACAGATGGACTGCTGAGTCGCGGGCCAGCTACTCTGCAGAGTCAGTCACGGACTCTGCATGAGAAGTGTTTTTATGTAAAGCCACGGAGATGTCAGGCTATGTTTTTTTGCACAGTTATCCAGACTACCACAGAAAGAAATGACTCGTTATAATAAGACCTAGAAAGACATTCTTTTCAGGGTACCTGGGTGGCTCCCGTCAGTTAAGTGTCTGACTCTTGATGTCGGCTTAGGTCATGATCTCAGTGTCGAGAGATCGAGTCCTGCGTCCGGCCCCATGCCGGGCGTGGAACCTGATTAAGATTCTCTTTCTCTCTCCTTCTGCCCTTCCCTGCTCTGCTTGTGTTCTCTGTCTAAAGAAAAAGAAAAAAATAAATACATCTTCTAAGTAGAGGCAGGGAAGTGCAATGAGTGTATAAGGGCTTCAAAAAAAAAAATCACAATATCCTGCCATTTATGCATTTCACAACCTTAGTCAAGTCACTTTACTTCCCTGGAGCTCAGCTTCTCATGTGTAAAATGAGGATCCCTATTATTTCACAGGCTCATCTTGAGAATCAAGTAGCACAGTGCCTCAACCGGTACCCAGCATATAGGAAGCAGTTTTATAAACAGTGGATATTATTATTAGGCCAAAATAACAAAACTCAAGAGTTACGAAATGACTTAAAATTGCAGTCTCTTTTCGATAGGACAAAATTATACTTTTAATCATACAAAGTTAATGTACAGTTTAATGTTATTTTACATGCTCAAAATCAGTATCTGAGTTCATTCAACAGATATCTGTTGTGCCCCTCCTCCATGCCTGGCACCATTCCTGGCACAGGAGACTCAGCAATGAACAAGTCGCACAGGAGTCCTGGCCCTCGTGGGGTTCCTCAGCCAGGGAGTTAGCAGCAGTGGGGCTCAGAGGTGGTAGGATTCTTGATCTATTTTGAGGTTTAGAATAAAATGATTTGGATGTCGGGTATGGAATCAAGGTTTTTAATATCTGGGACCTGCCGAATCACAAGAGGAGTTCTCCATGAATGGACATGGGGAAAACGGGGAGAATCGGTGTGGGGAAGGTCAGGAGTCTGCCTTGTCCAGGACGGGTCTGCCACGTCTATCAGTGATGCCGCACTGGCCACGGGATACAGAACTCGGGTGTGCGGGGGAGAGGGCCAGGGAAGAGGCAGAAACTAAGGTAAAGGTAAGATTTCTCTACAAAAATCTTTGGACTTAAAAGATTTAATTCTCTTTAATGTCCACTGTGGAAGCAGATGAGGTCAGTGAGTTAGATTTCTCTAGCAACCTCTACTTTTCCATCTCCTTTTTTTATATAAAGAATTCTACATCGATTAAAGGTCCGTAATTTATGGAAGTTATTTGCATTGCAGAAGTCTGCTTTTCTAAAAGAGGCAGGTAATATTTTATTGGATAAGTGTTCCCATAAAGCAGAAGAATGATCAAAAATGTTTTGAAAACAGAAATAAGGCCTTCTTATTCTGGAGGCCAGATTGGGAGCAGGCTGGCCCTTCCCCCTGCCATCAGGACGCCTCAGCACAGGTCAATCTGTACTAACCACAACAGACAGCAAAGCAAAGCAAGGCACTAAAGGGATATGGCGGGTTTCTTCTGCTACAGAAGTAACAATGCTGTTTCTGTTAGTGCCTGAAATTCAACTCTACTTCGTCCAGGATTTACACAAAGAATTGTTTAAATATTTCCATGAAATAGAAGTTTATGTATTAAAACAATAGCACTATGGCTAAAAAATCCACACGCATTAGATTTCTAAGAGAAGAAAATACATCGTTTAATGCCAGACTTAGAAAAGATGAAAACAAAGCAAGAAAAACAAACAAACAAAAAAAACTGGAAAAAATCCAGATAATTGAAATGTATATTTTATTCATTGCTTTTAAAGAAATGGCTGACAACTAATATGGCTATCGATATTTGGAAAATTAAAAAAAAAAAATCCAATTTAAAATTATCTTCTTTCTTTGTAGTGGCTATGAATTTATAGCTTGTAGAATTAAAATTAGTGAAGAAAAATAAAATGCAAACCCAAAATAGATGGATATGAAATATGTCTGCATCATTATTCATGGTACTAGGACCTCAATATTTGATTTCCCTGTTTCATTTAATATGCTCCCTCACATCATTTTGGTGTAATTTCTTCACAACACTATCTAGAAGTTCTAATTTATTAAGTTATACTTCAGAAACCTTTCTCAGTGGAAAGAATAACAGAAGAAATTTCAGGACGCTACCCTTCCCCCCCCCCCCCAAAATACTTGTAGGTTTACTGGTCAGATCCTAGTCAATAGTTGTTGCTGAGTTTTTTTTTTCTTTTATTAAGAAAAAAAAAAATATATATTTTAAAAACTGTCTTTTGAATTTTTTTTAAAGTTACCGATTTTGTGATTCTTGATTTCAAGCAAGTCACAAGCACTCGAATAAAAAGACAGTCTCAACTATCATTTGCAAAGCACAATCTAGTTAAAAATATTTCAGACCACATTCTTTAATTAGGGACATAAAATAATAAAAGAGATCTTCCAACACAGATAAAAATTCAAAAATAAATTATAACTGTGGACTAAAACATAATATTAAAGGAAAAGAAAGCCTTTCTGTGAGCACCCAAATAATTCCTCCTCTGTATACAGTGACACAAAAGCATTTTCAGCTTTCAGGTTTCGACAAATCCTGTTGTAACAACAACTCCCTCCCTTCCCCGCCTCTCCTTTCTTAATTCTCCCACAGCTCAAAAAATGAGATGGAGAACCTGGTATTTATCTTCTAGCACCATCAGCAGTTTCTACCTCAGATTTCCATGTTGCTCTCTATTTGCAAGTTAACTTGTTGGAGCTTTGTCACTAATACTCAGAAGCTGTGAGATGAGCCTCACGTGTGTGGCTTCTCCTCATCACACAGCTTCACTGGAAGACAACTGACAGAAGGGAGTTAAGACACTGAAGGCTACTGACAAAAGGTATGGAAAATGAGAAGCTTCAATGATGCTCAGAAAATAGAGACCTTTAAGTATCATGTAGCTCGAATTTTAAGTTGTAAATCTGTTTTTTAAATATCAGTTTTGTTATAAATAAATCTTGTCTGGAAAACTGACTTTACATCTTAATGAAATCCACTCCAGATTTTCTGTTGGCAAATAGTTGATAAAATTAACATTTGTGGGTTCTGTATGCAGTGTGTTCTGGAACCATGAACTTAGTTCACTTAGTTCACTTATTTAGAACTAAGTTTGTACCTGTGACCCCATTGCTCCTGCTTACTTTCACAGCATTTCACCACCACCGCCACCGGGGAAACAAAGTATGCTTTTATTCTGTACCAGATAGAAATTTGAGAGAACAGGCCACAAACTGTATCATACTTGTGGCTGGAGAAGGAAAAAAGAAAAGAAAAAAGACTTCATAGCAATATGGCTAAGATGCCAGTATATTTTTACAAAGGAACAGAATAGTGACCTTCATTTTAGAGAACAAATTCTTTCTGCATAAGTTCTCTGTGCAGAAGAAAGCATTTAAAATCCAATATTCAACAGTAAGCGAGCACTATGCTAACTGAATGCAATGTCATATTGTTTATGCTGATTTTGGCTGTCTGTAATTTATCACTGCCAGTACTTGTTAATTAAGATGAACAAGCTGTCTGCAAGCCTGAATTACACTGAAATTTATAAAATGTACTGGTTAATGGGAAAAAAAAGGTTATAATTAGGAAGCTGAGCACAGACTGATCAACATATAAAGGTTACTCAACCAAAGTAAAAATAAAGCGAGAAATGAGATGCTCTTAGAGAATGGTAACAGCAATCTCGACGCTGAGGAAACCCTAAGCTGAAAATGGTCTGGGAAGGCAGTAATTTAGCGAACTGGCTGGAGTCTGAAATGTTAAAACCCAAACCTGAAAACAGCTATTACGAAACTATAAACATGCTTCATTTTCTTCTAGAATCTTTAACTTCTGTTCTCTTTTGGTCTCAGATATGAAAAGAAATTTGGAAAACAGAAAGAAATGAACTATATGGTTCCACACAAAGCCTAAGTCCTCTGATGTGTATATAAGACTGATATTTAAGAATTTAAAATTTCAGGAAGACACTCCCCTAAAATTGTCACATTTTAAGACTGCGAACAAAAATAGAACAAAGGAATTCAGACAGCCCAGGATTTAACTTCTTAGAAAAGCGGTGTTCTAACTATGTGAAGTATGCACTCTTAATACAGGCACGGATTAGTATTACTTCAGATATCACACAGAAGCCCGGCATCAACCTCCTTGCGTGAGTCTGTGAGGCTGAGCCATGTGTCCTACTGACGCCCTCTCGAGTGCTTTTTTTCTTGGTGGGACAGGGAGTGAATGCAGTTGACAATTAATGGTGCCTTCTGCCTCCAGATGCAGCATTTTTCTCTGTTTCCGGGGAGCACACGGAGAGGCTCTCACCAGAGTGTACCCGGGTAACGGTGGGGGGAGGCGGGGAGAGATGGGAAGAGGCAGAAAAAGCAGGACACTGCTGCTGAGACCTGTGGGACACATGGTGATTCACCACCTCAGTATCCTTCCTAATCGGAAAAAATGATGATGCACAAAGTTATATCTACGGCTTATCTCAGCTCTAAGATTCTATGAATATAAATTAAATCAGCTCAATGGAGGAAGAAAAAAATTTCAAATGCCATTAAATATCAATTGTCACATGACATAAAACAAACATACTAATAACAGAGTCAATTATAATTTGTGGAGTACTTTCTATATGTTAGATATTGTTCTAAGGCCTTAAAATGCATTTAAGTCTTTGATATATATACAATAATCCTCTCCATTTTCCAGAAGAGGATACTAAGGCACAGAGAGGTTCTGGAAAGCTAAGAGTTGACTCCAGTGTTTTGGATTCAGAGTCCATACTGCCTTTTGTGAAATATACACAAATTGTGGTAGAGCCACAATGTCTTAATACATCATTCAAAAATTAATGCAGAAACACAAAAAAGCTGTTATTACTGTATTTCAGAAACCACTATATTTCTTTCAAGGCAGGAAGTACTGACAGATTAAAGCACGGCCAAGCCACAAATTCAGTGCTATCTTTTCTCTCTTCTTAAAAAAAAAAAGAAAAAAGGAAAGAAAAAAAAAAAAAGAAAAAATGTTAAATTATTTTTGGTATCCTTTCACATACAACTAATGATGTGGTTATTTCTGGCATGTAATTTCAAGATTCAGTGTCACTACTTCTGAATCCGTCAGAATAACCGGTTTTGCAGCAGACTACTTCATTTGGGTCAGGGAATGATTCCGGTCCCAACTAGACGGGATCTCACATTCTCATAAGCAAAAGACAGAGGCTTAATTGTTCCAGTTTTGAGTATCTTGTACCTGAAGTGAAACGAGTGTTAACCTAGATAAGGATTTTGCAAAAGTTTATTAACTGGAAATCAGGGATAATCATGCCTATGGCTTTACCTTCTTTCCGCGAATTTAATTTCCTCCTTAAACAGTTCACTTGGGTCACATGTCTGGCACATGGCGGGTGCTTAATTTTTTTTAATAAAGTCATTTTTTTGAATACTTAAAACTTTTCCACTATGTATTTATAAATCATTTTTAAGAACTGGGCTTAAACACTGTTTCTAATTAAAATACTCCATAGGTACTAAGGAAGAAAAAGTTTTAAAAACCTCTAACGCTATTAAAATTCTTATTAGATCCTCCAGCTAGAATCTGACATGTCAGAATTTCCTAATTAGGCACACTGCCCACATTATAGACAACCTCAGCATAGTTCAAGTTTTAAAAAGAACAAGTGGACAGCTCTTTCCTTTATGCCATGTATCAAGCACCACCCATCCCCACACACTCAGGAAAACGGCAGCTTCTGAGGGCCTGGGGTGAGCTTTTCTCCTGGGCTACAATGTCCTCATCTACTGGGGGTCTATTCAAATGTGTTCTTTGCTCCCACTGGACGTGGAAATGGAAGCCCTTTTATTTATGCTTTCTTTCAATCCTGATACTGTCTTCTTTCCCTAGCCTTTGTTACTTGGTTCTCTGCTGCAGAGAGAGAGCTACAGTCTTGATCAAATACCGGCTAACGGGGGGCAAAGACGAAGGTGACGTCATGGCGTCAGCCGGGCTCCAGCTCCTTGCTTTCATCCTGGCCTTGTCCGGGGTGTCGGGAGTGCTCACGGCCACTCTGCTGCCTAACTGGAAGGTGAATGTGGACTCGGGCTCCAACATCATAACGGCCATTGTGCAGCTGCAAGGGCTGTGGATGGACTGCACGTGGTACAGCACCGGGATGTTCAGCTGCACCCTGAAGTACTCCATTCTGTCCCTCCCTGTCCACGTGCAGGCTGCACGGGCCACCATGGTCCTGGCATGTGTTCTGTCTGCTTTGGGGATCTGCACGTCTACAGTAGGGATGAAATGCACTCGCTTAGGAGGGGACAGAGAAACAAAGAGTCACGCTTCTTTTGCTGGAGGAGTCTGTTTCATGTCTGCAGGGATCTCTGGTTTGATACCAACAGTGTGGTACACGAAGGAGATCATAGCAAATTTTCTGGATCTGACAGTTCCAGAAAGCAACAAACATGAACCTGGAGGAGCCGTCTATATTGGATTCATTTCAGCCATACTGTTGTTTATCTCTGGCATGATTTTCTGCACTTCCTGCATTGAAAAGAATCCAGAAGCTTGGCTCTATCCACCCAAGCAGCAGCAAATCTCCACCACACAACCAGAGGGCAATTCAGCATACAACCTGAAAGATTATGTATAAATAACTGTGTAATGATAGGAACTTTTTAGATGCCTGCTGTGACTTTTGTCTTTTTGTTTTAGAGAAAAAATATAAATGAGGTCACTTAAAATGCCGACAAACTATTGTGTATAATTATTTATCTGTTTTAAGATTATTTTTCCATTACTATTTTCATGTTTTACCGAGAGGTTTACAATTGAGAGAGGTTCTGTTAGAGGCAATTAATTAATGGCTTTTTTTTTTTTTCCTTTTAAGATACACTGTTGATATATCTTCTGGGTTGTTACTTAATTGGATCTTATAAAAGAACTAAATTGCCAAGTATACAAGCACCTTTCTCTGGTATTGATCTAGGGTATCATCTGCTTTTGCTGTCTG
Organism: Potos flavus; assembly: GCA_028534135.1. Classification (NCBI taxonomy): domain Eukaryota; kingdom Metazoa; phylum Chordata; class Mammalia; order Carnivora; family Procyonidae; genus Potos; species Potos flavus. Next base: position 9,901,277 of record CM052886.1, on the reverse strand, counting down.
TTTGCAACACCACAGTGACTTGCTTCTGTTTTCAAGCCCCACTGTTTGAACCTAAGGGAAAGAAGAGATGTCCACCTCTCTTCGATGTTGCCCAAAACAGTCTCCCCAAGTTCCCACCTCCTATGACCTCCCTGCTTCTTTTTTTGTTATAGAAACATCTATGTACATGTGTGCGAGCCAACAATATGATATTCAAAGTTGGTAAATGCTACCACAGCAAAGCAAAACCAAACCAAACTAAATGCACACTGAAATCTCTGGGACTTGAAAGCCTTGGGTACAAAATAAATGAGAATAAAAACAGTTTGATTTAGAATGCTCAACAAGTGCCATCTTCTGCTGCTAGCACGAGGATGCTCCAGATTAAGTCCATTTATCCTATAACAATTCAGATCCCTCCACTTCCCTCTCACTGATTACTATTTGGATAATAAAAGTTACTTTTAAGTTGTCATTTTTGTTCTCAAGTTTGATTCATGTTAACAGAAACACTGCTGTTCTCTTATAAAAGAATTGCTTCAGTTAATAGAAAGACAAAGTATAAAGAATGTTTTTAAAAATATAAGTTAAATTATGATATGTAATTCAAATAACAAGAAAATAAAAACTGGATTTTCTAATGTGCAATGGGGACAATGCATACTTTTCTAATAATTCATGAAATTTAAACTTAGTCACTGTTCACCATATAATGGTAAAAGGAGAAAAAAAAAGGATTATTTCTTTGTACATTAATAACTCAGGAAGTGGGAAGAATATCTTTTATGTCAATACATATTTTTCATTTGTGCCTATAGAAGTAGAGACTAAAGTATTTTATACCTAGTTTACACATTTCTCTTCTGCAACAATGTCATTAGCTATTAGTAGAATAGCTAAAGTGAAAAGGTACTATTTCATATGGGAATTAGGAAAAGACTTATTTAAATAGAAGTTTAAATGATTGTTTCAAGTATGGATTCCTGGGATGCCTGGGTGGCTCAGCCAGTTAACCAGCTGCCTTCAGCTCAGGTCATGATCCCAGGGTCCTGGGATCGAGTCCCGCATCCGGCTCTTTGCTCAGCGGGGAGCCTGCTTCTCCCTCTGCCTGCTGCTCCCCCTGCCTGTGCTCTCTCTGTGTCTCTCTCTGACAAATAAATAAATAAAATCTTTAAAAAAATTGATTCCTTAACAATCAAAATATTTTCTAAACAAATGTCATACTAAAAATAATCACATTAATTTGCATAAAAATATCGTTTTTATGCAAATTAATGTGATAGGATTGCTTTGACACCTATATGGCTCTCTCATTTGGCTTCATGTGACTGGATTTAGTTTATGTATCCTATAGTCCTATACCAAAAGTTTAGTGTATATATTCTATGAAATATATACTTCAAAAAAAAATTTTTATTTAGCTCTGGGATATGTTCTTAAATAGACGTAGGAATGTCTTGAACTCCAGAAAAGCAGCCATTTCATACAAGTAATGGCCTAATTCTATCCAGACGGGACATATCAATGATGACATGGTTTGGAATCCCTCCATCCCTACAGGACTCCCCTTGCTGCACTGCTCCACCCGGAATCCTCCCACACTCACCCCTCGCCTGCCCAAGCTCCGACTCATCCTTCAGGGTTCAGGTGGGGTCTCCTTTGTGAACACAATCCTGACTCCCTGAAGAAGTTTGCTGCTTCCATCTCTGTACTCTCAGAGAATGCTCTATCACAAATTATTAGTTTACATGATGGCATTTCCAACTTGACTGGGAGACAAGCGTCTTTTTTACCTTTGTATTCTCAGTGACTTGCAAAAGTGCTTACAAGGGCAGGCCAATCCTACTTCGGTCCTTCATGTATGTAAACTGACTGGTTTAAACCCTAGAAAGACTCTAGGTGGCAGGTACTATTTTTAGTACCTAGGGGGAACTGATGTAGAGAAAAATATCATTACCTAACTTGCCCAAGGTCTTCAGCTAGTAAATGGAGAGATGGCATTCAACCCGAAGGAACCTGGCTCTAGAGTCAGAGCAGGTGGGTACAAGGTCACACACGGCACAAGGCTACACAGTACATATTACTGAATCGAAGTCTTGGGTTTGCTCATATGAAAATGAGGATAAAACAGCACCTACTCATAGCCTACAGAGGGGCTGTGAGGATTCAATGAGATGATATGCACACAGCATGTGTGGGGGGATAAGCACGCAACAGATGCTGCCCAGTGGTTTCTGGTCTAACCCAGTGGTTTCCAACTGGGGGTGGGTTGAGACTGCAGAGGACACACAGCAGCGCCTGGAGACATTTCTGGTTGTCACAACTGGGCTAGTGGTACTGGAATATAGTGGGCGGGGGCCAGAAATGCTATTAAATATCCTACAATGCACAAGACAGCCCAGGCGACAAAGAATTTTCTGGCCGAAAAATGTCGATAGTGGTAAGGTTGAGAAGCTCTGGTCTACCGTATTTGAATATACTTAAACATTCTTCTTTTTTTTTTTTTTTAAATAAGAAGTTACCAAAACAAAACCAAAAGAAGAAAACACCAGAAAGCCCCAGAATATCATGCTTGTTTTACCTAGGGAGCAGATATGTGTGTAGATTAAGTGTATGTATGTATGTATGTATGTGTGTGTGTGTAAATATATATATATATATATGAAGAAATCAGCCAACAGAAATGTTGGGCAGAAATGTAGACACAGGTTAAGTCAGGAGAACTGGGTACAGGAATGGACAGATTTAAGAGAAATGTAAGTGATGTCAGAAGGTGGTAACTACTGACCTACTGTGCAAGTAAAGGTGAAAGGGGTGCCCTCAGATGCCCCCCCCCCCCACCGTAATACTTGCCCGACATGGGCAGGTGAGGTCATTAGTTAGCACACTACATGCATACAGGCAGGAGCAGCCTGGGGTACGTAGACAGAGGTTCAATTCTGGAGTTAGTATTTTCTCATTACATTCCTTTTATTACTATATTTTTAGCTAAATGGCTTTAGCATAAATTAGCTTTATTGACTTTTGAGGATTTCTGTCCTAGCCTACAATCTTGCAGAACCTGTTGTATATCTCTTTATAACCTCCAATAACTCTTTTATTCGCTTCATTGCATTTTATACATACATAAAGTATCACCTGCAAAAATGCAATTTTGTTCCTTCTTTCCTTGGATTTATAGTATTTCTTGTTTATTTTATTCTTGAGTAGTTATTAAAATATAACTAGCATTAAGATAAACTGTAATAGTAAATATCCTGTTTCTATTCAACACTTACTTGATTTTTTAAAAAAAAGACTGGTAATTTTCTACTTAGAAAATCAGTTTTAGTTCAAACATTTTTAATTTAGACTTGCCCACTTTCAAAAAGAATTTGAGGCTACTTAAAATTTCTCGCCTAGTAAGTACAAACAAAATGATAAAGGTGAAAGACTAAAGTTACAAAGAAAAGAAGAGAGAAAAAATGCTATTAAATAATCCTTGTTGAAGGCTACCAAAAGAATTAAACATGAAACAGTCTAGAACTTCGAAGCAACCAAAGCACCAAAGGCCACACAAGAAATCTGACAGCTCTGTCTATGGCAGGGGCCCACCGAGGCTGCTCTGGGCTTTCCCCAAGCTCCCACTGGGCTGCACATCCATCCCCCAGCTGCTGTGAGTGCACAGTGCTAACAGCTCACAGATCTGGAACTGCCTCCCTTGGTAGGTTAGGGCACCACTGCTCCTAGGAGGTGGCCAGAGCCAAACACTGGCCACGCAGGTGTACAACAGGCTGCTTCCTTGACTGACTCTAGGGGACAATTTGTGCCCCAGAGCCCCCCTTCTCCCCGCCACCCTTTAACCCAGTGGAATCAGGCTGAAAGAAGTCTCTAGGCAGAACAATATTCCTGGCTTATGCTTCCCATACCACTCTTCTGAGAGCACTCAATACACCACTTTCACAAAAATTCTTACCACAATCTCTGATTCCACAAAACCAGACCTAACACAGAAGAATATTAGTTAAGCAGAAGAATGTTAAGTCTTCTGACCTTATGTCCAAACGATTCTCAAATACAGGATAACATACAACAGAAATATCCTCAACATTAGATTTTGAAAAAAAACACATACATGCCACAAAGGCATGAAAATGGCTTTCTTATGTGAATCCACCCATTTTACTAAGATCGAGATTATTTCACACACAAGTCCAGGCCTCGATAGCTGTCAGCAAGGATAGTTGAAAGCTTCTGAAATGTGATCCTCAAAGGTCAGGCATGGATGCCTCAAGTCCTGACCTTTTCTTTATAATGTCATGGGTGTATCATTATTAATTCAGCTAAAATTGTACTGACAGTATGCTTTAAATCTGTACCATGTTTAGGGACAACTTGCTCCATATGCAGTACTCCTAATATGCAAAATTAGATATAAACTATATGAAGCTCTTAAAAATTAAAATCCATACAACTGTATCAGAATATACCAACTTAGTCCATAAATATTTGCTTATGATCATAATAGCTACCTTCCACTAACTGCTTCCAAATGCTAGATACATTACTTCACACTGATTATGTCTATTTCTCAAAACAATCCTTTAAGGGTGACATTATTGCCCCGATTCAGGATATATTAAAGTTGAGCCTATTAACGTGACCAAGTTCTCATAATAAGGAACATTCGAATTCCAGTAGGTCTAGCTTCCTTTAAAATATTGCCAGTTCTCCACTAAAGTATACTGCTCCTATCATCCTAATCAAGAGAGCCTGTTGCAATTCTCCTTTTATAGTGACTTACCTAGTAGGTCCAACTACAGTATAGTGGTTAGACCTAAAGCCTATCTATTCTGTTGGAAGTATGTTAAAGATTTATTTTGAGAGAGAAAGAGAGCACGCAGTAGGGAGCAGCAGTGGGAGAGTAAGAGAGAGTCCCGAGCCTGACCCAGAGCTTGATCTCACAACCCTGATATCATGACCCTGAGATCATGACCTGAGCCAAAACCAAGAGTCAGATCCTTAACCGACTGTGCCACCCAGGTGCCCCTAATGGAAGTATGTTAGGTTATGAGCTACACGACCACAATTTTAAAAGAGAAAAATGACACAGAGTTTTGAGGTTCTAGCTAATAGCTTAGTAGTTCTCAAACTTGAGTAATGTGAAGATCAGCTTCATCAGTAGATCAGAAAAAAATTACTGTAGAACCTGAGAAATATGTGGATTCTCCAGGGTCTAGAGATATCAGCTTGAAACAATTATTTGCTTATGGAAGCATTTTTTAGTTATGAATTTGCACTGCAAATGAAATATTTTGCCTCCTCATTGGTAAAATAATTTAACTCAAAAGTGAAACAGAAATACAAATTTTTTTTTTTTTTGAAATACAAAATTTTAAAATTCTAACTTAAACTCTATATACTACGAACTCTAGGAGATTAAGGCACACTAGAGTAAGCCCACTGATATAATTTTATGACTCTAAGAGGTTGCATTTTCTGTAGATAGAAAAGACTCTGGGGTTCAAATTTTGGGGATAGTACTAGAGAAGTCAATGGGAGTAACGAGTTTGGCAAGAATTTAGGTCGACTAGCCAGGACAGGATTGTTACAGTACCATGGAAGTAAAAGTTCTGCCATTAAAGCTGGATTATAAGTTAGCCTAAAGACCAATAAACAGAGGGGATTAGAGATTCTCACAGGAAAAAGCCTAAGTGGTTATAAATAAGTTCTTGAAATACCACAAAAGTAGTGTTCATATCTAATTCTCAGGATTGGTTGAAAATAAGTACTGAATTTTAGTAAGTCTCTTTGAGCATCTATAGAGAATTAACCTCCCTCTTTCAATTCCCCAATGAACCTGCCTATACCTCTATTTTAGCACTTAGCATATTTTACTTGTATTGTGCTTTTTGTGTTTATGACTTTCTCCTCTTGTGTTTAGAAAGCTTTAGCCAAAGGGACAGCCTTGTACTGTTATTTTATCTTCTCTATAAAATTCTTCCCCTTTCTTAAGAAAATAAAAACTTTAAAAATTTGCTCAATTATCAGTCAAATATTTTCTGGCTTTCTTCAGAGTATTCCTGATCTGCTCTATTATGGTAAAACTACTTCGGAGCAGCAGAGAATTCTTTTAGAACCAAAATTTAATCATTTGATTTACTGTTTTGCTTTATCATAATACATTCTCTCTCCTCCTTGATAACTGTGTTTCTAGACTACAAATAAATTCCCTGCATATAATATTTGCAACATGATGAAAAGCATGTAAAGAAAATTGCTATGAATAAGTTTAATTTGCCAAAAAGCAAACATCCCTCAGTAAAGTGAACGAAAAATATAGCTAGCTTTTTTCCAAATAATAAGTATTTTTATGAGGCCTTAATTCTAGAGGACAGAACATTTAATCAGCTAACTACATGTGTATCTTACCCCAAAATCAAAGATAAGGTTGGTAACAACCTCTAAACATCAAATGCCCTCAACTAGGTAATGAAAACAAAGAGAAACTTTCCACTAAAAATATTCCACAATCCACCTTAAGAAACCCTTGGTAAAATTTAAATAGCTTAAAGACTGGATTATGATAATAATCGTAACTACAAAAGTCTAAAAGTTAAGATCTTGGTATATTTGGGCCTGACACTATTCAAAATGTTATAAACACACATAAGTGCATTACAAGAAGAAAGAAAGTTAATATGATCAATTGGTTTTCTTCATTACAAAGGCCACCTGTTCTAGGACAGAAAATACCTGAAAGCACAAATATGTGAAATCTGATGATAGCCTACAAGACATCTCCAGTCATTGAATTCAGTCTAGGATCTAACAGCTCTATTATTTTGGAAGAAGTCATTTATAATGTCTGAAACCTTGAGATGCTAAGAGGAGCGGTACTGAGAATGAGTTCTCTGAGCCTGACTCAGAAAAAGCTGAAAACTGTTATGTAAGTGGAAGATGGACTGCATTCTTACAGTCACCCCAAAAGCTCAGCTAATTGTGATGGACAACATGGCAGAGGAAGTGGAAGGTGGTAGCAGAGAATATGGAGACTTCCCAGACCGTGCTTTAAGATGTACAAGTAGGTCTAATACTATTGTTTGGGACCCCATTCTAAATATATAATCTGTATCTATCTAAATCTAAAAACCACATTATACAATTTTTTTTCATGCTATTTACTTTCCTTAATAAATCTCAAGTAACATAAGGGAAACTTTATAAGACTTTATTCTGGAGAGTTTCAGCAAGCAAGGAGTTATCTGTTCCTCACCAGCTATAAACTCCCTGAAGGCAGACTCCATGTTGGAATGGACCCCCCAGTTCCATCTAGCTAAGCCCAGGCCTTTACATGCAATACCTACTAAATACACATTTGATAAAAAAAAAAAAAAAAAAATAGATGAATTCTTATAATATATGTCCTGTAGTGACTCATCCAGTAGTAGTTTTGGCAAAACAGACACTACTATATTGATTTTTATTTTTGGCAGAGAAACTTTGTAATTAACACTCTTATGTAATTAGCATATAATAGTAACGGCCTAGTTTAATATCCAACTATTTTACACAGATGATTAATCACAACTAACACTGCCAAAATAGGGTCTTTCAAAAAGTGGAAAAGGAGGACTGGAAGAAGACGGTGGAGTAGGAGGATCCTGAGCTCACCTCCTCCCATGTACACACCACGATAACAGCTACATCTGTGCAACTATCTCTAACAAGGACCAGAAGACCAGCAGAACAGACCTTCCAGTGAATCACAGAGAGGCTGCAACACTGGAAAGGGGAGGAGGATCAGAGATACAGTTGGGAACCAAACCCCCAGTGAGACTAAGCGCAATGAAAGGGACAGCACAAGCACAGAGAAGTGAGAGGATCGGAGCCAACACCAGGCAATGGGAAGACAAGTACCCATTATAACTGGCTTTGAAAACCAGTGAGGCTTAACTTATGGTACTTTAAAAATAAGGAGGATTAATTCCAGGAGAGCAAGAGGGCATAGGAAACTGAGTCCCCACCCTTAAAAAGCCAGCATAATAAATAACTCCATCCTAGACACAGCACAAAACCAGCAGTATGAGAAGTGACTATGATATACATGAAGGTTTACTTACGAATCTCAAAATGTGCACTAGTGGGGCAGGGATCTTTAGAAGATCTCTCAGAGAACAAAAGTGCTGGCAGGCAACATTTCTCTTCCTCTCTCTCAGCCTAGATTAGCTGGACATTTGTGGGAACCAGCACCAACACTCTCCACCTGTCTAGCTAGCACTGCGCGCCCCTCCCCCATGTTCACCTGGTGGACCGGCCGCATCTAACCTGCCTGCTTTGGTAGGCATCCCTCCAAAGTGGCTCTTGCCCTGCCATATGCTGCGAATAGCCCTGGTGGGGAGTGGGACCACTCCAAAGTGACTTCTGCCCTGGGGAGAGGGAGAGCTAACCCCACACAGCAGTCTGGTTCCAGTAGTTGAGACTTTTAGCTGGCTATGCAGGGACAAAGTCCTGCCATTCCCTGTGCCCACAGCTGTGGCAGAGGCGGACTGCAAACACCTAGTCTGACTGCTGACTAGACTACAAGCCCACGTAGTCTTCAGACAGTGCAAGGACTCACCAATGCAAGGACTGAACCTTGTCCAGTGCACCCACGGCATGCAAAGTGGATCACTGCAGCTGACTGGGCTGAAGACAAATGTGGCTCAGTCACAACAGTAGGGCATATGTAGTCCATACAGGAGACCTCCCTGGAGCACCTGCTTCTTGTGACCAGGTCTTTTCAAGACCAGGAGACTTGGCTGACCTCCCCTACTCCAAAAAAATAAACAGAAAGCTAAACAAAAATGAAGAGACAGGAATATGTCCTAAATGGAAGAATGGGACAAAATCACAGCAATAGAGCCAAATGAAATGAAGCTAAGCAAAACACCTGATAAAAAATAAGAGGAATGGTCATAAAGATATTGGACTTGAGAAAAAAAATGGATGAATCCACTAAGAACTGCATCAAAGAGAGAGAAAATGTAAAACAGAACCAGTCAGAGATGGAGAATTCAATAACTGAAATAAAAAGACACAACAGAGGGAATCAATAGCAGATTAGGGGAGACAGAAGAGTGGATCGTGATCTGGAAGACAGTAATGGAAAGCAATCAAGCTGAACAGCAAAAAGAAAAAAACAAAAAATGAGAATAGGTAAAGGGATCTCAGTGACATCAAGTATAATAACATTTGCATTATACAGATCCTAGAAGGAGAAAATATAAAAAGGAAGTAAACTTATTTGTGAAGAAATAATTTCTGAAGCCTTCCCTAATATGGGAAAAGAGATACCTAAATCCAGAAGGCACAGAAAGTCCCTAAAAAGATTAACCCAAGGAGGTCCACACCAAGGCACATAATAATTAAAATGTAAAAAAGTAATAATAAAGAGAGAATGTTAAAAGCAGCATGAAAAAGAAATAGTTACATACAAGGGAAACCCCATAAGGCTATCAGCTGATTTTTCAGCAAAAACTTTGCAGGCCAGAGGGAGTGGCATGATACATTCAAAGTGCTGAAAGGAAAAACAACAACAACCCCCAAAAACCCAAAAAACCCTGGCAATCAGGAATACTCTACTCAGCAGGGTTATTATTCAGAATTGAAGGTTAGATAGAGTTTCCTAGACAAACAAATGTTAAAGGATATCATCACCACTGAAACAGGCTTAAAAGAAGTGTTAAAAGGGACTTAAGTGGAAAGAAAAGGTCGTAAGTAGAAGAAAATTATGAAAGAAAAAAAACTTCATAGACAAAAGCAAACTTCTAATAAATCCAGTAGATTAAATCACTTATGGAGTGCCTGGGTGGCTCAGTGGTTAAGCCTCTGCTTTTGGCTCAGGTCATGATCTCAGGGTCCTGGGATGGAGCCCCACACTGGGCTCTCTGCTCAGTGGGGAGCCTGCTTCCCCCTCTCTCTCTGCCTGCTTCTCTGCCTACTTGAGATCTCTCTCTCTCTCTAATAAATAAATAAAATCTTAAAAAAAAAAATCACTTATTAAGCCAGTATGGAGGTTAAAACACAAAAGTAGTAAAATCAATTGTATCTACAAAACTCAGCTAAGGGATTTCACTTTTTACAAAATAAAAAGATGTAAAATATGATATCATATACATAAAATATGGAGGGGGGAATAAAAATTTAGTGCTTTTAGAATGTGTTCAAACTTAAGCAACCATCAACTTAATACAGACCACTATACACATAAGATGATATATATGAGTCTATTAGTAACCAAAAATCAAAACCTGTTATAAATACACAAAAAATAAAGCAAAGAAATTCAAACATAACACTGAAGAAAGCCATCAAACCACAAAGGAAGACAGCAAGAGAAGAAGAAAGGAATAAAGAACTATAAAAACAACGAACAAAATGGCAATACATACCTATCAATAATTACTTTAAATGCATATGGACTAAATCCTCTAATTAAAAGACATAGGGTGATTGAATGGATGAAAAAAAAAACCAGATCCAACTATATGTTGCCTATAAGAGACTTCACTTCAGATCTAAAGACACATACAGACTGAATGTAAAGGGCTGTAAAACCATACATCATTCAAATGAAAATGAAAGAAAAATGCGTCAGAGTAGCAATACTTATATTAGACAGAAAAGACTTTGTAAAACAAAGACTGTAACCAATGACAAAGAAGGGCACTACATAATGATAAATGGAAAAATCCAACAAAAGGATATAACAACTGTAAATAGCTGTGCACCCAACATAGGCACACCCAAATACATAACACAATTATTAATAAACAAAAAGGGAGAAACTGACTGTAATACTATAATAGCAGGAGACTTTAACACCTGACTTACATAAATGGATAGATCATCCAGACAGAAAATCAATAAGGAAATGGTGCCTCTGAACAACACCACAGACCAGAGAACCTTACAGATGTATTCCATCCAAGAACATTCCATCCCAAAATAGAATATACATTATTTTCAAGTACACATGAAACATTCTTCAAGACAGAGCATATGATGGGCCACAAAACAAATCCCAATAAATGTAAGAGTGAAATCATAATGAGCATCTTTTTCGACCGCAACAATATAAAACTAGAAATCAATTACAGTAAAATATGTGGAAAGAACACAAATATATGGAGGCTAAATGACATGCTACAAAACAATGAATGAGTCAACCAAGAAATCAAAGAGAAAAATACATGAAACAAATGAAAATGAAAACGTATCAGTTCAAAATCTTGGGGATGCAGCAAAAGCAGTACTAAGAGTGGTTTATAGCAACACAGGCCTACTTCAAGAAACAAGAAAAATCTCAAAAACCCACACTAACCATACACCTAAAACTGAAAAAGCAAAACGAACAAAGCCCAAAGCTAGAAGGAAGCAAAGAATAAAGATTAGAGCAGAAATTAAAATAGAGGCTTAAAAAAAAATAGATCAACAAAAACAAGAGCTGATTCTCTGAAAAGATAAAATTGATAAACCTTTAGCCAGATTCATCAAAAAAAAAAGACTAATCAAATAAAATCAGATATGGAGGAGAAAAAATACCACAGAAATACAAAGAATTATAAGAGAATATTATGAAAAATCATATGCCAAAAAATTGGACAACTTAGAAGGAATGGACAAATTCCTAGAGAACATATACTATTCCAAAACTGAATCAGGAAGATATAGAAAATTGGGACAGGCCGATTATTAGTAACACAATTGAATCAGTAATCAAAAAACTCAACAATGAGCGAAAGTCCAGGACCAGATGTCTCTACAAGTGAATGAACTCTACCAAACATTTCAAGAAGAGTTAATACTTAGTCTTATTAAACCATTCCAAAAAATAGAAGAGGAATGAAAACTTCCACATTCATTCTACAAGGCCAACATTACCCTGATACCAAAACCAGTTGAAGACACTACAAAAAAAGAAAACTATAGGCTAATATCTCTGATGAACAAGGATGCAAAAATCCTCACAAAGTATTAGCAAACCAAATTCATCAATACATTTAAAAAACATTCACCTCAATCAACTAGGACTTATTCCAGAAATGGCAAGGGTAGTTCAGTATTTGCAAGTCAGTCAGTACAATACATCACATTAATAAGATAGAGGATAAAAACTGTATGATCATCTCAATAAATGCAGGAAAAGCACTTGACAAAATACATCCATTCATGATAAAAACTCTCAACAAAGTGGGTTTAGAGGGAACATACCTTAACATAATAAAGGTCATATATGAAAAACTCACAGCTAACATCATTGTTAATGGTGAAAAACAGAGCTTTTCCTCTAAGATCAGAAACCACTCTCATCTCTTTTATTCAACATAGTACTGGAAATCCTAGGTGCAGCAATCAGACAGGAAATAAAAAGCATCCAAAATGGTATGGAAGAAGTAAAACTATCACTATGTGCAGATGAAATGATATTATATATGGAAAAACCTAAAGGCTCCACCAAAAAACTATTAGAACTGATAAATGAATTCAGTAAAGTAGCAGGATACAAAATTAATATATAGAAATCTACTGCATTTCTATATACTAATACCACAGTAGCAGAAAGAAATTAAGAAACCAATCCCATTTACAATTGCACCAAAGAGAATAACATACCTAGGAAGAAACTTAACAAGGAGGTGACCACTGTATTCTGAAAACTATGAAACACTGATGAAAGAAATTGAAGAGGACACAAAGAGAGCCTATGCTTATGGATTGGAAGAACCAACATTGTTAAAATGTCCATACTACACAAAGCAGTCTATAGATTCAATGCAATCCCTACCAAAATACCAACATTATTTCATAGAACTAGAATAAATAATACTAAAATTTGTATGGACCCACGAAAGACCCCAATGGCCAAAGCAATCTTGAGAAAGAAGAACAAAGCTGGAGGTATCACAATCCCAGATTTCAAGGTACAACAAAGCCACGACAATCAAAACAGTATGGTACTGGCACAAAAACAGACACGTAGGTCAAGAGAACAGAACAGAGAACCCAGAAATAAATCCACCACTATACACTCAATAATCTTTGACAAAGGAGGCAAGAACATACAATGGGGAAAAGACAGTCTCTTCAATAAATGGTGCTGGAAAAACCAGACGGCTACATGTGAAAGAATTAAGCTCAACAACTTTATTACACCATACACAAAAATAAACTTAAAATGGATTAAAGACCTAAATGTGAGACTAAAACCATAAAACCCCTAGAAGATAACATAGGCAAGTAATCTCTTTGACATCACCATAGCAATATTTTTCTGGCTATGTCGCTAGAGGCAAAGGGAAACAAAAGCAAAAATAAACTATTAGGACTATACCAAAATAAAAAGCTTTTGCAGAGCAAAGGAAACCATCAATGAAACAAAAAGGCAACCTACAGAAATAGCTAGTATCAAAAAGACATGAAATAACAAATATCGGTGAGGATGTGGAGAATAAGGAACCCTCGTGCACTGTTGGTGGAAATGTAAACTGACCAAACACCATGAAAAACACTTTGGACATTTCTCAAAAAATTAAAAACAGAAATACCATATGATCCAGTAATCCCACCACTGGGTATTTACCCAAAAAACAGAAAAACACTAATCTGAAAAGATATATGCACCCCTGTTTATAGCAGCATTATTTACAACAGTCAAGATATGGAAGTAATCCAAGGGTCCTTTTATAGATGAGTGGATAAAGAAGATGTGGTATGTATGTACAACACACACACAAACACACACACACACACACAGGAATATTACTCAGCCATAAAAAAAGAATGAGATCTTGCCTTCTGCGATAACATGGATGGACCTAGAGTGTATATGCTAAGTGAAATATGTCAAACGGAGAAAGACAAATATCATGATTTCAATTATAAATGGAATCTAAAAAACAGAACAAATGAAAAGACACTAAGAAACGAATAAATCTAAAACCAGACTTAACTAGAAAACAAACTGGTGGTTGCCAGAGGGAAAGTACGTGGGAAGATGGGTAAAATAAATAAGATTAAGAGGTACAAACTTCGTTATAAAATAAGTCATAAAGATGAAAACTATAGTATAGGGAACATATCCAGTAATACTGTAATAATATTATATGGTAACAGAAAGTCACCACACTTACTGTGTGAGCACTAAGTAATGTATAAAATTGCTGAATCAGTATGCCACACACCTGAAACTAATATAACACTGGATGTTAAATTGTACTTCAGTAAAAAAAAGAAACGGTGGAAAAAAAATTCACAATAAAAAATGTTTGATGTAACTTGATTTAGAGGTCTATTAAGAAATCACAAAACAAATACTGATTTCTTTTTTTGAGGATTAGGTGACCATATAATTTATCTTCCATACTGGAAAACTTTGAAGAGTATGAGTGATAATGATACCATCACCACTAGGGCAACATGAATAAACCTAGACATTTGGTCACTATTAAGAGGAGAAAAATTAGGACAAGAACTATTCACATACTGTGATTTTTCTTGCTCTGGAGAGATAAAAAGTACAGTTTTCATATAAATGAAAATCAAATTCTAGAGATAATTTCCTACCACTTATCATCAGATGAACAAAGATTTACAAATAAACAGAAACTTACCTCTGGTTTAGGGATAAAAGCCTGACCCGGAATTGTCAAGATGTGCTGAACATTGCAGAGGTACTGGGCCATAACAGAAAGGCGACTACGCTGTTTGCTTCCTGTATTGGCTGTCAGTCTCTATGGAAGGACAAAAGGAATTTTAGCAAATAATTAATCCAGTCTGATCAGATAGAATGCAGCCAATATTCTATTATCTATGGACACTAGGTGTTTTGAGATAAATTTTAAAACCATAGGCTATCTGACACATGATACATAGACAGCAGGGGGAACATTTTCCTCCAATATCAGCTGAAGTACACTTAAGAAGTATGAATTATATCCTATATAATGCACTCAGAAACCAAATAAGAAAAATTCCCTACCATTGGATGTTGGAGATTTTCAAACACCTATAATATTCTGTAGAAAGTCCTATATGAAACGAGTGATCAATATATATTTGATGAGTGAAGAAATTAGCAAGCACAATTAAGAACTAAAGATGCGTATTTCATTTTATGAATTACCAAAAATCTATGAAGGAACATTTTCAATGGTGCACTTTTCTTTATTTAAATATAATAAAACCTTGAATATTCAAAACTCTTGGAGAACTGTTTTTGGAGAACTGATTTTTGCAAAAACCAGGAATTCATTCTTTTAAGAACCCAAACACTTTAATTTTAAAATCAGGTATATCTAAATTAACTCAAAAATGCAATGAAATTTCAACCAAAATCTCGAAAGGATTTCTTTTAAGACCTTTAAATTCCGTAAAATTTTATACAGAAAAGCCAAGGGCCTGGAATAGCCAGGAAGCTCCTGAAGAACATCAATAACATGAGGAGGGTTGAGGCAGACTCACCATAGGAGGTATCAAAATAAAGGCAGTATGGTATTGCTACAGGCATAGACAAACACACCAATGGAACAAAGGCCTTAAAAACAGACCCAAGCACATATGGATATTTGCTATGTGACAGATGTGATGTAACAACCACTAATGGGAAAAAGATGGACCCACTCAGTAAGAGATATTGGTATTAAGTAGGTGTATCTACAGCAGGAAGAACTCCCTATCTCGTACCATAACCAAAAATAAATTTCAAGTGATTAACAATAAGTAAAAAGCAAAACTTTAAAATTTTTTATAAAGTATTTATGACCCCACGGTAGGGAAAAATTTCTGAAAAGATGCAAAAGTGGAAGCCATAAGAGACTGATATTTTGCTATATTAAAATTTAAAACATCTGTATAATAAAAACAGTACAAACATATGTCACAGACTGAGAGAAGATACTTGAAACTCCTATCTGACAAAGGATTAGTGTTCAGAACATGGAAGAAACTCCTACACATTAATTACCAAAAAAATAAATAATAGAAAATCTGATAAGAAATATGATAAAAGCACCCAAATGACCCATAACCATAAACTATGCTCAACCACGTTACAAATTAGGGACATGAATTCTAATGAGATAACAATTTCATATCCGTGAAATGAACAAAATTTAAACAATAAAAAAGAACCTGGCAGAACCTAGAACTGGTGAATATATGGAGCCAGAGGAACTCCCATTTACCGCTAGTGAGAAGGGCAACTGGTACAAGCACTTTGGACTACAACTTGGCAATATATACAGGAAAGCTGAAGTCGAGTGCACCCTCATAACTTTAAATCTACCTTTAGGAATATATTCTAGGGAACAGTTTATATACTTACACAAGGGAATACTGTGTAAGAACGTTCACTGCCACATTGTGTATGCATAGCTTCCAAAAAGGTAGAAAAACATAAAGGTCATCAACAGGAATAAGTAAATGATGTTACCAACACAGATGCCCAAATAGAAAATGATGAAGTGGCAGAAAATATGTAGAGCATGATTTCATTTATATAAAAACTTCAAAACATTATTTCTTACGGGTTCCTCTGCATGTGTCTGTATTTATCTATCAATGCATGGGAATGATGAATATCAATTTTAAAAGTACACTCATAGGAGAGAAAGAAAGGGGATAGAAGGGGGCACCATGCATATCTACAATATTTTATTTCTTAAAAAAGACAAAAATATGGCAATATGTTAAAACTGGATTAAAACATTAGGTGCACTGATTTTTTTAAAAAAATGTATCCTGCTTCTCTTGTGTTCTTAAGAGTTCACTGGGTATTCTAAACCTCTTGTAAATGATACAGGGTCAACATTACAAACATTACAAACCACATAATTTGGCTTATAAGAGCTTTGCCTTAAGTAAGATTAAAAAAACAGGTTTTAAACTGAGATGCTCAGAAAGTTTCCTATGGGCAAAGTTGTAGATTTTGTAACATTTATTTCGCTACTAAGAAGCCATCTCTCCGCCTCAACCCTCTTTTCAAATTACCTGGCTCTTGTCTATATTTAGACATCTAAAGTTATTGGGAGGCTGAGTTCAGGACAAGTGATGAGTTGCTTCAGTATAAATGACAAAGTAAATTCTTCCTTACTAAACTGTAAAACCAAGAAACGTATATATTCTCAAACAGAAATCAAAACAAAGACAAACACTGGAAACACATATTTAAAGAACAAACTTATGGACCAAATGGTAAAAAACATTTCTAGCTTTTCATAAATTTCTTTTGGAGCTTAACTGTACCATTGGCATGCAAGTAAAAAATTCAAAGTGCATTGTACAACTGGCATACTTCAAAGCAGTTGTGTAAAACTAAAATCCCGCATGAACATAATCACAAAATTAAAATAAAAACCAAAAAAACGTCTGCACTTGAAAATTATTATTTCATGCTGCCTTCTCTTCTAATATTTTACTTTACATCTCAAAGGTGTTTTCACTGATGAGTTCAGCGAAATTTTAAAAATGACTTTAACCCAAAAGCAAACAAGGGAGGCATGCAGGGTAAACACTCTGGACACAATTTCACTTCCACCGCTAGGCATCCACTCCTGCCAGGGAAGCCTGACCCACCCAAACTCTGCAGCAAATGCACCTAGGCTGTGGAGATGAAAACTGAATCGTATAACTGAATTTAGAAGAAAGCAGCACACACACACCCGTCCTGAGCTTGTTATGGAATAATTCAAGCCACAGAGCAGAAAGCTCTGCAAAAGCCTTCATTAAAAACTAGCACAAGAGTTAAAAGGTCAATCAACCATTCAAACATGAGTGAATATTTCTGTGATAGTTAGCTTATATGGAAAGCTACGAAAATTCAAACTCCATTACAAGATAGAGGATTTTAACAAACAACAAAAGGCCAAGAAACCAAACCAGTTAATTTTTCAGTAAAAGGAAACCTCTAACCCTTGAGATTTTAAAAGCATTCTGAGTATAAGAAAAACAAAGGGTCAAAGACTCCACAAGGACAGTGTTATTTTCGTCCTTATTCATCTAAAATAATTTTAACTACAAGTAGAAAAATTAGGCTTATTCTTGAGAAGCCACACAGCCAAATATCAGGGACAATGAAAACGATATAAATTACTGGCGAGGTGACTCCCTCCCTCCCTGTTACAGATGTGACTATTAAATAGCCAAGGTCCCCTGAAGATGGGAGGACATAAACAGGCTAATCCTGACCCAGAAAGAAAAGACCAAAGGTCCAGTCACGTAAAGAACTTGAACATCATGAATTCTGCAGAAAACCTATAACCTGTTTTCAAGCTCAGCTTTCCTTGTAACTAGCTCCATGACCTTCTGGAAGACAGTAAACTACTCTGAGCCTCAGTTTCATCATCTATAAAATGAGGTTAGATGAGATTTGTTAAGGTCTCATTTCCTGCTACATATTGTGATTCTATTTTATGAGCTGTAACTTTATACTGTCTATATGTTCTTTAATGTGTGTGAACCGAATTCTTCCATTTAGACCCTGCAGACCTAGAGAGAAGGGAAGAAGATCGTGTTCATTTACTTCTGTTCTATAACCCACAAAGCCAAGCAAAGTGAATGTTTAAAAATGCTATCTGTGGAATATAAAATTACAAATATGACAGTGTCAAGAGCAAACAAAGGTTACATAAGAAAATGCTGCTATATATTATCCTGTTGAAACTTTCACATGCAAAATATGAAAATTGGTCAGAGGACCAGTGTTAACTTCTAAAGCACTCCATAAATTATAGACTCAATATAAACTCTTCTCAATATTCATACTAGAATTAAACTAAAATCAACTTTTTTTTTTGGTTAAAGAAAAATAATTGCATATGGTGGAGTTAAAGCAACACTATTATTAATAACTACAACTGACATTCTGAGTCACTGAAAATATTACTCCACCTCTTAAGCCTCTGTTCCTTTGCATTTTCCCCCAAAAGAATTGGACTAACATAGTGTTTTTCATCTCTATTGTGTTACTCAAGAATAGAAATACCATAATAATCATGTTATCTGAGAAAATAAAAGTCCAAGGACAAATCAAAAGGCTGAGAAAACAACAAAGACGACTACTAATATGGGCTCAACTCAAACCTACAGAAGACAGTCAACAGATTCATGAGCAGGAAATGACACTGACCCTGGGAAAGTGGTGATGACGTAGCGTTCCTAATAAACACAAAAGGGTCCTACATTTTTGTGATGGAAAATTTTTTTTAAATATTTTTTAAAAATTATTTATTATTTATTTGACAGAGAGAGAGACAGACAGCGAGAGAGGGAACACAAGCAGGGGAGTGGGAGAGGATGAAGCAGGCTTCCTGCCAAGCAGGGAGCCCAATGTGGGCTCGATCCCTGGACCCTGGGATCGTGACCTGAGCCCAAGGCAGATGCTTAACAACTGAGTCACCCAGGCGCCCCATGTGATGGAAAATTCTAAGACTACTAAGAAAAAGATTTTATGGCTGAATACTCTAAAGCAAAGTTTCCTATCCTTGGCATTACTGACATTTTGGGCTGGTAAATTTGGAGTAATTTTCTGCTGTTGGGGGCTATCTTGTGTACTGAAGGATGTTTACCAGCATCCCTAATCTCTATCCACTAGACACCAAAAGCACCCCCCAGTTGTGACAACCAAAAATATTTTCAGACAGGCAGGACGTAAAAGTATGGCTAAGTAGGGGGATCCTGAGCTTACCTCCTCCCATGCACACACCACAGCTGCAGCTACATATAGAGGAACTCTCCCTAAGAATGACCTGAAGACTTCCAGAACAGCTCTTAGATAGCTGTAAGTATGAAGACAAAGCCACAACAAGAAGGGAAAAAGGGACAAAAACGTGGTCAGGTCAGAAACCAAACCCTGGAACTGAGACCCACAAGTGGGAGGGGATTTCACAGGTGCAAAGGTCCTCTCTAAAAAGTGAGAGGTTAGAGCCCCACACCAGACACCCCCCACCCTGGGGATCTGCACAGGAAAGTAAGCTCCCATAACCCGTTTTTGAAAACGGGTTTTTTGAAAAGAGCTGGGCTTAACTTCCAGAGAACTGGAGAGCTAGAGGAAACTGAGACTTCACACTTAAAGGGACCACACACAATTTCACTTGCTCTGAAACCCACCGCAGAGGCAGCAGTTTGAAAAGTGCCTGGGCCATACATAAAGGAAATTTACGGAGTAGTTTCAGGGAGCATGCCAAAGGGGTAGGACTCTATAAGAACTTTATCCAAGAACAGAAATGCTGGCAGGCACTCTTCTTCTTGCCCTCCTTCAGCCCAGACATCTGATGCTGGTGGGGACCAGTCTGACACTATCCATATACCTAGCTAGCATTGCTTGCCCTAACCCGGAATTCCCCTGCAGACCTGCCTTGCCAAACCCATCTTCCTGGCAGGCATTCATTCCTTGGCTCCTGTCCTGCACACTTCGCGGAGAGCCTCAGTGGAGACTGTTGCCCCTAAAAACAACTCCTCCTGGAAAAGTGGGGAGTGACCACCAGTGCACCTGCTGGAATCATGGGCCAGTCACAGCAGAAGGGTGCACATGGCCAACACAGGGGACACCCCTAAAGCACCTAGTTCTGGTGACCGCATTTCTAGGCCCCACTACACACCTTCCATGTAAGGCCACTACCTTCAATGCCAGGAGTAATAGCTGACCTACCTAATATATATAGAAACAAAGACAGTCAGACAAAATGAGCAGAAAGAGGAATAGGTTCCAAACAAAAGGACAAGACAAAATCTCAGAAAAGAACTCAGTGAAAAAGAGAAAAGCAATCTACCTAAATTAAGAGTTCAAAGTAATGGTTATACAGATGCTCCTCAAACTTGGGAGAGGAGTGGATGAACTCAGAGGGGACTTCAACAAAGAGACAGAAAATATAAAAAAATAACAAATCAGAGCTGAAGAATACAATAACCAAAATGAAAAACACAACAGAGGGAATCAACAGCAGACTAGAGGATGCAAAAGAACAGATCAGTGATCTGGAGGACAGGGTAACAGAAACCATTCAAGTTGAACAGCAAAAAGAAAAAAGAATGAAAAAAATGAGGACAGGTTAAGAGAGCTCTGGGACAACATCAAGCATACTAACATTCATATCATAAGGGATACCACAAAAAGAAGAGAGAAAGGGGAAGAAAAGTTAATTTTAGGAAATAATAACTGAAAGATTACCTAATCTGGGAAAGAAAACAGATATCCAGGTCCTGGAAGCACAGATACCCCTGAACAAGATGAACTCAAAGAGGTGCACATGGAGACACATTAATTATTAAAATCTCAAAAATTAAAGACAAAGAGAATCTTAAAAGCAGCAAGAGAAAAGCAACCAGTTATGCACAAGGAAATATCCATAAAAGTTGATTTTTCAGCAGAAAATTTGAAGGGCAGAAGACATATATTCAAAGCACTGAAAGGAAAAAACAAAAACAAAAACAAAAGACCCTACAACCAAGAATTTCACCCAGCAAGAAAGATTATCATTCAGAATTGAAGGTGAGATAAAGAGTTTCCCAAACAAACAAAAGTTAGAGGAATTCATCACCACTAAACCAGCCTTGCAAGAAATGTTAAAGGGAATTCTTTAAGCAGAAAAGAAAATACCAAAACTAGAAGAAAATCATAACAGAAAAAATTTCACTGGTAAAGCAAATATTTTACATTAAAGGTAACAGATCAATCCCTTATAAAGCTAGTATGAAAGTTAAGACAAAAGTAGTCAAATCAACTATATCTACAATAATTAGGAATACACAACATAAAAAGATGTAAAATATGACACCAAATACATAGAACATGGGCAGGGGGATAAAATAGTAACACTTTTAGAATATGTTCAAACTTAAGCAACCACCAATTTAAACAGATGACTAAATACATAGGTTGTTTTATATCAACCTCTTAGTAACTACAAAACAAATAATAGATACATAAAAAAATCAAGAGGAAAAGAACAAAAGATCAACACTGAGGAAAGTTATCAAATCAGAAGGAAGAGGGCAAGAGAAGAGAGAACTAGAAAGAAAACCAGAAAACAATGAATAAAATCACAGTAAGTACATATCTATCAATATTTACTTTAAATGTGAACGGACTAAATTCTCCAGTTAAAAGACACCAGGTGACAAGCAGACAGAAAAATAAGACCTATTTATATGCTGCCTACAAGAGAATCGTTTTGGATCCAAAGACACAGACTTAATGTGAAGGGATAGAAGATATTCCATGAAAATGAAAGAGAAAGAAAAAAAGTTGTGTAGCAGTACTTAACACTGGACAAAATGGACTTTAAAACAAAGACTAACAAAGGACAAAGAAGGGCATTAATAATAAAGGGATCCATTCCAAGAAGGTTGAACAACTGTAAATATCTATGCACCCAACATAGTAGCACAAGTCTATAAATATATAGAGCAAATATTAACAGACACAAAGGGACAAAATGTAATACAATAATAGTAGGGGACTTTAATACTTCTCTTATATCAATTGATAATTCACCCAGACAGAAAATCAACAAGGAAACAGTGGCTTGGAGGATACATTAGACCAAATAGACTTTAACAGATATACACAGAACATTCTATCTAAAAACAGCAGAATACACATTCTTTTCAAGTACACATGGAACATCCTCTAAGACAGATCACTTGTTGATCCACGAAATAAGTCTCAATAAATTTAAGATTAAAATCCTATCAAGCAGCTTCTAACCACAATGATACAAGACAAAAAATCAATTACAATTAAAAAAAAATGGAGGGGTGCTGTGGTGGCTCAGTTGGTTAAGGGTCTGACTCTTGATTTTGGCTGAGGTCATGATCTCAGGGTCCTGAGACCAAGCCCCACGTTGGGCTCCATGCTCAGGGAGGAGTCTGCTTGAGATTCTTTCTCTTCCTCTGCCCCTCCCCACTGCTGTGTCTGTGCTCTCTCAAATAAATAAAATCTTTAAAAAAAACCTGGAAAAAATGCAAACCTGTGGAGGCTAAAAAACATACTATTAAATGACCAATGGGTCAATAAAGAAATCAAAGAGAAAAAAAAAATACCTTGAGACAAATTAAAATGGAAATACAACATCCCAAATCTCTGAGATGTAGCAAAAGCAGTTCTAAGAGGAAAGTTTATAGAGAAACAGGCCTACCTCAAGAAATAAGAAAAATCTCATATATTTAACCTTACACTTAAAGGAGCTAGAAAAAGAAGAACAAAGCCCAAAACTAATAGAAGGAAGGAAGTAATGAAGATCAGAGCAGAAATAAATGAAACAGAGACTAATAAAACAGTAGAAATGATCAATGAAACCAAGAGCTGGTTCTTTGAAAAGATGAACAAAATTGGTAATTAAAATCCCTGAGCTTCGGTATTTTTTTTTTTTTTTTTAAAGAGAGGAGGGTGGGGGATGGAGGGACAGAGGGAGAGGGAGAACGAGAATCTTAAGCAGGTTCCACACCCAGTGTGGAGCCGGATGCGGGGCTCAATCTCACAACTCTGAGATCGTGACCTGAAATCAAGAGTCAAGACACTTAACCAACTGAGACACCTGAATATTCTTTTCTATCAAAAGTTAGTAAGTCACAAGGATGAAAGGTACAGCACAGGGAATATAGTCAGTGGTACTGTAATAGCGTTGTATTCTGAGAGACTGTAGTTACATTTGGGGGGAAAACAGCATAACGTACAGAGTTGCTGAATCACTATGTTGTACACCTGAAACTAAGGTAACATTGTATGTCAACATCAATTAAAAAAATACTTATTTCATTAGGTGACTTTGAGGCTTAAATAAAAAAACATATGTAAAGTAGCTATTGGTAGGCATTCCATAAATAGTAGTTGATATTATCATTATCATTACCACACAGGCATATAAAAAACAAGGCGAGCCTTACAACTGCCTAGCTTGCAGTCTGGAAGCTCTACTCCAGCTACAGCACAGGCAGGAGGATAAACAGAGCCCAGAGGTCTCCTTGATGTGAGAAGACAGAGGCCAGAGCTCTGGGAGGCCAAGGCAGCCAGAATTTGTGAGGCAGGCTACTGGGTATGGGAACAGAGAGAGGGAGACACGGTGGAATGGGAGGGACGGAATGAGAGGGAGCTCCTGAGATATTCAGAGGGATCCTTTCAAGTCCTTGGCTGAGTACATGCACTTACACGCATGTAAGTGCATGAGGTTGGGAGGGTGGAGAAAGTATTATCAGAAAGTAGGACAAAATGGAGCTCACGGAGGGCTGGAACTAGTTTGTATTCCCAACAGCCAAGTGAAGAGCTCTTGAAATACACAGGGCACTAGATGGATTCCTCCAAAAAGCTGTGACTTAGTCCCAGGACTTAATTAGCCTCAGATTAAAGGCTGCTAAGAACCTGTCATAACAAAGCTTAAAAGCAACCTTCAAACCAATCTGCAAGTGACTATCAATGTGCCAGAGTAAAACCCACCACTCAACCCAAGCCCTCAACAAGATTAAAACAGAACAAAACAAAACCTCACAAAATCTAGCATCTTGTCAAAAATTTCCAGGCTTGCAAAGAAGCAGAAAAATGGACCCACAGAAAGAGGAGGGGAAAAAAAAGCAAACAGGAAAATAGTACAGAAATAACAAGAGTAGTGAAATTAATAATCAAAGACCTTTAAACAGCTATTATAAATATTATACATATGCACAAAGATGCCAAGGAAAGCATGAACATAATGAGGTAAGGGAAAATATAAGACCCAAATGGAACTCCTAGAAGTAAAAATAAAATACCTGAAATGAAAAATAAATTAAGTAAAATTAACAAAGGCTTAGACACTGCAGAAAAGAGCAATGAATTTGAAGACACGGTAACTGGAATTTTGAGTTATTATTGGTGCTTCTAAGTAGATGTGTTTAGAATAAAGTGTGATGATACAGGTAAATTCGATATATCAAGAGAGTTGTATGGCATCTGTTCACAAAAGATTATATATTATACAAACTATTTCAGTCATACAAAACCACTTTTCAGTGTCTTTTCAACTAAGAATCCTATTCAGCACGCTTCCCCTCCTCAGGTGGTTCATACTGAGCAAGCTTTGTGTTCAATTTTTTATTTTCTTCTACTAATAACTTTATATTTCTCTTTCATTTACTGCTAATTCTAGGCAAAGCAGCTCTATTTCTGGATTTTCTGGGTTAGCAGCTTCTAACTGATGCTTTAAAAAGTCCAAAGCACTATTAGGTTTCCCTGGTTCTTCATATAAGACTACCACAATACCTCCTTGGTTGGCGTGTCCAGCAGCCCCCCCCCCCCCCACCTCTTCAAGGACCTCCAGAGCTGCTCTTGCTTAGAGTGGGTGGCTTTGTAATGGGCGGCAGTGACAGTGGCAGCAGCTTAGCTTGCGCTGGAGCCTGTGTCTGGCAGGCTCCAGTAACTGGAATGTTTATGTGTGGTGAATTATTTTTATTTTTTATATATGGCGAATTATTAAATGGTTTCATGGAAGCTAACCAAATATCCAAGCATTTGTTAAACAATCTTTTTTTTTTTTTCTTCTTTTTGTTTCTGCCGATGTATGATCCAATCATTTTCAAATACGAAGTTGCCTGAATCTGGGCCTTCAAATGCAGCCACTCGGTCTCATAATCAGTCACGCTGCTTCAATTATTAGAGTTTTATAATACATTTTAACATCTGATAGGCAAGCCTTCTTCCATCAATCTTCTTTTTCAAAATTTTTCATCCATTCTTGCAGGTCCACTCCTCAAGATGATCCTGAGAACTTCACTACATTTCAGGATGTTATTGAAAAAACATAATTTGGAAAAAATGAAGCATCTTTATAATACTCATTTTTTCTTCCAGGGCTGTATTTCTCTTGATTTATCTCAAGTAATCTTCTGAGATTCTCAGTAAAGTTTTGTAATTATTTTTATATAGGTCCCTCTTTTTTCCTTAGGTTCCCAAAATAAACAATTGATTTTTTCCCAATGATATTCTTACTCCTCTAATAGTGATATACTTTATTTGCTTCAATCCCTATTGTGCTTAATTTTCTGTTCATTTATCACTAATTCAATCCTACACGCTCCCCAACTTACGTAACTCTTCTTTCTGTATATGCAAACATGATAGGTATTTTACCAAATTCTTGCTCTGGTCTGATGTGAACTGAATGTTGTTCTGAGGCTTCCCTGCTCTATCTTCTGTACTGGGCCTTCTGTTTCCTAGATTTCACACAATCTTTCTTCTTTGTGTCTCCAATCAGACCAATGCTTATATAGTCTTTGTCATTATATTATGTGTTGACAGAGATCAGTGAAAAAGACTTTCCAATAACTGGTGCTACATTCACTGGGATCATATATTAAAAACAGTAACACTGGCTTCTTTTTCAACCATACACAAAAATCAATCCCAAATGGATTATAGATATAAATGTGAAAGGTAAAACGATCAAATTTCTGAAGATAACACAGAAGAACATCTTCATGATATCAGGATATAAAAGGAGTTCTTCAATAAGACACACAAAAGCAGTAACCATAAATTTACAATTAAAAACATCTGCTCTTCAGGGTGCCTGGGTGGCTCAGTTGGTCATCCGGTCCAAGGTCCAAGGGCTGAGTCCACTTCTCCCCCTGCCTCCCCCCCCCCGCCACAACCCCCCCCCCCCCCCCCCGGGCTTACGCATACTCTCGAATAAATAAAATCTTTAAAAAACAAAAAACAAACATCTGCTCTTCAAAAGACACTGTAAAGACAATAACATGCCAAAGAGTAGAAGAAATTTGCAATATATTTAATAAAAGACGAGTATAAGAAATATGTTAGAACTCCAAATCAATGAGAAAAAGACAAGCAATCCAACAGAAAAATGGACACAGGGCAAGCATTTCATAAAAAAAGAGGTTGTCTAAAAGGTCAATAAACATGCAAAATGGTGCTCAATTTGATTTAAAAAAATCAGCAAAGGACAAAATAAAACCACGATGACACAACATTCAGCTCTGATAACCGAAATGTACAAGTCTGGCAACTCCAAGTACTGGCAAGGATGTGAAGCAAAATGAACTTATATTTAGTGGGAATATAAACAGGCATAATGACGTCAGAGAATGATTTAGCATTATCTAGCAAAAGTGAAGATTCACAGAATTTATGATCCTGCACCGCTACTTCTGGATATATACTCTAGGGAAAGCTTGCCTGTGTGCTTCAGCTGACATAAATAGAAGAATTTCATGACAGTTTTGTTTGTAATAACAAACACTGAAACTAATTCGGGGCTCCAAAACAGGGCAATGGACAGATAAATTATGAGTTAGTCGAAGAGTGGGTAGTATCTAGCTACACAAATAAACTACAGCTACAAGCAGCATGAGTGAATCAGGATAAAAAGAATATATGTTATATGAATCTTGCATAAGTTCAAAAATGGAGAAAACTAAAGTATATTAATTATACAGCTAAGAATCTGTGGGATAAAATAAGCAGGGAATAATAAGTCCCGAATTTACAGTACTGATTACCTCAGTGGCAGGTGGAGAACAGGAGATACAATCACATCACAATGAGCATACAAGGGGGTGCCAAAGATGTTGGGAATAGACTCCAGTGGTGGGGACTCGGGTAGTCTTCTTACTAAGCCACACAAATATGTCATATACTCTTCTGTATTTGTAGGTCATAAGAAAAATTTTTTCAAAAACACCTATGGTCTGCAGATCCCCTCATTAAACCTCTGCAGCTCACAAACTGCCCTTGCCTACCCTGTAGGATTATTTGCTAGGGAGTGAACCTGGAACACTTCTGCCACGGGCATGCAGGCACGGCTGAAGGAGGGGATTAGGGGAAAGCCTATGTACAGCATAAGGAGACACTAACCTCCTTCCTCCTCTCCAAACTGATTACCACATTCTTTAACTATCATCATATTCATCATATTCCTGTATCACCAATATCCCACAGGTTTTATCGGTCTCTAATTGTTCTATGGCCCTACTGAGTCCGTGCATGGACTACACTGCCTTTTTGGCTGGCAGCACATCTTTCATGTTCTCCATGGACAGCTTAGAGCAGTTATGCCTGTCATCATCATTACATGCTTAACTTTTATTGGTTTGTGTGTGTAATGGGAGTATTAACTTAGAAAACATGGTCTATGAAAAAAAAATGGAGTATTATTTCGTTTTAGAATTTGATCATGTGATAAAATAGCCAAAAAAAGTTAAAACTCACCTCTGCCACTTCCTTTTGAAAAGTCAACGTCATCCGGGTTCTGCCAAAAACAAAAGGTCCATCTCTACAAGAAACATTTTCAAGCCACTTGATAATCAGCGGAGTTGATACATTAAAAGGCAGATTTCCAATAATGTGTACATTCGGAGGATCTGGTTAGCAGGAGAAAAAACAACTTGTAAAGATTTTATTAATGGATTCTGAGTACAATTTTAGTTAAGTTAAATCAAACTGGATACCGATAGTATCAAGCAAAAATATATGAAAAGATACCGCTAAGTATTTTTCAGTCCATTTATTTTTCAAAGGCAATGTTTTCTCACAATTAGCTTTGAATTATTAAGAAAAAAAATTCTACCTTAATTAGTGCTCAAAGTCCTCAGGTTTTTTGGCTTAGGAAAAATATGAAAAAGACTTCGTTTGAGGGAAAAGACAATTTGATCTGGACATGATGTGGTCAAAGTGCCTACACCCAGATGTAGCTGTCAGAGGGTCAGATGCCCAGGAAGGGGATACGGGCTGCATACAAAGATGGAAGTGTCTGCAATATACACGTGGTCAATGAAACCCCAGGAGCAGAGTCCTTCAGGCCAATCTGTAGCACAAGAGAAGATGCTCAAAAAAGAAAAACCTCAGAAACATCTAAGAGGTGGGTGGAAAAATAACTACCAGCAAAGGATAGCTAGAGAAAGCTCACACAATGTAAAAGGAAGAACAGGGGGATCTGGTATCAGGAAAGACAGGAGCACAGATAACTTCTGGAGGAGAGTAGGTAAGAGTCACATAAATGAGAGTTCAGTTGGATAAGGTCTGAAAGAGGAAATTAGGAGGTCACTGTGACTCCGGCATGGTTGGGGCAAGGCAAAGCACCTGGAGGCAGCGTGCTTAGAAGAGAATGGCATGTTGGAAGGCAGAGCAGGAGGCAGTTAGATGGAGATGCACCAGCAGCACCTCCATTTACTCTGAAGGGTTTCACAGGCGAGTAATACACCCCATCTATCAATGTATCCCAAAGAGCTGGCACACAACAGGTACCCAAAAACAGTCTATAGACGAAGAGTGCCTTGGCCGGTCACCGAATGTGAGACAGTGGAAATTAGGTGGGGCATGGTTTACTAAAACATTTCTTTTTTCACCATTTGGAAAAAGTTAACACTTCAGAGTTTATCCCACCCTTATATGGTATCATAGAAATAGCAAGTTTATTTGAAGAGAATTTTAAAGCTTTGAAAAACATGACAAGTAAATTAGAATTGAGAAAAAGGAATTGATTATTTTGGATAAAGTAGAAAAGCAGAAAAAATTACAATGCATACCATTATTTAATTCTGTTCTGATAATATTTAATATACACTTGATCTTAGCCAAAAGGCCGAGAAGCGATCGATAATATTTAATATAAATGTATAATCACGTTTGTAATATATAACAATATATATTATATAACAATATATTACAGTATTTGTAATATAAATAATTCTAAAAGGAAATAAGAAAACAATTCAAAATCACTTACCATCCTCCCACTGTCTTTTAAGACTTTCTGGAAAAGCCCTTTCTATCTTAAATGTCAACACATCTCCATGGACAATTCTCAGTTTTCCAGGTGCTGCATCAGAAAGCATCTAATTTACAAAAAGGTCAATAAAATGAGTTCATACTTCAGAGAAGAGTGAAACACACATACTCTTTATTTCTCCCTATATATTTTATTTCAGATCTGTGCATCATTAAATCAATCTGAAAAGCCAGAGACTAAGAGTGGTCACTAAATGAACAAAGAGTACACCATGTCTACCGCAATAGATAATCATAGTGTTTCATTTCTAACACATATGAATGATCAGTGATGGCAACAGATTACAGTAGAGCAATAGCTTATAATTTCACAAATAATATATTAACATAATTCTGACCCCCAGAATGACTTGCATTTCTGTATAGATTTAGCAAAAACTCAACTCCTATCTGCAAGTTTTTTGTTTTTTTTTTAAAGATTTTTATTTGTTTGTGAGAGGGAGAGAAATGCCTCCTTGCTAAGCAGGGAGCCCAACGCAGAGCTTGATCCCAGGACCTAGAGATTATGACCTGAGCCAAAGGCAGATGCTCAACAGACTGAGCCACCGAGGCATCCCCCCCCCACCATCTTCAAGTTTTTAAATTAAAGACTAAGGACATTATAATATCGAGAACTATTTAGGAATAAATCATAAAGATGAACTTAACTCAATAAATCTTTACAACCTAAATATATACAAAGAATTTTACATATTACCAAGAGCTAAAACCTAACCTACCGGTAGATTTAAACCAAGTAGAAAGTCATCTGTCATTGCCGAGCTACATGTGGCACCCTGAGATATTCCCCTTATATTCTTAATCTTACTATTTCTTGATCCACAGGCATTTGCAACCTGATGAATTAATTATCCTGCGTGTTTTACCAATAGCTACCTCCCAGCCTATTTCTACTTTCCAAACATTTGCATTCCTTCCTCTTCCTTTAGTCTAAATATAAAAAGAAAAAAAAGAGGGGGGAGTACCCTTTTCTTTCTTATTTTTCTTCATTTTATCCACCTTAGCACCATGCCTTGAGAAATGCTCTCACAGTACTAAAGTGTTGGCACCCAGCTGCAAAGAGCCTTGAAGCTAAGCCATCTATACATCTGTATTGCGTTAAGGGCCCCTGTACCCAAAACAAAACTTGATTCTTGAAGTCCTGGGTTTAAAAACAACAACAAAAAACCCAACCCAGATGCAGTTCCCAATGCTTAGGAAGTTTAAAATGCGGGAGTGAAGGCATCAATGAGAACAAACATCCTTGCTAAAGTAGATTACAAGGAAGAGGTGACCCTCTTTCCACATCAAGTCTCCCCTTAAGGAGCTCAGGCACCCTTGGCTCCAAATCAGGGAACTTTGGCCCTGAGCACCCCTTGGTCCTCTTTCTCTAGCTCAGTTAAAGCTGATTTTCTCTTCTAACCCTTCCCTTGCCTAATTCTGGCAACTGATAGGAAGGATGAAAGAAACATCACAGAAGCCAGAGAGGAGACCCTGGACCAAGGCACCCAGTTTGTAGATTACTCCTGCCTTTGAGTCAATGCTGTGCCTCATACACGCTTCTTTACAGGATTTTATAGCATACTACACTGCACTTGTGTATAGAGAGGTTTTTCCTGTGTAATAACATACACTCCTTAAGGAGTTTCTCATCTACTTTAATGTCCCTTGTAGCTACAACAGCACACAGTAGTAGATGCTTCACTCACATTTTTTGATAAGTGAATGACCAAGTGTAAAACTGGAAACTTCCCCTCCCAGACTGAGTTCTGAGGTTTCTCAAATTTGTAAGGTCAAGAAACTTGAAAAGATTTATTTCACTGCTAAATCAGGTAGAATTATACAAGTAATGTTTCAGAAATACAGAATTGAAATCCTTATACTGGTAAGAAGCTAAACATTTTCAATTTGGGAATCATCTAGTTTGGTATGTTTTGTCACGGTAGTTTAGAAAAAATAACTGCATACCTCTGATATTAATGTACTTATGGATTATTTTAAATTACCAAGATTTGCTAAGACTTCATCTGATGAGTTCCAGACAATAAATTATCAAAAACATAATAACCTCCATACACTATGAATAAAAAAGCAGCTAGCTCTCTGAGGGACAGGCTCTTACTGTATAAAAACTGTGTATTTAATGATAGCATTTACTTTCAATGAAGAATTTTAATTTTTTTCTATATTTATGCTTCACATAATTAAAACAAATTAGCATACCAAAAACAAGAGGCAGAAGAACTAAAAGCTTAAGCTTCGGGATATCAACATACAGAAAGTAATAAAGTAATTAGTAATTAAGACTACAACAAAACAATGTAAACTTGGCTCTTTGGCATTAATATACATGCTCTGATAACTGCGTTTGAAATGTTCATTTTTTCCCACAATGACACACATAGCTGCATACCAGAAAACTGATATAACACACATTAACCTTCCTTTCTTCCTTTCCTAGGTTTAAAGTTGCATTTCTATCTTATTTCTTTTGGATTCCCCTTCAGACTTAAGTCTCAGCCAATGACAAAGCAAATACTCCCATTCTTTACAAAGTGTACCTCTTCTAAGACCACTTTGTAGCTTGATCTTCCCCTTTCAGACTCCTCACTGCAGAAGGAATGAATACTGGTGATCACAGCTTTAAATGAAGGCCTTGAAGCAATTATGGGGGGGAAAAACACTATACAAACTAAAATCGTAGTATTACTACAGACAATAGCTATTTAAATACCTAATGATATTCAGCAATGACACACAAACACTTTCTAACCAACCACTAATAGAGAAAGATGTTTTTATTATCATGACCATATCTGGGGGATGGTGGAGAGGTGGGAAAGATCACTATTATAGCCCTTCAAGAAGAACACTGCTAACATTGCACTTGAAAACACTGATAGTGTTAGCTCGTAATGTGTTCAAAGGCACAGCCTACTGTGAATGCAAGCACTTGATTACAGCCAAATGAGTATTTTTACAGACACTCTTAAATTGTTCTATCATTTTTATTTTAGTTTTCAATCTTATATTCTTCCAAAATGAGATTTCAGTCAGCTTAGAGTAAAAGGCATTCATTAGATAAGGCTGTAAAAGAAGAAACCGAAAACCAAAGCATGAAAAGGAGAAGCTTGTATGTATATCCTCTCACAACTTATGTAATGAATTACAGAATTCTTAACCTCTACTGGCAATAATTCCCTAGAGAGCAAATGGTTTTTTTTTTTCCAGTATTAGGTTTCATAAGGGATATAGGGAACAAAATAATGGAGAATGCCTTTAATAAAAATGAGGAAACAAATGCAGGAGAATTCTTCATTTGGTGCCTTAAAAAATCTCTCTTCTAAGTCAAAGTCTTAGAGATAGCTTTTCTCAGGGGGCAAGTTAACTATGGTCCACCTAGGTAATTTGTTGGTGGTCTAATTTGATGAGGAAATAATTTATGCAACTCTTGGAACTTAGACAAAACTATATTGACTGGTCAGTTTTTTTAAGTGGGCTCTATGCTGGGCATGGAGCCCAACACAGGGCTTGAACTCAAGACCCTGAGATCAAGAGTCAGATGCTTAACAAACTGAGCCATCCAGGCGCCCTTGACTGGTCATTTTTTATGTTTTATTCCACCTTCTCATCATGAAGGGCTCATGGCAACCAGCATTGTACAATGAGCTAAAGCATTAATTACACAGCCTAGTGATGTTGCTCTCTTCCTGACTTGCTACATAGTAGGAACCCAAACATTGTTGAAGTGCTGGGCAAAAGTGTTAGGTAAACTATATGAGAATGATCTGCAATATAGAATACGACAGGTGAAAAGCAAAATTTATATTCTTCTATAAAACACATAAAAGAGACTAATGGTATTATTCAAAAGGAATTTAAGATAATGTTAAGATAGACTTTTCTTTAGGATGAAGATTGTAGCATGATTTCAAAAAGTCAAATTGTTTTGTTTTTTAAATAGGACCCAAACATGTATAACAGAAATTCATTTACTCAGCCTCACCAAGGATTTAGAGATTTGATTTAGTAAACTTTCTATTCAACCAGTGGTTAACATTTCTTACAAAGAAACTTATATAGTATCATGTCTTATCTCTTTCTTGTCCAGTAGCTGTGGCTAGGACTTCCATTACTATGTTGAATAAAAATGGGGAGAGTGGACATCCTTGTCTTGTTCCTGACCTTATGGGAAAAGCTCTTAGTTTTCCATTATTGAGTATGTCATTAGCTGTGGGTTTTTCATAATATTATGTTAAGGTAGGTGCTCTCTAAACCTATTTTGTTGAGTTTTTATCATGAATGGATGTTGTACTTTGTCAAATGCTTTTTCTGCATCTGAGATGATCATATGGTTTTTATTCTTTCTCATATTAATGTGATGTATCACACTGATTGATTAGCAAATACTGAACCACCCCTGCATTCCTGGAATAAATTCCACTTGATTATGGTGAATGAGTTTTTAATGAATAACAATGAAGTAGCAGAAAGAAAAATTAAGGAAACAATCCCATTTATAATTGCACCCAAAATAACAAAATGCCTAGGAATAAACTTAACCAAGGAAGTAAAAGACTCGTACTCTGAAAATTATGAAACACTTACGAAAAAAATTGAAGATGACACAGGTGGAAAGATATTCCCTACTCATGGACCAGAAGAGCCAACATTGCTAAAATGTCCATACTACCCAAAGCAATCTACAGGTTCAATGCAATCCCTATCGAAATACCAACATTTTTCACAGAATTAGTATAAATTACCCTAAAATTTATATGAAACCACAAAGGACCCCAAAAAGCAAGGCAAACTTGAAAAAGAACAAAGCTGGAGGTATCACAATACCAGATTTCCAGATATACTACAAAATTATAGTACTCAAAACAGCATGGTACTGGCAAAACAAAAAAAAAAACAAAAAAAAAACAGGCACATAGATCAATGGAGCAGCATAGAGAGTCCAGAAATAAAACCATGATTCTTTGGTCAATTAATCTTTGACAAAGGCGGCAAGAACATATAATGGAGAAAAATATGGTCTCTTCAACAAATGGTGTTGGGAAAACTGGACAGCTACATCCACTTTCTTCCATCATACATAAAAACAACAGCAACAACAAAAAACCCTAAAATGGATTAAAGATCTAAATGTGAGACCTGAAACCACACAACTCCTAGGAGAAAACATAGGCAGTAATTCCTTTGACATTGGCCATAAAAATTTTTTTTCTAGATATGTCCCCTCAAGCAAGGGAAACGAAGGCAAAATTAAACTACTTGGACTAACCAAAATAAAAAGCTTCTGCAGAGTGAAAGAAAACATCAACCAATATATACTTTGGATATAAAGAACTTATACGACTCAACACAAAAAGACCCCAAATAATTCTATTAAAAAATAGGCGGTGGACCTGAGCAAACATTTTCCAAAGAAGACATATAGATGATCAACAGACATGAAATGCTGCTCAACATCACTAATCAGAGAAATGCACATCAAAACCACGGTGAGATATCACTTTATACCCATCAGAATGGATAAAATAAAAAACAAGAAATAACAAGTGTTGGTGAGGTTATGGAGAAAAAGGAATCCTTGTGTACTGTTGGTGGGAATGAAAATTGGTATAGCCACTATGAAAAACAATATGGAAGTTTCTCAAATATTAAAAATACAATTACCATAAAATCTAGTAATTCCACTACTGGGTATTTACCTCCAAAAAACTAAAACACTAATTTGAAAAGGCATATGTGCCCCCTTGTTTACTGCAGCATTATTTACAATAGCCAAGATATGGAAGCAGCCCAGGTGTCCACCGACTGACGAATGGATACAGATGTGGTGTATATATACAATGAAAATTACTCAGGCATGAAAACGAATGAAATCTTCACATTTGCAGCAACACAGATGGACCTAGGGGATACAATGCTAAGTAAAATAAGTCAGTCAGAGAAAGACAAGTACCCTATGATTTCACTTATATGTGGAATTTAAAGAACAAAACAAACAGAAAACAGAAAAACAGAACCTTAAATACAGAGAACTAACTAGTCATTGCAGAGGGGAGCTAGGTGAAAGAAGAGGTGAAAGGGATAAAGAGAATTAAGAGTACATTTATCTCGATGAGCACTGGGAAATGTACAGAATTGTTGATCATTATATTGTACACCTGAAACTAATACAACACTGAATGTTAATTATACTTCAATTAAAAACTTGTGAAAATAAGAAAGAAAAACTTCTAGAAATCCTTCCATACAATATCACACAATTCTCTTCCTTAAGCTGAGAACAATGAACCCTATTTCACTCTTTTCTTGATGACTAGGTTCACTGTTGCCTGTAGAGTAATGGCTTCAGTGGTTATGATCCCTTATTACTGATTTTTTTTTTTTTAGTTTTTATGTTTGCTTTTTATATCTTTTCTGCCACAGTAATATCTGTTACTTCTTGCTGTTGTCAGTGGGTCTGCTTCTAGCATTGATCTCTGTACTTCTAATTTGTAGTGGACTAGGAAATCACTTTGGCTGCAGCCACCTTTTACCTATTTGTTGAGTTTTGATTAACTATAGCTGTAGCTACAGCAAGTGAGTCATGTGTGTGAAGTATGTAATCATGTCACAACAGAAAGTCAGGCAATCTTTTCTTTTGTAAAATTTGCTAGAGATGAAAGAATTTAAAAGTTTTATTATCTCTGTCGAAAAACAGTTCTTTTGCCAAGATGACTAAATTACTTTATATATCCCTTTATAAGATGACAGGGAAGGGGCATCATTGTAATAGCAACCATTTACTGGCTACTGGCAATATGCCAGGCTCTTTACATGCCAATCTCTTCGCATAAATTTCCATCTGTCCTTGCAAGGATCACGAATGATAGCTCTTATTCCCATGCTGCAGATGAGAAAGCTGAAGCTAAAACTGGTTCAATAGCAGGCTCAAGATCACAAAGCTAGTATGTGCTGTTTTGGAGATCCGACACCAGCCTACCCGACTCTCAATCCTGTGAGCTTTCCATCCTGCCTGTCAAGTAGAAATAATCACTGTTTACCTGTTACAAAACCCAGAGGCGATACTAACAATAATCATGACTTACTGTATCCAAAATTCCATGAAAGAAGCACATAATAATTAAGAAGAATCCTAGAGCTTCTTACTCTGGCTAAGATGGAGTGTAAAAGACCAGGTAGTCTCTTCTGGCTTAAACAGATAAAAAAATGAACAAAATAGATGAAACAACAGTGTTCAGATGCTGGACAGCAGGAAATGCAGGAAACCTGCAGATCCAAAAAGCTCAAGGAGCCCCACACAAGAGAAACATGAAGAAAAGGATACCAAGGTGCACCATGATGAAATTGCTCAAAACCCGTGATAGAGAGTAAATCTTAAAAGAAGCCAGAGAAAAAAGGCAGAGGGGCAAAGATAAGAATGACAACAGATTTCTTGTGAGAAACCATGCAAATGAGAAGATGGCTGAGCGACATTTTTCGACTACTAAAAGAAAAAAAAAACTGCATGTTTTTCAAAAACAAAGGCAAAATAAAACACTTTTTTAGACATACAAACACTGAAAGTTCTCTCACCAACAGATCCATAGTTACAAAAAATGCTAAAGAAAATCTTTCAGGTAGAAGGAAAATAATACTAAATGGAAATATGGATGAGGAGCACTCAAAATAGTAACCCTATGGGGGCCACCAGGGAGGCTAAGTTGGTTGAGCATCCAACTCTTGATCTCAGCTCAGGTCTTGATCTCAGGGTTGTGAGTTCAAGCCCTGTGTTGGGCTCCATGCTGGGCATGGAATCTACTTAATGCAAAAAAAAAAAAAAAAGTAACCAAATGTGAAAATATATAACAATGTTTCTTATTATAGTTGACTCTTTAACAACAGGGTTTGAACAGCACTGGTTCATCCACTTGCATGCAGATATCTTACAGTACTGTAAATATATTCTCTTTTTTTTTTAAGATTTTGAGAGAGAGAGAGAGAGAGAGCGTGTGTGCACACAGGAGGAGGATCAGAGAGAGAGGGACAAGCAGACTCCATGCTGAGTGTGGAGCCTGATGTGGGGCTTGATCTCAGGACCTTGAGATCAGGACCTGAGCTGAAACCAAGAGTAAGATGCCTAACCGACTGAGCCACCCAGGTGCCCTTCCTTATGATTTTCTTAGTAACATTTTCCTTTCTCTAGCTTACTTTATTGTAAGAATACAGCATATAACACACATAACATACAAAGTATGCATTAATTGATTGGTTATTGGTAACCAACCAATACCAACCAATTGGTAACCAAGGTAGTTAACAGTAGACTTTAGTAGTTAAGTTTCTGGGGAGTCCAAAGTTACATGTGGATTTTCAACTATGTGGGGGTCAGCACCCCTAACCCCCACATTGTTCAAAAGTCAACTGTATTGAAATCTCTTTAAAAAAGAATTGACTTTTAAAGCAAAAATAACATTGTATCGTGAACTTTACAACATATGGAGAAATAAAATGTATGACAGTAGTACAAAGGCCTATAAGGAGGAACACAAACACACTATTGTAAGATTTGTATGCTATACATAAAGTGGTATTTTATTACTTGAAGATAAACTGGGATATGTTAAAGATATATAACCATATACCTTCAATAAATTACTAAAATAGTAAAACAGAGTTATAGATAAAAATTGCAGCAGGCTGACTACTAGCCCCCAAAAGATGTCCACATCCTAATCCCTGTGACTAGGTTACCTTACACGGTAAAAAGGACTTTGCAGATGTGATTAAAGATCGCAAGATGGGGAGATTATCCTAGATTATCTGGGTGGACCCAACATAATCAATCACAAGGGCCTTAATAAGAGTGAGGTGGAAGGAATAAAGTCAATAGTAATATAGAAGCAAGAAGTCCAGGGACTAATAAATGCAGGTGGCCTCCAGAAGCTGAAAAAGGAAAGGAAACAATTCTCCCCTGAAGCCTCCAGAAAAGGAATACAGCCCTACTGATCTTCATTTTAGACTTCTTATCCCCAGAACTGTAAGAGAACAAATTTGTATGATTTTAATCTACTGTATTTTCAGTAACTTGTTACAGAAACAATAGAAAACTAATACAGAAGGCAGAGATGATCAGATTGGTGAGAAAAAGGCAAGACTCAGCTATATGCTGCTACAAGAAATCCACTTTAAATATAAAGACACAAATAAAAAGGATGAAAAAGTTTATCACTCTAACATTAATCAAAAGAAAGCTGGAATGGCTATATTATCAAGGTAGATTTTAGAGGAAAGAATATCAGCAGGGATCATGGCGGTCATTTCATAATGATAGAGGAACCCATTCATCACAAAGACAAAACAACCCTAAATGTTTATGCACCTAATAATAGTGCTTGAAACAGGTGAAAGAAATACTGATAAAACCGCAAGGAGAGATAGAAGAGTCTGCCATTAGAATTGGAGATTTCAATATCTTTCTAAGTAACAGAACAAGTAGGAAATTATTAAGAGTACAGAAGACCTGAATAACCCCAACTTGACCTAACTGAAATTTCTGTAGCATCCCACAACAGAAAAATGCATACCCTTTTCACCAGAATGCATATCCCTACAGGGGAATACATATTCTTTTCTGCAGAATGCATATTCTTTTCAAATGCATAAGGAACATTTACCAAGACAAATCATATGCACACCATAAAACAACTATAAATTAAAATTATTCAAGTCATGCAAAGTATGTTCTCTGATCACAATGGAATTAAAAACTAATAACAGAAAGATATCTGAAAAACCCCCAAATTTACAAGCTAAAGGATACACATCTAAGTAACCCAAAAAGTCAAATAAGAAATTGAAAGGGAAATTGGAGTTGAAGGTTTAAATGGGAATTCTAACTTCTTTCAGAAATCTTTCTTTAGGTCTAATATCTCAAAAAAATTTTTTAAGTAAATTGGTAAATTTCATTCATTATGAATGCATGAAAATGAAACACAACCTACCAAAATTTGTGGAATTCTGCTCGGGTTGTACTGAGAGGGATATTTATAGC
This sequence comes from Potos flavus, assembly GCA_028534135.1. Classification (NCBI taxonomy): domain Eukaryota; kingdom Metazoa; phylum Chordata; class Mammalia; order Carnivora; family Procyonidae; genus Potos; species Potos flavus. The sequence goes on along the minus strand of CM052886.1, from coordinate 9,861,474 downwards.
ACTAAACACCTATAAGAAAATAAGAACGGCTTCAAAGAAACCACATCAGCTTCCACCCTAAGAAACTATAGAAAGAACAAAAGTAAACCTCAAGGAAACAGCATAACATGAGGATTTCAGGGCAGAAATCGATCAAATAGAAAACAGAACCCAAAATAGAAAGACCAACGAAATCAAGGGTTTTGTTATTCTTTTTTTGAGAAGATCAATAAAGTTCACCAATATGCAGCAAGACTGATCATGACAAAAAAAAGAGAGACACACATATTAATTACCAATATCAGGAATGAGAGAGGGTATCACTGAAGATTCTACAGATGGTTGTTTTACCATTAGGGAAAAACAAAAAACAAAAAACAATATGATTCACCATATTAACTAAAAAAAAAAAAAAAAAAAAGCCACATGATTATCTCAATAAACTCAGGAAAAGTATTTCTGCAAACTCAACATCCATTATTTAAAACAAAAACAGACGCCTGGGTGGCTCAGTGGGTTAAAGCCTCTGCCTGCGGCTCAGGTCAGGATCTCAGGGTCCTGGGATTGAGCCCCATATTGGGCTCTCTGCTCAGCAGGGAACCTGCCTCCCCCTCTCTCTCTGCCTGCCTCTCTGCCTACTTGTGATCTCTCTGTCAAATAAATAAATAAAATCTTAAAAAAAAATAAAATCAAATAAAACAAAAACCAAAACCAAACAAAGCACCATGACCTCTCAGCAAACTAGGAACAAACAGAGGGACCTTCCTCAGTCTGAAAAAGGAGATTCAGGAAAAACCAACAACTAACATCATACTCAATGGTGAAAGTCTGAATGCCTTCCCCGAATTCAGGGACAGGCAAGGAGGTCTACTCCTAGTTCTGTTCAACACTGTACTGGAGATTCTAGCCAAGACAAGAAGAAGTAGAGGCAAAGATACTGAAATGGAGAAGGTAAAACAATCTTCATTGCAGGTTAAATGGTAACACATGCAGAAAATCCTAAGAAATCTACAAAATAGCCACAAAGAAGTGAGCACAAGGTTGCAGGATACAAAGTCCATGTCAAAACAGATGGTATTTCTACAGAGTAGCAACAAACAAATGGAAATCGAAATTAAAAACCAATACCAAGTACAATGGCATCAAAAAATAAGACATAGTTAGGGGTAAATTTGACAACAGATGTGCAACACTTGTATACTTAGAACTACCAAACACTGTTGAGAGAAACTGAAGAAAACCTAAATGAACAGGGAGACATACCATGTTTACAGATCAGAAGCTTATGCCATTAAGATGCCAGTTCTCCTCACAATGAACTATAGTTTTAATCCAAACCCAATCAAAGTCCCATCAGGCTTTAAAAAAAAAAAAAAGGAAATTGATGATCTAATTTTAAAACTATATGGAAATGCAAAGGACTTACAGAATAGCCAACACAATTCTGGAAAAGAAAGGTAAAGTCATAAGATTTAGATTACCTGCTGTCAAGTCTTACTATAAAGCTATGGTAATCAATACAGGTTGGTCTTAGTGAAGAAAACAGACCTATGTATCAACAGAAAAGAACTGGAAGTCCAGAAACAGACCACCATATATAAGTCCAGTTGATTTTTGACAATACGATCAAGGCAATTCAATGAGGAAAAGATAAAATTTTCAACAAATGGTGTAAAAAAATGAACCTCTACTCCTACACCTCACACTACACACAAAAGGTAACTCAAAAATGTATCATAAACCTACATGAAAAACTTGAAACTATAAAACATCTAGAAGAAAACATGGAAATTCTTAGTCCTTATTTTGACAATTTTTTTAACATAAGATGCAAAAAGCATAAAATTCAAAAGGAAAAAATTCATCAACTGTACTTCATTAAAACTAAGTTTTACTTTTTGAAAGATACCATTAAACGTCAAAAATGGAAAGGTAAGTCCCATCTGAGTAGAAAGCATGACAAAACGTGTATCTGACAAAGTACTTTTATCTATACTACATAAAGATTTCTTATAATACAGTAATATGAAGACTAAACAAGAAATGCTCAAAATATTTGCATAGTTCTCCAAAGATATACAGGTGGCAAATAAACACATGAAAACATGTCTAGGGTCACCTGGGCAGCTCAGTGGGTTAAGCAGCTAACTGGCTTTCAGCTCAGGATGATCTCAGGGTCCTGGGATCAAGCCCCACATTGGGCTCTGCACTCAGTGAGGGGTATGCCAGAGGATTTTCTCTTTCCCTCTCCCTCTGCCCCCCCAACCCACATTCTCTTTCTAAACATAATTAAATCTTAAGAAATATGTCCAATATTACTGATTAGGAAAATGCAAATAAAAACCACATTAAGATACCACTAGATGCTCATTTGGATGGTTACAATTAAAAAGATTAACCATACCAAATGTGAGAAGCGTGTGAAGTAAAGGGAACCCTCATGCACAGCTGGGGGGAATGTTAAAATGGTATAGCCACTTTGTAAAACAGTTTGGTAGTTTCACAAAAAGTTTAATATACACCTACCATAAGACTAAGACACTCCACATCTAATTCTTTCCCAAGAGAAATAAAAGTATATGTTCACACAAAGACCTGCATGTGAATGTTAATGATAGCTCTATACATAATTGCCAAAAAATGAAAACAACTAGTGAATGGATTTATAAGTTTGGCATATCCATACAGTGGAATACTAGTCAGCAGTTAGAAAATTGAACTATTGATAAGCACCCCACATGGATGAATCTCAAAATACTTATGCTCAGTAAAAGACAGAAGACAAAAAAAGAGCATATATTGTATGATTCCATTTATATAGAATTCTAAAAAATGGATAATATCATATAGTGACAAAACAGAACCATGGTTGTCTGACGATAGGGAAGGGGAGGAAGGAAGGATGGATTATAAAGGAAAATGAGGAATCTTGAAGGTGATGGATGTTCATGATCTTGACTGTGGTGATGGTTTCAGGACACTATATATTTGTCAAAATTTGGTAATCTATACACTTTTAACATGTGCAGTTTACTGCACATCAATAATATTCGGTAAAGCTGTAAAACAAAGTACTTAGTGCAGTAAGCCCTCCATAAATATGATTGTTTTAAAGATTTTATATATTTATAACAAACAGGAAAAAAAAAATGAAGAACCTAGATTACTTACTTCAAGGAGAACGGATTACTTATGCTGTTCTCTCCAGTTCAGAAATGGGAGAAGAACTTAACAAAACCTCAAGTCCCTGGGGTACCAAAAAATCTCACTCCCCTCCAAAGCACAGAGAATCCACCCAGGCATAAAAATGTAACAACAATAAGCAACTAAAAAATAATTAACAACAACAACAAAACCCTAAAAATGCACAATCACAAGAGAATGCTACAACATTAAGAGAAAGAAACCCTAGATGTCAATTGGTAACTTGAGGAGTTGGGAGGAAGCTCCAGTGTTTCCACAGCACTGGGGATTTATATTCTGGTGTTCCAAAGGAATAACTTTACCCTCCCATACCTCTTTCCAGATAAGCAGTCTCCTGATCAATCCTTAATTAACACATGCCAAAGGCAGAGGGACAATAATTTGATTATATTGAATATTATATTGAGCGCTTAATTAAGTAAGTATGAAGCATTCATTTAATCCTATGAGCAAATTGAGGCACAGAGGACAGAGTTACCTGCCCGAAGACATATAGGCAGTAAATGATAGAGCCCGAAGTCAAAGCCAGGCAATCTGACGCTGAAGTCTGTGTTCTTTACCACAAAACTATCCTATAATGTGTTCACATATTAGAAGAACCATGTTTTTTTACTTTACAACATGCTGACGGTGAAACCCGTATGTTAGCACTATGTTCTTTGCCCTAAGACGCCTCATGACGATATCATAAGAATTGGATTAAAATACAAATGACATACTTTCAGCTAGAACACATTTTATAAATTATTACAATTTCTTTAGAAAGTAATTCTATTAGCTTAGAAACCACTAAAATGGAATCCTTAAAATAGATCACTCCTTCTGCCTTTATTCCATTTTATGATTAATTTAGTACCTCTAAATGAAAGTGGTTTTACATATTGAAACATTCTTTATAGGAAAAAGAAATCTACTTGATATTTTAGTACCCAACATTTCTTTTTAAGGCAAATTCCTTTCCTGCAATGTAAGACACTAAGAATTAATTTTGCTGCTTCTACAGAAACAGATAAGACAAATACACATTTCTTCCAGAGCACTTTACCTTCAAATAAAACTTTACATTTAGAAAAAAAAGAGCACAAAACTTTTTAATAATCAATGCTGCACAATTACTTATTTTCACTATTAAATGACACATTTAGTTGGTTAATTAGATACATATGCATATAGTCAACCTTTATTTTCCCACATAAGACATTATTGAACACCTGCTATATGCCAGCTGCGGTTACATGTGGTACATAGAGCAGGGAACAAAACACACAAAATCTCCATGCTCTTGGTACTGACATTCCAGAGGAGTAAGGTAGACAATGAATAAAAAAATACAGTGTATCAGATGATCAAACTAATAAGACAAAACAAGGCAGAGGTTAGGAGTGCAGGGTCTTGGTGGGGCAGCTGAAAAGAGAAGTGTAGTGCCTTATAAATAGTCTGTCTTCAAAGATCTTTAGTTGAGATCAGGAAAGGAGAATATGTAAAATTAAGGTGGAGATGAACAGAAATTTGATTCACCTCCTTGTCTCATGAGGAAGAATTACGTATAACAGATGGTAAGATGGAGGGTTAGGAAGTCTCTTCAAGTGCAAAAAAGTCAGATGAGTATTCCCAGTGTCCAAAAAGGGCTAGATGAAAAAACCTAAAGGGAATTACAGTGTTATTCAGCTTCTTTTCAGTACCTCATGATCTCACCAAAAATAAGATATTCCCACTTTCACCTCTAATTGAGATACAGTTCTTCAAAGAAAGAAATTCAAAGCAAAAATCACTACTAAAATTCCACATCAAGGAATATGTACCATATGAGAATCCCAAAATAAAGTTATAAATCTGAAACTAATTCTGTCAACAGAGTGGTAAATTAGATAAAACTAAATATTATAGCCTGGGTGGCTCAGTGGGTTAAAGCCTCTGCCTGCAGCTCAGGTCATGATCTCAGGGTCCTGGGATCTAGCCCCACATCGGGCTCTCTGCTCAGCAGGGAGCCTGCCTCCCCCTCTCTCTCTCTCTGCCTCTCTGCCTACTTGTGATCTCTCTCCTCTCTGTCAAATAAATAAATAAAATCTTAAAAAAAAAAAAAACTAAATATTATACAATTTTTTTAAACCATAAAACAAAATGTAGCCCAATAATAAGAAATTGCTAGGTTTCTAAACAAAAAAAATCAGTTGCATGCACACAAAGCCTCTAGATTTTTCAAACAAATTTCTTCAAACTGTTCTGGTAGAAATGAAACATTTTTCAATTATTGCACATACAAGCATTAGACTGTACCAATTTTAAGCCAATTTGTCTCTTGTGTGAAAGTGATACTGCAGATAACTTTATTATTCTGTTGGACTCACTTAATAAATTGCTACTCATCTAAGCCAAAGGCTAAGGGCTCTTCTAGTTTTAGAATTACAGAAGAATCAAATAAAGGCCCTTCAGCCATTAAGTGCCCCCCTGTGAAGAATTACCTTTACAAAATCCCTGATAAAATGGGTTTCACTGTTTGCCACCATTTAAAAAATATAAGTCCCTCCTTATTTTAAATCCTTACATGCCTCCCTCGATTCCCAACTATTTGTATTAGTTCTTTTTTTAGAAATCAAAAATAAGCACCCAACGCTCCTCTGCTCCAACTGAAACATACCCAGTTCCCTCAAATATTTCTCACACAACAATGGCACCTACTGTTTTAAAGATGCATGTACCACTTTATTCAAACTTCATCTTAAATCTATGTGTATAGTGGTACTTCATTTCTTAAGTTCTTACCAAATGCTTAAGCTTAACAATTAATCTTTTTAAAAAGCATATGTTTTCTCCATCTTTTGCTTGTAGAATGATTTTCTGAATCTAAATGAAGTTCTCATAAATCATGCCAATAACTAAGTCATTACTGGCATTATTTACTTATCTTTAAAGGGATGGGCCAGAACATGCACCACTATTACATTAAAAAAAGGATCACACGAAGCAAGTAGTTTGTCTAGCATTGAGTCTAGCATTGATGCATTAACACAGGTTTATTCAAGTAGTGGTCAACAGACCATGTTGGGATGCTTGTTAGAAATGCAATTCCTAGACCTCTCCAGACTATAGAATTAAAATCTCTGGAATGGGGCCTGGAGATCTGCAGTTTGAAGAGCAACCTATATAATCCTTGGATATCCTGAGGTTTAAGAATCAAGGCCTGAAGATTTTTTTTTTTTTTTTTTGAAGATTTAAGTCGGGTTTTTTTCCTCCTAAAAAAGACGTTTTAGTATCTTACCTGTAATCCAGGAATAAATCGGCTATCCTTTTCAACCACCAAAAGTTCAGCAACATTGGCATTGAGAATGGATCTTGTGATTCCCCCTGGCCCAGGGCCCACTTCATAAACGTAAGCATCTGTAAGATTCCCAGCTTTCCTTACAATTTTATCTAGGAAAAAGAACATTTTAATTATCTTGATAAATTTCAGTGTACAAAATTTAACAATAATCTCTACAAATTCTTATCAACCATTACTCAACTAATCCTTTCTACCATATCGTCCAATTATTTAACTTTTAACCTAAACCAACATATAGTGGCCATTCACTATACTATTGCATCATAGCTGAATTGTATCATCAGTCTCTTAACAAAAATAGCATTATCACAACAAACTTCCTAACTTAAATATATTTTAATACAGTATTTTCTATCTGTTCCTCCACCAAACCAATCAATCAATTCCTAAGAACTGACCAGGTAAGCATGCACCATCTCTCTGTAGTTGCCAAATACTGAATATCTGAATAAGTAAGACTAGTTTTACATTTAGAATTTCAAATGCTGCTAGTTTGAAATCCCAAAGCAAAAAGTGCCGGCAGTCTCATTTTTACCTACAGACATCTAGCTGGTCAATATGGCCACAGCTACAAGTTCCCAGACCGTAGGGCTAGCAGAAATATAGATTCTTGGTCATTTTTAGGAAAAAGTTAAACTTATCAGTGGAGGTATTATAAGCTTTGCAGATATGCAAATTAATAAGGAAAAGTTAATGTTTTAAATTAACCTCTTTTAACTTAGCTGACCTTAAGAAATCATGAAAAAGATTACTGAGGATTCACTGCAACCAATTATCACTTCTGAAAAAACATAATGGGCTGGTCTTACTGACTGAGATACTAAAATCCAAGTAACTGGGCCTCCTGGGATAGTGAAAATTTAGCCACTGAAAACATACCAACATACCAGCACTTCCTTGCAGTGTTCACAGAGACTACAGTACCATTTTGGTAGGCTTAAAAGCAAAAATAGTTGGGGTTTTTTTTAAGATTTATTTATTTTATTTAGAGAAAGAGGGCGAGAGGCAGTAGGAAAGGGAGAGAATCTCAAGCAGACTCACCACCTCAAGATCATGACCTGAGCAGAAATCAAGAGCGGGACACTAAACCGACTGAGCCACCCAGGCACCCCAAAATAGTTTTCTTTTAACTGTTGCTCAGAGGGAATTAGTATATGCTCACCAACCATTTATTTTAGGTGCTTTACATGCTTTCTCACTTGTATCTCACAATCCTTCCAATCCTTCCAACACATTAAAAACTACTATCCCAATTTAACTTCTCTGAACTTTTCAATTTCCTTCTTATTGTTTCATTGTGCAAGGTCATCTAGAAAGCAAATGGAAGAGAAGGGACTCCAGCTCAGGTGTGAATTCTAAAGAAATCCTTCCTTCACTACAGACCAATGCCTTTTAGAAGGAACAGAACTGATACATTAAGCACAGGTATTACGAATTTAATATTCTCATTTTCTTGAATGGAGAACTAGTATAGTGGAGAGGTCAGGGCCTCCACCCTCCAACTTTTCAGGCACATTCAAATACAAATGAATATCAAAGAGGCACTGTCAATTCAGGAAGCATCTGCTCCCACCTGAGCTTCTCAACTCAAGACAAGTACTTTAATCTTCCTTCACTCTGGTTCCCAGAGAAGAGGGAACAGTACCCAGACTCCAGAATTTACTCCTGAAAGTGAATAAAGGCTCACACAAGATACTGTAAAAGGATTTTTTTCTACATTAAAAATATAAAGACCTATATTTTCCGTCTTAAGAATGGTGCTTTATACCTACAGAATGTGACTAATGACTGGCAGACAAGGCTGGTTCTAGTTACTACTAGAACTAAAGAATTTTAGAGGTGGGTAACCCTTTAAAGATCTTGTAGTAGGGGCCTTCCTCCAATTAACAGATGAGAAACTGAAGCTTAGTTAAGCTATTTTACCCAAAGTTATATTTCTACTAGCAGAATAAAGACTCCACATCCAAGAAATAAGACCTCTTATTGATGGTTTGTGGACTATACTTAACTGAAAATGAACTTTTTGTGTATGATCTGCTATCTTTTCAGCTTCTGGACAGGCGCCAAAATGGAACTAAATATCAAAACCTCAAATACGGTAAATATTCCAACAGTGAATTAGTGGACATATTTGTAATACATATTATTCTTGCAACCTCACCTTTCAGAAGAAAGTATCACCAAGAAATGGGGGTGGCGGTTAAACCAATGTATACGTCTGTCAAAACTCATCAAACTCTACACTTCCAACTGGTTAATTTTATTGCACGTAAATTTTACCTTACAAAAAGTGACTTAAAATAGGGGTGGGAATGTAAACTTGCTAAAAATGTAAGCTCCCTGAGGACAGACTTTGCCTTGTTCACTCCCAAATTGCATCTCCACCACTAGCACATAGTAGCTTCTCTGAATGTATTTCCTGAATTTATTTGCGCCCTCGAGGGTTTTGGATTCAACAAGTAAACGTTTAAAAAACGTAATCCAACGAGTGATACTTGTTCAACATGTTATTGAAAAACTCCTCGCACTAATTTAAATTCTGATAACTTTAAATTGCATGAGAAGCAAAACTAGCCACACATGCAGTACCATTTCATAGTGTTAACACACCGAGATTCGAATTTCCACAACCGCCTTTCACGATACGCGACCCCTGCCTCCCCTAGTGTCTGCTCGGCGTCTACACGACCTGCCTTCACTAGTCCACGGCAAACGCCCGCGAGCACGCCGTTCTGCCGGCGAACACCACATTCCACGCGTCTCCTGCGGTCCTTTCAGCACAAAGCGGTAGAAGGACCTGACCGAAGGCCCCCTGCACACTGCCTGATCCCAGACACCCGCCCGCAGGGTCCGCGCGAAACCCCCGGCCCACGTCCCCAGGGATGCGGGGGAGCACTGAGAAGACAGCCACCTGTCAGCCTCAAGTCCAAGAGAAAATTCTGGGATAGCTGCTTCGCTGCTTGCAGCTTGAATAACTTAATGATTTCTCGAATCGTGGGCAACGGCGGGAGACGGAAAGTGCCCAGCGTCCCAGAAACAGCCATACAGCCCCGCACAACCGTCCAAGTCTCACCACAGACTTTTCGCGCTGCTCTTAAATCATCCAGGAAAAGGGAAGTGAGGGGCGGGAGCGGGGAGCATTAAGGCCCACCTCCGAGCCCACCTTATTGGTCGGATATACCTCGCCGGAAGTGCAGAGGACAGACAGGAAATGTGGGCGCACCCAGAGCACAGGCGCTGCGTCTCGCTAAGCGCGGTGCAGGCCGGGTGCGCGTTGCTTTTCGCCCGTAAGCGTGTGGAGGAGCGGGGAGGGCGGGGTCTCTCCTGGGTGGGCGGTGGCCAGAGGGGCCCCGGGGGCGGGGCGAGGCGGGGCCTGAGTAGGAACGCGGAGGGGCGCGTCACAGGAACGTGGAGCCCAGGACCGCCCCGAGGTGAATTCTGCTGGCGGACGGACTTGACTAATTCCCCTCTGTGGCTAATTGCGGGAGAGCCAATGATTAGAGGCAAAACTCTTGGTTGCTAACAGTTTTCTCTCATGGTAGATGTTTTTATAACGTTAGCATTGTAGATGCCGGATGGCAGATTTCTAACTTCTTTCAGCCTTAGTTTTTCATCTGTTAAATGGACATATTTACCGTAAAATTGCAGGAACTAAATGAGAATAGTCGCCTGGTGTGCAGATTCAGAACACAGTGCAATGCATGGCATACATTAAGCCCGTAATCAGTGGTCGCCGTTACTACCGTAATGATCTAGCGGATGACCGCAGTCAGAGGGGTTATAGGAGAGGAGCGCGGTTTGCAGTGAGAAGGCCAGAAGTAGATCCAATTCTTCTGCCCGCTCTAAACGTATCCAGTCAATGAGAAAAACCGCCTTGTTTAGAGTTCAGGAAGTGTTTTCGCGTATATCGAATATTTGTTTTTGAGCCTTTCACTAACAGTTTTACGGTATAAATATTACGAGTTTCAGGTTAGAGCGAAGGAAACAAAAACTTAGAGAGGCGATATAAATTAATTGATATTCACAAAGCTAGAAAATTGTGGAACCCAGATCCAATCTAAGTTTCTGGACATGTATGGTAGCTGCTCTTCCTAGTCACCTGCCTCGGCAGTGAGTATTAGTTGCCACTTTTTGTTTGCCTTCCCAAAGTTTTCTTATTGCCCCTCCGTGCTCCAATTATTGCAGTCTCTTCTTGCAGTAACTGGAAAGGCAAGGATGAAAAGGAAGGGAAATAAACATGATAATACTAAAAATAGCTAACATTCATTGAGCTTTTCCTAAGGGACCAGGCTTCCCAGTTGAGCCTTCACAGCTATTATCTCATTAGTTGTTACAAAGACAAAGGCTCAGAGAGGTTCAGCAATTTGTCCTAGGCTGCATAGCTAATAAGTAGTGGAATCAGGATTTCAATCCACAAGTCTGTGTCCAGAGCCTGCTTTTTAAGCAGTACAGTCCATGTTGAGAGGTCATTTGACTTGCCTAGGGTGGTTACATGTAAGTACAAAGACTCAAATCTGAATTCTGTCTATTATAACAGAGGAAACCACAAAACAAAGAAAGGTGGAAATTACTCTGCTATATAGGAGAATTTCGCTCTTCTGACCCTGTTCTTTTTTGCAAATTGTTGCCTTGATCACAAGTGAATCATAACATTTTTTATTTTTCAGAGCTGTAAGTTTAAAATAAAGCTAATGGAAAACCAAGTAACTGCAGATATGATATAGATATGATATGAGTGAAATCGAATGAATGAATTTTTCATTGAAATCTCAATGGAAAACCCAACCGCCTTCTGTTATAGCTATATTAAAAAGAACTGTGAGATAATCTGACATACCTCCTAGCTTTGGAAAATTGGAAAATGACTCTCAAAGAGGTAAGGTGATTTGCCCAAGGTGGCATCAAAGTGTAGTTTGAAAGCCTAAACTCTTGATTCACATTCGTTATATTCCACAGCATACTATACCTGAGAAAGGCATTCATTCAGTTATATTAATTATTTCATTTACTCCTCATGGTGTTCTTATGTGAATGAGATTGTTACTGTTTTACTGTGATCATTTGACTTACCCAGGATCACATAGCAAAATACAGAAAGAAGATTTAACTAAGTTTTTTCTTTTCTCAGTTCTGATCTCATGGGCCACAGCCCTCAAGTTAAATTATTTTTAAGTTAACTAATCTATGTTAATTTTATAATTTTATTTAAATAAATGGAATATGAATCTGAGTATAAGCTTAAGTTTACAGTTTTCCTATGGCTATTTAACTAAAACAATTACAATAAATATATGCAAAGCGACACAATCAACATAAATGATGCAAGGGGTTAAATCACTGCTCTTGATGCAGACTGGAAGGATTTTGTTTTCTTAGAGTTCAGCTTACTAAGATTATAGTGTACCATGTAATGATTTTCTCGTCAGTTTTTGGGATCCAAATTACTACCAAATCTTTGCTCAGAATTTTTGCCATTGTACCTTGCCTTTCCCTTGGAGGAACATGGAAGCTACCTATTAAAGTCTGCTTGTATATATTTTCATTAACTTGGAGGCAAATGAAGTTGAATTACTTGGCACTAGTGCAATCCTGAATATATATGTCGCATGCCGGTTATAAGGAGGATATTCAGATGATCTAGAATGTGCTCACATGAGCTTTTTTAAACATTAGCAGCAACAATCATTAGGTTGCCTGGGTGGCTCAGTCGGTCAAGCGTCCAAGTCTTGGGTTTTGGCTCAGGTCCTGATCTCAGGTTCCTGAGACTGAGCCCAGTGTGGGGCTCTGTGCTCAGTGGGCATCTGCTTGAGATTCTCTCTCCCTCTTCCCCTCCTCCAGCTCATATGCTTTCTCTCTCTCAAATAAATAAATTTAAAAAAAGATTAGCACCAACATAAAAAATAAAACACCAAAATTAAAAGGAGCAAAAACACATTTACATGGAGAATTTATGGATTCCTGAGACTTTATCCTTGAACTAAATAGGAGAATTCTTCTTATACCATGCTACATCAATAACCAACATTTGTGAGTTACAACTTACTATTTACAAAGTTTCCCAAGTTACTTCACTTAACTCTCATTTCAATTCTGTAAAGTAAGTTTACAAAGATATCAGGTGAGCCCTGTTATGGTGCTGGTAAGTATGCAGCTGAATCTCAAATTCTGATCTTCTGAGTCTACTCTGGTCTTTTACCTCGGGCATGTGTTAAATAATTGTTGAGCTGAATTTTTAAAATTCCATTTTAGAAGAATCTTCCAAGTTTTTAATAGTTCTTGAGATCTAATTTTTATCATCATAAATACTGATTCTCAGTCCTTTAATTTTCAGAAAATTATGCATAACTCCCTGCAAAGCCTATGAAATCAGCAGGGGGTATTTTAGTAGTGTATTTCACATATTAATGCAAACAGTTTTATCCCTTAAAAGAGAAGTATGCAGTTTCATCAGTTTTGAAGCTTTGAAGTATCTGCTTCATCTAGATACAGATTTTAACATGCTAAAATATTATAATTAATACAGAAATTACTAGCCCCACCTATCAGTGAAGATGAAGAACTACAAATGATTCATACTGCACTGTAATACAGAATTCTAATTTTCATAGATCCCAGAATGGTTATATAGCAAAATTACTTATTATTTTAGTATTTATTTTAATGAAAATGCATATGTGACTTTATTTGGCAAAGTGATTTAGTGTCTATTTATAGAAAAAGTGCTAATTCCAAAAGGTTGTCATTTTATAGTTCTCTGAAATAGACTTGAAAGCCACAAAGAGCAATATCTTTCTGCCGAGTGGGAATTTTCAGAGAAAATTAAATGTGGCTTGGAATTGCCAAATTGAACTTTATAAAATGACTATTATGGTATGTAAAGTGCCCTTTTCTGATAGTATTTTGTGATTTCACATAATATGACTCAATATGACTCAATGCTCTTGAGAAATATTAACAGCTGCACTTTGCACATATTTAGGCTTTTTTTTTTTTTTTTAATGATTGTTTGATGCCCACTGTTCACAAAGGAATCTAGTGACCTACCTAGAGGTAAGAAGGAAATACATAATAATTCTGAACAGACAGACCAAATGCTTACTCTCTGGGGATAGAAGCAGGGCAGCTTGTAGCAAGCAACACAGGCTAATTGCCTGAGGGAACCATGTAACAGTAACACTATTTTTAAAAATACAGTCTTTATTACTATTCCAGGCAGTATTTGAAAACCTACAGATTATCCCCAAAGATCTGTGAATTATTGTCAAGTATCTTAATGAGGTGATGAGGACAGACAACTCTTTCAACTCAGGATGATTCAGAGAGCTGTGGGTAGGGTTGTTTTTTTTTTTTTTACCCTGAACAATAAAGCAAAACCTTTTTGTGAAAGAAGGAAAAAACCAGCACATGCTAAAGGCATTGTAAAAATAATTAGTCTTTATTATATTAATAGTTTTTTAGTCTAAACCTCAATGTTTAACTGGAAAAAAGCTTAAGAATAAATAGAACTGTGAATATGAACACGTTTGCATTTAATAAGGCACGCAGAGCACAGAGACGTTGAGTGCCCAAGTTTACCCAACTCTTTACTGGCAGAGCTTGGGCAATGTGACTGCAACATGGACACACTTCGACTTTTTTATGTGGACTCTCACAATGGCTGGCAGTTACCCTTCCTTTGGAGTACTCTGTTCCCTCAACTTCTACCACAGTCTGTGTCTTTCTCTTTCTCGTATGCTGACTTCTCTTCTACCCAAACTCTCAAGTATATGACTTCTCAGGGCTCAGTGCAAGATCTTTTTTCTCTCTCTCCTCCTTCTTCCTATATGATCTCATTAATTTTCATGGGTTTAATGCCATTTCTATACTGATGCTTCTCAAATATATTTTCGGCTCCAATCCTGCATCTATAACTGCCTGCTGTATGTGCCACTGGGAGGTCTCAGATATCTCAAACATGATATGTTTAAATAGAATGCTTGCTTTTCTCCATGAAACGTTGTCTCTCCACCAACTTTGCCATACAATAATTCCAGAAACTTCAGTCTATCTCTCCTTCCCCTGAACACCATATCCCACCACCATCATTGACACCTGACAACAGACATCACACCTGACTTCCACTCTCCATTTGTGATGTCAATATTTTTCACATACATTCTTGCAACAACTTCCATATTCTTGCTCTACAATCCATTTATATTCAGCAGCAAAATGATTTTAAAAATGTAAATTGGATCACTTCAGTCATCTGCATTCAACCCTTCAGGGGCCACCAATTGCATTTAAGATAAAAATCCAATTGCTATGGTCTTAACCTAACTGGGCCCCTGCCTGTCTCCAACCTCTTTCCAATAAACTACAGGCATGCTAGTCTTCTTTGCTCCTCAGGCACATGCCAGGTCCTTGCTTCCTCTCTTTTCCTGCATATGTAGCTTTCTGTGCCTGGAATGATCACCTTCTACTTTTTGGTTGCCTTCTCTTTTTCCATGTCTTACCATAGAGGCAACCTTCTCAGAACTTCGCTTGTTAAATTCTAATAGGAAAGGAAGCTAATTTGACCTTTGATTACTTTTCCATCAATGTAAAAGCTTGCTTTTACATTGATACCTTCAATGCTTTTTTTTTCTTCTCCTCCTCCTCCTCCTTCTCCTCCTTCTACTTCTTCTTCTTCTTCTACTTCTTCTTCTTCTTCTTCTTCTTCTTCTTCTTCTTCTTCTCCTTCTCGGATAGTCTTCATAACTGTCATATAAACACATTTCCTCCAAATGTTCCATTTTGGTAGAACGGACTCAGAGCAAGCAATTGCTCCCTTTCCTCTCTCTGTTTCTGTTAATCCACCTACCAAGAATCAGCGTCTAACAATCAGAAAGGATGGCAGAGGTCTTAGAACTTGAGCAGAATCCTAGAGACTCCCCTCAGTCCCAGCACAATTCTTTGGTTGCTGGACAGTGAGGAATTCTAGGGGAGTTTTGTGGGAGAATCCAATGTGGCTCCGGTACAAAGCGAAGGTACTTGGGGAGCATGAGAACATCTATTAAAATAGAATACAGCAGGTGTGGCTGTACCCTATTGTAATATTTTAACAAGTATGGTGTGCTCAGGGTAAATATCAGTCAATCCTGGTTCTACCCAAGGGATGACCTCTGTGACTCCCCATCTTAGTCCTCGTTTGTCTCCTTTGGTACAACTACACTTTAGTTTAGTTATTATTTTTGTTATTTACTTTTTTTTTGCTGTCTGCCCCACTAAAGTGTGGGACCCATGACAACAGGGCAGTATCCATTTGTTTACTAACATCAACTGATTATTCACCTAGCATATAGCTTGAAACACGGTCAACTCTTTAATAAATATTTGCTAAATAATGAATGAAAATGACTCCCTCTGATTAGAGCAGACTTTATTTTCTATAGGAATGTGAAACTCCAAATAATTCAAGTTGTTTTCAAACCTTAAAAGTTTGGATAGACTTTTTATAGAATGCCTGGCATTTTTTCCCAAGAGCACATATAATTTTTTATTATATGTGCCTTTCTAACAGTCTCTCTTTCTCCAGGCTTTTCTTTCTAAACTATATCTGCTCATGCCCTGTCTTTAGCTTAAAATTTTTCCTGGTGCCTATTCTCCACTTAGAGGAAAATAATTCAAACTTCTGGTCCCATTCAAGGTCTAAAAGAGTGTGGGCCCAAACTCCTTTCTAGTGCTACTTCTGTTATGTCCTCTTTCTTTCCCTCCAATGTATCCTGAAACTTGCTGTTCCACAAGAATGCCCCTGCTACTTTATTTATTTCCTCTTCTGGGTGAAATCCTATTAATCTTTCTGGACCCAACACAGTGTGACCACCTCGGAGAACCTTCTTGATATTGACTACTTTCATGGCACTTCCTGCTTTGGTCCTGATCCCTTTCACTTTGAAATTCTACAGCACTGCACTTACAAAGCCAACAGAGTACATATTGTATCTCAGTATAACACGCATCATAATATACTGCATTATAATAATAAAATGTGGAGTCTCCTTTGTCAGAGTCTCAGTTCTTCAAAGGGAACAATGTCTTTCATTCTTCTTTGTGTATTTTACATTAGCACAGTGCAGCAGGCACTCAAGGTATATTTCTTGATCAGACCCAAACCGTGGAGCCTTTTTTCCCTGATTTTAGACATATAAACTGTTCAGCAATGCACTGAATAGAGCAGCAGGGTCGCTGAAGTCAGGCAAATTTGAGTCAGAATCCAAGCTCCACTCTCCTTCTCCTTATGTGACCTTGGACAAGGTACTTAAGCTTTCTGAAACCCAGTTTCTGTGGTAGAAAAAATAACAACTCCTAAAGGTTTCCGCATTCTAATTTCTGGAACCCGTGAATATCTTAGATTCCATAGAAAAGGGGAATTAAGGTTGCAGATAAAATCCAGGTTGCCAACCATCTGGTTTTAAGATAGATTATCCTGGATTATCTGGGTGAGCCCAGTGTAATCACGAGGGTCCCTAAAACTGGAAGACAGAATTGGAAAAGAGACCCAAAGAAATGCAGCATAAAAAGGACATGGCCCAATGTTGCTGACTTTGAAGATGGAAGAAGAGGGTCAAGAGCTGAGAGGATAAAACCTTCAAGGTGTGAGTCTTTAGAAGATGGGAGCTTCTAGAAGATGGAATGACAAGGAAATGAATCCTCCCACAGAGACTCCAGAAAATAACACAGACCTGCCGACATCTTGATTTTAGCCCAGTGAGACCCACTTCACATTCTGAAGTATGGGATCGTAAGATAAATTTATGTTGTTTCCAGCCAGCAAGTTTGTGGTAATTTGTTACAGCAGCCGTAGGAAACTAACATAGTTTCTTTAACTGTAATGTGAGAATAGTAATAGATAACATATTACAAAAATTTTGTAATATTAAAATATCACAAAATGCTATGTATCATTTTATCTCATAAGATAATGCATATGAGAGAACATTATAGTGCCAATACACTGAAGATATTTCATAAATGTTAATGCTTTTCCCATTCTTCCTGTCTGAACACACTCATCTAGCAGATAGATATAAATCTAGCTATATATAATCAACATCGAATTGTTAATATTCTTATGGTATTTAAATCAAATAACCATTAGAATATTTTTCCTTTATTGTAACATATGACAAAGTAAGCTCAGAGGATTACCTGCCCATTTATTATTCTGTGGCTCTCATGAAAGATGCTTTCCCTTCTGCAGATTTTTATTGAGCGTGGCAGTTGAATATTAACTCTTTATTTTTTTTTCATTATTTAGAGACACCGACAATTTTAATGATAGAGAATTATCTTAAGGATAGAATTATAAATGTTATACTTTAAAAAAAATGTGTCATTTGATCTTATTATTACCCAGTTTAAAAACTGCCATTGTTTTAGCCTATTCAATACTTCTCTTGTTCTTTTTGGGGAAGGGAAGCTGAGGAAGGGTAAGTGGTTCTAATTCGGCAGAAAAGCTTAGGTAATAGTTATACCAAATCAGGTGGCGATATAAAAAATAATATATTAAATTATCATTCCAATATGTTAAATTTTGTCGTGAAATGCAGGTACATGATGTTGTGACCGAAATCCTGTAATTTTAGGCTTTAAAACAATTTGCTCAGAAGTCATAGGAATGGGAGAGACTATGGGGAGGGAAGTGCTGGCTTAGGGCTATACTAACTAAAACAGTGAATTTATATTGTATCGTGTTCATTATATTACATCATGTCATTATATTAACCATATATCCCATTGTACCATGTATCACATTATAATTTATATATTACCTATGAATTAAATAAGCTTTTGTGGTTTCAGCTAGACACGCAATCATAACAAACTCTTAATTCCTTAGGAAAAATGTCTTCCAAATTCCAATAATATTACAAATAATCTGCTACAGGGGTGCCTAGGTGGCTCAGTCAATTAAGAGTCCGATTCTTGGCTCAGGTTACAATCTCAGGATCATGAGGTCAAGCCCGGAGTGGAGCTGCTTGTGCTGGGCTTGGAGCCTGCTTGAGATTCTCTCTCCCTCTGCCCCTCCCCCCATCCCTCTCAGAAACAAACATACAAACAAACAAACTGCTACAAATTGCCAAACCGCATTCTGGAAACTATCCCAGTTATTCTTATTCTCTTGCACTTTAGTCTGTAGCCACTTCATATTCTTCATATGTATTTTTCAAACTTTTTACACTGTGACTCCCAGTAAAAACACCATTTACATTGTAACCCTGTACACAGCCTCACATCCACATATACAAGTTTCATGAAACACTTAACCTAACTATGTGTGATACACTCTATTTTCTAAACTTTTCCATTTTGTTTTAATCATTTTTTTCTTTTCTAAAAAATGATTGCTACAATTTATTACACTGATTTTTACCACTCAGTGATGGATAATGACCTGCCAAGATCTCTAACCATTATTCCTTCATTTATCTGTGATAACTATTCTATATTTCATATGACATATTTATTTTGTTTGTTTTTTAAATTTTAAGGTGCTAGCAGGGCAGATCACTAGCAAATGCAGTAGGTGGGTAACTTTTTTTTTCTTAAATAGATGCACATACTCTCCATTTATTATAAAACTGTAATGATTTATGCATATCAGGAGATCATATACTGTTTTCTCACTCTCTTGTATTCATTGCTTTTGAAAGGGCATTCTTATGGTATATATCCATTTCTGGAATATAAGCAGAACATAGAGCATCTGCTTCTTTTCAGATGGAATGCATCTGATGCATTACTTTCACTGAGGAAGCTTTGGGAAGAGACGGGCTCGGAAGCTTATACAACTTGGGAGGCTCTCTTTAAGAAAAAAATACAAAATTATAAACCCACAATTAGATATGAAAGTCAATAGTTATTTGGAATGAGGAAAGACATTAAAAGACATGACAAATATTTAATGACAAAGAACACAAACATCACAACGTCTGGAAAACTAACCTAATAATAATAATTATTATTTTTAAAGATTTTATTTATTTTTTGACAGAGAGAGAGAGAGAGCGCGCGAGAGAGTGAACACAAGCAGGGGGAGTGGGAGAGGGAAAAGCAGGCTTCCCGCTGGGCAGGGAACCTGATGTGGGGCTCGATCCTAGGACCCTGGGATCATGACCTGAGCCGAAGGCAGACGCTTAAGGACTGAGCCACCCAGGCGCCCCCATAAGATAGAGTCTTAAGTCAGGCTCTGTGCTCAGCTCGGAGTCCGCTTGTCGCTCTCCCTACTCCTGCTTGCACTTTCTCTCTCTCAAATAAATACGTAAAATCTTTAAAAAAAAAAAAAAAGTAGCCTAATGAATGGTAGGACTCTAGAACAACTAAGGCTCAATCCCACCAGAGACGTTTTGAAAAACTTTGTAAAGCCCAATTCCGAGTTTTCCCACTGGGAGCTGGGGAGGCTCCCGAAGCCCTGAGAAGGGAAGACAGCAGGGTGGGGGGAGGCTCTCCGTCGACCCGCCTGCAGCTCAGCTGCTGGTGAAGTCAGGAGGACGGGGAGAGATAGGGCAAGAATGTGCTGCACCTGCTTCTCTGTGTGAACCTTTTTCCACCTGAGAATTTAGGAACTCACAGTTATTCAGAAGGATAAGGAATCTTCTGTGGACCTTTCTTATTTCATTATGATGACTGAAATTCGAGGAGAAAGGGTTGAAAGACAATGTGGAATCATCCCAACTTGCCAAGGAAAGTTCTCTAATCCCTGCAATTAAATTATAGAATCAAGACATTTTGGGCTAGAGAGAGGTATTTTTTTAATTTTATTTTTTCAGAGTTCCAAGATTCATTGTTTATGCACCACACTCAGTGCTCCATGCAATACGTGCCCTCCTCAATACCCACCACCAGGCTCACCTAACCCCTCAGCCCCCTCCCCTCCAAAACCCTCAGTTTGTTTCTCAGAGTCCACAGTCTCTCATGGTTTTTCTCCCCCTCCGATTTCCCCCAGTTCACTTTTCCTTTCCTTCTCCTAATGTCTTCCATGTTCTTCCTTATGCTCCACAAGTAAGTGAAACCATATCATAATTGACTCTGCTTGACTTATTTCACTCAGCATAATCTCCTCCAGTCCCATCCAGGTTGATACAAAAGTGGGGTATTCAACCTGTCTGATGGAGGCATAATATTCCACTGTATATATGGACCATATCTCCTTTATCCATTCGTCTGTTGAAGGGCATCTTGGCTCTTTTTTAAGCTCAAAGGGAGCACAGTTAGAATTTCTGATTCTCTTCACTTAAATTTATTACCTTCTAGGTGTAAAGAAAAGTGGTGAAATATTTTTGTATACACCAACAGGAAACTATTCATTCACGAGAATGAAGTTTGCCTTTCTAAGGGCTCCTGTGGTGTGTGGTCTTTCTCATTTTGAGGAAGAAGAAAAACTTGACCACTTTATTCTCAGTACAATGGTCACCTATTGAAGATTGGGATTATGATAATTCAAGGGAGAAAAATAAAACATTGAAGAATAGGATTGGTTTCGTAGGAGAATGAATCCCAGATTGTGTTAATGAAGCTG
The DNA here is from genome assembly GCA_028534135.1 of Potos flavus. Lineage (NCBI taxonomy): Eukaryota > Metazoa > Chordata > Mammalia > Carnivora > Procyonidae > Potos > Potos flavus. Next base: position 9,840,430 of record CM052886.1, on the reverse strand, counting down.
GGTTCTTGTCCAAATTCAATCAATGCCATGAACCTTGAGAAGCCGTTTCCTTTCTCTGTACCTCAGTTCCCTCATCTATATGATAGAAGGCTTGGTTTGGTTGACCCTGAAATTCATTTCAGTCTCCGAGGTATTGTCATTGGAAAAACTAATGGCATAGCATGTCGTGAGGCATGGGTCTTACTGTGACATTATACCCTTGGTCAAATAGGTTAACCTTTTTGACCTTCATCTTTTTCATCTGAAAAACGAAGGGGCTGGGTTAGATATTCCTTAAGGACACTTCTATATATAATCCAATGAAATAAAAATATGGGGGCAGAAAATCTGGAAGGATGCAAGAAGGAAGCCCATCTTGGCCACTGGGTGGCGATGTTGTTCCATGTTAAGAAAGATTTTTATAGCTTTTACCAATAGTGCCAAAGTTTGAATTAACTAAGCATAGTGAAGAAAGATTTTCGAAAGGATACTGAAATAAAATCAGGTCAGCAAAAACCCAGAATTATGGTGGAATGACAATAAATAGCAATGCCAAATAGGAGACATAAAATTCCTACAGTCAAGGCAGTAAAACATAGAGGGGTATATGAGAGTTGTGTTTTGGGTATTATTTAAAAGAATATAGGGAGAGGAGAACATTGTAAATGTATATAGTTTTTGAAAAAACATGATTTAAAAGTTAACTCTAACATTTAAAGATTTAACTTGTAGAATAACCAAGTACCTTAAAACTGCTGAGTATAAACGCTTAAACCTACAAAATCTAAAGCAAATCAACAACCATATTTATTTTGTCTAAATCTAAAGGAAACACAAAAGGGAATTATAATCTTGTTCCAATATTTTATTATTCAGTGGAACGAACCATTCCACAAGTTTCAAGCTTTTCCACATTTTACAGGAGAATGTGGTCTCTGTCAAGCTATTAAGCTTACCTTTAGGATTTTGGAAGTATCGCTCCTAGAGTTAATGATCTATATTGGTACCTGCAGGGCTTTGAGTCGAGGTCCGTTTCTGTGGAGATAAACGAGCATCAGTAGGAATGCAGGGGAGGATAAAGGCTTTCTGATCACAGCGCTGCCCACCTCTATCTCTAGGAAAGGTTATATTCAAAAGGAAAACATAATCTCCCCAATAAAACATCAGTGAACATGAAGAGGAAGACCCAAGGGCTTGAGGAAGAGGGCAATGCTGGAGAACTAGACTGGCACGCAACCTTTGCTCTCCCAAATATTGCAAATCACGTCTTGTACGGTAAGCGGATATCCCGTGGCCAGAGATGGGTAGGCTCCAGCCTGCCATTTTCCACTGCCGATTCCTCTGCTTGCCTTCCCCTCTAGTTTTCTCCCAGTTATTCCTTATCCTCCCTCCGAGGGTGGGCGGGGGTTTTTCCGGAAGGCCAAAGTGTGGGCCTCTTGGTTCCTGTTGCCATGGCTCCTGCTTTTCTCCCCATTCCTTTGATACATTAGCTATTAGCTTACATAATCCTCTCACAGGAGGATGTCCCCATTCAAAAGGAAAAAAAAGTTATATTGCTAAGTAACCTTTAACAATGAATAGCATTCATTAGGCATTTGCTTAATGATACAAAGGCATTGTTTGCTCCATTTCAGGTGATAACGGCAGATCAAAGGCACCGGGACCAGAATGTACTTTAGAAGAGCCAGCGGAAACCGTATGGAAATAATGCTTAGCATTTATGTCGCACTTTATTCTCTCAAAGGATTCCACGATTATTAATTATCCCACACAATAGCTCTATGAGGAAGGTCAGTGTCATTAGCTCTATTTTGCTGATGAAGAATCAGATAGCAGTAAGGAGATTCCCCACACCGCCTCCACCGAAAGATCTCAGGTCAAAGCAGACCCAGGGGTAGAGATTGCAGGTAAATTGTGAAGCAGCTGAAGGCTAAACAGAGTGAACCCATCCCTTCTGAGGTTCCATTTCCTTTGATCTGCCTTTTGAAAACCGGGTTCTAGACTTGTACACTGCCCCCAATCCCACCCCCTGCATCCTGATTCCTCTTGCTCTAATCATCTATTCTACCTATCCAGGCTTTTCTATGTAACTTCATTCCCTATTCATTCATTCATTCATTCATTCATTCATTCGTTCGTTCGTTCATTCATTCATTCATTCGTTCAATGAATCTTAATTGAGTACTTACTGTTGTTGATTTGGGCAGGAATGTAGAAAGGAAAAAAAAAAACCCTGATTCTCAAATGATTTCTGTCTTCAGGAACTTTTACTTTGTAGCAGATACACCAGCACACACCCCTCGCCGAGGACGCTGAAGGAGGAAGGAGCAGAGTCGCTGTGAAGGACTGCACTGAGGAGGCGATGGGTGCCTGTGAGCCCAGCAGTGGAGTTCCCAGAGACCTCGTGCAGAGATATGAGTAAGGCGTCCTGAATGTTGGCTCTTTCACATTTTTGCCCCAGGCCAGGCCTTCTATTGGCTAATATGACAAACTCATATTCTGTAGTGTTTTAATTATTTCTGGGATGTCTTCCTTTTTTATGGGAATAGAAGCAGTTTGGAAAGGTGCTGATTCTGGCCGCAAGCGACTACTGTAGGAGTGATGGCAGGGACAGCCACCGTGTGTTGTGTGCCCGCTCTGTCGCGTGCTTTGCAATGCTGGTCTTGGCTGAGCTTCACAACGACCTTGGAGGCAGCTATGTTATTACTCTTTTTACAGTCGAGGAAAGGACTGAAAATATTTAAGTAATTTGCTCAAAGCCACATAGTTCTTTCAGCCATTTAAAAGGAATTTGGTGACCTATGCTTTGTGCTAAGCACGGAGATCCAAATGGTGAGCAAGACAGATGCGGTTACTCCCTATTTTTTGCTTAGAGTCCCTGGGGGAACACAAACATTAATCAAATAATAATTACATATCCACACAGAATTATAACCTGTAAGAAAGTCGATGAACGGAAAGTGAAAGGTATAATATGGAGAAGCTCAAACACGGTGACCTGATCTGTTCATAGTCTAGCAAGATGGGGACAGATATGGAGGAAAGGTCAAGGTCAAGGACGATGTGCCTGAAGCTGTGTCTTGAAAAATAATGGGCCAAGGTGAACAGCACATGTGAAGGCCTTAATGTAGGAAGGAGCTGGGAGTGTTTGAGAATCTGAAAGCAGGTCTGCTGTGCAGAAGAGGAGAGAGATGAGTCAAGGTGGGAAGACAACTGGAGAAGGAGTAGGGTCTGTTCTTGCAGGACCTTCTAGCCTAGGGTAGCATGTGATGTTTAGAAACAATAGATATTCAAGGATTTTAAATAAATGTGTGCCGTGATCAGATGAAAAGTCAATCTGCATACAATGGGGAGAATAAATTGAAGAAGAGCCAGAGTATGCAAAGGGACTCAGATATGGAGGGTGTTGTGATAATTTTGGTGGAGATGATGGTGGGACCAGAGCAGCTGTGGTAGAGATGGTGAGAAACATGCTGGGTTGTGAAATTATTTGGACAGTCAAGTGCAGAATTTTTGGTGATGGGTGTGAGGAGATGGGATGCGGGAGGAAAAGGAAGGTGTCAAGGCTGATTTCCAGGTGTCTGGCTTGGACAGATGAATGGCTGGAAATGTGTACAGGAGGGACCAAGGCTTGGGGGCAACTTCTTAAGTGGTAGAGGTAGAATTTGAATCTAGCTCTATTTCTCATCAAAATATACTCTATCACTAACACATACCTATTTTTGGAAATCTAGTATTGAATTGTACTTCCTGCTTGCTAATTGTGATCAGCTTCCACCACCATCCCTGTGATCTTCTGGAAGAGATGCACTTCACCTTTGTTGTCTAATTTGTAGCGACATCAGCGGCAGAAATGTCCAGCCAGGCAGGAACACGAGGAGGTCCCTTTTGGGAAGGAGACCTATAATTCCACTCATCTTCCTGGTCAGCAGTTAGGCAGGAATGCTTGGGCTCAAAGTGTTAGGGTTTCACTCTTGTCCCCAGGACTTGTGATCTCTGTGACATCAGGCAAATTATTTAACATTTTAAGACCTCTTTTTTCCATCTTTTTCTCATCTCATCTTTCATCTGTGAAGAAAGAATTATAATAGTATCTCCTCCATTGTGGGGTTGGTGGAAGAATCAGGACAAATGCTCATAGGACACCTTTGAATGAATTAGAGAAAGGCTCCTATTTGCAAGTAAGAAGTCTTTTTGAGGTTAATATATGATATATTTTTAATTAATTTCAATTATACAAACATAAAATCATTTCGAATAAATAATACAAATCAAATTATTAAACATAAAATAATATCCAATTTGAATTTTAATCACAATAATTAGAAAATCAAATTTAAAAATAATAGATACATAACAAGCTAAAAATTTTAATAGCAGTTAATTATGAAATTTCCATAGCAACAAATAAACAAGTGCTCTAATGTAATTAGCAGCTCGTTATATAGGAACCTCTAATTTGTCAATTTAATACTTACTTTGTATATTATTAATGCTAAATTAATATTGGTTATTACCTAGTTATTTGTTTCATAAAGAAAGTGCCTGTATATTTAAAATGGGAACTCTGCAATCCCAGTCAGTACAGAAAACAAGTAGCACTGTACGCGTTGCAGTGTAGTGACACTGATAAAGTGTTCTTTTTTTTAATTTTAAGATACTAACCAATCAGTACTTCAGTAAGAAAGCAACTTCTTATTTAGAAACAGAAGTTATTCTGAATGTTGTTTGATCATCAAGCTATTTTAATAATCAAATATATTCTTCCTTTGTAAGTTCAAGTGGAAAGGGATATATATCAATCCTTTTAAAAAAGACAGTTTTATAGTCACCTGCCACAAAACTATATTAATAAATATGTACCTTGCTCATCTTTGAAGCTAAATTTGAACTTACAGTAAAAAATTTAAAAAAATCTCAAAACCGTAAGATGGCTAAGATATGAGAGTCCCCTTAGATGTGCTACTTTTGTGCAGTATGCAACCTAAACCACTGAATGCAGTGGTTCTGGGCAGGATTACAAGAGATAATTCTATAACGTATTTAGTGTACGTGGGAACTGTCATACACTGAGTGGTCCCAAGTGTTAGCTTTTTACTTTTAGTTATTAAACCTACACAGTAAGGGAGGCACTGTCGGATAAAAATGCTCTTGCCCCAATTCCTAGTTCCTTTTTCAATGAGTACTGAATGTATATTGTCAGTGTGGATAATGCACTTTAAAGAGTGATGGTCAACTAAATGCACAAATGCTTTCTCAGTGAACTCCTCTCTTTAGCACCACACCTCCTGCAGGTATAACTATAATTACGGGATGCGCAGTGCTTTGTTATCAGTTGAAGTTGATTGCTTGTTCTCAGATTCGCTGCAGACAAAAAGTCCACATTATGGTTTGTTTTAGTGTTTTGATTTTGTTCATGGCAGCAGACTGGGAAAAAAAGCCCAATGCTGATTGCTAAAATACAAATGACTAGTTGTCCCAGTAAGTATTCCATATCGGGATATCCGATGGAAAGAAATGGGGGTCATTTAATGCTCAGTGGTAAGCATATTTAAAGAAGAGGTGAACAAGAGAACCTTGTGATGTGACTTAAAATGATTAAGGAGAACAGAGGAAAAAGATATGGAAGAGGTTTTCATAGAGAGAAGATGATATTTAGCCAAAATGCTTCCATTATGATCAGAAAAGCATGAAAATGTGAACAAGAGGAAACAGAGGAAGTAATGTGGGGAAGTCAGGGGCACTGGCTTGGTAAGCAGTGCACAGAGAAAGGTGAAAACTTCCATCAAAATGTAAGGTTGAAAGCATGAGCATGAGAGGACAGCAGAGAGACAGCAGAATTGCCAAAGCCAAGCATGGCATTCCTGCATGCCGAGCTGGGGTGAGCAGGGATTCAGGGTTTCCACGGTCATCCCTGCAGCAAATCCAAGAGGAGGAGAACTGGTTGTGGGGGGATAACCTCAATTTTCTTTTTGTTAGTTTGTTTTATTTCTTGAAAAGTCCTTCGTCTTTACCGCCATGTTGCACTATTTTGGAAGGCCTTTGTTTTTTTAAAAAGAAAAATACCGCATCAGTTCAAAGCATTCACAGTTATCTGGGGCTGATTGGGAACAAATATTTCTGGAAGGTGGACATTTAGAAGAGAGAGAGAGAGAGAGAGAGAGGAGGAGACACAAAGGGAGCACCAGGAAAAGGGAGCACCTTTCACAAAGATCAGTGAGAAACCTGCTAGAGAAAAGCAGTGACTGAACCAAGAAGTGAGAAGTCTGAGCTCGGATGGAGGAAAATCATTCAGAATAGCAACGGCTTTTCTATTATACATCCATGGACTTCTGTACTTGTATATCTATTTATACTTATAAAATCAAGAATAATTAAGTCACGTGAGGGCAAACTTTTTCCGCAAAGTACTGAACAGTCCGCCACGTAATAAATATTTCAGTCTTTGTGGCCCATACAGCCCCTGCTCTGCTACTGTAGAGGAAAGATAGCCATGGACAGTATAAAAATGGATGAGAGTGTCTGTTCCAACAAACGTTTATTTACAAAAAACAGATGTCAGGCTGGATTTATCTTGTTGGTTATAGTGTACTGACGCCTGATCTTAGGAATCGAATCCCCACATTTCCAGATGAAAATAGGAGATCCAGAGCATTTCGGTAAGCTACCCCAAACATCTCAACTCAGGACAGGGGAGTATGAATTGGAGAATAAGTGTTTAGGTATATGCTAATTTTGGAGGGTGCTTATCTTTTAAAACAAAATAAAACTTAGTTGCACTGAAATTCGGGTTCTCAGACTTTTTGAATGCTTCGCTCTGGCTAATTGAGGCTTCCGAATAGCTCAGAGGACTTAACTCTTAAAGCAACCAAGTCTTTCCAAGTTAATTATTTTGGACGGATCATCTTTCTAAGGTCCCTTCAGTTTGGCCACACCTTTTAAAATAGCATCTAATTTAACCTTTGTGAAAAAGAAGACTCATGTTTGTAATTTATTATCAATTTTAGAGCTAAGTATCCCATGAGGTGTCATCCAACCAAGGGCCCTCAAGAACTACAGGAACTCGGAATCCTGCTGCACATGTGCAGGTCCCTGTCGACTCATTCAAGGGCGTCTGTGTCTTTCCGGATATTGGCTGGTCAGCAGTTCTCTGGCTGTGAGAGGGCCTGCGCCCAGCAGTATCCCATTCCCCAGCCACAGTCGATAACCAAGATGATCAGATGATACAGCTTGTCAGAACTGGGGTTCCCGTGAGACTCTCTGTTCTTCCCTTCTTCCTGCCTGGCTGCAGCTCGTGAAGACCTTCCCCTAGCCGCTAACCTAGCAGAAATTAGAAGCCTTATTCCTGGGTTTGGTATTGTTACCCTAAATCTGATATTGGGTCCTCAGTTCCCTCCCGTGTGAATGCCCCAGGAGCTTCTGCTGCTCTAGAGGCTCCTGACACACATGCCTGGTCTAGAGCCCTAAGTGCTGTGACCCCTATCTAGCTCTGTCCTCTGATGGAACTGGGGACTGCTCTGAATTTTAGCTCCTTTCTCCCAGACTTACCTTCTTGCCTTTTGCTCTCCTTTGCTCCTTCATCATGTTTTACCCCGTCCCGAACAATCCCTGTAGCCCAAGTACTCCCTGGAAATACTGGGGACAAAGCCCTGAGACGAAGACTCTTCCATTGCCGGACAAAGAGTCTGGACACTGCATGCGTCCTTAGCACTGATTTGACATTTGAATGGGGCATTAGTCACAAGTTCATGAAATGCCCTAATCATTGTGATTTGGGCCATTGGCCTAATCCGTCTGTATGAGATTGCCAAGTTCAACCCTGTCTTTTTAGGCTGACTCTGTGCCCCTCATCTGTCAGCTACAGGTACCATCTTGCTTTCCAGGGGAGCACATGAGCTATTAAAAGGAGCAAAGGATCTCTGAGAGAAGACTTGAAGGGCTTCCTTAGGTAAGGGCATGGCTTTGAGTCATCATCTTTCTAGAGTGACTGTATGTTCTGGTTTGCCTGGGATCATCCCAGTTTACATTTGCTGTCCTGGCATTATAATGAATGGGGCCCCAATTATTCTCTTGATTTGGGTGAGATCTTATATGGTAAACCTATACTTCTCATCTGAAAAATGGGGATAATGTTGACAACCCTTTCTTTCTTACAATGCTGGTGAGAGGACCAAACGGGATTATGTTTAGGAAAGTGTTTTAGAAGGATTTAAAGAGGGGGATGGGGTAACTGGGTGATGGGCATTGAGGAGGGAACGTGATGTAATGAGCACAGGGTGTTATACGCAACTGATGAATCACTGAACTCTACCTCTGAAACTAATGATATACTATATGTCAATTAATTGAATTTAAATAACAAAAGATTTAAAAAAAGGAAAGAAAGGGAAAAAATGACTAAAAGAAAAGCTGCCCTGGCAACATGAGGTAGCAGTATTATTTTTTGTTGTTATGATCTATTTTGGCTTTCATAGACTTATTAGCTCAATTCCATTTTCTTGGATATGTTTTAGATTGTCGAGGTCACGAAACACGTTATCTCCAGATTAGAGAGGTGTTATTAGATCTATATATGGGTCCCTCAGCAGTACAAAAATCTCATTTTTTCAAGTTAACACTTCATTTAAGAATACGATTGATTTTTACAAAATAGAAACATGCTACCACTATAATTTTTTCTCCATTATTCATGCTAGACTTCTAAACGATAAAACAAAGAAAAAGATCTACAAGTAGAATTTTAAGTAAAGGAGAAGCAATAAAGCCCTCATTATAGTGATAGTACAAATGAGAAGAAAACCAGAACACAGAATACGTAACCCCGTGTGTGAGTGTGTGTGCGTGTGTAGTAGCAGCAGTAGTAGTTTTGACTCACTTTAAGAAATATAAACTTATAAGTGCACATTTTCCTGTACCTTTTTATATTAAAATGGACAAATATCCTAAGCAAGAAAGGAGGAAAGGTAGAATTGGATAGCCAATAAGATGCTGGATCACGTCCTAAATGACTGAGAGTTGGCTGTCTTTTAAGCAACATTTCTCCTCTTTAGCAAAACAAGCAATCCCATCTGTAATTAAACTCCCGTCTGATTGTGTTCTGACTCGAAGTGTTGCCTCTGGTGTAATAATGCACTTGTTCAAGTGGGATTGCTTTTCTATTGCTCTTGATTCCTGAATGACCTGATCTTTTCTAAATAGGGAGAAAATGTGCTTATCTTAATGAAATAATTATTTCTTTCAAGGCCTGACAGTATTATTTGGTAAGATATCTATTTTCAGGCTTCTGATGATGCCTCCAGGCCATGAAGGAGTTAATTTCCCTCAAATGGACAGTGTGAGTTCCTTAAAAGGGAGGAAAGCTCTTATGGATTTCACAGGAGAGTTCTTGGCTTTCCCACTAGAGCAACTTGCCTCCCCCACCCCCATTCACTGTAATTTTGTTTTAACGTGGTGAAAATAATCTGTGTTAGAATGCCGCTGAAGCTGAAAACCAGTAGCCCTCATGTTCTGTTTGACCTGCAGTTATTAAAAAATGACGAAATTTCATGTAGAAACATAGATTTCTGGCTTCTCAAAAAAATTGGAGTATTTCATGTCAACGAGCTGGCTGGAAGCTAAGTAGTGAGTCGCTGTCCTTTTAATGGTGGCCCTCCCTTGTCTAAGACACTTCGTGTTAGAATTTGCAACTCTCAATCTGTATCTTCATTCATTCAACAGATTATAAAGACCTGTTGTATGCAAAAGTCTGTTCAAGGAGCTAAGCCAGTAAGTTCATGGCTCGGCTATCCACAGGGTCTTATGGGATGTCAGTTCCCTGAGATGCTTTAGTGGAAAGCATTCCTTGGACACATGAATCGGGATGGGCTACCTATTTCTTCCTTGGAAATTCATAACACATATTAGCATAGCAAAGGCTCCGAAAAGCCCTCAGTAAGGAAACTTGTTAAATATTGCTTATCATTGTTTCTTTACTAAAAAATACTGTTTTAAGTAACATCTACTACCTCCGAAAGGGCTAGTTCTGGGGAACACACTTTAAGAAATAGAGACGTGTAGCTTGGCTCTAAATTGAAGGCTATTAACGTTTGCATAGTAATAAATGTAGAGAATAAATCAGAAACCTGGAAGAGTCTCTTGCAAAAATAGTCAAAGGGGAAAAAATAACTGAATTAAAGACTATTCATTTATAACGTGAGATAAGGCCCATAAGACGTAAGTGTTTTGTAAAACACTGATATTGGGTGGAGCTTTATACTTTCTCTTTTTTTAAATTACCATGTTATAGAGAATTTTTCTAAAATTCAGTTGGTGTGGTACGTGGGAAGAACAAATAAGTGTGAATTGTTTTGAGGGCTGATTCACTAATAACATGCATGTGTTTGTTTAACAAAGCCAGGTCCTGTGGGTTTTTTCGTCCTAAGAGTCCCCGGATGCATGCGTTTTTTTCCAACCCTCACGAATCCCTAGAACAGGAACCGCGGCAATCTAACTCGGGTCCACCGAAAGGCCTCTTCACCCAAGTATGTCTCCTACACTGTACCCAGGACAAGCTTTTAAAAATTTGTATCTGAAAACCTCTGAATGGCTTGTAATTGCTCTTGAAGACCAAACTCCTTGTGAGGTCTGCAAAGCCTCACATGCTTTGGGGCCATTCTCTCCAGCCTTATCTCATTCCATCCTTCCCTTCTTTTTCTGTTACCTTCCCATAAGCCTTTCAGTTTTTCAGCGATCAGTCTCCCTTCTGCCCCAGGACTTTTGCAGATGATGTTTTTTTCTTGCCTGCAACTTTCTCCTCCCCCTTGTGATCCCTCCTTCCCAATTCTGCTGGGTTAATGCCTATTTATTCAAATCTCAGCTCACAAACTCCTTCTTTCTTGAGTCACTGTCTCCCCAGTCCTACAACTACATCAGATTCCCGTTTTATCCTTTCATGTAGCATGCTCTACAGTCATTATGATTTGTAACTACATACTTTTTATGATTATTTAACCAATTTTTGTCTCCTTTTGATTACTAGTTTCCTAGCACCTGTCATGGTAAGGAACACTCACTAAATAGAAATGGAGAGGTGTGTGAGAGAAGGTAGAATTTTCATGCATATTGGCAAATGAAGTGACAGAATATGCCTTTTTGGAGATTTAAACACAAGCCAAGATTGTTTATAAACTGGGACACTGACCCATATATTTTGATATAAACTTTGTTTGCTGGTGGAGGGAGGTGAGTGGAAGACGAGATGCAACTGATCTAGCAGCGAGGAAAAACAAATTTTTTTTTTTCTGGTGAAATAAGTAATGGTTTTCTGGTTGGATAATTCCACACAGAAAATGATTGATTAAAGCTTCCTGCAAGCTTGGGCTATGCAAATATAGCAGGTGTCTATGTATATGCAAGGCTTGAATGCAGTCTTCAATTATTTTTTGGAAAAGTTGCCCTGGTTGACTTTTGAATCATGCTTCCACATCTGTCAATCTGTTCCAGTCACTACCCAAGCAGGAATCAGACGTGGCCACCTAGGCCAAAAAATAAAAATAAATTAAAAAATTAAAAAAATAGTTTGGCTACCCGGTATGGAATGAATGTTCCACCTTACTTATTTCTGTTTCAATTAAAAAAAAAAAAAGAATGCTTTTTGAGGCATAAGTATTGCTCACCAAATTCACTGGAGTCACCGTCGATACATGTAACACCAGCTGAATGAATGAGTGAACAGGTAAATTTCAGAAGGGAGAGAGCTCTGACGTTGTACTGTATTCCTTACTTGATCCTATGGTGATCCAATATAATCACTATCTCTTCTGAGAATTAGATCTTCACTTGTGGCTTTCTAGTACACCAGGGTTCCCTGGGCAAATACTTTTTATGTGGCATTAAATGGTGCCACCAGGAGCTCTTTAAAAGTTGATGAGAAGAGGTCCACTTTGTTCTAGGGAATGTTTTACTTTTCAGGTCAGTCAGTGGATCAGTGTTTCTGGTCCATTTCAGCCTAACTGCTTTCCATTTGCACTCTCATTTATTATGGTCATCTTCTGATCTTTTCCCCTCCCACATGTTATTAAAAGGGTCCCCAAGGAGACCATGACCACTAAAAAGTGATTTCTGGCAATGAACCCAAGAGCAAAAATTTATTCTGACACATGGGTATGTCATAACTTAGTTCCTCTTTGTCTTATACTGCAAAAAAAAAAAAAAAAAAAGTGCTTAACCATTTAAATAGAAATTATTGAAAATAGCCAGTGATTAGGATGGATTCATATATAACTGGGACTTTCTTTCAAGATCCAATCTTTTCATTATTGGTAAAAATTTCAAGTTGACATGTATTTATTAAGTGCCCATGATGATTGCCAAGTTTCCTTCTAATTCCAAGAAAATTCTATTATTCTCTTCTTGTGTAATTTCTGATTTTTTAATTTCTGATTCAGTGACCCTGATTTATATGTGAGTCCAAGTTTAAGTTCTGCTCGGTTGAAGAGAATAATAACACCCAATTCGAGTAGCACAAGCTAAGAAAATAATGAGTCATATTACATAAATTAAATAATTGTATTCATTTGGAAATGGATGTTAATATTTTGAGTTTTTAGAGTTGAGTGTAGTAATAGCTCTCTGAACACGTAGGTTACTTCAGAGCTGAAGAAAGCAGACGTGAAAGAAAGTCCAGTTGTTCTCAAATACAGAAGAAACTTGATAGTATACATGGTGACTTTTGATAATCCCATTAATATGCACGACTCTTTTAAATAGTATTTAAGGGGTACCTGGGTGGCTCAGTTGGTTAAGCGTCTGCCTTTGGCTCGGGTCATGATCCCAGGGTCCTGGGACTGAGCCACGTCCCACATCAGGCTCTCCGCATAGCAGGGAGTCTGCTTGTCCCTCTCCCTCTGCCTGCCCCCCATACTTGTGCTCTCTCCCTTGCTCTCTCTCTCTCAAATAAATAAAATCTTTAAAAATACTAATTAAAATAAACTTCCGAGTTAAATATTGTATTTTTTAAAAGGACAAATCCACGCCGTTTATCTAATGGGTTTCTTGACAATTTAAAGTGAAACATGGCTTACTATGCCATGATTTTAAATGCATTTATTAAAGTGTGCCATATTTAATATGCAACTTGAAAATCTCTGGGCCGACATGAACACATATTTGTCTAACTCTGATTTGCCCTTCTGAAGCCTGGCCAAACTTCTTAGTCTTGCTTCTCTGGCTCACAGGGAACTGAAGGAAAATTGCCCAGGTGTTAGGATCACTTTCTGTAATATGAACTCTATCCTGAAACTATCCTTTGTGGCTGTATACTTTCAAGACTGAGATTGACATACATTTAATTGTTTTAAATTATTGCCTAGTGTCTCCTTAGATTTATCAGAGTAGTTGCCTTAAAAAGGGATACCCCTTAAAGGAAAAAATGCCTTAAAATTTAGTAATAGACTTGGACAGGTAGGAAGGAGATTCTATTATAAAAACAACCAAGGTAACTGGGAAGTGTTTTCAGGTCCTTGGTCGGGGCCATTTAAATAACACTGGAATTCTCAGTGTTGATTTTGACTGCTTTAAGTGTAGTGTAATTGTGTGTGTGTGTGTGTGTGTGTGTGTGTGTGTATCTCTGTGTGCATCTGTTGTGTGTTCAATTCCCTAGTCTAATACCTTCAAGCCATATTATTTTCCAATTTTAAAACTCAGCTAACACATCACTTCTTCGAAGACATTCTGAATGAAGCTCTGTTGACATCATCCAGAGCAGTTATAAAATCCTTCTGAATCAGGTGTCAGGGGGCCTTCTTATTTAGCCATTCTTACCTCTATTGTTCTCCTTTCCTGGGGTCATTAAAATGACTACTCGACATCTCAGTGTTGATTTTAACTAAAGATAATTATGTTGCCTTGCTCAGCTCGCCGGGGATCAAGCGAGGTGTTTTGTGAATGCTTTGAAAAGTTGAAAATTCTCACCATTTCCCTTCTCCCTTGCTTATGGGAAATGGGGCTGGGGTGACCTTGGATCAGAGGGATTTTTTTCATTTTTGCTGGCTGAACAAAGGGAAGAAAAGGAATTTCCACATGAAGTGGGAATACACGTTGGGAACAGAGAATGTTTCTATGTCATTAGGGGCCACAGGTGTACGGAAGGCTCCTGAAGCTCCGTAGGTTTATTCATACGTTCATTCATTCATTCCGCAGATATTTTCAGGATGCCTTGACTGTGTCAGGTGGCAGGATAAAAGACACCTGTGTGCCCTGGAGCTTTAACTTCAGGGTAGCTAGTTCGTTTTCTGATTTGTCCTGGTTCTTCTCTAAAGGGGCTCTCTGTTCTCCGCACCTGTGTTTGCCAGGTACAAAGTGAGTTCAATAAACTCTTTTTATTGATGATGATATTTACAACAGGCTTTTAGCCTAATTTAGTTGCTGAAAATTTCCTATATAAGAGTTTTTCCTTTGCCCAAATCATTTGTCTCCTTTCTTCCTTGTTCTTTAGGATCATTTCAGTTCTTAGACGACTGTTTGTCATTCTTAGCTCCCCTGTCCTCTTGAATTCATATTCTTTCTTAGATAACTAAATAAAAATGCTTGGAGAATTTTTTACCCCAATTTTTTTTCATCTCTTTTATCTCTACATGACATTTTTCTTTTTCTGATAGCTCTTTCATTTTAGTGCTTTTTTCTTTTGCCTTTTATTTGGCATTGCTTTTATTCCTGTGCTCAGTGAAGTCAGTGTTTTTACACATTCTACCATTTCTTTTCAAGTTGGCCTGTATCCGCTCTCCGTTTCTCTCTTTCTTTTTTCTTCTTCTCAAGAAATCTTTTTTTCCCCTCTGATCTTTTTCTCTCTCCACTTCTTATTCTCTTCTCTCACATTTTAAATTTCCTAATATATCCTCATTTTTTTTTTCTTTTGTGATTTCCTTCCTCCTTTTCCCAGTTCTTTTATTCTTACTTAGTACTTTAAGGGAAGAGAGATTTGGAAACTTTTTTTTTAAGCTATTGTCAGGAAAGGGCACATCATCAGGGCCTGCCTCCTAAGCACAACCCAGGAGGTACTGGGTTTGAGAACCTGCCCTCCCGAGCCCGGTGATCAGAGCATTGGTGGCTGAAGACATCTCAGCCTCTATGCAGGGGTGCTCTCTCAGCCCAGATGCACAGTTTGACAGAAAAAGTGATGTCTTTATTGTTTGTAACACCTGACAGATGAATACTCTGAGAGAAAAAAATTAGGAAAGAGAATAAACCAGTAAGACACTAATGGAAATATACAAAGTAGAAGAGAAGGTGTGCACGTTTTATGTGAAGCAGAAGACTTGTTTTTCCCATGCTGTTCTTTTATTTATTTGACCACTTGATTTTTATACGCTCCAATAGGAGTTGAAGCATGTCCTTTTTCAGTTTGCTTTTTTTTTTTTAATGCGGAATCTTTGTTATTCTTAGGCTTTAGGTTTTGATCTCTTTCTTCTGAGCTTTTATTTTAATCCCAGTTAGTTAACATATGGGTTTTTATTAGTTTCAGGGGTATGATATAGCTGTTCTATAATTTCATACATCACCCGTTGTTCATCACACGTGTGTTCCTTAATCCCCACCAATTTCCCCCATCCCCTCCACCCCCTTGCTTATTCTTTTCCTAAGAACACTCAAAATGACTCGATAGTTTTATAACTTTCTCAACTTGTCAAAGTACCTCAACCTGATTTTACCCTCAGTACGTCGAACGAGGCAAGATGACCTTCTTCACTGGAGGCACGGGGTAGCTGAGGCAAAGCGAGGATGAGGGTGTCTTCCGAGTCCTGCAGCAGCCACGCGGGACCTGCCAATGGCATAGACCATGTGCTGGACCTGGCTTCCTGCCCCCGACGCCAGATGGGCATCTCACTATTCACTCTCATCTGTCTCCCGGCAAGGCAGTGTTTCTTGCTCTGCTTCTCTCTCCTCCCTTATATTCCTTGCCCCCCATTCTCTGAGAGCATTCTCAGAGAATTCTCAGAGCGTTCTCCATCTGTACATTTGTTTGGGGAGGCATCGCGCTAAGGCCTCCCGTGCTGTGAAATGGATTCCTGAATCTGGCTGGCGAGAGAGGGCCATGGGATTCACCAGCGTCTCTGGCAAATGCTGATTGTGAGGATCGTTTTAAAAAGCAAATGTACACTCTTGCTTCTATTTAAATCGATAATGTCTTTCATATTTTCTTTTCCTGTTTTCACTTTTCCTGTGTTTCACAAATAATTATCTATAATCACATATGTTTGGATGTAGACTGTTATCAAGTACCAGCCTTTTCTTCTCTAGGGCATAACCCCAAATTATACAGATATCAAGATTGTTGGAACGAGGAAGACCCATAGATATGATCAAGATTTGCTTTCAACTTGGGGGCTGGATTATGACAGGGTAGCAATGATCTATTTTCAGTTTTAAAAAGGGGAATATTTACCAGTGATAAATTGTATAGACTATAAAAGTGTGATTTTTCAGCTCATGGCAATAATCATATCAACTTAGTGTATTAACCCTGGTTGTCTCAAGGGAAAAATAAAAAAAAAATCACCTCATAAAGGGGATTTGGTGGGCCACAATTTTCCCAGCATGAGCCCAACATGGGGGAGAAGTAATAAATGTGATCCTTTGTGTTCAAAAGGTAAGAGATGCCTCATCAGAACTTACTCCAGATCTAAATGCCGGAAGTGGCTGAGGCAAGGTTAAAACTCAGGAGTTCTGACTTTTACCCAAGTGCTTCTCACTGCAAAATAGAACACTGATTTGCTTTTTCATTTAACAAACCATTACTGAGTGCCTATAATGAATTGGAGAGGAAATGGAAAGACACGGGGCGCCTGGGTGGCTCAGTGGTTAAGCATCTGCCTTTGGCTCAGGTCATGATTCTGGGGTCCTGGGATCAAGCCCCGTGTCAGGCTCCCTGCTCAGCGGGGAGCCTGCTTCTCCCTCTCCCTCTGCTGCTCCCCCTGCTTGTTCTCTCTCTCTCTCTCTGTCAAATAAATAAAGAAAACAAAACAAAAAAAAAAAATGGAAAGACACAAGGGACACATGACAAACAGGAAGAGAAATGCCACTCAGTAGAGTGTGACTTCCGGGTGCCGCACAGGTGCTGTGAGCTCTGCTGGAATCGACAGAAGGGCTGGAGAACCCTGTAAACCCTACAATTTCTGCTTTTATTACTATTTCATATCTGTTATGCTTACACAATATGCCTATTTTATAACTATTGGTCTCTCTTTTCTTGCTTTTAATGTAGGGTATTAAATCCTCTATGATGATCAGCCCTTTTTCTACTTTTAAATCTCTTACACCATAGATATATCTCCCGTAGCTTGGAGAGTCCTCAGGAAATACTTTCTTGAGAGTAATGATAGACAGTTTGTTCCTCTTCCACTTAGACGATGACTCTCTCTCATGAATCCCTGTTCAATTTCATTCTGTTTATGTCTGTCTCCATTCTTCACCTTGTGATCCTTATTCATTTTAACCAAGATCTTAAAATCGTGGAGCATTCCCTCCAAATTTAATTAGCATGTTCTCAGTTCATTTATCTAAGTGATAATAAAAGTGTACAATAGAACTCCTTTGGGGGCTGATCCTTGTTTTCTGTCCCGGTCCCTGCTCACCAGCTGGCTTTGTAAGGAGGCTCGACTCATCCAAAGCCTCTCTAGAAAGTTTTCGTAAAATTGAGGACAGCAAATAATGCTATCGTGAACTCAAGTTTAATATTTATTGCTGATAACATATTAATTTTAGGCAAATTCATAACAAGGTAGAGTTGTATTTTTATGCAATCAATGTTCTTACTGGTAGGTTAGGGCCCTTTCATAATCACTGTGTGTGTCCAATGTTTGCTCATTTTAGAAGACCTGGGGCCTAATTTTACTATTTTAAATGACTATCAAATTTTATAATTGCATCTTTCCTTTATGACATATTTTTGGTCATAATTTCTTGGACTTCAGTCCTTGATCAGAAACACAACCCCTAATTACAAACTGGTTTCTATGGGAAAGTACAATCTGCCTTACAGTGGTATGTTATGATGAAGGTTTTCAGGAACTCATTGTGGTAACAACTGTGAACAACTCACTACTACTATCAAGCTTCCCCCAGAGGGAAAAAAAATAAAATTTACTACTACATTAAATAAGCCAATGGAATTTCATTTTTGTTTTGCTATGTTGACAGAGAAAGCTTTGTAAATTATGTTAGTTTCTATGCTTTAAGAGCAGAGAATCTAACAACTTCTTTATCACATAATCACAACTTCTATATCACATAAGTCTTGGCTTTACTACTATGACCATTGAAAGCGAAAGGGACAGGAATGATATAAAAGGCAAGAGAAGGGCCGAGTTGGCGGAATGAAGTAAACCAGCTAAACCTCAGACTCTTTTGGTCACTGTTCCCATTGTTATTGTCCAAAGCCTTTTGAACTAGATAGTGATTCCCCAAGAACCGCTGTGCAGAGAGCTTCCAGGGCTGTGAATCTGATGCCTTGAGGGTCTGAGGTGGGACAACTCAGGCAGTCATTCTCTGGGACATAGTTCCACAATGTCAGTGCACCGCGGATGTGGGCCAGGCTGAGGATAGGAGCTGACACTTGACCAGTGAGATTCTCCCCCCGTGTCTCTGGCAATGAAGCCACGCACAAGGTGCATTTGGAACAGGCACCAACCTTATAACTCTGTAACTCCTGGAAGGCCAGTGGAATCCAGGTGAGCCAGCTTGGACCGAGTGGATCCCCTTTGTGGTGGCCTCATGCAGTCAAGATCGCTACCTTCTGCACACTTCGTCGCCCCAGTCACTGCGGAGAACTCTTCCTAGATCACCCCCCAACTGCCTGAGCGTCCTCTGAGCTTGCGCAATCCCAAGCGAACTGAACTCATCCTCAATCATGATAAATAGATAAACATATGGTGTTGATCTTAGACAATTGCTAATAACTGGCATTTGCCTACCACTAAAATGTTACAAAACTCTTTTTAGCTTTGTAATCTTATTAATCCCTACATCTTCGCAAGGGATCCATTATAATTACCATTCCCATTTTTCAGATTTAAAAAACAGGCTCAGAGAGGTTAAATAACTTGTCTTGATGTCCCACAGCTAGGAAGTAGCATAGCGACGACATAACGCTCTGATTCTAATTCTAGCAATTGTCCTATATGCCTTCAGAACTTTCTGCTTACATTCAAAATAAATATTTGATGATTTATCAGGGCCGAGATGGTACAAATAATTCTTTGCAGTAGGAAATACAGGGATCTCATTTTTTCTAAGGTTAACGTCTCCTATTGGAAACCTCTACAACTTTGTTCTTTTTTTGTCTCAAACACACACGTGTCTCTTGTACTCTTAGTTCACCAGCAAGGTTCTATACCATTCTCTTCTGCCCTCAGACTGATACATCTGATTTTGCAGAAGGAAGACCATTTCTCCATGGCTGGTCTGTATTCCAACCATCCCTAAGCACTTCACTTGCTTTAATCTGAGACTGACGATATTTCAGGAACAGCTGAGAGCCATGGAGGGGAGGGATTGGGAGAATCTTATTCATAGATCATCAGAGCTATCTGCAGTTTTCCATGAAAGCCGAAGTCATGGCCAATTTCTATCCTTAGGTGCCCCTTTCCTTTGTATTAGACACCTTATTTCTTCCTGCATCTGGCCTTATTATTGTTATATTTGTGTCATAGATGAATATCATTAGGAACGTTGCTTTAGCAAATGTTAGCATAAACTGCATTGATAATATCATCTATAGCTGTTATTTAAAAATGTTACAGATGTGAGTGACATCAAGTTTTCCAATCACTAAGACATAGATGTTATAACACACATTATGATGGTAAAATACTCCACTATAATATATTAATAATATAATTGTAATAGTAATTATGTATAATATAAATGATTGCATAATTGTAAGTAATATATAATATAATATACAATATAATACTATATATATATATATATATATATATATATATATATGAGCACAGCACAAAGATGACCCTCAGAAGTACAGAAGCTTAGGGGCAGGTTTGGGGAAATGTAAATAAAACACAAGCGACGCACTGAGTTTACCTAAATAGTTGGAGCAAATATTAGTTAATGACAGAGATAAATCTTTGGTCCTGAGCAACCTGGTCTCAGGCCTTATTTTTGGCTGTCTGGGCCTGGCTAACTCAGCCCTCAGCCCTCCACTCCCCCTTACACCTCCTGCATGTCCTCATCTACTCCTTTACTGAAATGCTAATGCCTTCAGAGCTTTGATCTCCTGTGTAGGTTGATCTCAAACCAGACAAGACCATGTGATATTTCACTTGGGTGGTTTCTAGTCATTGCGGACTCCACACTCAGCCTGCCCTCCTCAGTCCTGGCCTCACCTCCTTTTCTAGAAACATTTTTTCCTTTTTCTATTCACATGATGCCATGCTTCCAGCCACAAAGACTCCAGGTCATCTTTGTGTCATCTTGCTCATTCTTTTATCCGGTCGATTTCCAAGTTCTGTCAGGTTACCCTTAAAAAGCATTTTTTCCTTCCTTTTCTTTCCATTTCTACTGTTACTCCCTCCTTGCCCCAGGCCTGGGTTATATTTCGGCCTCTTAACAGTTCCCTCTACAACCTCGCCCACTCTGTTTGGCCTGACATGCGAATGCCACAATACTATTTTTTAAATACTTAAAAAAATCATGTTGAAAATTTTTCAGAGATTTTGTTTTGCCAATGGAATAAAGATTGCACAAGACCACACAGTTCAGTAGAGACAGAGTTATGGCTAGAGTCCAGGATTTTTAAACATCAGTTCCAATACTTTTTCTACTAGTGTGTACTGTGTCTTATGAATTCCAGCATAGGAATGCATTATCTGTCCTATTTTATTGCTAGATGCTTTAGTTTTTTGCACGTCATTTTAATCTATAAGCTGCCTCAGTTCAGTTTTGGAAGTAGGGGGGATCTTAAGGCTTAAATAAATGGAAATACATGTTGGTCAAAATAAAGATGTTAGATAGATGAACAGGTAAACCTACATCAAATAGGTAGTATTTTTTTTTTTTCCTTTTTCCAGAAACAATTGCACAGATACTAATAGAATCTGGTTTCATGTGCTATTGGCTACCCAGCCCAGATGATTTCTGAATCAGGATTCTCCCTTCATTGACTCCTGCTTCTAGGGAGAGTATGTGTTCTGACTGCACAAGCCAGAGATAGCCCTTGCTATCTGGCCCTTGTCATGTTGGGTTTCAAGAATGTCTGGATAGGGATGCCTGGTTGGCTCAGTTGGTTAAGCAGCCGCCTTCGGCTCAGGTCATGGTCCCGGGGTCCTAGGATCGAGTCCCACATCGGGCTCCTTGCTTGGCAGGGAGCCTGCTTCTCCCTCTGCCTCTGCCTGCCACTCTGCCTGCTTGTGCTCTCTCTCTCTCTCTCTCTGACAAAAAAAAAAAGATAGCTCAATATTTCAATATTGTTCAAGAATGGAATACCATTTATCCAGGAAATAGTCACTAAAATCCTCTTTTACCAAAATCTAAATTCAAGTTGGAAGCATCTAACAACATGGCTATTTATAAAGTCTTCGGTTGGCTCTCAAAGATCTCCAGCAGTGGGCCTCCTCAGAGTCAGAGGATTGGCAGACAAAAGCAGAGAACCACAGGGGACTGGGGCTCCGTAGCTCTAACCCCACAGATACTTGGGGAATATGCGTTATTCAAAATCCCAGAAAGGCTATGCTGGGCTCAGCCTCCCAAAGGCCAAAGACCCCGCACAGCCCAAATCGGGCAGATAGTTTTCTCAGCTACCAGTGGACTGGTTTCTTATGCCATCCAGTTATAACAGTGAGAAATTGGTTCAATGTACAAAATCCTTATTTGGCAATTTTCATCTTCAATGCACTTTCCAAATGTTAACTAATTAATCTGCTTGACAGTGCTCCATTTAACAGTTATACATGTTTTGTGTTCACACACTCTTAGAAACTTTTATTGCTTTGCTATCTCATTTCTAGCTTTTCTTCTGTGTTCTTCCAGGGCCAAATTAGTGTAGTTCTTTGCTGACATGGTGCCACATTCTTCCTCACAGTCCAGGGGCTCTCATAGTGACAGATCCTCGAGCAAGAAAATGAGATGCGGATGTGGGAAGAAGAGAAGGAGGGAAACAGCCTCACCCTGTAAACATTGGAAATGGCGCTAGAGACAGATCCCGCACTCGTGCAGCCACTGCCTTTGATAGCCCTGCCAAGATCAGTCTAACTGTTGGGCGAGCAACAAGTATTATCGAGGGCCAACTATGTGCCACGAACTGTTCTAAACACTAGGGATAGGACAGTGAACAAAACAGACCTCGGTCTTGGCTCTCCTGGAGCCCCAGTATTAGAGGCTTAGAGATTGACATCAAACATCTCCCCCAAACATTCTCATAAACTCGATGTCTTCTTCTCTGCAGCATTTCTCAGGGAAATGGGTTCCACATGTTCGTTTTTCATGGGGATAAAGACAACTTAATTCGTTCTCAGCCTTTCTGGTTCAAGCCTCAAGATCCACTCCCAGGAGTTAGTGACCGAATCTACATCTTCACCGTCTAGAGCACGACTTCTTGAGATTTTGAATCATAAACCCTGTTAAGAATCTGTTGATAACTATGTACCCCCTCAACAGAAGAAGTACATACATAATTATATGTATTTTAACTCATATATATTTATGTACAGAGATATGTAAATATATACATACATATATCCACATGTACCATTTTAAGGAGTTTATAGACCATCTGAAGTCCATGCATCTCAGGTTAAGGAGGATCATCTAATCTCAAAATATCACTAATTTATAGACTTTATCTTGTTTATATCAGCTATCACAGTTAGATTTTGCAGACCTGAGAATGCCAATTACTAACACTGATTCTCATAGGTGAGTGTCTTCACTTCTTTGACCTCTGATCACTTCTTCGAATTATTCTGGCCCCTCTTAATGCACAGAGCATTCTAACTGTGGATATACAATTATTTTAGGGAGTAGAATATTGGTTTCTGCATCATTGTTAATCCTTTAGTCAGCATCAGTACATTGTCTTTAAGGTATGGAGTGTAAGGATGGCATGCTCCATGTTCTAGATGGTGACTGAAACTTTGGAACCCATCCTTTTCCACGGTAATTGGTCTTACAGTCTCTTGAATGTATTCTCTCGCACTTGCCTGTAAGGAATTTCATCTGCCAGTTTTCTGCTCCCATACGCAGTGTGGTGAAATTTTCACAGTTTCCTCTACATAAATGGCATAATATTTCATTATTAAAAAGAACTTAGTGTCATGTGCAAACCTGAGGATTTTATTGTAAACAGTCTCTTGTTACATCTTAGCATCCATTTGTGAGTTGGAACAGTTTTAAAAATATTTATCCTTGCTCTCCTCTTTCTGGAGCCAGTGTCAGTTCTCTTCGAAGATAAAATAGTTAATTAAATTCCATGTTTGGTCCCAAAAAATATATGGCAAAATAGTAACAGTGGACATCTCTGTTTAGCTGGATTATAGATGATTTTAATTTTATTCATTTTGGTTCTCTGTATTTCCACATTTTCTGCAAAGAATATATACTGCTTTTGTAATAAGAATGTTATTAAATATGCATGGTTTTTCATGTAATCTTACCCCAGTCTTACTAAGTATTTAAATAGAGGACATCTACTGTTTTGTCTTTCCCATATACTTCCTTAAAAATATGAAAGGGGTATAATCTCCCTTTCAGAAGCTACCTTGCGTTTCTTACTTAGATTATCTTACTCTTAAATGCACAAGGAATCATATCCTTTGGTCCTTATTCATGAATGCCTGTCACATTAGCGCAATGGCAGTGCTCCATTAAATTGATCTGTCTACACAAGTTTCAATGGATCCAAAATTTCACCCTTGAGTTTCTTCTAAACTCTTGGGTAGAGCCCATTTATTTCCAGTGATTACTCAAGTTTGGGAAAGAAAATTGTGACAAAATGCATTATTGATTCAGCCAAGAACATCTAGTTTATTTATTGCTATTTGATTTTGTATCTGTGACCGATATGCTTCAAAAGTTAATTTAGGAGTGGGAATGTCACTAATGCCTTCCTTTATAAACTGACTCATTCTGTTATCTCCTTTTTAGACCGGCATGGTCTTTTTATATTGTGATCATCAATCAATTGGTCTCATTGATTCTCTTGCTGTCTTTCTGCCTCCCATGTTTCTAGCAAAGATTTCAATACTGGGGTTGGTTCCTCAGAAATGTCCCCCAATTCTCTTCTAGCTTTAACATTTTTTTTTTTTAATTTGCATCTTTCTGCTATGTATGACACTCCTTATATTTTTTCTACTTGGGCACAGTTATTTTTAATATGATGTCTTTCAAAATAGTATCTTTTCTTCTTAAACTTCATGTGGCTTGCAGGCTATAAAGAAATAGGCTGTACTCTGCCAACCTCTGATCTAGATATTTAAGTACGCATTTCTACTCCCAGTGATTCTATTTTATTTCCTTTTCCCATAAAGTTCTGCAACTTGCTTTAAGATGTCCTAAAATACAAAGCTACATCCCCTCCTGTGTGCCTATACCGTATCCTTCCCATACAGAGTTTTTGTTTGGCAGCAAGAGGCTATCTGGTTCCTTACATGCTAATTATATCATAGTCCTCATTTGTCGCTAAGTACTCCCATCTGGCCATTTGGTCTGGTGAGTCTTTAATGTTTGAAACGGTTTTGCATACGGGATTGGTCTTTCGCCACTTCTCCCATTCATTAGTTCTTAGTTAGGGCATCCTTAATTTATTATTTTTATTTTTCTCAGATAATGTTCTTCACTTCCTCCTTGATTGCTTTACTTGAAGCTTGAATAACTCAGATATTATGTATTTATCCATTTCCCTCCCCATTTCTTAATTTTAAACTTTCTGAAACTTGAAAGACATCGGTGACTATTTTACCTCA
Organism: Potos flavus; assembly: GCA_028534135.1. Taxonomy (NCBI): domain Eukaryota; kingdom Metazoa; phylum Chordata; class Mammalia; order Carnivora; family Procyonidae; genus Potos; species Potos flavus. Next base: position 9,815,501 of record CM052886.1, on the reverse strand, counting down.
GATAGTTTATCTTGGATTGGATAGATCCTACTTATCCAAAAGATATCCTGGTTCTTGGTGAATCTCTGCATCTTTTCCTCGCCCATTATCTTGTCTATGGTTTCAGACTCTGGGAATCTGCTTATCTTTAAATGTCTTTATAGAATTGACAAAACTTCGGGAGCTTGAACTGAAGCTGCTTGTTATAACTTAAATTTAACCCAGACATGATTCAAATTCAGTCTTTATGATTGTTAACCATTTATCTACCCCCTGTTTAGCAGTCTGTTTTATGAAGGTCACTGGAGGTGTTACGACAGACAGTTCAGTACATGGATCATCGGCCAACACGATTTATTTCTGAGCCAGTTATCAAATCCACTCATCACCCTAGCCTCTCTCTGTCCAATCATCCTTCATCTTGGAGAAGTCCAGTCAGGGCGAGATGACTCTGGAAGTCTCCTAAGGGTTGGATTCCAAATAGAGATCAATTTCTTTTCTCGCTCTTTAGATATTTTTATTTGGTGTGATTAAAATAGCATAGAAATAAGTTCAGGAGATTCGAATTTTGCGTCTAGTTATACAAACCTTAATTAAGTGAGTTAAACTAGTCTGGACCTCAGTTTCCTCAATGGACAAACAAAGAATTTGATGTAGTTGACCTCCAAGACTCTCTCTTCACATACTGAGGCTCTGTAGTGGATTGCATACTAGGAACAAAGATGTACCCACGTGGTATGTAAACTGGCACATGGAGACGAGATTTCCAGGACCTGACACTTCCATGTGAAGTCTTCAGTTTTCATTGCTCAACTCTTTAATGTAACTTTTTTTCAGTGATAATGGAAATGACTATGTCAGGACCTCGAAGAGCTTTGAAAAATACTGGCTTGACTATGTATATGAAGAATCTAAGGTACTGAAAGGCAGACTCTTCCCAAATGGGGAAAAAGTGCCAGGTTCCAGAATTAAGTATAGAGTTTTATATACAGTAGTGTCAGTTTGAGAAATACATTAATTTTCCTGAATATTATTTCTAACGATGGTTTCATGATAGTCAATGTATGCTGTTTCAGGTCCAAAGTTCAAACTAGTTTTGACTTCTTTTTCCCAAAGTCATTTTTTTTAAATTTTATTTTATTTTTTCAGAGTTCTAAGATTTATTATTTATGCACCACACCCAGTGCTCCATGCAACAAGAGTAACGACTATCCAAGACAAAAAATTTCTCTTTCCTCTGGGTCCTCAGACCAAGGTTTTGTTGTTGTTATTGTTGTTTTTTAAATAATAAAGTAAGATGTTTATGTAAAAGAAATAATATAACACCTAAGTAAGACTCCATTCAGATTTTGGATTTGGTATATCTGTAGGTAGAGATGAGATGATTGAGTTAGGAAATATGATTTAAATAGTTTATTAATATTAAACAATAAAAATAGAGCATATGAAGTATTTTCCTAATACGTCTCATACACGGGACACACGTTGCTGGTAGAGGTCAGCAGCTGCCCACATGGCAGGTTGCTGTACTCCAGTGACACTGTTGAAAATGCACAGTGGCACTCGCTTTAGTTTTGACTTCTTTGTCTGTGATGACATTTATCTTCCTTTGGTGGCCTTGCCTCTATTTTCCTGACAGCTAATTTTGGCTCTGGGTCCAGCTTTGGCCCCTCTTTTTGGCATCTGCTGCCTATGGTCCAGGCAGATACGCCATGTGGGAGACTCCCAGAGATTGGTACAGAGGGAACTCTTTGCACCAGGCCAATTTGCAAGTGTTCTGACCTTACGAATTTAACTTCGAACAAAGCCAACACGCCATGGCACCGAGCATTCATCTGCACGGTGACTGCTAGATTCAAAAGTCAAGTGGAACGATGTAGTCATCTGAATGTAACATAGCTTGGCTTATGTGTTGGTGCAATTGCTTAGGTGGCTTCTCAGGCAGACAGGCCCGTGGTAAGGCCCACATTAAGTGACAGGCAGAGGATATGAAAGAAGCCACTTAAAAATCACTGTCTTTAATTGCAAAGAGACAAATACTGTACTATTCCACTTATAGGAGGTACCTAGGATAAATCAAATTCATAAGGAGAGAATGTGGAATGGTGGCTGCCAGGTGCTGGGGGTGAGGAGAAAGGGGGGTGATTATTGTTTCGTGGGTCCTGAGTTTCAGTTTTGCAAGATGGAAGAGTTCCGCAGTTGGATGGTGGTGACAGTTGCACGATAATGTCACTGTATTTAATGCCATCTAGTTGTGCCCTTAAAATTAGTGAAGATAGTAAATGTTATGTACCTTTTACTACAATTAAAAACATTTTAAAATACCTGTTTTTATTTGGCTTATGTGCATATGTTTTGCACCCTCATCAAAATCCACTGTATCAGTTGCTATGCCTTGTGAATTTAGTGATGAATCCTCCTAGGAAATTCATCTCCTGATGGTTGAAATTATTAGGCAAGGAAGAGGTCAAGGTGGCCACTGGGAGGGCTTCCAGTATGCCTTCGACATTTCAACTCCAAGATTAACTTTAACATTTGCCCAAACCATGGAAAAAATTAATTACTAAAGGACCTACTAATTCCACGCTTGTAACATATGGAGCTTTGTTCTCTTTCTCTTTTTAATTTGAAAAATTAGAATAACTAGGGGAGCTGGTGGCAATTTCATATTTCACTTAGCTTCACTCGGAATGTTTTCTCACTTGAAAATGTCTTAAATATAAGACTTACACGAAACCTTTTGCCAAGTTAAGTTTGACATCTAGTAATATCTAGTCTACTGAGCTTATTTAAATGCGTAGAATGGATATCCTCAAACAAGTGTGTTGTCCTAACATTCAGGAATTTCTGGGCATTTCTCTATGACTCCGGGGCAGGACATGGATCTCGTTATGTGAAGGACCCAGGAAGGAACTTATCTCAATAGAAAAATTAAAGGCTCACGTGTTTAGTCCAGGATGTTGAGGTTCAAGGAGGCAGACACATAATACCCTCCTTTTCTTCCATCAGAGTTCGAAACCAAAGGAGATAATGGAATAAAGAGATGAAGGAACAAAAGGCCAATTTGATGATGATACCGGAGCACATGGCTTTGGCATGTGGAAAGCATACCAGACCACATGTCCTGCACAGCAGGGACCGAGATGTACATGCCTAGCGCTTGCTCCCAAATTTGCCAATAAGATAAAGCAATCCTCTCTTAGAGAAGAATGAGTGAGGAGTCGACCGTATCGAAGAGTGTCCCCTCACCGTTGTCCCTTCGTGGGGAAGATGCAGCCAAGGTCAGGGGCCTTCCCTCCTCCATCCCTCTCCCCACTACAGCACAGCTCGCTCATCAATCTATCCAGAGCTGCATTTCTGAGTCAAGCACAATGCCTGCCATGCACGCTCTTCTCTGGTCCAGGTCCCTGGAAAGAAGTTGCATGAAGAGTAACCAAAAGCTTAAAAACAAAAACAAAACAAAACAAAAACCTTGGTCATTGACACCATAGGCCCCATCAACACTGGCGTTAGCAGCTTAGGCAGGGACTGGGGACAGCAACGCACCCTGAGCAAATGCTCTGGCCTTTGGCGGGCAGCAGCCTTTGTGGTAATACTGGCAGGCATCGGTAGCCCCAGTGGTAGCCCAGAAATAAGAAAAACAATAATCATGATAAAAGCTAATATTCATAAGCATTTGCTTTGTGCCAGGAATTTTGTTAAATAGTTCACAGATGTTATATCATCATTTAAAATTTTATGATGAAAATGTGTACATAGAAAAGCAGAGATGGTGAATAAGAACTACCCATAACCCCACCATCCACATTTAATAATTATTCATATTTTTCTGCATCTGTGTCTTTTTTGGGGGGGTGTAAGTACTTAAACTAAGTCACAAATATCATGATAATACACTTCTAAATATTTCAATATGCACTTCCAAAAGTCAGGACATTTTTTTACATAATCATAACAGCATCCTTGACAAAATTAACAATAATTCCCCAATATCATCTAATACTCAATCTATACTCAAATTTCCCCCAATTCTGCCCCATAAATGTCTTTTATAGCTCATTTATTTAAGTCAGAATCAAATTATCACATTGATTATGTCTCTTTTTTTTTTTTTTAAGATTTTATTTATTTGACAGAGAGAGATCACAAGTAGGCAGAGAGAGAAGGGGAAGCAGGCTCCCCACTGAGCAGAGAGCTCGATGCGGCGCTTGATCCCAGGACCCTGAGATCATGACCTGAGCCAAAGGCAGAGGCTTTAACCCACTGAGCCAGCCAGGCACCCCTCTCAAATATTTTTTGATCTAGAATAGTCCTCCTTTCCATTTTTTTTTTTACAGTCCAACATTGCCTTTTTGTTTTTTCATTTTTTCTCTAAACCCTGACATTGGCTTGTTGAAGGGACCAGGGCTGTTGTCCTCTTTTATGTCCTTCATCTGTATTTATTTAATTGTTTCCTTATGGTGTCATTTAACCTATTCTTCTATCTCCAGTACTTAAAGTCCTGCTTAGACTGAGGTTAATTAAACATTTGTCAAGAATACTTCATAGACCTTGCTGTGCATTTTATCCTTCAATGTATTGGGGGGGCCATTAATTTCTGGTTGTCTCACTTAATGATACTAAAATTGATTACTGGCTATGGGGGTGATAGCCTGATCTCCCCCTTGTTGCATTATATCATCTAAGTCTCACGACCATGGTCAGTTTGCACAGTTTCACTGACATCTGGCTGCAACATCTGACCTCAGATTCTATGTGCTTGAGCACTCCCTCATCCTGCCTCCTGTCAGCAGTACCTTTAACTCAGGCCAGAGGTGGGGCTGATCTTTTATAAGTGATACATATTCCCACAGTGAGTTGGTGTGAGAAAAGCAGAAAATGACAGAGAACTAATCTGGGTTTTCCCAATTCACCTGATAGAAATTTATAAGAGCAGAATCAGAATTTTTTTGTAAACTGGTGTCATCGATTTAAATTTTATGTTTGTTTACATTCTAACTCTTGGATTATTTGGGTGTGGAAAACATGGTTAGACAAAACCAGTTGTGTTAGTGTGACCTCCCCTCCCCCTGGTGGTGTGGCTGTGGATGGGAAGAGCTGAGTAGATGCCGTCAGAGACAGGATACTGGGGCTTGGTATGTGGAGGGCTCAGGAAAATTGTGTGCACAAGTCCCAACTGTGCTCCATTCTCTTTCCGCTGAATCATATGGTACCTTGGGTGGTCTGTTTTTGTCTTTTGCCTGCTGAGTATTGGAGTCCCTATTTGATGGTAAGCCCTTTCAAGGCGGGCTTGGGCATTCTGCCTTTTAGAAACAATGTTTACGTGGAAAGAAGCTGGTCTTTGGAGTCAGACCTAATTAGTCTTGACTACGGGTTGTAGTATATTTTCTGCCCATGTAGAAATGGCTCAGTCTCTGAGTCTGAGCTGCCTCATTAGTAAGACAGGGTAATGCTACATTCACAAATTTGCTCTCTGGATTCATTCATTCATTTGTTCACTCAACAACTATTTACCAGGCATGTTCTATTTGCCAAGCTTAACCGGAAGTAGGAAGAATACAATGTTGATTGTAAAACAAGGTTCTTGCTCTGGTTGAACTTCCACCAATTAGATGCACACCAAGTAAAACATTTTGTATCATTCCAGCACAGAGGGGAGCTCTGAGCTGATCTTTTTTTTTTTTTTTTCCTCTGCATTGTACTAGGTGTCCAGCACCCTGTGGTGGGTAGTCAATTACAGCTTGAGAGGGCGAAGGTCTAGAGCATCGTCTACACTGCTGTGGGTGTGATATAAAGACAAATACTTCAACTCTCAGATCTGTGGTCCGCCTGAGGCTTGAACATGCAAAAGTCTTAGAAATAAGGAAATTGATGGAGTGCCTGGGTGGTTCAGTTGGTTAAGTGTCTGACTCTTGGTTTCGGCTCAGCTGATGATCTCAGGGTCGTGAGATGGAACTCTGCACTCAGCGCTGAGTCTGCTTGTCTCTCTCCCTCTGCTCCTCCCCCTGCTCTCTCTAAAAAATAAGTCAATCTTTAAAAAAAAAAAAAAAGAAAGAAAGAAGGAAACTGAGTCTTCCTAATTGAGTTAGGAAAAAAATGTAAAAATAGAAATCATAATCATACATATTAATAAAAATGTATATATATAAATATAGGTATATAAACACACACGCACACACACATTGTGTAGAGAGAGTGGCTAAACTGCTAGGACACTTTCTTTGAATTTGGATTTTAGCTACTCATTTGAAATCCCCGCCCCCCCCCCCCTTGCATTGCTAATAGTCTCTCTGGGTGCATTGGTTTTCCCTGTCCAGTTAGACTGGTAGCTCCTTGCAGACAGCAGCACTGTCTGATGCGACATCTCACCCAACCCAGTGGCTGTGGGCATAATCTGTGCTCAAGGAGCACTTCAACCAGAATCACAATCCGGGCCCCTCTATGAACTCTTCTGAGGATGCTAGGGTCTGGTCAGCATTTCAGCCTTTCAGATCGATACATGACGTCTGCCCAAGCCTGCATAGTTCTTCCATACTCTGTGTTTCAGCCACTGTTACTATTCCACACCTCCCAGCATTTTCTGCTAAAGGAGCTGACTGAGCAAACCTTTGAAGATATTTTTCATTTCCTTTGATGGAGCATAATGCTTTCATATATAAACACAATAACACGGTCATCACATATGCACTTACATTACAGGAGTGGCTGTGTACTCAGCAGCACTCCCGGCCCGGCAAGGAGCCCATGAGTTCTATTTTTCCATTCTGATCTAAATTATGTTCATAATAAAAGAGTTTTCAATCAAGGTAAATACAATTTCATCCCGGCGTAACATCTACATTCCTGTTCTCGTTTCTCTTTTTTTTCTTTCTTTCCCTTTATTCTAGGTCACTCACCCTGGCACATGTGAGATTTTTCTCTGGCGGGAATAACAGCCTTGCTCCTCCATGAACTGTAACAGCAGCTCTAAATGCATCTCCCGTAACATACCTCTGTGATTTGCAAAAGTGGGAATAAATCAAAGTGGAGAAGAGATGCACCTTCAGCCAGAAGCTAAATGTTACATCATGTAAGCGCCAGGCTAGGGAAGGAGAGAGCCTGCTTTTTCCTGACTGCACGAGATCTTTGTGCCCGTTACCTCCGCCACAGCCCCATTAAAACAATCATTCTGAATCTGCGGGAAATTGTCACCTCTTTCTTTCCTGCCATGGCAGCTGGTATTGGAGGCTGCAGACATTGCTCATTCCCTTCGAGGTTCTTAACACACACGCAAAAAAGAAAATGAAGCTTAATTTGTTAAAAAAGAAAAAAAAAAAGTGTCAGCTTACCCTCAGGCTCAGCGCAGGCACCAGGGAAAAAAAGCAAAGATAAATGTCTCTAGGTGAACTGGCGCTGACTAATTCTCCACTCACTCTGCTGCTCCATTCTGTGTATCACATTAATCATGCCGGATGGGGAGACATTTCAAAACTTAAGCAATTTTCAAACCAAGATACACCATTTTAAAAATACAATAACATAACTTGATTTTGTGATGCTTTCTTTGTACCAGCAGTGAATCTGAAAAATGTGCTGCAGATGTTAGTACAAATAATTAATTAATGCCTGGGTGGGGACCAGAGGAAGCAGCAGGAGGAAATAGATGAGCATAAGCCGAAGAGGAACAGCCACTGCCCTCTCCTTTCTCTTTCCACGACCTTCCCCAGATCACAGGAGCTGGGCCAGTCTTCCCATTCACCACCGGGCTTAGCTCTGCCCTGGTTCCTGGACCGATTCAAACAACAGATGGGCAATATTTAAACAGCTCCATCGCTTCAGCCCACGGAATTTAATATGCCGGCTTCCCAGACCCAGAACCCTGTGATGTCCCTGGGCTCCTGTGTGCTCTGCTTCTCAGAACTGAGCCCGAGTTTGCGTCTCGCTACCCTGCAGGCCTAGAGCAAGTCCACAGATGACTGCCTCTGACCCCCGCCATGTAGCTAGTAACCTGATTCCTGGGTCTGAAGCTTCCTGGTGATGAGACTTGCCATCCTCAATCCGATATGTCACCCGCCTGGGATCTCTGCTGGCCTGCTCTACTTCCTTCACGTGATGCGCCTGTCGCTTCTGGCAAATCTTAATGCCCACTGTTGCCTGACCCACAGTTCTCCTTCAGGCACCATGCTTTGTCGTGCCTGCTCCTGGGCTGATTTCTCTCCCAGCCCCCAACCTGCTGTAATTTGGAATGTTTGTGCCAGATCCCTTCTCGTATTTTCTTTCCGTTCTGTGTTTCTACCACACTCTGATCCTCACTCCAAAGTCTGAAGAGAATAAATGAATAGACGTGGAGTAGAGATTCCTAGAACTCCAGATAGTGGGTCTGTGGCCAAAGAGCAGGACATCTTCATGGACTGGAGTATTTGGCATAGTTCCTAAAACCCAGAATCCTGAAGTGATTGAGACAAGTGAATCTGTGTGTTGAGGGATGGTAGCAATGGAGATCCTGGGTCTTTTTTTTTTTTTTTTTTTAATACAGACTTCTGGAAAATTTCTAGACATCTGTCATTGAAAGATAAATCAGGTTTCCCTGTCACAGATACAATGACGAGCTGGACAAACTTTCCTCAGTTCCAGAACACCGAGTGTCCCATGATCGCACCTGTAATTCAGGAGATGCATACAGAACCCTCCACCAGGATGAACTTGGGACACTCCATCCAGCGAGGAAAACACATTTGTGCCACAATAACTGGTGGAATCATTCCTTGTTGAGCCGGGCAAAACTCTACCAAGAATGTGTGAATACTATGAAATGTATCAGGTGCATGCAAAATTACACCTTAAGTAACACAAATTAAAAATCCAATATAAGAAATAAGTATTATGGAAACTATTAAAGTGCTGTGCCAGTTCCCATTCTGTCTTCTCATCAGAAATAGCCATTGTCCTGAATTTGGGGATTGTCATTTAATTTTTGTGCATTTGTATTTATTTCCATGTACATGATGATGTGTGTGTTTGTATGAGTAGTATTATTTTGCATTTCTCAATCTTGAGCAGTTCTACTCTATGTATATTCTTCTACAACTTTTTTTCTCAATATGATTATGAGGCTTATTCATAGTGTTCTAATTCTGCAAACTATGGCCCATGGGCCAAATCCAGCTGGTGCTCTGTCTTTATATACTCCTTGAGCTAAGAATGGTTTTTGCATTGATAAGGGATTGAATAATAAACAAAATCAAAGCAGCAGACATGACAGAGGCCATCTGTGGCCAACAAAGCCTACAGTATGTATTATCTGGCCCTTCACAGAAAATGTCTGAATATTTTTGTTCTTTAGCTTTGTCTGGGTTATTCTTATCCCTATATTCTTCTAAAACACATTTTAAAAATTAGCCTGCCAAATTTCATGAAAAATCTTTTGAGGATTCTGAATGAAATTACTTTGAATTTATAGATTTTTTTGAAGGGAACTGATGCATTTATGATATTATTCCCTTACATCTGTATTAGTTATCTATTGCTACTACACATATTATCCCAAAGTCAGCAGCTTGAGATAACACACATTTATTATCCTATTATTATTGTTTTTTTAAGGTCCAACTCCAGTATGCATCTCACCAGACTAAAATCAAGGTGGTTCGGGGCTGTGTTCATTTCCAAAGGCTCTAGCGAACACTGTTTCTGTGTCTTTCCCAGCTTCTAAAGGTTGCCCACATTCTCGGGCTTGCAGCCCCTTCCATCTTCAGAACCACCCATGACCTCACTCCAGCCTCTGCTTCGGCCATCATGTCTTCTTCTTTGACTGTGGCTGGCTCTTTTGCCTTCCTCTTCTACCTCTAAAGACCCTCATGATAACCATTGGGCCCACCCAGATAATGTAGGTAACCTTCCCATCTCAGGGGAATCATCTCAAAGCAACCATAATTTCATCTGGAACCTTCATTCCCCTGTGCCATAAAACTTCCCATATTCTCGGTTTTGAGATTGGGATGTGGACATCTGTGGGACTTTAGTCTACCTACCACAGGCCCATCTAGTGAGTTTTTTTCTTTCACTAATTATGTTTCTAAGTTTTACAACTTGCGTTTGGTTTTTTGTATATCCTGTCCTTTGCTGAGACTGTCTCTTTTCCATTTGTTTCATGAGAGATTGCAGTTGCTGGTTGGAACATTTTTATGAGAGCTGCTTTAAAATTCTTGTTAGATAATTCCAACATTCGTGTCATCTTGGTGTTGGCATCTGTTGATTTTCTTTTCTCATTTGAGTTGAGATTTTCCTAGTTCTTTGTATGACAAAATTTTTGGATTGTATCCTGTACATTTTAAGTATAATGTTATGACACTCTGGGTCTTATTTAGATCTTTAATTTTAGCTGGTAGTTAGCAGGTTTAGGTTTAGAACATACATCCTGGCCCACTTTCTGTGGTTTGTGGTTCCAATATCAATTTAGTTTTTCAAAACCTTGCGTTGCTATTCGGGGATGCTACGCTGCGGTGTAACCTGGAGACCAATCCACAACCTGGGTAGTAGTCCTCATCAGAGTTCAAATCTCAAATCATTTGCTGTGTTGATTCAGGTTGGTTTCACACATTGGCCTCTGGACAATTTGCCCAGGACTTCATATTCAGATTTCTCTTTTTTCTGTAATGGCCACCCCCTCTGCTCCCCCAAACCTCTGCTAGATGTTTGTTGAATGTAAGGCAGGAATGTTTGGCAGGTCTCCACCCCACAGTCCCAGGGTGTGGTGGGGGGTGGGGGCAGCGAGGGAATAATAGCCAGTGTTCATGTTAGCTCAGGGTAGATATGGTCAATAGAGTTTTATAATTTTCTTTGTAAAGATGGATCTTGTTAGAATTTATTGGCACCTTATATTGCTTGGTGCTCTTCTTCCACTTCCAAACATTTTTAAAAAGTAAATTTGAATTTTGAGGTAAGTTGGCTGGAAATTCAGAGGGTGTGGCACAAAATTTTCATATACATAAAGTAATAGTGATGGTTCTTTCCTTAGGGGATTACTTAATTGGATCAATAAATTGAGACTGGATCATTATTGAGCTGTTGTCCTTCCAGATCAAACAGGAATTTTTATAACAATTTGAAGGCATTTGGAATTGATAAAGAATTCTTAAAACAGCTTTTCTTTTGTTCAGTCTGAGGGAAAGAACTAGGAGAAAATAACTTTGAAGGCTGCAGATATTCTTCTGAAAATTGAAAGGGAGAACAATTTAAGGATTGAAGAAGAGAAAAAAAGAAAAAGAGAAGAGAACAAAGTCCAACATGATATGGCTGGTAGATGTCTAGGAAGACCCTTTAGATTATTTGGTAACAAAGCAATCTATATAGATAAGAACTAGGATGCCAGCCACCACTTAGAGAAGGGAAAGACTAATTAATTGGATAAACAGAGCTTTCTTTGTGCAAGTAGTGTGGACCAGCTTTGCCAATAAGTATGGACAGATTGCCTGTGTTGGAATATACATAAGCAGTGCCATTAACTTGGAATTTCTATTGTATGTATTGGAGGTCATAAAAGTACAACTTGTATTTTCTTGAAACATTTATAGGAAAAGGTGGAACAAGTAAGATGATGATGTAGCAGTTTGGAATAGGTGTTGGAGGGCATGCTGAAAGCAAGAGAAAATTAAAGATGACTCGGAGGTATTTTGTGTTTTTAGCCAAGGCATTTCGGTAGATGATGGTGCCATTAACTGAAACAAGAAAAAATGGAGGAAGAACGGAATTATGAAGAGAAAAATGAAGGGTTTGTTTTGGATATGTAAAATTTGAGATGCCTATTATATGTCCAGGAGTGGTGTATGTAGTTGGATATATCAGATTGGAATTTAGACAGTCTTTGCTGGAGTTTTAACTGTGGGACTCATCAGCAAACAGATGGTGTTTGAAGCCATAGGAATGTGTGATATTACTCAAGGGAAGAAGGTAGACAGAAAAAGAAGGACTATGACCAAGTCCTAGGACACTCCAACATTTTAAAGTTGGACAGAAGACGCTGGGAAGAAAACAGAGACTGTTATGTCACCCAGTCAAAAAGAGGGAAGTGTCTCAAGAAGAGAGAAATGGTCAAGTGTTTCAGTTGCTGCTAAAAATAAAAAGGAGTTGGATTTCACATCTTGGCAGTTATGTTGGACCTTGAAGATAGTTATAGCTGTGGAGATAACATTCTTATTGGATTGTGTTAAAGGGAGAATGTTGTGGACATTCAACTATGGAGAGCTGATTGATGTAACACACACACACATTCACAAATAGACCAAAGGACAAACCTAACTTAATAAATTTTCAAAACTTGTCTGCACAAGAAAAGGAACAGAGGATTCTGGAACAGAATGGAGACCAGCAGTATGACTTGGCTTCTATCTCACCCTACTAATCTGGAGTCCCATTCATGAGTCAAAAAATTCCTGAGACGTTTCACTAAATACTCTCAGTTTTGGAAAGGAGTGAAGAGGAAGATTATTCACTTTTTTTTAATCTTCTGATGGGAAGTTGTGAATGAATAGGGAAAAAAGTCAACAGAGCTGACATTCCTTGTTGGAAGAGAAGGATCCAAGTTCCCACTTAATTGGGGGGTAGAGTTTGAAGTCTGGGAGTATCTCTTTATGGAAATGCATTATATCCTTTTTCTGTTGCCCCTGTAAGCTAATCAAGATACAGGACAGTCAATAATATCAGAAGATAAAATGGAGCCCAGGAAATCTGACTTAGTCTGCACACAACCCAAGCTGAGCTTCCCTCCTCTTTTGCCTACTGCTCCATGCCAGCTGCTGTTTTCTCAGACCACAGAAAGTGGATAAAACATGAAATATCCAGGCTAAAGCCAAGCTTTAGAAGAGAAAACACGATCCACACAAAAACTTGTACTTAAATGTTCATGACAGCATTACTTATAATGGCCCCCCAAAGTGGAAACAACCTAATTTTGTATACAATGGGATATTATTGGGCATAAATAAAAGAAATGAAGTACTGATACATGCTACAGTGTGAATGAACCTTGAAAAATTATGCTAAATGAAAGAAGCTAGCCACAAAAGATCTCATATGGGCCTATTTATATGAAATGGAATCTACTTTCATGTTCAGAATAGGCAAATTTATAGACACAGAAAGTACATTAATTATTGCCTAGGGTTGGGAGCAGGTTGAAGGAAAATGGGGGAATGACTGTTGATTGGTATGGGTTCTATTTTTGTAATGTAGAAATGCTCTAAAATTGCGGTAATATTGCACAAGTCTATAAATAGAGAACTTTGAGTAGTGCATTCTAAATGGTTAATTTTATGGTATGTGAATTATATCTAAATAAAGATTTTACATATATATTTTTAAAAGAGAGTATTTATTTGAGAGAGAGAGAATGAGCATGAGCATGGGGGAAGGGCAGAGGGAGAGGGAGAAGCAGACGCCTTGCTGAGCAAGAAGCCCAATGAGGGGCTCAATCCCAGGACCCTGGGATCATGAGCTGAGTCAAAGGCAGATGCTTAACTGACTGAGCTACCCAGTTGCCCCTCAATAAAGCTTTTATAGTAAAAAAAAAAAAGAGTGAGAGAGAGAACATGGTCTTAAAGAAGGCACAGAGAAAAACACTCCAAAATTATTCACGGTATGTAAGAATCACTAAAATGTCTGGGCAGAGTTAGCTAACATAAGCAAGGTAAAAAAAAAAAAAATACACACACACACACACACACACACACACGAAGCATAGCAACTGTGCAAAAAGTACTACAGGAGAAAAGGGAAAATAGCTAATGTGGCATAAAGAAAAAAAAAAACACCCAATCTAGTAGAAATTATAACTCAGGTAATTCCTCAATATTGCTTCGTATAATGCTGAACTGAATGAGAACAGTAAGTTAATAAGACAGAGAAAAAAGACAAAATTATGAAACGACAGAATGAGATCAAAGGGATATTGCAGCTCTAAGGTAAAAAGTTGGGGCTACAAGCAACATCCTCATAAAACTAATTAAAAAATTGTAAACCTTAGTAAGGAATAAAATAGACATTACTGACAGATGAATTCCAAGTCCATAATCTCTCCCTAAACTGAAATTCCAAAATCCAAAAAAACTAAGAAAATTTAGAGAGTGTTTTGGTAACCAACGTGATAGCATAATCTGTCTGGAACAGATGTGAGATAATTCATAATCTTTGCTTATCCCACTAATTTGAATATTTATACTTTACGTTGAAAAAAACATTAAAAAGTTGATTTATTTATAAAGTGTAAAGAATTAATTTGGCCTTATACATCACCACAGCAATGTCCAATGACAGCAAACATTGGAATAATTTCTACAAAGTTCTGAGGAGAAGAATATGGTCCAAGAACACTACATCCGGCCAACTATCAGGTAAGTGAAAAAGCAACAGACAGCATTCTCAAATATGAATTAAATCAGGGAATATAACACTCATGAGTCCTTGTTAAAGCATACTGCTTGACAATCCAAAAAATTAGTAGTTTGGGCTTAACAAAACTCAAGAATGGAGAAGTTAGTTTCAAAGGAATGATGGTGAGCAGGGAATCTGTTCTGGGTTATCCCTTTTAAGTTATTTATAGAACATTACAAAGGCTACATTTAATCAATATTTCTTTCATCCTCTTGAACATACATGGACATTGGAATACCTTGATTCCAATGTCATGTTCCCATCTTCCATACCATTGTTTTCTAGTACTTCCATTTTACTTCTAAAAACATTCCTTCTGAAATAATTATTCATTTTCTTTTACAGTCAATGCTTAAAGATTTTGACAAAATGTCTTTCAATGTCTTTGCTCATCACTGCTTCTTGTATCCCATTAATTGAATTTCCTCCTTCATTAAATATATCTTTCTGTAGTTTCAGTGAGGGAGATAAATTTTCAGTTTTCTTTTGTTTGAAAATATCTGTATTTGCCTTCACTTTAGGGTAATAATTTCACTGAGTGCAAAATTCTTAACTGATAGTCATGTTCCCTTAGCACTTTGAAGGTATTATTTCATTATCATCTGGTCTCTGTTGATGCTTTTGAGAAGGCAGCTGTCAGATTTATTGTTCATTTGTAGGTAATTTAACGTTTTTCTCTCTAGTTACTTTACGGTCTTCTTCAGGATGATGTCCCTGGATGTTGAATTTTCTTTTCCTTTCTCTTCCCTTCCTTTTTCTCTTCTTTCTTTTCTCCCCTCTCTTCTTCCTTTATCTTTTTCACACATATTTTGCTTCTCTCTTTCTCATATATTCTTCCAGATGAACTTTAGAATATCTAGCATTTCAAAAAATTGTAAAGAGAAGTTAAATTTTGATTGGAATTTTGTGTAACATATTAATTAATTTGGAACCAATTGATATTTTGATATTGATATTCCCATTTAGAAACATGCTATTTCTTCCCATTTGAAAATGTCTCTCTATAAATGTTTGGTCATTTATCAAATCATCTTGCATAATTTGTGTTAAATAAATTTATAGGCTTGCTATGTTTTTGTTTCTATTTTGAATAGATTATTTCCTTTTTAAACAAAACCCACATATTCCATTGGTTATTGCTGCATTAAAGAAATCTACCGATTTTTAAAAATTTTTTTCTGTCAAGATACGTCAGGTTCTACACAGTATCTAGGGAAGTAGCATAAAGGTCGATAACTAAAAAGGGGATGCAAAGAGCAGAAATTTTTTAAAAAACTACAGCAAGGGGCACCTGGGTGGCTCAGTCAGCTAAAGGTCTACCTTTAGATCAGGCCATGATCCTGGAGTCTTGGAGTTGAGCCCCATGTAGGGCTTCCCTGCTCAACAGGTGTCTGCTTCTGCCTCTCCTCCCTGCTTGTGCTCTCTCTCTCAAGCAAATAGATTAAAAAAAAATGTAGCAAAATCAGTTTTCTTTTTAAAGACTTTATTTTTTAAAGAACAGTTTTAGGTTTACACAAAATTGAGAGAAATGTAGAAAGACTGAAATCTGTTCTTTTTTTAAAAAAGAAATTTGTTTTTAAGAAGAAGTACCCTTTAATTTATTAGACAAAAATCCAATGGCTAATGAGTGCATTTTATTTTCTAATACGGAAATAAAACTAATAATTGAATACAACCAAGAAAAAGCTTTTAATATATTTAATTTTCCTGCTAAAGATTAGTTATAGACATTGCAGAAAGTTCTTATAAAAGCTGAATCAAACTTAAGTGGGGAAATGAATACACAGAAAGACTGCATATATAAGAATTAGTAGATTTTGAATGATATCTATCAAATGATACTTAAAGATACTAAGAGATTCCAATTCAGAGGAGTAGAAATAATTTTAGAGACATGAGGGAATATACCCACCTTTTTTCCTAGAGTGTATTTTAAAATAGACCCTAGAAATCATAGAATCGAAGTCAATATATGAGGATAAAGTAAAAGAAATGATCAATTTAGAATTCAGAAATCTCGGAAAGAGCTTAAGTGGCTGCCTGACTTTGTAAAAACAAATCATGTCAGACCAATTTAATCCTCTTTTATGGCATAATGATGGTCTACGAAGATAAGAAGCATTGGTAAAACATAATCTATTTTAACTTCAAGAAATGTTTTTGTTCTATTGCATATGTCATGTTAGTTATAAGCTAAGAGAGTATGATGTTGTGTACAATTCTCAATGGCTAGTTATCATTAACTTGTTCCCGACTGGGAACTCATTTTAACAGGCAGTTGCAAGAATTCGTGGTGGAGATCTTTGGATTCAATAATTTAGTTGAAAACCTAAACAAAAGATTTGAGATATCACTAAATCTATGAATATTACGAAACTACTAGAATTATTATCTGGGGCTGAACTTCGGAACAATCTTGAAATATTAGAAAGAAAAACTCTAAAAGATTAATCAATACTATTAGAGAAAACCATAAGATGTGGGGAATGCCTTAGGAACATTCTGGGGATCAAGTAGCTGATGGTAAAAAAAAAAAAAAGATGGGCTCAATGGGAGTATAAAATTAAAAAAAACATTCCCATTGTATTTGTGGGGCAGAAGTTGAGTTGGGGTGTAAGTGTCAAGATGATCATAGATCAAAATGTGATAGTAGGGGCCCTTGGCTGGCTCAGTTGGTAGAGCATGTGACTCGATCTTGGATTGTGAGTTCAAGTCTCACAATGGGCATAGAGCTTACTAAAAAAAAGAAAAAGAAAACAAAATGTGGTAGTAATAAGAAGTATGCATTAAAAAAAAGTAAGAAAGAAATGTGGAAGGAAGGAAAGAAAGAGAGGCAAATACAGAGTTTAGCTATATTGAAAAACATGGCACAGAACACCTAAAAAATCACTTTTCTCCCCCAATGCATCCATTAGATCATTTTTTTCCCTAATGCATCTATTAGAACGTTATGTCTCATTTTAGTCCACACATTTTAAAAGGCTGTGAAGAAATGGAAATGGATTTGAAGAAGAGCAACAAGAATGATTGAAGGGCTACAATATATATCCTAGGCTGAAAGGTTAAAAATCTAGTATTGTTTGGACTAGAAAAGATATAGGTAAAAGATGATTTTATCACTTTCACAATATAAAGGATTTTTGTGAAAGATAACCCCCATTGGTGATTTCTCAGGTCTATAGAGGATGAAAAGAAAGCACAAAGGAGCTTAAGTTTAAGCAGAAAAGATCAGGTTTGGCTAGAAAGCAGATGTCTCTGCCATGAGGGTGATGAAATTTGAAATGACTTCTAAAGGAGACTCTAAGCCAGGCAGCCATATCAGTCTCCATGTTGGATGCACCGTTGAGCATGAAAACAAGTTTGAGAAAAATGACATCAGACGTCAGCAAACTACCTTCTGCAGGACAAATCTGGGCCACCATCTGATTTTTGGTTAGCCCATGAGCTAAGAATGACTTGTACATTTTTAAATCATTAGAAACAAATCAAAAGAATGTTCCATGACAAAATTATATGAAGTATGATTTCAATGTCCATAAATAAAGTTTTATTGGCACACTGCCATGCCCATACCTTGATGTATTTATTGTTTGTGGCTACTTTGGTGTATTAAAACGGTAGAGTAGAGTAGTTGGGACTGAGATCATATGGTCCATAGAACCTAAAATAATTATTCTGTGGCCCTTTACAGGAAACATCTCCTGACTGCTGACCTACATGCTTGTAGCCATTTACATAACACATGGAATTTTTTCTCCAAGGTTTAGAAGCTTTCTTTGTTGTAGTAAAAATGGACCCCCCTGGGGTCGGCTGAGGAATATAAGCGGCACATCCTTTGAAGCAACTTTGAGAGAGCTTTGGGTCCACAGAAGAACACGCCGATGCTGCTGCTGCAGTAGGATAAGACAAGAAAAGAATGTGTTATGCAGGAGCAAGGCTAGCCAGAAACCAAGACAGAGTTAGAAAATTAATGAAGTGGTTGGGGTTGTGACTTTATTTATTTTTCTCCACTCACTTCCTTTTCCTTAGATTCTCTCTCCTACTCTCAACGCCATGCTCCCACACAGGTTCCCTGAAACACACAGGCAGGTGGAGCCCAGGAGATCGAGGGTGGCAGCGCTGTGATGACTGGGGAGGGAGTTTCAATGACAGAGGTAATAGCCTTGGATTTCTGGTCCAGTGACCCTGATTCATGTCCTTCTGGATTGGTGACTAGAATGTGAGGTTCCTATTCTGCTTTATTCATCACTATTCCGGAGCCTGGAATAGTGCTTGGCACACAGTAAAAAAAGAAAAATACACATTTGTTGAAGGAATGACTAAATGGTTCCATTGATTATTATCTACATGATCTTGGGCAAGATCTCAATCTCCGCATATGCTACAAGAGACTAATGACTACATTACATGTTTTATTGGAACAAAATGAGATAATGCATTCAAAAAGGTTTAAAAAGAGTTATTATTACTATCTTGTCCATCCCTGCCTTTTTATAGATAATAAAACTTATACTAAAGTGATAGCAGCTTTGTTTATTTCTCCTGTTGGAATGCCTTTGGTTTTCGAAGGCGGCCAAAAAGAATTGGAAAGGAAAAAGACATTGCTGAAAGTGGAGTCACCCAAAAGCTGTCATGTCTGGTCAGGGCATTTCAGAAGACTGTGTGGAAGAGGTATTGTTGAATATAGTGACTGTCCCCGGGCTGCTCAGATCCCCTGGGGCCACAGCTGTCAGCTCTGCTTATATACACACAAGACACTGGTGCAAGGATTCAGGTTGTCTCTGGAAGTCCGGCACAGCCGGTCTCTATAGGGACTTATGGACCATACTTCCCTTGTCCTGCAATGTTCTATTCCTTACAGCATTTTTCCAATCTCTGCCACAAGTTGAATTCATTAGTCTAGTCTAGAGCACAAGTGCTCCTACTTTGCTGTGCATAAAATCACCTAGGCAGATTGTTAAAACACAGATTCCCAGACTTAAATCCAAGGAATGCATTTTTTAGTAAGGCCCGCAGATGATACTGAAGCACATGGTCCTATGAGCCACACTTTGAGAACCATTGTCTTGGAGAAATTCCTGGGACTCTAGGACCGGCCCACCCAGCGTCTCTGCTCCTTGATAGCTGACTGTGGTTGGGATCTTCTTCTACAGCCTCGTTCTTCTTAGCTTCTATGTTAACATGGTTCTCTGCCATGTATCCAATCCACATTTTAATGATGTGTTCCAGGCCCATAATAAGCATAGTAGAAATTGATGGTTCAATTATATTTCAAACTCTAGCTTCAAAGGAACTTATCAAGTAGACTCATTTGTAAATGACAATATGTTTAAAATACATAAGTACTATTTTTGAAGATATTTTTCCCATGGAGAAATTTGAGAAAGTGCCTTTTTAGAAAGTATTTTCCACTGAAAAATACGAGTTTATGACTTAATGAAACAACTCTAAGGTGTTGATGGAAATAGAAGGCGCTGATTAGGAATGCTGTTGGGTCCACCACTCTGTTGCTGAGGGACTTTGGGTACGTTTATTATCTCCTCAAAGCCCCCTGTTTCCTTATCTATGAAATGGGGTGCATTATAGGACCTAGCTCCTAGAAGCTCTGACAGGATTGGCCATGAGACTGCATGTACAGCCTTCCGTCCCGCGCTTGGTACATGGCAAGCCTCAGTACCAGCCTACACACTGACCCACAGGATGTCTGCCTGCTCCATGGAGCTGAACAGAAGGTGTGACGTGGGCTGTCAACGCAACGATGATTACAGTCCTCCTGGATCAGCACTCTGGCGCTGGCTTGTTTGAATTCTGGAGTGAAACATTTTGAGTGATAGATGGGTCAGGCAAAACCCTTCCCAGTGAAGAGCCGCAGCTTGGCTTTGTGTCTGAGGACCAGAGGTATCCCTGCATCCGCGTTCAAAGATGCCGTTATGGGTGGTGGTATTTTTCCATTCGCGTAGGTGTCACCAAAGAGATTGCCCACTGGCCCATTCCCAACAGGCTAGACTTGCCCTTTCGTTTGCAGTCGTAGTGACTGTTTGCGGGTCCTGAGGATACCCTTTGATGCTCTGCCTTTAAGACTCCATTTCAAAGGGTTCTGACTGCTAGCGGCCAGGTGACCCACTGGTGTCCCCAGCCGTTCACAGCAACCCTGCCTCTTTTGAAGTTGTGGCTATTCCACTGCACAACGAAGTACACACTTTGCTGTGTTCATGTAACTGTCATGATTATGCAGGCGCCAAAATGTCTGACAAAGGCCATCCATTTTCTACCTTCACTAGCACTCTGTGCCTTCCTGTCCCCACACAGGGCAGCCTATCACCTGCCTTGCTTACCCTCCTTGGCATTTGTGGTTTCAAGTGTGGAGATTTCTTGTCACGAATGCATACTGTGTGACTCACAGAGCCGAGAATTTGCACAAAGTGGGTAAGGCACAGATGTGGTAGCATTTTTTTTTTTCTTTTATGAGGCAATGGACAAGTGCAACAGAACCCTAATGGGGTTGGTAGAGAAAAAAATTCTTCTATAAAGTTTAATTACCCAAGATTGCTTAGAATTAAAAAAAAAGATTCCCTGTAAAAGAAGTATAAAAACACAAGGCATTATTCTTCGGTTTACAGCCTGCAAGCTGCAGAGCTTGTACATGAATGAGGACTCGGATCCAGGACAACATTAGCGGCATCGATCAGTCTAGGCTGCTGACTTTGATGAGAAAAGGACAAATTTTACATGAGCTGCAAAGATGGTTTTAACATTAGCAGTATTATTTTTAACTCTGATAAACAATAAAGAGAATCCTCCTGTTCCCCTACTTATTTGCTAAATAACTATTGTGCTCTTTTCTGTGGGGTTGATGCATTTTTCAAAACAGTTCAGCAATGCCATGCATGAAAGGCATCCAAAATGTCACCCACTAGGAGATTTCCGCTCAGCAGATATATGGGAGAGTGGGTGTGCCCGGGAGTAATCCCACCATCTTGCTGGATTCCCAGGTTCTGCTGCCTTGAGCCCTTCTCTCTTTAAATTGTATGTTTGTTTTTATGTGTTGGCTTTTATGCTTGGTAAGTTATAACCCTGTAGGGGCAGACCCTAAACCCCATTTAAAAAAAATCAAATTACTTTATACCCTGAGTGCCTTCTGCAAATAAAATCGATAAACAGAAGCTTCCCGTGGATTTATGGAAGCTTAGAAAGAAGAGAAGGAGGGCTACAAACTTGGTATCAGACGGTGGACACGACTTCTGGTTAATCTTTCCTAGTGAATGTTTTTCATTAGAAATTCCTCCAAATGATTCATTGTATAATTATATTTTGTACAACACCTTCTTTTCACGACCACAGATGATAATTGTGTTGACCAGCTTTTTTTTAAAAAAACCCATCTCCTGGTTGATTTGTAGCAGCCTACTCTGTGACTTTTCTCTGCATCCTAATTACACAATGGTTCATTAGGAGCTACAAACGTCCCTAACAGTGCTTGCTCACCACTGAGAATTAACTTGCTATTCCCACCAACTCCATTTTCTTTGGGAAGAATTAGGAATCTGGTCCCAGCTTCTATATTCATCTCATGGCCCCTTCACTTGCTGATGCTGGCCACTGTGCTCAGCTCTGTGGGGGCACAAAGTTCCTGCCTTTGAGGATGGGCATGGTCCAATAGAAAATGAAATAAGAGAGAAAGAGAAGTAGGTGCCCTGCAGCACTGGATGCCAGGGAATGGTAGGGCCATTTTTTTGCCCATCCTCTCTCCGTCCCCTCTCTGATAAAACACAGAAATATATATACCTTCATCCAGAAATATGCTAATACAGTTGCCATATCTAATGATTTTCTAGGTAAAACCATCAAAGACATTTAGCAGAATAATGACAAATCCACTTGTGCTCACTCAACCTTCCTAATCTTCGCTACCACAAATAGAGTAAAGCCAGTAATTTTCACTGAATCTTCACCTGACTCTAACCGGAGAGCTGGATGTCCTCTGCCGGAAAGGTACTATTGAAATATGCTAACAATATCTCAGGCATAAGTTAATGGTGGCTTTATTTTTCTCATAAAGCTATAATTTATCATGTGTGGGGTTTCCACTTAGGTCTGTTTCTTTTGGTATCCCGAACACTTCAGTCATATAACGAATGTTAAAAATATCCTATTAGATAGAGGGCCCTGTATGCCATCATCAGAATGTGAGTTTCTCAAAAATATCATTTAAAAACATTTTGCACATATGCATGTACAAATGAGAATTGGAGAGTGTGCACACAAGCAAATGTGGTTCCAGATGGACACATTTACTCGATTTAGTATAAAGGTATTTTTACATTTCTGAAAACAATGGGTGGTCTAAAATACATTCCTGCAATATGGAATAGAAGTTCCCAATCATATGGTAAGTCGGCACCTTTCTTCATCGTTGGGTTGGATTAAAGAGCTCTAACAAATGGTGGTACTCTTCTAGAGTCTTTATTTGTTCCTTCGAGATAAGAGAAACACCTCTACCCAAGTTTTGAAAAATGGCCGACTCTTCAAAGTTTTTATGGTCATTAATTACATAAAGTTTTAGATCTACACGGCATGAGAAAGTTATTAGCAGGTAAGTCAAAAGTGGCAAATTAGAAATACTTGGTGAAATGTGAGATCAAAGACCAAAGTCCTATGAAAATCATTTTATTCAATTAATTAGAAAACAACCGATCTGCAGATCCAGATGGTTGAGTATATGCACAATGTCTGTGTATCCAAAGAGTAGCTGGATGTGACAAAGATATGTATTTTTTCATTCTGTGTACCTTCTTGGAAATGATCCCTGATTTTCTGATTATCTTGTGAAAGCTTGGGAACAGGTCGAGACTGTTTACAAAAAATGAAATACAGCTTCCATTTTTGTGAACGATACACATTTCTATAGATTAGGAAGACATGACTCTCAATGCCTGTATTCAATTAACCTTCTGTATTTTAGTTGGGAGAATGGTTTTCATTGTTTTGTGTTTGAAGTACTTTTCTGGGCTTGTCCAACATAAGCAACGTACAGCGAATGTCATGTGCCTATGAGTTTGGGTCAATCAAAGGCTTATTTTCTATATATTCACTCACTAGTTGGTGATCTTCTTTTAAAACTATACTTGTGTTTTGTAATACAGCTGATAAATTACAAAAATGAATTGCAAATAAAAACAATAGAGTACACTTTCCCATTTTTCTACTTTCAGTCTTTGATCTCTTTTTAATTTTTCCTCCCCTTTCCTTATTTGTATTCATTTTGATGCCCATCAATTTGTTTCTCTATTACTGTTATTTTTGCAATTTTCTGGTTCCTTTGGAGCTTGCACTATTCTCTTTGATCTGCTTCCCTTCAAGCTTTATTTTTGGTGCTGTTTTTCATGTTCTGTAAAAAAAATATTTTTGCCCCTCTTCCCTTTATTCTTTTAACTCCTTCTTCTTAGAACAAGAACAAACTCCAGCTTTGAGTGAACAGGTAAATGTTTTTAAAAGAGTAAGCCCTAAGAATCCTTGGCTTCGTGCTGATGAATAGAAATGGTTGAGAGCCTACTTCAAAGGCCCTCAAGAACAAAGAACCTTTTCTGAGGCCACTAACAAATCCACCAATTCTTTCTGACCCATCTTTGCCAAAAGATATGAGCTAATGACAGGAAGACCTGTCTTGTAAGAATAGCCAAGTAGGCTTGGGAACAACCATATCCTTGACATAATTAAGGAAAAACATACTGTTTATCTCTTTAATAACCATCTTGAGGAAAATTAATGTTACTTTGTCCTTTGTGCAGAACAATAATTGGATTGTGTGTTTCATTTATATCTGGACAAAGGCCAGGATATTGAAATACTTCTCAAAATTAGATTTTCTTGTTTAAAAATTAGATTTTATTGGCATTCTCTTTCTGAGATTTCTTCATTAAAAGCTTCATTAAACATAAATCTTCTTTTACACAGCCGAAAACAAAATTATTTTAAGGAGGTCATTTTAAAAGTCTTTTGGAAGGGGCGTGCTAAGCTCTCTACTGGTGACTTGTCTTACCTAAGATCTAACATTCCAGGGAAGAAATGATCATTGATCTTTGCATACATGTGTCTTACATTAATTATTAATTACATTAATTACATTGATAGTTGGAAGTATATAACAAGTTGTGTTCCAGTGTCTATGGCTATTAAAAATAGGCTATTTTTAAAATTTGGGGGCTAGGAAGTTATGCTGTAGAGGTTGATTCGGTGACAACCTTAGGGGGCCTCTTTAACTCTCGGGGAGATGAAGTCATCCATCAGGAAGAGTTTACATAGCTAAGGTGCTGAAAGGCTCAATTGGGTTTTAAGTATATTTACATACTAAACTTTGATTACAACTTCTGAACAGGAATGAGCACACTCTTCACAAGGGCAACAAGAGAAGTGACAACTCTGTGGTTTTCCTGCCTTTAAACTGCTTCCTACCCCTCATTCGGAGCATGCTTGGACAGACTCACTTCCAAGCCATTGCCGGACACAACTGCTCAGGCAGCGTTAGTGCAAACTCAGTTCTGCTCTCGGTCTCCTGGTGCTGTTTCTAGCTCACACCTTTCCGAGGGAAGGATCATTAAATGGTTTGGTTTAAAAGGCCTTCCCCACTGGGCCACAAACTTCATGTGTAACAGAAATAAACAAATATAATGTGACTCGTCAATAAGGGGCAATCCTAACAAAGAACGGTCCTATCTATAAGAACTCAAAGTAAAACTCAAAGTATGTGTCCCTGTCAAAGTGGGAATATTCCTGTCCCTGCAAGTGGGAATATTCCTCCTATAATTGAAAACTAAGTGTAAAAACATTAATCAGATGAATAGATTTTTTTTCCCAAAAGGTGAACATACCAACAAAGAAAATCCTGGTCCTGGCTGTAACATATGAGCTTGTAACATTTTGTTAGTTTCCCACCCACCATCTTTTTAAGAAACTCACAGATAAAATGATCCAGTCTCTGCCCCTGGGTAAGTACCCCATGGGAAGGAGATGAAGGCTGCTGACTTCAGGGGTCAGAGGAGGCTAGGGGTCTAGGAGTTGGGACTGGACGTTGAACAGGCAGCACAAGGGAACCAGCTTCTGAGATTCTGGAGGCTTGGATGGATTCAAAACACCACATTAGAGAGAAGGTGGGACACTGGAACTGGATTCTAGGCCAAGTGTCAACAAGAGTCAAGGCAAGAAACAAAGTGGAGCCAGCAGGTTTCAGAAATGGTGCCTGGAGAGTCCCAAGGCCACTTGCCATTGGCTTGTCCAGCTCTCAGAGATCCTCTGAGTCTGAGCCTAAGGATGGAAGCAACAGCACAGTTGGTCCACTCCCTCCCTCCCTTAGCCCTGAAGTTAAAGGTTAAGCTTTTCTTGGTCTCTTTCGTTGGAAATCCTTTACTCTCAGGACAATTAAGGTCAGGAGAAGGTCTCCACTGCTTCCAACGGATTCATTCCTGACCTGATGCAGGCATGGTGTGCTCAGGAATCCAGAGCCTCTGCAGTGAGTGCTCTCGGTTTGGGTCTGGGGTTCTGAGGCAGGCTGACACAGCACAGGGTATACAGGGTTGGCTGGGGGTCTCACAGGGCTGGAACTGCACAGGTTATAAAGCTTGGACTTGTTCACTCCTTCCACACTCCCCTCCTCACCATGCCTCCTTCAAACAGCTGGTTCAGGGAGGTCTCAAAAATTTAGTGATGGTTAATAAAAAGAAAATGGAATAGTTCTAGCACAAAGAGAGTATTAGAAAAATGTAAAAAAGGGCAGCCACACTGACCAAAAGATGATTAATATTCACCGGAAGAGTAACCCATACAGCAGAAAACATGTGAGGGAATTATGGAAGGTTTCAATGACCCTGGTGAGAATCCACAAAGCAGCAGCACCAGAACTTCTGGGAGAGATGGAAACAGGGAATCAGTCAGAAAGACCCTAGTAGGTTTTGATTTACTCTTAACAGTTCAATACTGATAAAGTGGACAGAAGAAAGGTCAGGGTATAGAAGATGTAAATGACATGATTAATCTGAGAGCTACGAGTAATTTATATTAAGCTCTGTGACCTGCAAACAGAGAATATGTTGTCCTCTCCTCCAGATCTGGTGGTCCTTTGAACTTCTGTCCATCTGAATTGGCTTCTTTGTCTATCTCGTCCAGTTTCCTCGTTCTAATGCAGTTCACAGCTAACATCTCCCAGGTGTACATCTCCAGCCCGAACTCCTCTGACTCCTGACTCATATTTACCTGCTTGCTTGACATCTCCACTTGGATGTATAACAGGCGTCTCAAACTAAACATGTCAAAAAACTCAATTCTTGATATCCTGTGCCTGCGTATCTGCTCCTCTTAGTCATCGCCAAATTCGTAAGCATGAGTCCATTCTAGCGTGGGTCATGCCAGTCTCCCATCTAATCCATCATCAAGTCATGTCAGCTCTATCGTCACAAAATACCAGCATCCAGCTGCCTCTCAGCATCCACGCTGCTCCTAATCCAAACCACAGCACTGTTTACCTCTTCCTGGCCTCTCCACTTCTGCCCTAGGGCACTTATAATTTATTCTCTCACAACAGCCAGAGGTGATCTCATTAAACATAAGACAGATCATGTCACTTTTCTGCACAAACCTTTGAGTTTGAGTGGCTTCCTCTCAGAATAAAATCCAAAGCCTTATAATGGCCTGTAACAGTCCCCTAGTTATCTCTTCTATATACCTTCCACCACTCTTCCTTTTACCCACTCTGTTCCAACCTCACTGGCCTCCTGGATCATGCCAGGAACAGTGTGTGCTGCCTCAGGATCTTGGCACATGCTGTCCTTTTGCTCTTTCCCAGTTATTTTTGTGGCATACTTCCTCATTTCCTTGGCCTTTCCTCAAACATGGAAACTATTCTTTAAATAAGGACAATGTTAGGACCTTATGACTTTTAAGAGCCATAGATGATGGGGATCCAAAACAGAGACTGAGTTAGGGGACACAGAATAACAGTGATAAATATTTGCATTAGTGCTTTGCACTTGACCAAGTTATGGTTTTTTGAATTATGAAAACAACACTGTGGCTGCATGGTATCATTCATGTTTTACGATGGGGCCCAAAAGCTCAAACAAGCTACCTTGTCTAAGGTCACATAGCCAGAAACTTCTAGAATTAGGAAGCACAGCCTTCACTCTTGTCTTGTGGTCCCAGAGCAAATGCGCTTCCTCCTTTACATCAAAGTTTATTATATAATGATAATAAAATAGTAACAAGTGATATGATAATAATAATGGTAATGATAGCAGCTAACATTCACTGAATTCAAAGCACTGTTTTAAGCACTTTCCATGTATTCACACAGCTAATCCTCACAGAAGCCTGGGAGGGAAGCACTGTTATTAAGTGCAACTTACAGAGAAAGGGACTAAGTCGGTGGCAGGATTCATAACCTGTCCAAAGTAAGCAGGTGGTTATGGCAGAGCCAGGATTTACAGCCAAGCACTCAGGCTCCAGATCCTGGGTCTTTAACCAGCACATTAAATCTCTGCTTGGTCTTAGAACACTTTTTGTCTGCTTTGCGGAACATGCTAGATACAGTCTACAGCTGGACATAAGCGAATTCTCCAGTTGGGTAAGTTGCGATCAATTGTATTCACTAAACATTTCTTCGAGACCTAGGTAGTTTAAGAAATACCATCTTAAAAAAAAAAAGAAATACCATCTTTGAATTTAAGTGTGAAACATTTCAGCACAACTGCTAATTGTCAGATGTTGAAAGCCAGTCAAGCAGAGGTCTGTGGTTTCTGGAAAACCCCATGACCACCTTTTCTAAGGTCGATATTTTCTCCCTGAACAAGGTGCCCACTACCACACACTGAGCAGCTCGTGCCCTGGCCTTTTCCACCTCAGCTGCAGCCTCCAGGAAGGCTCCCACAGGCAGAGGGAAGAGAGCGCCTTACCTGGGGTGAGCGTAGGCCATCTGTCGGAACTCGTTGTTCCAGTTAGGTCTTCCATAGAATGTTTTCTGCTTTAATCCCGTGATCACATCAGTACTTTCATCCCAATGTAAAGCAATGTGAGCAGCCTAAAATAAAAATGGTGGCATCAGGTGATATTTGGAAAAAACCCCCAGGAACCTGCTTCTAAATAAAAGATCAAGTAATTATGTTCATTTGTAGACTGAATACGCAAAAAAATTTCTTCATGTGGCTAGAGATGCTTATCATCAGTTTCAGAAATCACTGATTTTGCATTTTGGGATAGACATCCCATCTCATTTATCTTTGTATTCCACCTTGGGCACTACTGAAACAAAGGGTTTGATGTACGCCTGGGTGATGTACAATAACACGGACCTGGGAGGAATTTTCTTGACAAGGATGAGAGTAGTACCGTAAATATGGTTAAGGGAAAGCAAGCATTAACCTACTTCCTTTTTTTTCTGCCAAACTTCTCAGAACTTAATCTCTGCCTCTGTCCCCATTCACTTAATATGACACCTTAGGGATTTGAGAAGGGCACTGCCAGATTAAAATGATCGAAACGTTCAAGAAGTAGCTGGATCTTCTAATCAGTTCTGCCTAGTGGGTCGAAACAGTTTTAAGTGTACGGTCCAGGTTCTAGTGCTGGGAGGAGGCGGAGTCTGGCAGACAGACTCTGGTGGCCAAGCACAGAGGGGCAGGGTTGGAGCTCCGTGCCCAACCATTTGCCTTCAAATTATATAAGAGCACACAGGCATCAGGTTAGTAGTTGCTGATAAATAAGAGCCTGGGGCATAGCACTGCCTACTGATGATGTTTCAAGTTGCTGAATCCTGGTAGCTACTTGCCTTCTTACCTCCTGGGATTTGTGTCTTCTGTGCTCACCCCTTTGACACCCACACAGCTCTTGTGGTCATGTGTTTCACACCCTTTGGTGCTCCATTTGCCCATGTCCTCTGACTCGTCCTGCTCCCGACCAGTTTGGCTAATAACCCTGCTGGGCCAACTGTTACCCCCAGTAAGACCCTAGCAGACTAGACAGTGATGGTGGACAGTGGTGGAATCGTAGAAGCCTGGGCTGCAAGAAGTTGCCAGCAGGCAGGTCTGACCCCAGGTGGGCAGGGATCCTATCGGAATGGAGTTTGGGAATAGGGGACTCCAGGAGAGGGAGCAACAGTGAGAGGATGGCAGGATCCTCTTCCTGGGCAGGTTTATCAAGACGGAGAAGGAAGCGTGAAGTAGGAGACAAGAGCTCAGGAACAGGAAGTGAGGTGGTAGTTGAGGACTGAGCCTTGAAAAGGGGCAGAAGCTGTTATCAGAACTGGGAGTCAAGGTCAGAGTTGTGTCAGCCTCCAGATTAGAGCAGCCCTCTTGCAGCCCCACAGCCCTCTTGCTTAACAGCAGGATTGACTGGTGCCATACAGTCTGCTGGCTTCAGCTGAGGGCAAAGAAGAAGGCAGAGGCAGCCAATTTACTTTTGACTAAGTGCCAAATCTAATGACCAGCTCGGGCCTATTCTCCTTGGTTTCTCCGCCAACCACATGGCTGAACATTGCTTCTCCTTAATTTTTTATGCATTATAAAATCCTGTTTCTTCTACTTCTCTCTCTGACTCTTCTTTTCATTCAAGGACGAAATGTTAGATTTGTTTTCCTATGATCTTCTCCTGTCTCACAATGCAGCTGCCTTCCCAGTCTCCAGTCCCTTTTGGACTATTACTCTCCAAAGAACTTTCATTTTCATGGTCCCAATGAGCATTGTCTACAAAGATGACTGCCAACTTTCTCCCTCTGTCCTCATCTTCCTGCCCAAGTAGAGTCCTGGCTCTTGAACTCCCCAAACATATTTTTATGTAAATTTTTTTCTGTTCTTTCAAATTGATCATCATAGCTCAAATGAATCTTCAAGTAGTGTGTGACTTCAACTTCCTTCCACATACAATTGTTGAGCAATTCCTATAAGCAGGCAGGGTACTGTGAGTGAGCAGTACAGAAAGAAAGAGAGAAGGTCTCTGCTTTGTGAGGAACTGGTCACCAAAGGGAGGGGAAGCCCACATACACAATGTCAATGACATAAGTCAGACCAGGATCCATCTTCACTAGAGACAGAAAGAAAGCGCTCTTGGAGAAGTAGACAAATTACCCCGCAGAAGCCCCAAGTACTTTTGACTAAGAGAACTGGGGATGGCCAGGTCCTGGAAGAACCATTCAACGTCTAGAGAGTGGGGAGGACAGAGGATGTTAAGTGGCTGTCAGGGAGAGGGGACAGAGAGGGAAGACACGGAGGCATGCAAACACAACGCTTGTCTGGGGGCTCCGGTGCCAGAGGGGCATGAGGGAATGCAACAGAATGAGTTGGTTGCCGTCAGTCAGGAAGGGCCTTAAAGTCCTTGAGGAGAAGTTTGGGCATTATTTAATAGAAAAAAAGGGCCCTTTTCTACTTATGTTAGTAGTACTGTCAAACTACCAATCAGTGATGTTCAAACATTTGGAATTATATTTGTTCCATATTTCTCAGCCCAGTGTTCAATTAATCTCCAAACCCTGTTGATTTGCCCTTCATAATACCTTTTCCATCTGTCCCTTCTGTTCTTGTCATTCTGCCACTTCGAGGTTGTTGAATTCAGTTTAACAATTGGCTATTTCTAAAACAGCCTTTTGATTTCTCACTGACAGAATGCACCAATTATTTTTTCCTGGAATTTGAGCATCTAAAGAGTTTCAACGTGTCACGACAAAAATTTAAGAACACGTCAATTTTAATTTACTTCTATTCAGTAAAAAAAGTATATCTTAAAGCATACTTTGAGAAGGGGCAGAGATATGATGGGGCAGAGTTGTATTGTCTCAAAACTCCCAAATGACTGGGAATTCCGAGATGGGCACTCGGAAGAGCAAGCACGGTACTTGAAAGCAAAAAAACAAAGGCTGTATTTGTACTTCATCAAATGGATCATTAGTCAAAAATCCTGTTTGAATAAGGAAAATGTTTGTTTGGAAAACATAATTAACACTATTTAATTCATTAAGATGTTTTAATACTCGTTCCCAAGGAACCTGTATTTCAAATTACCCCAAAGGAATAAATATTTAAGCCTGACTGCAAATAAGACCCTAAAAATTCATTCAGCTACTAAATTTCAAGCTAAGTCTTACCCAAAGGTACAGAGTCAAATTTCAGCGATGTCCCATAGGCCTGTGTGTGTGTCTGTGTGTGTGTGTGTGTGTTTATGAGAGGGAGGGAGAGAGCAGGAGTACCCACTCTCAGGAACGCACTCATTTGTAAATTTAGTGATTAATGCAAATCTTGGCTCAGACATATTTTCCTTAAAGTAAATATCAACAGGAGCAGCATACATTTCATAAATCTAGTGATCACTTCATTGTTAGCTTCCATATTTGAGGAGTTAAATAAGATTTAAAACCTAGTAGTTATCATTCAGTATTATCAACCCTGAAATTCTACCCTAGTGCAATATTATGATATACATTATTTTTGGTAAATGCAACCTTACTATTTCATTGAAACAATATGGTGCACAACACGTGCCACAACAGAAGATCCTCTTGATCTTGGGTGAATGAACATATGTGCACACAATTTCTAAGAATGTCTTAAGAGAAAGAAATATCTAGATAAATCAGGTATTCATAATGATTATTTTCTGTAGATGCTCACATACTTCACAACACAAAATGTCAAATGTAAACACTTGGGTGTTTTTTTCTGCTAATTCTGAATAGCTCAAAGCATAGAATTAGAACCAATCAGGAGCTGAACAAAACCATACATCTGATCGGGAATATTCGCTCGATGTCACTAAAATGACAAATGCAACTTTAAGTGACGTAATTCTTGGATTTCCATGCTTGGGATTGTCTTCCTTCCATTAACCAACTTTCTTCCCAATCTTCTTTCCTATTCCTCAACAAGTTAACTGCCGATTTTTTTTTATTGCTGTGATTTGAATAGCTCTTTCTAACCTGGTTTATTTTATTCTTCTTTCCTTCTTAAGAACACACAAATAATTCTTTCATGCCACCAGATAACTATATAGCTCATTACTAACACTGTTCCTCTGCTCTTTGCTCTAATATTAGATGACTTATGTAATACTGATTATTCTAAGAGTCTTATCAATACCTGATTTTCATCCCAGCCAGTAAGAAATATATGATAACTCAGAAAATGAGCTTTCCCTCGCTCACTCATAAGTGTTTCCAGCGAGAGTAAGAGATCAGCAAACCACTCAAAAGCCTTTGGATCCCGGCAAATCCAGTAGAAATACACCTGTCAAGAGAGAAGACAAGAGAACAGATCTGTCCCTCTTTTCATAATGTGCTGATAATCACAGACTACTTTATCTCCATTAAATTATTTGAGCTCAAATGGGCACTTCTGCAAAATGACATGCTTCTCTCTGCCAGGGAACAGTCACACTGTGATTTCTTTTGAAAAATTTCACATTGTGTTTGAAAAAGTCCAGAGTGAATTCAGAGTCAGGAGTCTGTGGGCTGTTGCCAGTTTCACTGGATGAGGATCAATTCACCACATTCCTGGCCGTGCTTCTTTTGAATGAGGTTAATAATCATAACTAGCTGTGCCTTTCACGGCTCCCAAAGGGGGATAAACCATTAGACCAACCCCCTTCATCTTTACTCATGACCTAAGTTTGGGATTTGAACTCTCTTCTCCAGAGACCCCAAAGGCTTGTGCACTAATCCATGGTGCACTTTACCATCACGACTTCTGACTTCTGAAGGGTGGAGATTATGGCAATTGCCAAACCAAGTCACACAGGCCAGAAGTTTCCCTCAGCTAGACATATTAGTGTCCAAGAAAGCTGGTGGGTGTTGGTTACGGTTGTATGTCAACTACTATAATGAAATTATGTCTAGGAAATTTTTTTTTTAACTTTCTGTGTTAAGCAAATGGCATGTGACAAGAAGTAGTCTGGGTTTGTTGAAATAAAGCCTTAGTTTTTGTGCTTTGAATTTTAGGTAATTGTATCTAGAAGAAACTACAGGAGAAAGATCTATTAATTCCCCTGATTTTTCTCACACTCCTATTCCTTGCTGCTCACTACTCTTTCCTGCACCCCCTCCCCAAAGAGACTTCTCTGTTGCTTAACAACATCTACCAGGGGGCTGGCCTTCACCTTCAATGGGAAATATCTCCTCCAATAGATGGTGAATACTCCTGCCTCCCCTCTCCACCAGCCAGCCTGCAAGCTCATAATCATGATGAAAGTTATACACGAGATTTAATGAACAGATCAAGTTCATGAGGAGAAAAAATTCACAGAATATATTTCAAGGCTAAACATCTTGCCTATTTTCTCCAGGTTTGTACAGGAATTTATAATATTAACAGTCATTAAGAGCAAAAGCTAGTGAAGATAAGACCTTTTCTCTTAAGAAAACAGATGGACATAGGGGACAGAGAAAAAAACAAGAGAGGGAAGCAAACCATAAGAGTTTCTTAACTATAGAGAACAAACTGAGGGTTGCTGGAAGTGGGGGAGTGGTGGATGTGCTAAATGGGTGATGAGGATTAAGGAGGGCACTTGTTGTATTGAGCACTGGGTGTTATATGTAAGTGATGAATCACTAAATTCTATTCCTGAAACCAATATTACACTATATGTAAACTAACCAGAATTTAAATAAAAATTTGGAAAAAAAAGAATTAGAGCCCAATATTTGTTGGACAGCTATGGCTCAGAAGGCACTTTCAATACTACTCCCAGCTCAAATAATAATCTCTAAGTGTATTAACCCTCAAAAGGAGTGCCTTTCTCGTTGAGGTCATAAATCTGAGCCAATGATTCCTTCCAGCAAAGGCCCCATGGGCCCCCACAAGTATAGTGATTGTGTTCATCCAGTCACTGACTCAGCAAACGCTTATTCCATGCTTACTCTATGTCAAGACTGTTCTCTCCGGAACTTTAAGAGCAAACAGAAGAGGCAAACATTTGCCGTTCTCCTAGAGTTTGCGTGTAGAGGGAGAAGAAAGATGGTGATAAGTAAAACATAGAGTACATCAGAGTGATAAGTACTATGGAGAAATGCAAAGCAGGCTGGAAAAGGCTGAAATACTGAGTCAAATGGTCAAGGGATGGAAATATTTGAGCAAAGACAAAAGGAAGCAGAGGAATCATGGTTGGGGCAGGAGCCTTACAGAAGGAGTGGGACCTCTGGGGAAGAGTCAGGGGGCCAGTGTGGCTGAAGTTGTAAGGAGGGGAGGGCAGCAAGAGATGAAGTCTGATGGGAAGGCTGGGAGGTACAGATGTGGGCTTTGGGGCCATCTTGACTTCCACTCTGAGTGAGGTGGGGAAGCACTGCGTGGTGTGAGCAGGGGAGCGACAGGGTCTGAGGAAGGATCAGGAGGAAGGGTCCCTGGGAGACTGGAGGCCAGGAGGCTGACTTTATAGCCAATGTTGGTGATGAGTACTGTTATCTTCTTGCTTTTCACTTTGCATCATGCCTAGTCTAAATTATTCTTTGAAAACCTGAGCCCTCCTTTT
This sequence comes from Potos flavus, assembly GCA_028534135.1. Taxonomy (NCBI): domain Eukaryota; kingdom Metazoa; phylum Chordata; class Mammalia; order Carnivora; family Procyonidae; genus Potos; species Potos flavus. Next base: position 9,780,629 of record CM052886.1, on the reverse strand, counting down.
GACTTGCTCTGCTCCCGGTGGAAACAGAAAATCTACTGACTGAATTTAATACCATTCTTACCAATGCACCTCCCCTTCCTTCCTGCTCTCAGTAAGTTGTTTCACCTAGGAACACTGATGGTGGCATTTGGATGAGAACAAACATCATTGATTTATTTTCTTTTATTTCCACTCCTTAAGGGATGTGCTTCAGATACATTCATATAGGAACAATACCCCGCTTACTTTTTAGAAAACTTGTCAATTTCGAATCCCGTCTCAATCATCCTTCCTTGAAAAATGCCCACATCTTAGCTTCCTGCTCACACTGACCCTTATCCTTTCAAATAGAAATCATGCCTGTCCTTGCTTTCTTGTGGCTTAGCAGTGTGTCAGCCTTCTTAGGGCTTGCCAAGCCTTTTATACTTTTTACTTCCTTGTAATGGCTTTGTGTGTTTTTCCCTCTGTAATTGACTTAGAGGTGACACTGGGCAGCTTTGGTGCAAGAGGCAATGAAGGAACACTGAATAGGCTCAGAAGTGCTTCAGGCAGAAAAAGAAGAAAAGAGACTTTGAACAGAGAAAGAGGCTATTTACTTTGACTCTCTTTCATCCTAACGGTGAGGGACACTCACTGTGAAGGGACAGGGCAGTTCCACTTCCGCATTTCATCCAGGAGGAAGGACCTGGTCACCGGTAGAACAAATATCCCAAACAACAGGCTACACCTCTGTGATCTGCCCAACACTCGCCCCTCCTCGGTGTCCAAAAATAAAAAAAACCCGAAATCAGTTACCTGTCTAAAGCTTGGCTTCCAGAACTCTGTAGCTGATATCAGAGGCCCCAAATAACTTAAGGTTACTTGAAAAAGTTTTGTTTAACAGAAAGTCATCCTCAGTTAAGAGATGAAAGTTCTGAACTTTCACAGCAACAGGAACAGTCCTGCTTCTAACAGGACTCATCCCACATGTTTCTGTAGATCTAGTGGAGTCCAGATGTTTTAGGAGACGACTCCAGGAGTGGACAATGGTTTTAGGGAGCTCTGTGTGCATGTGGTCTGTCGCAGGCCTTCAGGTCACATGCTTCCTGGCGTGGACCACCATCCCCATCTCTGTGAGAGCCACCTCTTCCCTATGCTCCCTGCAGCTCTAAGAATTCTGCAGACTTGCATGTGGACCAGGTCAAGGTGATCTGAGGCCAGAAGGAAATGGACTTGTGTTACTTTTTGAGAAATAATTTCAGAAAATGAAGTAAGAAAAGCTATTCATCTATTTTACTAGCAGAGTCCACAGATGCTCCCTATCTCATGGCCTGGATAGGCATCCCCAAACACAGACAGAGTACAACCTGTGTTTCTTTAGATCCCAAATCCATTTCCTGAGGATGGAATGGGGACAAAAAAACTATTTATTTATATATCTATTTATTTATGGCCCAGAATCTCTCCAAAGAAGGAAACTGTACACGAGGACACAGTTTTATGATGCAGTGTGGCAGAGTAATTGAACATTGTGAGCCCTTGAGTCCTCCAAACTGTCCTAGGCTCCCACCTTCACCATCTACAAGCTGGGTAACTGGGGGCAACTTTTTTTAATTTGAACCTAGATCACCACTTATATAAACAAACAAAGAAAACAATCCTCTAGAACAACCACCTATGAGATTATTGTGAGGATGAAAAGTATGATTCGTGGGAGCATGTGGCACAATGTCTGACACAGGCATTAAGTGCTCAGAGCTGGTAGTTGTGAATGCTGCTCTCCTCACTGTCGTTTGGAGGAGCTTACAGAATGAATACACATGTTTATATTAGAGACAGCAAAGGGAATCATTGGCTAACTTGGGGTCTGTGTTCCCACCGGGCACTTGTGAATTGTAGAGGTGGTGATCACTGAGAAGAGGTGAAGCCCAACTTAATCTCCAGCACCAGTCTGGGAACCTCAGCATTGATAAAGATGTTATCCCGACTGAGGAAACCCTTCACAAGCAAAGCACACTCCATGATATGTGTGTGCTAAACAAGATGCAATTTATGGGGTGCCAAGGTTGACCTTGATCTTGACCAATGCCTCCACACAGGAGAAGGCCAACGGAGTTGCACTGTGACCCTGCCTCCTTCTGGACAGTGCCCTCTGTTCCCCACTGTTATAAACTGAATGTTTGTATCATCTCCAAATTTATATGTTGAAATCCAATGTGATGGTATTGGGAGGTGGGCCTTTGAGAGGTGGTTAGATTTAGATGAGGTCATGAGAATGGGGGCTCCAATGATGGGATTAGTGTTCTTCTGAGAAGAGAAAGAGACCAGAGCTCTCTCTATCTCTGTCACGTGAGGACACAGCAAGAAGGTGGTCATCTGCAAGCCAGAAAGAGAGGCCTCCTCGAAACCCAACCATGCTGGCTCCCTGATCTCAGACTTTCAGCCTCAAGAACTGTGAAAAATAAACGTTTGTTGTGTAAGCCACCCAGTCTATAGTATTTCTGTTATAGCAGCCTGAACTATATGCTGTATGCTAAGATACCATGCTGTACAAACTAACACAGAACTGACAGAAACTCTGAACAAGCAGGGTGATAGAGATTTCCTCTGAGGGAATCGTGAGCATTTTCCAAAAAAAGAATTTTTCTCTCTAAAAAGATAAAGACTGTGACTGATTAGAAAACATAAATGAATGTTTATTATCCTCAATAAAAGGTAGCTATTATCGTCCTGATTTTTATTTTGTTGTTGTTGTTGTTGTTGCGAAGGTCTTCCTGGATGGATATAATGGCAAACGAATTTTGAAGCAACTATTCCTTCTTATTGAGAAACTTCTTTAATGTAGCTTCCATGTCCCATTTAAAGGAAATATAATTATAAAATGATTTTTCTGGTTAACCATTATAAGACTGAGACTAGTCTTTGTCAGTCATTTTTAGTTTCTAAGACTTCTTCTTTAAAAGGTCTTTAAAGTTAATTATTTCTTTCTTTTTTTTTTCTTTTTTTTAAAGTGAATTATTTCATGGTTATACTACTGCTTGGCCCGATGAGGGAGGACTGACATTGTTGGTGCCTCGGTTTGTTCTAATTATAGTTAATAAGACTTCTTGGGCAACCAAAATGTTCATTAATAATAAAATCATTACATCAAGAGGGGGATAGCCATACTTCGGAATACTCTGAAGACACCAAATAAAATGAAGTCAATCAGTAGGTATTGACACTGAAGATGCTCTAAGCCATATTATAAAAGGCAACGAAAACAAAACAAAGTGCATCTCTCTCTCTCCCCCCCTACCCACATCTCTAGATATAAATAAAATGGCACCCTGTATATGCGTATTGGTCCAAATGCATGGAGAAAGAATGGAATGAGACATCCTCCACTGTTTAATGGTGAACCCCGAGAGAGCAAAGTGGTGGTGGTGGTGGTTAGTTTGGGGAGGAAGGCTAAGGAAGGGAGACCTTTTGACTGAGTATTTTATTTGAATCTTTTACAAGGACCTTATAGTCTTGTATGGGTTGTGTGGTTAATAAACCAAAGTATTAAAACTATTAATACTGGTCACCTCCCCACAGGGCAATGGTGAGGCCTGCTGGGGGACTGAATTCTTTTGAGGCTGCTAGTGAAAGATGGGGGAGCACAGGTGTCTTCTGTAGGGGCCCATGTGGCCTCGTGGTCCCCAGTTCAATTTATTATAACACTGTCAGTGGTTAGCAGAGATGATCAATTCCAGGAGTAGCCAGAGCTCCAGTGTGAGGGAAAAGGAAAACAAATAATTTCTCAAACTAAACAGATTAAATTAAGTGCATTTTTCATTCATTAGAAAAGAGAGAAGGCCCTCCTTTGTTTTACTAATATATTTAAGTAGAGTATGGATTTTTGCCTTTCTTGGCCTCTTGCCTTGTTCCCACTGGCCCGAGCTGTCTTTTTATTTGAATTATCTGTTTATTATATTAGGTTAAGGACCCAAGGCCATCTTGCACGGGACACACTATAAATACCCATTATCATGGTTATGTATTATTGGGGTGATGAAGGAAGACAATTTATGAAGAAATGAGATTATCTCGGTTTTTCTATAATCTATCTTATTATAGTCTGAAGATTACATATGCAGTTAGGAAAAGGAACCAAATCTTCCAGTTGGCCATTTTTTCCACTCTTTTTTCCACTCTGTCTACACAGCTGTGACATTAAAATGTATAAGCCAATATATTTATGCCTGCCATTCTCTCCCCTCCCCATTTGCACACACTTATTTCATTCATCATTTTGAATGAATTTGCTTGTGCAAACTGTCCTAATTTTTTTCAAGAGCTCTTTTCACAAATTGAGTGTGATGTGGAATTAATCATCCTGTTAGGCAGGTGTTGGAGGCCGTTCATTGCTATGGGGCATTTGCACCCCTAGCGCTCAGTGTCCTTTGAATTGCATCATAGAGGCTCCTCGACACTCACATCCCCTTCCCTCATCCTGAAGGAGCGATGTGTGCTCATCTGCCTCCAACTAACTGAAGTTTGGCTCTTACTCTTGTGTTGAAAATCCCTTTTCACATATTACAGCTTTTCCCCACTTTTTTCCCCTGCAAGCCATCATTCTACTTATTTTTACTTTGCCTTCTTGGGAAATTTCCTCCTAACCACTTCTCCCCCTCCTCCCCACCATCTTTAAAAATAAAAGATCGTTAGGGAGAAATTTTAAACACTGGCTTCAAATAGAAAGTGCTACACATGATCCTAGAGAAGCAGCAGGCATCCTATTGGCTATTCTCCTGCATTTTACTTAGAAGTGTTCTAGAATAACATGGCAGAGGAGAAGCGTAAAGAGATATAGTTTGTAATGGTAGCAACCAAGAGAACTTTGCAGTTTTTGTTTTTTTTTAATTGTAGACTTGCAACATCAGGCTTGTATGTAAAAAATGTATGCCTTTATGCCAACGAGTCTTGTGTACAGGGAGAAAATCACACCTGATTGCAGTTAACCCTTTAGGCTTAAATTTCCAGCTCTGAACCCTTATGCTGCATTTGCCCCTTTGTTACAGAAGAGAACAATCTGAAAACTATAGCCCAGATCTATAATTGTGAGGACATTGTTGGATAAATATGTACTGCTGTGCTCCCTGGACTTTAAAAATTATATAGATGCCGACAGTTTCGTGGAAATAGTATTTATATCTCAAACACATGTAGGTGGTCCTGACAAATATTAGTTACAACAGCCTAATGATAGCTGTAGTCAAACACAAAGTGGCTTTAAAACAGAAAAACTTCTTAAACTTTTTCTCCTGCACGCAGAGTCTAACCTCATGGGTCTTAAGTGGAATTTTCAGCGTAAACTCTCAATAGCATGAAATCTCACTTTTTGCATAAAAAGGCTTGAAAGAGGAAATTAGAAACGCATGCTCCCAACCTGACTCAGTAGCTAACCAACTAGATGACTTTGGACAAATCACTTTCCAGTCTAAGTACAGATGCTGATGTTCAGGGTCATATGCAAAGCTGGAAGGTTAAGACCTCTCAAATTATTCTGTGATTCTAAGCTTTTAGCTTTCTTTTTCCCATATACCATATTGCCCCCAATTTCTGTATGTTATAAAAACATTGTTTTTTTATTTCTAATTCTTTGGGTTTTTTGGGGAGGGAGAGAGATCAATATCCCTGTTTTATAGTTTTGTGGCAACTGCTTAACCCTCCCACTGAAACAACCTTGAGAAACCCCATAAACAGAGCCCAGAAACAACAATGAAATAGTAAGGGAGGAGGTGGTATCAGGATTTTGTGGGTTGCTATATGGCCTTTATGATTTTGTGGGTTCTTACAAGAATTTTTCCTATTTGTAGTAAAATAATTAGAACATATTCTTTGAATTATAAAATTACTGAATAGACTTTTTGGTGAAATAAAAGATGAATTAATCTTAGTAATCTAGAATTTTATAAAAAATTACATAGAAGGCATTTGTTCATTTTGGCACGTAGACATTTATTCACTCATTGATTTATTCAAAAATTGTAGTGTGTGCATATGTGTGTGTGTGTATCTCATTATAAAGATACCCAAAGAACCCACATGCAAGGAGCTCAGAATCTATTAGGGGAAATGAGATCCTTTGTGAACATGACATAAAAGGACACTGATGACAGATATTGAGAGAAGGGTGAGGTGTTATAAATCTGGTGTGAGGAGAGTGAGAGGCTCGTCATGTCAGTATCAAAAGGCCTGGAACATAGTAGATGCTCAATAGATATTCATGGAGTGAATAAGTGAATGAAAGTGAGACATGCAATCCATCACGTGTGAAATATAATGTGACCTTTAGTGTTGTGAAAACCATGAAGAAGAAACTGCTTCTGTGGATGGGTTTTACGTGGTAGACAGTGAGAGGAAAGAAAAAGCTTATGGGGGTTGAGAAATCATCATAAACCATAACAAAGCATTGGCCAGGAGGGGAGTCTGAATAAACAAAAGAGTAGCTGTTTTGCTTGTTTTGTACCATAGACTGAATGTCTGTGTCCCCTAAAATTCATATTTTGAAATTTAATCCCCAGTCCAATAATATTTGGAAGTGGGGTATTTCGGAGGTGATTTGTTCATACAGGAGGAACCCTCATGAATGGGATTAGTGCCCTTATAAAAAGGACTCTAGACTTCTAAACTTATGTATCTGCTTTTTCCTCATTGGGTTGCAAACTGCAAGTCAACAAATTTGACTCTTGCTGACCCAAAACAAAACAAAACAACCCCCCCCCCCAAAACCCAAACTACCAAGAGCTACCTCACCCCTTTCTGCTATGGGAAGTTAGAGCTAGAAGACTGTCGTCTGTCAACCAGGAAGCAGGCTCTCATCAGACACCCCGTCAGCCAGTCCATTAATCTTGGACTTCTCAGCATTGAGAAATCCGTTTCTGCTGTTTATAAGTGACCCAAGTCTATTGTGATATAGCAGCCCAAACGGACTAAGAACACTTTGTTGAACTTATTGTGGTATAGAGGAAATAAGATGAGCCTGCATTCGAAGAGTAGATTCGAACTCTCATTCTACTATTTATTGGCTCTCTGTGCTTTGAGTTCCTCAGTAGTAAACTGAGGATGTTACTTATTCCAAAGAACAATTATGATAATTTGATGCTACGATGCTATCATTCCTATGAGCTTTGTGATCAGCTTTAGTTTTCTCATCTGTAAACGGGAATAAAAATGGTGAGTTCCTTAAAAAGATGATGTGAGATAGTATGTATAAAATGCCTAACGTCCTGCCTGCTAGGTAGTCAAGGCTTGATAAATCTCAGCTATTAGTAGCAGTAGTACTAGTAATCTATCTACATCTTTGGCAGCTATAATGAACTTTTATACCATTTTGTACACATTTACATTACATTATTTACACATCATATTATTGATTTGTCCTATTTGGTAGTAAAACTCCCTGTTGGATACGGACTCTTCTTTCTCCATTATGCAGATCAGGAAACCCAGCTCAGAGAGGTGACCTGAGTCGCTCAAGATGATGCTTCTAGTGAGGGTGAATCAGGCTGAGACAGATTCTCTGGCCAGGGATCCCACAGTCTGCCTACAATACAATGGTGGCAGTCATATCTACCATATGTTAGTTATGTCATGGAAAGAGCCAGATGGATCTAAGTTTGAATCCTCATTCTGCCTTTTATTACCCATGTATTTTTAGGGCAGTTACTTTGGTTTCTGTAAGTTTCAGGGTTTTTTATGTGTGTGTGTGAAAAGCAGGCTTGCTATTATCTACTGTATAAAATTGTTGGGAATTGGGGCACCTGGGTGGCTCAGTGGGCTAAAGCCTCTGCCTTCGGCTCAGGTCATGATCTCAGGGTCCTGGGATCGAACCCTGCATCGGGCTCTCTGCTCCCTGCTTCCCCCTCTCTCTCTGCCTGCCTCTCTGCCTACTTGTGATCTCTCTCTTTCTCTGTCAAATAAATAAATAAATAAAAATCTTTAAAATTGTTGGGAATTATAACAATCAAATGAGAAAATGTATGTCAAGCACCTGACACTTGGAAACTCATGAAATGAGAGCTGATTTTTCTCTTATTTCTTAGTTGGAAGAGCCCCAACTTTAGGGATCGGTATTGCCCCCAGTGTTTCAAAGAATGCTATTTCTTAATAAATTTTAGGTGGAGAAAGTTTCTGTGGCTAACTAAGCTTGGGAAGGATGGGTGAAACAAAACTGAAAGAGGTTCTTTTCTTTTTTTCTTTTTTTTTTGAAAGAGGTTCTTTTCTACAGAACTTATTTAATAGGCTAATAAATGATGTGAATCTTCTAGAATGGGATTTATAGTAGCTTCTTTTGACCACAGCATTCTTTTTAGTGGACTATAGCACATGACTAATGTTCATGTCTAACTCATGTTAGAGAGACATGCAAATCTAATCTAGCAAATTCCTTTGCTAGAGGAGGAAACTAGGGCCAAAGTGTGAACCAGAGAAGTGGCAGAATCAGGCCCAGAACCAGGCTTGCCTGGCAACCTGAGTCCTCCTGAATGGACACCACTCAGCGTTAACATGGCTCCCTTTCTCCTGCGGCTCCTCAGAAGGTTCAAGTATGGGCCATCTATGGGTAGGACAAAGGAAGGAAGGCAACTGTGGAGGTGTCTTGTCAGAGAACATTCAAGAAATGACAAAAGAGATTCGGAGCTTGGCAACACCAAGCAAGCAGGCCAATGAATTTCAACTGAGGCATTTTTGCTTCCTGTTAAGACCTTGAGTCCACGAGAGGAAGATGCTGAATTGCACACTCGGAGCCATAGTCTCAGGCTGAAAAGACTAAGGAAAAGGCCGCCTGTTAATATCACTAAGAGTAGCCTGGTCACAAAGCCATTTGCAGCCTGTCCATATTTTACTGACATGAGCAATTACATGTCTTGTAATGGCAATGAAGCAATAAAATTTATGTCTTGTCATCTTTAACAAGATTAGACATAACCCTTCTCATAAATGTAATACCGAATGGAGATTTTTAAGAACATAAGTATAGTTAAGGATCCTTGAATTTATCCCTCATAGTTAATTAAAATCCTCCCCAAGAATTGGCAGATGATAGATAGAAGGATGTTGAACCTTTTAATCCATGTGAGTGTGAACGAATGATTTTTTCCATACCTTGCTCAGCTTCAGCTGGGTTTGTGACTCACATTTGTACCATATAGATTTCAGAAGAGAGGCGAAGGGAGTGACCCCTATTCCCGCGGCGATGCACACGCTCACTGGATAGTGAAATACGTCCGTCAGTGGGGTTCCGAATGGCCCGTCCACCGCCAGCCTGCAATCACAAAGTGCAGTCCTGTGACATTCAGAACGCTCTGCTCCGAAAAACAAAGCCGTCCTCAACCGATGCCTTTTATAGGATGTGTTTGCAACGGTGTGCAGGGGGTTGGCTCTGTGCTTGAGGGTGCCCTGTTTGGAAAGCGTGGACTTAGCAGGAGGAAATGCGGGCCTATCTCCTAGAGATGGGGGATGACCAGACAGGCCGGTCCAGGTGCCATTCACGGAAGGACAAAGCCTGCTTCTCTGGCTCGAGCTCACGCCTCTTCCACATGGCAAGCTCTCACAATTCTTAGACGCTTGTTTTGGCTCCAAGCATCATGAAGCCTGGTAGAAGAGGCCTTGGCTTTGGCTTTGGCTCTTTCTTTTTCTTTCCTTTTCCTTTTCTTTTTTCTTTTCTGCAGCTGCTATCAGAGGAATAAAGCAGAAGCAGAAGGTGCTTTACAGGCTTATCTGTCCTGCTGCTAATGTGCTTCTCCTGTTTTTACTTAGTCAGTCCCACCTCTTAGTATATTCACATAATTTTAGTCTAGAAGCCATTCATTTGGAATAAATATGATTTTGAGAGAATTTTGTCAGTTATATGGAATTTCTAAAACTTGTTATTTCGGACGATGCGAACTCCAAATCTGGGTTTCTGCCTGGAATGGCACTGATGTTTTGTCTTTGCTTAGCAAATTTTTCTTTATAAGGATGAAGCGTATTTATTGAATGAATACGATTGTCTTTAACGTGGTCCAGAATAGATCAGCCCCTGGATTCTACTCCCTTTCTCAACACCAGTTCTCCACCCTGGCTTTTCTTTCATTTCCTAAAATACTCAGTACCAGCCTTCTGCCCCGGGGCCTTTGCATGTGAAAACCCAAGTAACTAGAAAATACTCTGTCCTAATTCCTCCCCGCCCTCCTGACTTGGTTAACAGTTATCCTTTCATTAGGTCTTATCTGAATCCTCATTTCCCTGACGAAGCTTCCTGGGCCCCTCAGACTAGGCTAAATTCCCTCTTATATAATTTATAGCCCCATGTGCCCGTCCTGTGGAGTCTTCATCAGATTCCTAACTTTACAGTTTTTTGGGCGGGTGTGCATGATTTGATTTGCATCTGTCTTGATCACTGGACCACAAGTTCTCTGGAGGGAGGGGCCAGGTCTGTCTTTGCTCCCCTCAGCATCCCAGGGCTGTGCATGCTCTCTGGCATGGAGCTGGTCAATAACAATTCGTTGAATAAATTGTAAAGGGAATGTTTAAAATATTTCAGTCAGCAGAATGTATTAAATAACCTCAACTATTCCAAAAGCACACATTTACATATGAACAAAGATATGCTAATTAAAAGGCTTCTAAGTTATTCATAACCATTCCCTAAGGGGTATCTGTTGAAGGCGCCCAAGGTTGGCCATTTGGGCTTACTATGTGTTCATGAAAGTTCAATTGGGTTTTATTTTTAAATATTCCATATGCCAGACCTCCTAATAATTCAAATTAACTCTCCTCAAGTTAATCTTAATTAATAAGGCTTTATTACATATTGATATATGGAAATGGAAGAATAAAAATAAAAGGTCATTAACCAGAAAGGGTTAGTATCTCAGCCCACTGTAGATTAGTTTATAAATAATTAGATAAGGGGAATTGAGAGAGAAAACGGAACTGTCCAAGGATTAAAATGTCTTACTGTTAATTGTTTTTATAATTAGTTGTATTTGGGATTTATTTGACAATGATTTGAAAAGATAACAATGAAACCCGAAGAAGAATTGTGTCGTATAATCCACAGAAATACATAATAAACACATTTCCACGTAATTAGAATTGAGAATCTAAGCTGGAAAAGGCAGGAGAAAATATTTAGTCCAACTTCCCTGCTAATATAGTAATCCTTCCTTCCACAACCCCTAGAGCTGATCCCATTCTGATGTTAAATTGCAGGGGACCTTGTTCCTCACAGGGGCAGGTCAAAGCAAGAGATAGTTTTCCTCCTGTCTCACTGAAATCTGTTTTCTGATGACTCACACCACTCGCCTTCCTGAGAAACACATACCAGATCTCTTCCCTTTCTTGTCTCAGGCCTTTAAATGGCTGATCATGGCTATCGTGACACCCCGATTTTTTTTTTTTTGGACAAAAATGTCTCCATTTTTCAAGACCTCTCGCAATCCTGAATTGGCTTCCTTTGCACAAATTCTTACCTAGTTCACTCAGCTACTTCCTCTTTGATTCAGACACAGAGCTTAATGATGCAGCTTAGAGTAGACTTTCCAGCATCCACATGGTGCAGTTCCTCGTTGCTTACAGTCGGGAGCACACCCACCCACCTCCGACCTCTAACCTCGACTCTCTGAACCCACTGCCTTTGCTCGTCTACATGTTCTCCCTGTCGATCATCACTTTCACTGACATCTCTGCAGTAGATGTCAGAGTAGTAGTTTTCTCATAATAATAACTAACCTTTTTTTACTATGCAATATGCGAAGCGCTTTATAAGGACTGTCACATTTAATCCTAAACAAAGTCTTAGATACTATTATCATCTTTATTTTACAGATAAGGAAACCGAGGCCACAGTTACATACATCCTCTAAGATCACACCCAAAACTGGGCTTTGACTCCCGGCTTTTGGATGTTGGTGTCCTTGCTCTGGGCAGTGGGCTAAATCACTGAAAACTCTAGCATCAACTCTGAGAAATTCCTCCATTTTACCCTCAGAAGACAAAATCTTATATTTTTGTTTTAAATCTTTTTTTAGGTTTATTTATTTATTGGAGAGGGGGAAGAGGCAGAAGGAAAAGGAGAAAGAGAATCCTCAAGAAGACTCCTCGCTGAGTGCAGAGCCCCACATAGGGCTTGATCCCACGAACCTGAGATCATGACCTGAATTGAAATCAAGAGTTGGACGCTTCACTGACTGAGCCACCCAGATGCCCCTTTTTCCTGGGGCTGGTTTAAATTCTTTCTGGGTTCAAAACAGTGAAAAATTATAGTGCTCTCTCTCATGTTTGATTCAATTCAAAATTGAAACAACTCAAAAGAGATAAAATCATCCAAGGAAGTCCAATAACATTCTGATTCTTCTATATTGAAGAACTGAAGAAATTGTAGGGTTTTTTTGGTTCTACTGTTAATACATATGCCTACCCATGTATAGAGGCAGAGGTCAAATGAATTTAACAAATAAAGGGAAACTGCACTGTTTTCAACAACTCAGTTTTATTCATTCAATAAATATTTATTGAGTACCAACTAAGAGGGCCTAATCTAGGCATTAAAGACAAGACAACAAAGTGAACCACATGGATAATGCCCCTTTTCTTATAGAACTTCCATTCTAGTGTGGGAAGATACATGGTAAACAGATAAATGAGTAGGTATTTATTTAGTACGTCAGATGGTGATACGTACTATGCGGAAGAATAAAGTAAGGCTCAAGACAAAGTGATTACCGAGAGTCAGTTGGGGGTCATTGTCTCAAATGAGTCAGGAAGGAAAGACTTCACTAGGAGACGTTTAAGAAAATACCTGCGGGAGGTGAGGAAGCAGCCTAGCAGAAATCTGGGGAAGAAGGTCCCAGGTGGAGGGAACAGCAGTGGTGAGGATGCTCAGGAGAGTGTGCTCAGTGTAGGAGAAAGCCAAGAAAGGTGGAAGAATGGGTGAGTTCAAGGAGGAAGCAGGAGGTGGGGCAGAGGAGCCCAGGGAGGCCTGGGGGAGGGGGAGAGGGCATACTTTGTCAGGTTAGGCTGTGAGCTGACAAGACACCCCACAGATAGAAAGCCTACTGATTCCTGAGAAACATGTTCCAAGTTCTCATTGGGGTATTGGCTGAAATGCTAGCTGGTTTGTGAAAGGCAAGGTTGGTTGATAGACCAGATAACTGTATACACTAAGAGTAGAGACCAGGCTAGCAATAGGATGAAAGTATTGATCTTGGCAATGCCAAAAGGAGAGCAGGGACTTGTGTGTGTGTGTATGTCTAATTTTATTCCTGATTTTAAGCGCTTGCGTTGCATTTTGAATCTTAGAATTTTGTTACATTGCTTCCTTTCCATGATTAAAAAGAGAAGGTCTTAAATGGAGGAGCAGTTGGGTGTTGTCATCTGACTTGGGGCTCTGGTCTGACCAGATGATGTTTACACTTGGCTTGTTATCATACCACTCTTTAGTTCCAATGTTTGAAATGAAGGCATGTGACTCTTCCTAGCCACTAAACACAAGCAAGCCCAGAGCTCTACAGTCACAGTTCAGTGTCCTATGAGAGGGAGGAAAGAGGGACAACAAGCTGATTAGATTCTGTGCCTTATATTTATTCTAGTGCCTAGTTTGCCACCTGTAAGTATTTGTTAAAAATGAGCTAAAACGTCCATACTGAGTCCAGGTATTCATTAATTTCTTCATTAAATATTTACTCTGTATGCAATGTATGTCCGACACTGTTCCTGGCACCCAACATAGATGGGAGGGCAGGCAATGCCCTGCCCTAGGAAGTTCCATTCTAAATGCATCCTGACAGTGTTCACCACCTAATTTCTTATGGCCGTGGCCACTGTTTGGTAGTTCCTGAGACCCTCCAAGGACGGCAGGAGAAGGAATCTCTTGATGCTTCTTCTGAAATGTCAAATTCTTTCCAAATGTTTTTCTTAACCCTTTTTGCGTGTGTCCGTTTTCCTGGGGCCTCAAACATGGGTTTGGCCTGCTGCTTGGGTCATTCTGCTGGAAGAGTGGGAAATAACTTCAAGCCATTGTTTGCCAAAGGGAACCAAGGAGTGGTAATTGATACGGGGCCCAGGCTTGTCTGACTAGGATGTTGTCTTTGAATCATGCCCCCCCAGTTGCCAGGTTGAAGTCCTAACCCTGGTACCCTAGAATGTGACTTCCTTTGGAAATAGGGTTGTTGAGGGTGTAATTAATCAAGTTAAGATGAGGTCATACAGGAGGCGGGCGGGGCCTTAATCCAATATGACTCAGATTTCTAAGAAGAGGCCACAGAGACAGACACGAGAGGGGAGAATATCATGGGATGACAAGATAGTCACTGCTGCGGGTGCAAGCCAAGGACTGCCATGGATTGCTGGCAAACCCCCCTGGAGTGGAGGAGGAGGGAGGGCAAGAGCCTCCGCTAAAGGCTGCAGATGGAGCACAGCCCTGCTGTCCTTTAGATCCAGCCCCAGAGTCTCCAGAACTGGGAGAGAATACATTTCTGTTGTTGCCAGCCACCCAGTTTGTGTCCTTTGTTACCACAACCCTAGGAACGAATATGGATGTCACTCGTGCTTTTCCACCCTTTCCAGACTGACCCTCTGCACATCGACCTTGCAGCAAAATTAAATGCTCTGTGTGCAGGTTGATGCTGATTTGTATTCGGCCTCTCGAAGTTCTAGAAAAAGGAGACAGCGTTTTGCCATCTCTGTATTTCTGGCGCCTAATGGAGGTCACAGATACTTGTTGCATACACACAGGCAGCACGAAGGATTGAATGGCACAACCTTCTTGACCATCCAATCATTTCATCACTCTGTGAGCTTCAATCTGCAATTGTTTAGCTCTTTCTCCAGTGGATGGGGCCTGCCAGCCTCACTCTGACTGGAAAGCCTCCTCCTTAGGAAGACCAAAATAACAAATGTAAAGACCTCAGACTGTAACAGCAAAAAGTTCACAGGGCTGTCTTAGTCATCACAGGCTGCATATAATCAGCCAAGTGTTGTTTTGGAGCTGAGAAAGCACAATGCTCCTTCCTCCTGGATCACTGCCTGCCTTTGTCAAACATTTTATTTTATTTTTTTTAAAGAAATGTACTTGCTTCTACGGGAAATCCACGAAATTATCCTCTTTATATAGGTCCTTAAATTTAAAAAAATAGATTAAAACTTGCCATCTAGAATAAAGATATTGCTGGATTTGGGAAGCCTGTCGATGCACGAAAACGCCTTATTTGTTATACTATTCTAAGTTCTATGTAAAAAAGAAACGGGCTCCTACCTTGGCAGGCTCCGGAGCTCCCTCGGGGCCTGTCCCTCTGTCCCAAAGGCCTTACATAAAGCTTCCGTCCAGTCTCCTGCTACCCGGATGTGGACACTGAAGAAGTTCTCCTGAGGAGCAGAGGTGAGGGTGAAGGGGTGCCATTCCAGCCAGGATATGGACGGGCACTGGATCAGGACGTACTGTCCCGGCGCCATTTGAAAGTTACGCTGCTTCATGTGAAGTTCTAGAACTCCAGATGGGTGGCTCACCACCTAAATCAGAGCGAGAGAGTCGGGTTTTTTTTTTCTTTTTTCTCAGGTGAAGGGAGAACACAATGGCTTTTGTTCCACCAGAGGTTTTTAAATTTTAGAATCAGCTTTTTTGAGGTATCCTTTACATCTGCCATTTGCTATTTCGTTCCAGGGAACTTTGCCATGCCTTTTATATTTGGCTTGGCAACTCCAGCAAGCACGAAGCTTTATCTGCTTCAGGGCGCCATCCGAAAGCCGGGGAGCTGCACCCGGGTACCACGTGGTGTCTGACACGTGACTTTACGTCCCGCGCGGCCAAGTCTCGCGAGCGCCGTTAACCAGGATCAAGGGACTAGGATCCCGCCTGTCAGACGCTGCACTTAATGATGCTTAGAGTTATTAAAATACCCACCCACCTATCTCTATGGTTTTAAAACCTAGGCCCTGTTTGGTACCGTTTTCAACGATCTGTGTCTTTTCTCAATCTCTGGTTGATTAGAATCTGTTGTTTTCTCCACGTGGAAAACAATCTTCAAATTCACTGTGAAATGTTTCGTTTTGTTTTGTTTTTAGTCGGGTCTCATCCCCTGTCCTGCTCAGGCCCTGAGTTTGAGGCGTTCGAAGCGGCAGGCAGACTCTTCATCGCTTAAGAGCCTTGCCCCGTGCTGCTCATCGGAAGGAAAGAACTGATTTCCTTTCTCCGATTTCCATCTTGTTTCCTGAAAAGAAATCTCTCTAGGCTCCCCTGTCTTCTTTTGTGGCGGGAGGCGGAAGGGAGCAAAAGCAAATGTCTAGATCCTGTGACAGTATTTTTCCATTCGGAAGAGAATCTCACAGCATTTTAATCATTAGTTCTGTTTCCCATCTCCCTACTGATATTTGTTCTGATTCTGCTGTTAAATTGTCTCCCTAGTAACGGCTCTAGTGGGTTTCCAGAAGTTTTACTGTCTGGCTTTTGACGTAGCCTGATATCCTTTGGTGCTTAACTTCAAAGCAGCAACACGGAAACAGCTTAAAACAGAAATATGAAGCAATTTCTATGCATCTGCTTTCATGAAGACAGTTAAGGAGACAGAGGGCTCTGTTAATATTGTATTAGCAATATAGGTTTGGTTAGCAGAGCATTTCTTCTTGGACATTTAAAACACCGAGGGCAGGGTCTTTGGTACTTTTCAGTCTCCTACACATGTTTTCCTGGTCTAGCTACTCACATCTTCCTCCAGTATGTGGTATAATTGGAGAGCTGAGACGAGGGGTGCAAATTTGGAAAACATTCCCTGGGGCTCTCACTCACTAGATGGGACTCCGCGTGGTCCCCCCCACCCTCGTTCTCCCTCTCGCTCTGAACCTGAGGGTGACTGCTCCCTGTCCTCTGCTCAGTAGCTCCAAGTGGGAGTGTGTGCCCTTGAAAATGTCTGTCTATTATTGTGTGTTTGCAAAATCAACATCTTTATGTGTTGAAGGAAGTGATTGTACTAACAGTTACCATAGCCAACGTAAAACTGACTCAGTCCCCCGGCCCATCCTCCCCGACCTCCAGTGAGAAACCAAAATAAAGAGCAAAACGGATGATTCCTGGGCTGCACCGTAACCTTTATCAGAATTCTACGTCCAGGTCTGGAGCTCTGATCTCTGTCTTCAGTAAAATTAGTCACACTAAAAGATGCGCAGGATACAAGCAATTATTAGAATAGAAGATGGGCCTCTAAATTACAGACAGTTCTGCAATAAAAATGGCAAATTAAAAACTTCGGCTAATAAAAAATTTTCATCTACACTCAGGCTTTTATTCAGACATAAAGCTATGCGCATACCTTGATAATGACAACTTCTTGTTGAAACCGCCAGAACCTAATTATTCTTTCACACGCATATAAGACCACAGGGCCTAAAACCCATTTCCAAGCCTGTACACAACAGCAGAGAGAGAGAGAGAGAGAGAGGAAACGGAAATGAAAATAGAATCCAAATATTTTCAATTTGAACCAAATCAATACATAACATGATGGGATTCAGACATTTTCCTTTAACTTTGGGCCACTTATCAACAATAAAGATATCTCCTTGTATTAAATACTATAACATTCAATTATTCCTTGAAGTCTACAAGCTTATTTAAGAGATTATACTCTTCTGTATTGGTTTTTATGCTTACTTGATCAATGATGCCTTTATGTAATTAGAAATAATTGAATTTGCAAAGAAATAGGAAAGCAGATTGATGTTTATGTTACATATGATAGGGTCATAAATGCTCCCAACTCAGCCAAAGTCAAAGGCTTACAGAGCTACATTCCTGAGCCAAAATAGGACATGGAAAATGAAATAAAAACATTTTCAACAGTAATTTTTTGGCCAACAATGTGTCACAATTGGGGGTTCTGCCTGATAAAGCACCCACACCTCCATACTCACATACACACACACACTCACATGTATGCATATCCAATGTTATCAGGAGTAAGACATAAAGGTAGTGTCTCAGAACTTTAAATGTAGGTTTGCAGAATCAGAACAAAATCCTCCTCAAAACAAACAAACAAACAAAAAAAAACAACAAAATCCTCCACAGTCTTCTGGGCAATTGTGACAGCAAATATTTCCATTCTTAATAAATCCCTTCCTATGTTAACCTTTTATGAGAATAATCTGTATTACTGATGATCAGTTTGCCAGCAGGCTAGTCTTGTACCAGTGTTGTGTACAAAACATAAGGTGTCCTCTTATCCTGAAAGGGAGGGACTGGGAACTTATAATGTTTGAAGTCTTATACTAGGTCTGATACCAAATGACCATACAAGACATATGGTATTCTCTTTGTTTTGAGAAGAGGAAACTGAGGCTCAGCAAGATCATACAGATTGTCTGGGTCACAAAGGTAATTAAGTGCACCAGAAAAACATGACCTCAGAGGGGTCTGACCGCCTGGCCTGTGCACTTACCACGTAATCGTGTTCTTTCTGTCCCATGTGCTGACATTGCTGCTGAGCCTTGTTTTACAAAACATTAGAGACTCAGTCATTCATTGAATTTTAGGATGTTAAGAGTTCTCTGAAATGTCATCTAATTCTTCATTTAAAGAAGAAAAACCCTGACATCGTGGGAAGGGGTGGTGTGGTGTAGGGAGATAGAACTCAATCCTGGGGAGCCAGGACTGGAACTCAAGTCTTTCATAATTTCCCCAAATTCTCTCTTTGGGATTCTGAGTGCATGGCGACCTTCCTACCAGCATACTACTTTAGGAGCAGGAAGGATCTCTCACCTTTTGAACTCATGTTCACTAAACCCTTTCTAGCTGACTCACCATTTTTGTTGCTCCTTACTCTTACCCATTCTCTTGTTCTGTCTGTTCTGTTGACGGGTCACAAGCCCTTTAGTGTTATTTTTGCTTCTGTTATCTTCCTTGTGTATTTCTTTTCTGTTTACTGCTGCGTCTGTTTGCATGGCACCTCTGCTCACCTACATCAACCCTCCTTGCTTTTTCCCTGGGAGCCTCTTATTGGCCCAATAAAGGCTCGATTTATGCAGGCAACACAAAGCAATTTGACCCACTTATTCTTTTCTGCCTTAGTGGAGTTCAGCAACGTGTTCAGAATAGCAGAGAGAACAAAGCCTTTTGTCCACCTATGCTGTGGGTGAGCCAGTATGATGAGCAGAAGATGGGAGAAGATGGGAAGGGGTAGACATGAAGGATGAGGTTGGAGCAAGCAAATGAATCCTTTGGTCTCTTATGCTTGAATGAACCACAAAGGGTTTTGAGAATTGGTTTGGATATTTACAGAAAGGATAGCAAGAATGCAATTCTTTCTATGTGAGCTTAGAGAGATATTTGCAAAAACATAGTATCAATGTACTTTTATAAATCATCTTCCATGCCCATTTTAGAAAGTTTTAGATAGCACACACTTCATTTTGGGGGTGTCAAATCAGTCACGGGCTCTGAGTCTTCCATGTTGATAAAGATGGAATGGATTATTTTTCTTTGTACGGTTAGTCAGGAAGGAGAATGTAAGCTATGAATCCTCGGATCTGTGTCTACTCTAGTATGTAAATGGCTCCAGGAGGAGAAAGCCCAGTTTGTGTGTATGGCGATACTTCTGGAGCCCCCGGGAGTTAGGGAGTGAGGGACAGGAGTGGCCAGAGGTGAGTACTAGGTTATCCTGCAGCAACGACTGGGATAGACAAGCGTGAGTGAAGATAGAAGGAGGCCAGGGCCCAGAGCAGGAGGGGCACCTGAACTGAGTCTCAGAAGACCTAGCTTCTGGTCTTGGGGTTACCATCCCTTCACCTATGACTTGTGGAAAATCTTGGGTCTTTTAAGTTCAAATTTATGAAAGAGTTGGAGAAAATTATTGGTTGTCTTTCCTCCAGGCTCTTAAATGTTTTAGTTTTATTCACAGAGATAAATACAGTGTCAGGGCTGTGTTCTCATGAAGAGCAGCAGAGAGAGGACAAAGTGAGGGCTGGGAGAAGGCCGGGGTTTCAGAATGAATGTTGAAGAGAGGAGAGATGAAAGTTAATGGCCGTAGAAGCTCTGGTTTCTTGATGCAGCTTTCCTGTGAATGCCCTTTGTGACCACAGGGAAGAAACGAAAACTTGGGCCACAGGTTCTCCATCCATTATGTAAAGGGGCAGGGCTATTTAGTATCTAAGTTTCTTCCTTCCTTCCTTTCTTTCTTTCTTTCTTTCTTTCTTTCTTTCTTTCTTTCTTTCTTTTAAAGATTTTATTTATTTATTTGACAGAGAGAGAGAGATCACAAGTAGGCAGAGAGGCAGGCAGAGAGAGAGAGGGGGAAGCAGGCTCCCCGCTGAGCAGAGAGCCCGATGTAGGGCTCAATCCCAGGACTCTGAGATCATGACCTGAGCTGAAGGCAGAGGCTTTAACCCACTGAGCCACCCAGGCGCCCTTCTAAGTTTCTTTAATGCTAATATACGCTGTGGCTTCTTTGCTTTATTTCTTCTTCTCCAAAAATACTCAAAAAGTCATGGTACAGTGAATATTTTATGACAGAAATAAAGCTACATTGATTTAAAAGCTGCAATAATGAAACTTGTTTCTTCCACTTTCACTCCTGGTTTTTCATTCCTACCAGAGAATAAGAACATACTGGCTCTGATTTTATTTTATGTTTATAAACGGCCTCTTTTTCTAGACAATAAGATTTCCGGGGGAAGGAACTATGTCTGTGGATCCTGCATCTACCGCAACTCCAAGCACATGACAGCCGTTTAGAAAAAGTTTGCTGCGCTGACTTTCGCTCAAAGCTTCCTCCTCTACCGTTGACACCATGCCCTGATAAGTTAAAAAGCGTTAACCTTGTTATTATTGTCATCACCTGTTGATGTTGTAGTTAAGTAAAATAAGGTGCTTCTTTGGCTAAGGAAGACCAGGCTTCTTTTGAGAACATGTTCCATGAACAGCTCTCGACTCTGGAGCCTCGTATGTGTCCATGAGTCAGAGACAGAGACAGAAGGGGGCTGAGGGTATAATTGGTTCCCTCGATTAGTGCGGTGTCTCCGCAGTGATGTACGAAAAGCATTCTCCCTCTTAACATGGGCGGTAGTGCACCACTGAAGGTGACTTGATAAATGTTCTATTGATGAAAATACTAGGAAAGGCAGTTAGGAGAGGCAAAGAGGAAGAGACGGGGAGATGTGGTGCAGTGGAGCACAGGAGCCCTTCCTTGTCCTTGGGATGCCTTCTGGATTCAGTGTCTATACGACATCAGAGAGAATATTGTACATTCAGCCAAGCAGTAATTACACAGCCCACACATGCTTTGAATCAGGATCCATTAAAAATAATGAGAAAGAGTGACAACATGAGTTTGGGTGTGCAAGGAGGTGTAGCAGGGGAGAGTTAACAGAGAGATGGGTACGTTCCCCCCTTTTAATAATAATTAATGTCAGCATCCACTGCGGAGCAGGATCTGGTCTGTATTCATGAGGTGTGGGAGAGTATTGATTTTTTTTTTTTTTTAATGGAGACACGGTAGCTGAAGATTTTAGAGAGGCATTCGTGTTCCTCATTAATATGCAGGCTGGGTCGTGGCTACCAATAGTTGAATTTAAGACAGAGACAATCTATACTGACCATTAAAAGAACCACAGTCTAATGGGCACATCTAATCCAGTTTTCTTGGTTTTAAACGTTCCTCCTAGCAGTTTTCACTTTTAAAATCCAGTGCTTCATTTAACGTATTTGAGGATTTTAGAAAAAGTCCATCCTTAGTGTCCTCATAAGTCGATGACTTCATTTCCTGAATCCCCTGCTGTTTACGTACTATTATCCCGTTTTTAATGACACATATTTTGGGGGCACTGTTTCCTTCTAGTTTTAATCTGCTAGCTTCATTGATTTGCTTTTATGCATCACCCAGCTGCCCCACAGTTTGCATCGTTCGAAGAATCCCGAGGACACCAAATAGGGTCATTATTTCTATTTACCTATGCCACCACCGACTGTAATGATGACAGCATGCCCAGGAAATCTTACTTTTGAGAACTTGTGGACACTATCATCTACTCTAATGAATTAGGTCTCCTTTTGTTCACCATCATTATTTCAGTCATGGGAGCTTGATGAGAACAGGAAGTAAATGCATTTACTATCCCAATTTATTTGATCCCCAAAGTTGTAGAAAGCAAGAAGGTGAGCTTAATAAAGACGGCAGGCTTCTCATTTGGTTGTTGCTTAACGTCCGTTGGAGAAGTGGTGCTATTAATTCGCAGAATGGGGAAGGCCATTCGGCAGGGGGACAGGGACCTGACCTTGCTGAGCAGAGGGTGGCAAGCCAGAGACGCGGTCATTAGTGCTTGCGGTGCTGGCATTCCGTCATAACAGACATCCACAGTTAAATGCAAGTGCAAGAGCACATTTCAAAATGGACAGAATGCTTTTGGCACTCAACCTCTTTTAAAATGATCCATAACTAGATTTCTCCATCAGCACACTTAATAAAGAGTTGGCTTTGTCTAGTGGTGACATAGGCTGTTCTTTTTCTCAAGCAGATAAAGCTCTAGTTCTTTTAACTAGGGAGACAACTATTTTTTTTAAAAGTTCTTGGGTCCACTCTTACCGAAGGCTCCTTGCCAGAAAACTGAGGCATGGGGCACGGGGCCCCCTTCTGCCATTGAGCATAGTGGTCTCTACAGACGGTGACGTTGTGCTGCAGTTGGCTCTCGGGAGTTTGGCCTCGAACAATCCGACTTGCCATTAAAACAAAACAAAACAAAACAAAACAAAACCTAAACATTTAAAATTGATTTTGTGCAGTCTGGTGATACTACAGACATATATTCTACAATGGGCTCTGGAATAACACTTCAACTGTCTTGAAATTTGGGCTGTCACTCATTTCTCTCAGCATCTTTAAAAATGGGAATTTAAGAAGCTTCAAGTAACTTTGAAGATCCCAGAAAAGAAGTGCCCCTCTGCGGTATCCTGTGTTAAATTGAAAGTGTCTATATTAGAGAATTCATAATGAAGGGAAATTGTTTGAACACATCCTTTTGTAGACTGTTGAATTTAATTAGGTTACATCTCGTCCTGATTGCTGATTCGGGCTAATTGGCTAACTTTGTACTATTTGGGTCTTTTGCAGATTTATTTAACTTCTACCCTTTTTGGTTTGTTTCTGAGCACCTCGAAGTTTTCAAGTGAAAGAGTCAGAGGAAGTGCCCTGAATAATGATATTTTTTTCCCCAGTGGCCACTAGCAGGCGTAGTGTTTGACAGGGTCAAAATAGGTCAGTGGGAAGTATGTCTTCAGACTACACGATGAATTTAAGGGCTAAAAAGTAGACTGCCTTTGTGAATGGAGCACTGGATCAAGAGTCCTGTAATCCTGCTATATTATATTTGCCACAAATGCGGCACTGACTGACCTTTGACAAGGTGCTCTGGTCTAAGTTCCTCGGTTTACCCATTGGTGCACCGGGCTGCGGAGCCTAAGAATTGAGGTCATGTAATCTGAGAGTTGCTCAGTTCCTAGGTGGTTTATGAATAAAAACATTGACTTATTTTTGAGGAACATGGTACTCACAGACTGAGAAACTTCAACATCACACAGGCTCATGACCTAGGTAGCCTGTGGAGAAACGTATCCCATTTTGCATCATTGGACACTGGAGGAGGGAGTGGCAATGACCCTGGGGACCTCAGACCTCAGCCTGGAGAACTGACATTTTGGCCTTTGTCCCAGTCTGTGATGTGGAAGGCATCCAAAACATCCCTTTGAGTTAGATGAGCACAGCTCTCTGTGAATCTCCCATGAGCAGTTGGTGCCCAGGCATGGGAAAGGTGAATAATAAATAGGAACTGGAGGAAAAGATTCTATAAATTTTAACACCATCATTCTCAAGCTCTAGGTAACATTCTCTATAGTATCTAAACTTCAGAACATTTCACAAATGCAGTATCTTCTTAAAAATTAACAAAAATGTTATGTCTTCATCTATGCTATCCCATAATAGAAAGATTAGTGGGCTTTAACACATTCCAATAATCCTCCTTTACTTGGCATTGTGTATAGAATTTGCAAATTACTTTTTGCTGTAAACAGTAGCTGTGGAATACTTCAAGCTGAGAAGATTAAATGAAGCCCTTATCCCAAAATAAGCCTTTCAACTAAGTTAAAATGACTAAAATATTTCATCTTATGAAATGTTATTTGGATATTAAAAAAAAATATCTCCAACGCAACACTGGCCCATTGAAATCCTCTCGTGTGAATGCAGGGGGGCAGGATCCGGCGCAACGCGTGCATGTATTTTGCGACGAGGAGTTCTAGACCCATGTGGACTATGAAGAGCCTCTCAAACATGCTACAGGGGTTAATGCCCCAGCATCAGGAGAAGAATCCACAGAGAAAGGGAGCACTGGCAGTCTTTGGGGGGGAGCATTTTGGGACCATCCATCCTGCTCCCCCAAATACAGAGAGTCAGGGTGAGGGATTCAGCATCGGGAAAGCCAACTGTCGATTTTAAAGACTAGAACGCCATTAGCCAGGCAGCAGCATACATGGGAGCATTGACTGACTAGGATTCTAAGGATGAACAGAGACATTGGCAGTTTTTTCGAGTAAAGTATGCCCCCCCGGAGGGGGGGGCAGTGCTTCCTTCTACAGTGTCTGCCGGTCAGATGAGCTGGTGGGTGGTGGGGAGCTCGTAGGCTTAGGCCGTGGCAACAGCAGAAGTGACCTCCATCAGGAAGTGGAGGGCTGAGCTGGAGGGAGCAGTTAGCGAGGGGTGGCGGCGAATCACACAGAGCAGCCCTTGGGCCCCCGTGAGCCCCATCATCACTGTGTCCTGTGTGCCTGGCCAGGGCTCGAGGTCTCTGTGGCCGGGCTTTTCCAAGTCAGAACGGAAGCAGAGCCCCCTCCAGGCTCAGCAGCCACTACGGTGGGAGAAAAAGGTGCAAGAGAGGGGATGGGCTGGGGCACATTCCTGCAGGTGTGAAGGAATGTTTTCTCGGAGCCAGGGAAGAGCTGGTCTGCCGGGCTTGTCACCAGAAAAGGTTAGGTTTTCTGAAGACTGGCGCCCTATGTCTGACTCCAGCATTTATTTGTCCTGGGACCTGGAGCGAATCACTTAACCTCCGGACCTGTTTCCCCCTTATGAAATAGGGATAACTTCACCCTCTTTATGGGACAGGACTGTTGTTGGGATCAAACAGATCACGCACACGAATGTGCTCTGAAAATTGTGAAATGAAAAAAAAAGGCATTGGTTTATGAAATAATTAATGTGGATCCAACTAGTGAATAGACATCAATTGGTTAGTTGGTCCAGAGTCATTCTGAGACTATTTAAAGAATTGAAACATTGTATTTGAGCTGCTACTCTAGCTTCCTCATGCAGAGATTAATAGTGTCAGGCAGGTGTTGAATACCGGGATGGCATTGTATGAGATGTTTGGGCAAGAAGGAATCCTAGAAGTCAGATGGGGAAACTGAGGTCCATAAAATTTAAAGGACTTGCACATGGCCACCCTGATGACTAGTGGCAGAGCCTAGGTCTGACTGCCATCTGGCACACTGTTCCCTCCCCCATCCCGGGTTTCCCAGTGGGTGGTTTTGGTTAAGTAGAAATGACATCTGGGTGTCTGAAATATATATCCTCACTAATCTCATGCAATTTGGATTGCAAAAATATGTTCTGAATGAAACACAGATCTATTGTTCTCCAGCATTCATTAAAATTTCTGCATCTTATAAACATGTCAAGACTCCCCAACGGAGTTAGCAAGAAAAATAAAGATATTAATTACTTCACTATCTATGTCGCTTATTTTCGGTTGCTAAAAAAAAGGTGTTTGCCCCAGTGAATGTTCTTTTCCATACCTTCCATGCGTCCTTCAGTCCCTGCCAGTCGTGTTCCTCCATCCAAAGGGCTTTCTAAGATGATTTTGAGGTTCACAGACATAAAATCTTGTACTCTGAGTACATTACGGACTTACCCGGCCCCATGGAATGCCAGACTGATAAAGAAGATGATGAACATATGGTGTGTGTACCAGAACAACTCATAGGAGACCTGTCTGATGAACTCAGTGGAAGAGGTCATGATCAAGATTAAAGCCAGAGAGATGATCAGGCCAGTAACACCCGCGATTGTCGTTAGCAATTCAGTGATGGTGTTCTAAAAGAAACAAGCACCATGACATTGATATCTTTGTTCTACCTTTCCATTTTAGGGTCATTACTTGAGAGTCCATGCAGGGTAATTCAAGATGTTCTTATCAGGAGCATATTAGGCTCAAAAAGGGGTCCCCGTATGACTCAAGATGGGAGCTTCCTTGTCCTTTCCTTTCCCCTGTTTGATGGCAGACATTTGCTTTGCTCCAATTTCATCAAACGCCATTGAATCACTTACATGTTTTCCATCTGTATAAATCAACCTTCCTGTCAAAGTTATTACGTCGAATTGAAATGAAGACAATATATGAAAATGCATCTTAAGATAAAATGCTGTAAAATAAATCCAAGTCTCTAGTTTTGAATCTTTAAAATGAAAATGTGGATTGCCATGCCTAATTGCATTTTAACATTAATAAACACTTTTTTGGAGAGATCCCTCAGGGGCATTCCTAATAAAGCAGCTGCACATTCTGTTCCCCTGGTAGTTATTCCTTGCTCTTGCTTTTTAATTGGAAGGACCATGACTTGCATTTCTTTCCTGCCACCTCAGGAGACTTGGAATAAGGCTTTGTAAATCCTAGGTGATCAATAAAGATACAGCTATTCTCATCGGGTAGACACTGCCAAAAGACTGGCATTCTGACCTGTGAGTGCAAGGGATAGTTAAAGAGCCTTTTAGAATATGAATCACAAAGCACTTTGTATTTACTGTGAGTTTTCCATACCCTTGCCAACTCATTAGTATTCATACGTTGTGTTACTATCTTTGAGACGACCGACCGTGAGCTCAATAAACTCACACTGTATCTTTTGTCAGTAAAATCTCATTAATTTGGGCTGCTTTGAGATCTCAAGGTAATTTGGGTAGGGACTTCTTCTTGTTTATTATTTTTTTTCATCATAGAGCAAATAGTTGAAATAAAATTGAAAGGGGTATGTCTAAAACATTTAAAAGACATTTTTTTGCAAGTGTACTCAGGCATTTTAGAAATCCATTTATATCATAGGCTGTGCTAATTTCAAATCATCCTTCTTTGCTTATTAAGGCAAATCCCCGCTTCCCTTTTCTTGCAACATATTTTTATAGACTGGTTTGAGTAGCCACGTACCCTCTAAAGTAATCCCATTGCATCTCTAAAAATACTCTATAATGTAACTTGGTGTTATGGATACTTTCTCCAAATGTACCAATTTGTATTATTGATCTTTCTCCAAATACCCTAAAGTAGAGGGTTTCTTGAACTTAATTAGCACTTACATAGTATATTGCTTCTAAAATTTGGAGAAAACTATATTGGGAGTAACTTAATTATCTTGTTAAATTGCTTTCAAAGTCCTTCTAATAAATACTATTCACTGTATGGTCTTTTCAAAATATTGAGGCTTATTCTTGGTTGTCTGTAACAATGAGCTTTCCAGAGCCTCAGTGGGGAAAAGTGTTAACCCCAGTAGGTGCCAAGATAAATACTGTGGCTCAAAAGAGTGACCCCAAAGGCCTTCCCACAGGCTTATGGCATCTGTGTTTTTGACTTATAACTTTGAAACTTGTGCTTCTGGTTGTTGTCTGCTAAGAAAATGTAGCTCTACTTGATTAATGGGCTGATATTGGAAATCACCTTAGGGTAATTAGGGACATGCCGTGGAAGAATTTCCCCCAAAAGAGACTGAATTTTGCTTCTTCAAAAAAGGCTGCACAGGCAAAAGGGTCATGAAAGAGACATTTCCATGGCTGGGGTACATTGTCTTTGGGTACTTCTTGAGCGATACCGATTTTTTTTAGCCTGCTCAACATGCTGAATGCTTATTCCAATGGGGTAATAAGTGACCCGATATTTTGATCAACCAGGACAGAAGGAGTAGGAGGTGGATGAAGGGAGAGGAATATCTTAATCTGTGCAGGTGGATTTCTGGAGCTACATTTTGGTTTTCTTTTTGTTTCTCGCATGTGCTGCCACTCCGTGCACACAGGTAATTAGCATTAATGATGTCACTAGCCATGCAGGTCTGATTATGAAATTAGGTACTCTGCCCGGTATCTGATTTGGCAAGTCAGCCAGGCACATGCGTGCCAAAATACGACACGGGAGAAGAGATCCAAAAACAATTTGTAAGTTGAAGATGAAGACATCCAATTTATAATCCCTGGATTTAGATGGCACTTCACATTCTTTATGATTCCAAAACCACCAACAAAAAAAATATCTAATCATAAGCTGCTTTAAAATGTAAAATATCAGGGTTTTAACAGGTAACTGCATTTTCTGTTTAGGTGTATTTATTATGTTTTGCTATAAACTAATTAAGTGGCATCAGTTTTTCTTCTTGCTCGTAACCTCTTAGCAACATTTATGAAAAAATGGTGAAATTGATGTTAACATTTGGCAGAAACTTCTCTCCAGCTCTTTTATTAACAGCTTTTGAAACACAGTGTTCCTGATAAAGCTACAGGAAAAGGAAGGCTTTTCAGATGAGAAACTCACTGTGTGGAAGGTCCGGATGGGGTTGAGGTAGCTCTCATTTGGGGCGTCGCCGAGTTTGGAAAGCGCGGCCGAAAGTCCCTCTGCGTGGGCTGACTGGCTCCAGTGGTAACGGTGTAGGTTGCACAAATGCGCGACGATGTGGATGGCTACGGTTGAGGAGGTGACATCAAACATGTGCCATATGGATTTCTTTCTTTGTGGCTACTCAGAAACCCAATGCCTCTATGGTCAAGTTTCTCTGTTCTGGGTTTTGTAATCTCCAAAGAGTGATTTATTTGTGCGTCTTTCCCAGTGTCTTGAATGGAGTGGATTGAATCGTTCTAAAGGTATACTGTGATTTGCCACATCCATTTTAATTATAGGAAGAAATAAAGTAAAT
Organism: Potos flavus; assembly: GCA_028534135.1. Taxonomy (NCBI): domain Eukaryota; kingdom Metazoa; phylum Chordata; class Mammalia; order Carnivora; family Procyonidae; genus Potos; species Potos flavus. The sequence goes on along the minus strand of CM052886.1, from coordinate 9,751,675 downwards.
CTCAATTCCCCGTAATTCAATTATAAACATATGTTCATTCTGCAAGTGGAATAGGTATTAGGATATCATAACATAATTATATGTATGTTCCATTTTATATATATATATATATATATATAATTCTGTATTATATATAGAACACATTCTGTTTTTTATACATGTGTATAGATTCCATATTTCATATTTTCTGTAGTATGTTTTCCAAGCAATCACAGAGCGTTATTCTAGAGTACTGTATATCATAACCATGGACATCTGTGCATATGACGCATATGATAGATACCAGGGAAGAGTTTTTGTTCTCTTTCAGACATTATATTTTCTATTCTTCCTTTATATATTTCAGTGTATATGTATATTCACTCCTACACATACACATATCCACACTATCTTTGCATGTGTTATTCCTAGAGGATTGAAATAAATTAGCATTTATAGAACTAATCCTCTTCGTATATTCTTAAGAAGAAAACTCAGCTTTCTAATTCTGAGAATTGATGATGTCTAAATTCTAAATGAAGAGAACAAGCTCAGGAACACAGCATAATTTAGCCTGAGGAGTCTGTGCCCAATGCCACTCTTTTCTGTCTTGTAAAATCTGTGGGGAAGCTAGCAGTCACAACATCCAGACAAGGACCTCCTCCTGATGCTTTTCCTGCAAATGAAAGCCCTATTGGGTGACCCATTGATACCAGCCATTGGGATCAGATTCAAGTGTGAAATGAGACTTCGCTACCCGGGGTGTAGATAACTTCCCATTTGATACCTTTTTTCCCCATCCACCATGAAAAGCAGCAGTGGCTACTACTTTCACACAGTCTCTACACATTGTAGGCAAATTCTGGAATCCTCTATGGCTGTACATTGTGGGTTGAGGTGTGGGGAGTGGAGGAAAAAGGAACAGCAGAAACTTCTGAGAATATTGCTGGCATTTCAGTCCCTGTGGTTCTAATAGAAGATTTATTTAGAAATACCATCTGCTATTTAGCTTTACTCTCTGTGCCCTGAGCTTCTTTGATCAGAGCCATTCCCTTTTCTGACCTGCAAAGTTGTTTTCATGCTTTAAGACCCAACTCAAAAGTTGTTTTCTATCAAGTGTCTTTCAATTCCACAACACCAGTGATGCCAATGATACATCAACGATTTAATTATAACATTTCCTAGACATTACTGTTATGAGTATTTATTTACATCTATGTTGCCCAATGGACTCTTGCGCCTCAAGACTTATTCATCTTGTAACCTTAACACTTGGCACATTGCTTACTACCAGTATGTACTTAATAAGAATTTGCTGAGTGACAATGAGCTTACAGAAAGGGAGAAAGGGTCAGGAGGTTATCTCTAGCTGCAACATTTTTGGAGTACTGTTTTCCCTGCTAATACATTTTTTTTGTGTGTGTGTGCACATTTTCTTGCAGGCTTAAAGTTGGAAATCAATTCAAATATGCTTTTAGTTGAAGCTCACCTAAGAAGGCAAAGCACGATGGTATTTCTGAGTCCATGATGTTGACTGTCTCCTTATGGGTATGGTGTGAGTAGCACCAAAAAGGCATTGTACTTCTTCCCTATGTTCCATTTGTCAATAAATGTGGTGATGTCTATGAAGGACTGCCTTGTTTAGTCTCAGTGTCCACAAAGCTAGAAATGTTTGTCTAGTAGTCATCTCTCCCGATATACCAGGAAATGAATAGGAAATGAAAACTATATGGTAAATTGAACAGAAGCATGTTCAGCAGTATTCCTAATTGCTGTTGTCTGATAATTACCATAAATTTTTTTTTTAAAAACAGGTCATATTTCTCATAGCTAACAGATATTGAATACTTACTATACTCCAAACACTGTTATAAATGCTTTGGGCATATTATCTCCCTTAATCCTTAGGTATTAGTCTTATTACCATTTGACAAACCAGGATTCAAAAAGTAATGGCGCTTGTAGTTCATTAATGGCAAAGGTAGGATAAACCTTGTTTGCCTGAATCCAGAGCCCCATTTTTGACCTTTAAGTTATATTGCTTCTTTTCACTGATTAATAATTGTTATACTTTATTGAAAACCAGTTTCTCCTGTGGGCTTAGGTAAAACTCTATGAATGGTTCACTTGGTGTCTTTAGAGTCAAATAGGTCCTAAGACCAATTGCAACACTTGGAGTCCTCTTTGCAGGTGGGTGGAAACTCTTACTCTCTGCCTCTTTGCCCTTAACCTTCTGCCTCTGGCTGTCCTCAATTCTCCTCCATGGTCTAACGCACACCAGACAGAGTGGAACTGATCCCATTTTACAGAAGTGGATGCTGAGCTTCAAGCCAAATTAAGTGACAACATTTACAATTCCATAATCTGTGACAGCCGGAAAGGAAGTACAGGATAGATTCTGTGTCTTTTATATTCTGCATCCCGTAGCATTCTCCTCCTCTGTAAGGAGCTGTTGATCACAATCTATTTCCTATTAGATTGATTTCCACATGAGAATTTGACACTGTTAAACTAGATTTAAGTACATTTATTGAATGAGCAAAGATACTGAACTATTTCTTTATTCTTATTGCCAAGTCTCCCATAACAGAGCTGAAGAAACTAATGAAGTAGTATAAGAAAATCCAGGATGATTTTTAAGAGGTAGCTCCTTAGGGAATATGTTGAAAACTACTCTTGCCAGCTTTTTTTTTCACTACTTTAAAATTCATGTCTGAAATGTTCCTTTGCTCCAACAGCTTCCATTTTGTTTTCTTTTTTACACGTAATAACAAGTAGAGTATCTTATTTTATTTATCTCAGGAATTCTCAGAAGGAAAACTACTTGTGCCCATTTGGTTTGTCTAAACATTTTTTTTCCTCTGAGGTCTGACCTTAATTTTATTGTGATCTTGGCTTCGAACAAAAGGTATCCCACCCACCAACTCCAGGGCTGCTGGGACTTGGTAGATTCCCAGGGAGATACTGATTTTGCTGTTTTTTTCAGACATTATATGTTCTATTCTTCCCTTTACACACTTCAGTTATTTTATTTTGTTTTATTATTTTTAAAGATTTATTTATTTATTTGAGAGAGAGGCAGAAGGAGAGAGAGAGAACCTCAGGCTGACTCCCCGCTGAGCAGAGAGCCAGACTCGGGGCTCGATCTCATGACCCCTGAAATCATGACCTGAGCCAAGACCAAGAGCCAGAAGCTCAACCAACTGAGCCACCCAGGCGCCCCGCTTCAGTTATTTTGATATGAATAGCCATGTTATCTATGTTGATAGTGCCAGTTTCTCCAAGTATGTGATCAAATAGTGATACGGTTTGACTTTCTTCTCTCTTACACATCAGAATCCTATCACGTTACTAGAGTCGTTATTAGAGTGTAGCTGGAAGGACACTGAGAAGGATACCTCTCAGTTACTCATTTCTTTCAGCCCACTTTCTTATCTGTAGAATGGGTAGACTGAGCGAAACTAGATGATTATCTTGGCTCCTTTCTAGGAGTCAGGCTCCGGCGTCTCTGTCTGGAGATGGAGTTAAAAGTTAACTGGGAACATTTATCATCCAAAGGGATCTGTAGTCCAATGGAAAAGTGAGGCAAATACGGAACACGTGTTTTAATGTTTTCAAAAGCAACACTGGCTTAGACAGCCTTTTTAATTTTGTAGCAAATTCCCTGCCACCAGTTATGCAGGTGAGTTTTCCTTGTGCTCCTGAGGACTTTTTTTAGAAAAGCCCAAGATACACATTTCCAGAATCCACCCGAACGCTAGGCTAAAAGTTGCTATAACTGGGTCTTTCCACAATCCTATTCTCACCAAAGTACTTTTACAGTTAAAAGAGAGCAGCAGTCTTGGACAAACCACAAATGCACATTTAATTGGTGTGTGAACTTCTGAGTTCAAATAAGGAGCTTTTATTGAAGAGTGAACAAAAAAACCATAAAGGCTACAATTAGAGCCAGTTGCCCTGAGAAAGTTTCTTTTCCTTCTTTCTTTCCTTCTTTTTATTTTTCAAGGGATCAAAGGAAGCATAATTGAGAGAGAATCTTGGAAGGGCGGTCAGTTCTTGCTATCTTTCTGCCTGCCTGTCAGTGATAACAGTCATTTTGGAGTTAGTCACCTCCTAATTAAGCAGCCGTCAGAAATAAGGACCCAGGGACAAATCCTGGCTGTGCATCTACAGCCAGAGCCTGGCCCCCCAACTTTTAAGTCTGCAGTCTGATTTCTGCAGGAATGCACATTGACTCTGGCACCCTAGACTAGGGCATGCCACTCATTTGTAAATCACATTCAATTACGCTAGACAAGACAGGGGAGACAGCCTCCTTGGAGGTCCCCATGCCTCTTGCTGAACTGGATTAGTAGCAATTCTTTAGGGATCTGGTCCTGAATCATTTGAGCCTCTGGGGGTCTTTTCTATCTTGGGGTGTCCAAGTCTTTCTATTCAGTACCCTTCTTCAGAGCCCACTCCTATCAACCTCTTAGGTTTATTGAGCTTTGTAAGCTAATTTTAGCAACTCCTCAGGAGCTGCCTGTGGGTAATTGTTACCCCCACCCCCCCTGGAGTCAAGCAGATGTAAGCCCTTTGGGTCACTATTCACAGCCCCTTTTGAAGGAAGCTCCTGCTCACGGTACTACTATTCAGTTGGAAGATCTTTAAGGTCCACTCTGGACCACAGAGTCCAAAAGGATCCACATTCATAAGAACGAAGGGGCTGTGAAACGGGAATTTTTATACCACTGGGGTTATAGGTCCCTGAAAATGATTTATTAGTGGTTGAAGAATGTTCCAGCAGCTCTTATCAAAGGCAGGCAAGTGGGAAGGCAGGAAGCCAGAAGAAGAGTTTCTGTCACTGCATTTTCGGTGATGCCCTTGATTATAGATACTACTGTTTGTCTTGCTCCTCCTCCCCAGCCTACTTCCACCAGGCTCTAATTACATCCTTTAATGATTTGACCAATTAAAGCCTGCAGTTCAACTTATAGAGGAACGATGAGAAATTAGGGGCTGGCACGCAAACTTCGATGTGGATGCACTTCTTCCAAGGTTACACACCTCTATTAAGCCAGTCGGCTATTTGAAAAGCAGCATAATGGGCGATGTTAATAAAATAAGCACAGGGACATTTTCAGCGGCTCCCAAGTGAATACACAGAAGGACGAAATGTGAAAAGCAAAGGGATATCTATGAAACCAGGGCTTAGCATTTTTTTTTTTCTTCTGAAAGCACAGTTGCCAGCCGCATTTCTTAGTTAGTGTGAAATGTAATAATTGCTATGTCAGGGCTTGGGAGAAGCAGAGAGCTCTCTCCCCACCCTCCTGCCTCTGCCGGGAATGGAAACAGCCCCGCGCTGCTGGTTGCCATGGTGGTGGGGGAGGGCGGGGGACTGGAGTGCTTTGCTCTCAGAAGCAGTCTGGCCCTGCGGGGGTGTGGGGGGTTGTTTAGAGCCCGGGGATGTTTGGGATCCCTGCAAAGCAGTGGAGGTTCAAGCAGAAGAGACCCCCAAGGGGTATTTGATTCTCTCCAGGGATTTGTGAGGGAAGGAGGGAGAAAGCGTGCTGCTTCCTCTTGTTGCAGCAGAATGTGAATTTATCTTGGACAACCAGTATCATTTTGATTCTCTTCCCTGCCCACACCCTGTTTCCTCCCCTGCCCCTCACCCCAGCTGCCGCTGGGTCCCTGAACAACTTCTGCACTGTCTTGTACCTTTCCCGCAAATCCCCCAATCCCTTTTGCCGGCTGGCTGACTCCTGCTCTTCCTCAGGTTTGACCAAATTTGTTGAGGACTTACTACCGACAGGGGCTGGGAAAGCCAAGCCAGGTAAGGCACATCTCAGCCCCTGAGGCAATCAGAGTCGGGGAAATTTTACTCTGTAGTAGGAGGTGTGACTGGGGCAGGCAGGAGAGGTGGGCTGACAGCTCAGACCTGGAGGGTCAGGGGGAGGCAGGCCAGGCAAGGAGTCCTGGATATGGCAACATCTTATCTACTGAGGAAGGAAAGGGAGAGCATTTAACATGAAGGGGTAACAGGAGCAAAGGCACAGACTACTCAGGGACCCAGTGGCTGGGCATTGCCAGGGGAAGAAGCAAGGGGGTATGGAGAGAAATGAGAGTGGGGGAGGGGGCAGGGCTCATTGAACGGAGCCCGCTGGGCTCCATGCTAGACTTGGAGGTGATTCTCTTTGCCACAGTGGCAAGTGGATGACCTCGTAGTCTGCGGTTTCCCAGAGACATCCTGACAACTAGTCTGCACATCTAGAGATGGATAGATTGTATTCTTGTTCTTGTAATTTCATAGAAGAAAAGGCATTAAAAAATTATCTGAGATCACAGGACCAATCAGTAGCAGGGAAATAAGATAATTTGGTTGCTTGGTTCTAGTCAACTGCTGTCCCTGCTAAATTATTAGTGCCTACACTATTTTCAGGTTATAGCTTCTCTTCTCTTGCATATGGGGGACATTCAGTACACGTCACTGATGCACTTATCCTATTGATATATGATTACACAGAAAGAAATATACATACCCAAGGGTTTAAGGACAAAATTATTGCATAACATATTTTCCTTTATTTTTTTGCTTCTTTTTCTGATGTGTTTTGATGCTGTGGGTTTTTTGGTTCCTTTTCTCTTTCTCTTAAAGTTTAGCTCTGCCTTAAACCTATTGAGTAGTCATAATATCCTTCCTGCCATTTTATTGTATTTTATCTGCTCTTTTAATGCAGGAATTAAAGATTCTTAAGATTTTAAAGGAAACCTATGGAATCCTTGAATTCCTTTTCTGAAGAGCCTTCCAAGGAGCAGTCTGGACCTCACGCTGACACCACCCACCACAGGGAACTCTGTATTCTCAGGGACCCTCATTATAATTTTAGAGAATTTTTAAGGTCTGGATGACTTCCATATCTGAGCTGAAATCTGCTTCCCTGAGTCTTCATTCCTTCATGCGTTCAACTCATACATCAAAGGTTTTTGGCACCTCTGTAGATGATAGCCCTAAGTAGACCTTGGACATAAAGATGCATTAGCTCATTCTTTGCTCTCCATCCCTTGGCTGGTTTTCTCTAGGACATGATGTCTCTTTACCCTTATTTCTTAACAAACTACAAAGGCCATTTGCAAACATTTCCTGGGTTGGTTTAATCTGGCATTGAGGACAATCGATGGGGAAATCTCCCCGCATGTCTCACCGCACACCCGAAGTTGTGTTAATTGGCACTCGGGCACTGTCTGTCATATCTTGGTGTTTAATTAAATCCACATTTGTTTTGAGTGTTCTTTTTACTCTGCTATTTTTTATGCATGAGAGGATAAAAACAAATGAGGAAAACATTTTATAGTTAAATTAGTTTGGGGGAAACAGTCCTGAACCATAACTCTTTATTGTGCAGATAGCCTTTCATTTCAGTGTATTTGTTGTCCAACAAAACCACAAACGAGTTGGTTATTGCTCGGTTCCTTTTCTTCCTCAGCAGAGTTTAGCCTTGGCCCTGGATGCTAATTTTTATTGCATTTCTCTTGAATTCTCTTGTCTTCTTATTCAAGAAATAACAATAACACTTTATATGCTCTAAAGCTTCGTATCTTTTCAAGGTCCTTTATTATCCACTAACTCAATACTATCCGGAACCCTGTGCACCTGCCCTTCCTTTTCTTTTTTCTTTTAGTGCCTATGATACCATTTTCCTACATCTGCGAATGAGATTTTGAGTATAGGTCAGTTTTATTTCCAATGTGAATTATATCAAATAGCACAGTATTCATTTTGCAAATAGGTATTTATTGTTGTCTTCTCAACAAGCTTAATTATTCCACAAATGACAATGGAGTTTCATTAACTTTTCCCTGACAAACTGAAGGCTTGGTAGGGAAGACAGCATGAGTCTAAACTAGAAATTTAAAAATCCATTTATATAAGGTTTATGTGGTCAAATGGAAGGCAAAGATTTATTTGAGGGTAAGCCTTTGGCAGAGGAGGAACTAAAGCAAAACTATCAAGTTAAACATCAAGTTTTGTAAAATGCACTGGGCGATGAATAAGAAGCTCTTACCTCCATTAACGGCTATCCCGTAGGCGACCAGTTTGTGGAATTTGAGATTTTTATCTAATTGCCTCCTCCATGGGCCTCTGCAGCACTGGAGTGACAGAAAATAAAAGTCTTGCTTGGGGAAAAATCAGGAATGACAGCATCCTGAGAGCTAAGAGAGCAGGACTCAAGCGTTCCCTCTATCTACATTCCTGAAGGTGGGGCGATGGGGCGCAGAAGTTAGTGGCCAGTAATTAGTCCAAGAGACAAAACCAAATGATTATTACTGGCTTTGCTGACATTTCAACTCCATAAAAGTGAATGAGGTAGTATAGTTCCCTGACTATAAATCCAAATTCTAGAATAAACCTGCTAATCTCCATGCCTCAACTAGTTTAGGAAATGAAGATGGAAACCGTCATTCTCATGGATGTGGTTTAAGTAGTCTCTAAAGTATTCCTTATTACACAAAGAACCGCACTCTATTCATCTACCTCTAAATATTCATAAAATTATGATGATGATTATATAATAAATTATTTCATCTAGTTAGGGTTATTGACGTTCTCGTCTTTCTCTATAGCGCATTACTCTGTTCAGCAGGAAACATGGTACCCAACACATTGAAGTCAATATAATTAGGAAATGTCCTGTTATGTCTAATAGGGGTTAGTCTGCATACTGAAATTTGTGCACTGTGCTTGTGCATTCCTGGGCTGAGAGCTCAGGAAGATGTGTCCTTAGTGGCATTTGGCTCAACTGCTTATTTTTCTCCTTTCAATTAGAAATGGTAACAGTTCAAACTGTTATAGTACTTCCATCTTTGCGAGTCAGGTCAATTCTATTGCCCATCTTTTTCCGATGGAGCAAATACATCAGAGAAAGGATGAGCAATGACTCCAATGTCATGCAGGAAGTGAAAGGCAAGAGCAAAAGTCACACCAGATGTACTGATTCCTGATTTTTAGTTTTAGTCACTGTGTTCTGTCTTACAAAGAAACAAACTTTAATTCAAACAGGATTATTAGAAATTTTACCGTAGAATACATCTTTGTCATCCATGGCACTTATATTAGGACATTATAACAGTGGAAATTATTTCAAATATTTTAGTACTTACAGTACTTGTCCCTCTCATGAATGAAATAAGGTTTCGACTGACTGGTAATAGAATTAGCATGCAGTTAAAATTCAGACACACTGCAGATGCTCGTGCCCAAGCCAATGTTGACTGTCCGTATGTAAAGACACAGGAGAGAGATGCAGTGAGAGTCAGGAAGCTGGGGCAAATAGGATGTTTTCCAAAATGATAATGTGTAGTCACTAACTCTACTTACACCCAGAATAACGCGTGTGTAAAGGAAAGAGTCTTCCTCTTCATACCAACAGAATGTGTCGATAAACAGATATAAATTCACTCCCAGCCATGAGAGCTAGTGTTGAATGAAAAGAGACCAATCAATACTATCTTCAATCTTTTCTTCTGTTCAAAATCACTTGGGGTTCTTCTTTTAAAGTGAAATGAAGAGCTTCTCAATGTTAATCAGACTTACTCTATACTTATTTCTTGTAGATCAGTTTTTAACAGTGATTACAATGTTAATAAATTGTTAACTTTATAAAAAAGATGTTAAACACATATGGGTATACTTTAAGGAATTTAATGAAAAGTACAAAACCTTCCTAATCAACATCACTCTAGGGTTTTAAATCAATGATGGCAAAAGGAGGAAATCTTTAAAAACAACTCAGAAAGTACTCTAGAAAATTTCCAATTTCATAGTCTAATTCAAAGACTTCATTTGATTTAGAGAAACAGTCATACATTATGCAAAAACAAACTACTTGACTTTAAAAATAATTAAAAATGAACTCCGTCGAAAAACAACTTTACATGATTCTGTAAGGTAAATTAAATATATCTACTGAATGTTTTCTAACAAGTTTTAGTCTTTTACCAAAGTAATACTTCAAGCTATTTAGCATTCCTGTACAAATTATCTTAAAAGTCAAAGACTGTCTAATATATATATATTTGAACTTGAATAACAAAAATGATACTTACTACTAATATGATGGAGAGACTCTCATTCAAAATCCAGCACCCCATTATGACAGCTTTGCTCTTTTTGCTGTCAGCAAATTATTTCTTTCATTCACCTGAGCCTGGATGCTGTATCCTTAGTAAGGGCTTCCCTGCTAAATTATTTTGTCTTTTTGTCTTAGGAAACACCTACTGGGAGCAGCTCTCGAGGAATTTCTAATTAAGGACTTCTTGCCAAAGGCACATCACCAGGCTGACATGCCTCATGACCTGGGTGAATACAAGGCAAGTCTCTGTCTAATGATTCTCTTCTTCAAAGATTTCATAAGAAAAGAAAGCTCGTTTTATTAAATTATCCTCATGTACTTTATACCCCATTCATTTTCTACATGATTACAGTCAAGATGATAATAAGTCTTTATGTAAATTTGAGAAATAACCTCATTGACGAAGGTCGGGTACAGCAAAACACTTCACTTGAACTTTCCTACTTTATTTTCTCCACTTCTTTACTTCCTCCCCTTTTTAAAAAATTCCTTTATAGAAGACATAGAATGATGATAAATAAACATGAATTAAAGAGTTTTTCAGAAGATGGTGAAGAAAAGAGAAAAAGATCTTTGAGTATGACTCTAAAGAATGAAGCAGATGATATTTGTGGGATTGATGGAATAAATGCTATTTTCCCCCCTAATCACACTTGGTGAACCCATGAGATAGAAGAGAATATCATAGTGAATCCAGGAAGAGCTGTGCATAAGTCGAGCCATTCTATCATTTTGTGTTCCATACAAGAACTAGGACTACTTTGGTAGACAAAGATGTTCCAATTGAAGCAAATTGCTGGTTAGTCCTGGCCCAAGTATTTCATTTAAAAATTTCAGATAATTAAGATGGAAATAAAAGATTTGCATCATTTAAACAATTGCCTAAGCTTCTGTGTCTTTATGTGGTGAATCTATTTGTGGTCCTACAAGAATTAAAAAAAAATTTTAAACCTGGTAGGAACATTATCTTTAGGCTCCACATGTATCTCTTGTAGACAGCATATGGATGGGTCCTGTCATTTTATCCAGTCTGCAACCCCGTGCTGTTTTATGGGAGCATTTAGGCTGTTCACATTGAGAGTGATTATTGAAAGATAAGTTTTTATTGACATCATGTTGCCTGAGAAGTCCTTGTTTCTAAAGATTGTCTCTGTAAATTTCTGTTCTATGTCACTCTTGGGTTCTTTCTTCTTTTATAGAACCCCCCTTAATATTTCTTGTAGTGGCTCCTTGATGGTCACATACTCTTTTAAACCCTGCTGGTCTTAGAAGCTCTTTATCTCTCCATCCATTTTGAATGTCAGCCTTGCTGGATAAAGTATTCTTGGCTGCATGTTCTTCTCATTTAGTGTTCTGAATATGTCTTGCCAGCCCTTTCTGGCTTGCCAGGTTTCTGTGGACAGGTCTGACATTATTCTGATGGTCCTTCCTCTGTACATAAGGAATATCTTCCCCCTACCTGCACTTAAGACCTCTTGTCTAAAAATTATGATTCGTGAATTTCACAATTAAGTGTCTGAAGGTCTTTCTAGACTCATTGATCTTGGGGGGTATCCTTTCTGCTTCTAGGACACGAACATTTGTTCCATTCCCCAGATTAGGGAAATTTTCATCCAAAATTTGTTCAACTATATCTTCTAGTCTTCTCTCTTTCTCCACCCCCTCAGGGATCCCAATAATTTGGACATTGGAACATTTCATGGTATCATTTATTTCCCTAATTCTGTTTTCATGGCTTCTAAGCTGTTTGTTCCAGGCCTCTTCCTGATCCTTCTTTTCTATCAGTTTGTCTTCTAGATCACTAATTCGATCTTCTGCCTCAGTTACCCTAGCTGTTAGAGTATTTAGATTAGATTGGATCTCATCGATCGCATTTTTTAGTACTGCCAGATCAGCCCTCACTTTTGCCCATAGAGTTTCTATGTTGCCACTAATGGTCTTCTCCAACCTAGCCATTGCCCGGATAATTGTCAAAGGTTTATAATCACCTTCCCATCTTATTCTTCTGTTAGTGTTTCTGTGTATTTGTTTTTGTTTTTGTACTATATAAATCTTATTCTTGGGGTTCATTTTGGCTGGGTTTTTCTTTTTTTTCTTGTCTTTTACTTTTGTTGGTCTTTTTGTTTGTTCGTTTTTGTTTATGTACCTTATAAATCTTACTTTTGGGGCTCATTTTGGCTGGGTTTTCTTTTTTTTCCTCTTTTTCTCTCTCTTTTTTCTTTTTTCTTTCTTTTTGGTGGTGACTTCCAATTGCTCTGAAACTTTCCAGGGTGCACTTTGCCTAGATCGTGGTTGATATATTCAGCTATACATCCCCTCAACCACCTCTCACCAAAATGACTAGGAGGAGGAACACCCAACAGAGGAAAAATTCAGAGACTGTTCCTTCTGGCACAGAACTATTGGATATGGACATAAACAATATGTCAGAAACCTGGTAGGGACATTAATTTGATATTCATTGACCTAAAAAATAATACTAATGATAATAATAATAAAAGTAATAATCCTAAATTTTAAATAAATAATCCAGGCACTAGGTTAAGAACTTTTTGAATATTGTCCAATTAAATCATACATTAACTCTATGGGGTAGGTATTAAAAGCTCCATTACACACATGTAGAAAGAGGCCCAGTGAAGTAACTTGCAGTCGAAGCAGTCGAGACTTGAATTTGGTTCTCTCTGAATTGAGCATCTTTATTGTTAAATACTACCTTATACTGTGTTTTTAAATTAAATACTACCATATGGATTTGTGCATCAAACACACTTAAGTACAGATATTAATCTCATTCCTATAAATTGGACATATTTAAGCTATAGGAATTCCTTTAATTTAATTTGTTAATTACAAATAAATAAGTTATTATGTGTGATTAAGTATCTTGTCTATTTTAACATAATGATAATGAATTATAGAAAATGAAAGTGACTCATATGATCCAGTAATCCTAATACTGTGTATTTACCCAAAGAAAATAAGAACATTAATTTGAAAGGATAAATGCACCCCTGTTTACTGCAACATTCTTTATAATAGGTAAGATAATAGAAGCAATGTAAGAGTCTGTCTATGGAAGAATGGATAAAGAAGATGTGGTACACACCCCCCAACACACATACTCACACATGATGGAATATTAGTCAATCATAAAAAAAGAATGAGATCCTGCCATTTGTGACAAATGGATGGACCTAGAGAGTGTTATGCTAAGTGAAATAGGCCAGACAAAGAAAGACAAATACCATATAGTTTTATGTGTATGTGAAATCTAAAAAACAAAACAAACCAACAAACAGAAACAGACTCATAAATATGCAGAACTAACTAGTGGTTGGAGGGGTGGTGTGGATAGATGAGTGAAATAGATAAAAGAGATTAAGGAATACAAACTTCCAGTTATAGAATAAAGAAATCATGGGAATGAAAAGTAAGGCATAGGGAATATAGTCAATAATATCGTAGTAACTTTGTATGGTGACAGATGGTAACTATACTTACCATGGTGAGCATTGTATATGTATGCAGTTGTTAAATCACTAAGTTGTGCACCTGAAACTAATGTAACATTGTCTGCCAACTCTCCTTCAATAATAAAGATTTAAAAAATTAATATATAGGTTATCTAATTGTATGAACCATGTTTTTTATCTTCTCTGTAAAAAGATGCTTTTGGAATCTTGGGGTCTTCAGACGCAAGGGAGGGATTGTCCCTCTTCGGTTGGCTAATTCCTAGTGAGAGCAAACAGTTTACACAGGGACACATCCTTGATGTGCAAACAACCCATCCAGAGCCCATGCCTCCCAATTACCTCCTTTACCAAACTCTCTCTCCCATACCAACCTGATATTGTCTGCCTAAGTCACCCCAGGATCAAGGACTGGACAACTAGGGACCACCCCCTCCAGTTGAGAGCCCATTGAAATTCTTCAAATTATCCAATCCTAAGCTTGTTCAGCTTGCTCACACCTCATTGCCCATGTCTTTCTGAAAAAGCACTACAATGCTCTGGCATTGCTCTGGCCCACACTCTCCCTCTTGCTCCTTCTCCTGACTGACCCTGCTTCTTCCCCTTGTGGCCCTACGTGACTTGGAAACTAGATGTGATAAACTCTTCTGTCAAGGCAGACGTCTTCCTTGATTGATTGAAACAAATACTTGATTGAAACAACTTGCTTACCATACTTGATTAAAACAAATCCCAGGTACATTTTGAAACACCTGTATTTCTAAGCATCTTGAACTTTGGAGTCACAGATTAAGCGTTTTGATGAATGGATGCATTTTCTACGTGTCATCCGGCTCTGACTGTGTTACCTCTTTTAAGTCTGTTTCTCCGTTTGTCTGCTGGGGCTAATTATAATATCTACCTCATAGAGCTAATCTTGTTGCTTCTTCACCTCCAGTTCCCCTAACTGACACTTAGACACCCACACTCATAAACACACTCACACACACTCACACTTACGGGAGATGATCCCTGTCTGGGAGAAGTCTTAGATTTACCACTAACAATCTAGCAAATTTGCTTCTCTTTAGAAAAAGACATCATTCTTGAAGAATTTTCTCCTCTAGAAATATATAAAAATACAGGTATTTTGGCAGCATTAACCTGAGGTTAGAGTGCACTTAGTGAAATATTTTCAGTAGCCTGTTTAATAGTGAGCAATAAAAGATGTAAAGTCTTCATGTTCATTTCTTTAAGACAATAATCTTCCATGATGAAATGATTTGTTATTTCTGAAGTGTTTAGGATTTACATATCTTAGAGGCCTTATTCAGCTGGGTTATAAAAATTAATTCAGAGAGAATACATCTAGAATTTTATACTATCTTGTCTATTTTAGATTCAATAAGTGTGAGGAAGCCTGGAACCTTCCAACCTTCTGTACTCTTCACACAGCGTTACAAATGAGACGCATGTTTTGCTGAATAATAATGTGCAGTCACATTTTTTTGTTAATTGCTTAGGATGTTGCTAGTGCCACCGTAAAAATAAAATGTAAAGGTTTAGGTTTAAAAACACATCTTTCCATGCTCCATTCTTATTTGTAAAATGCCATGCGTTTTATTCCTCATTTGAATATGTAAAGACACGTTGTGTTGAAGTGTAGCTATTATTCATTTATAGCACACAAAAATGGTTCACGGTTGTATTATAAGAGTATAACTCATGACTTTACTTCAGTGTTTTTCTTCAGACATTTTATTTTTGTAGAACTTGCAATGATATTTAGTTTACTCATATAAAAAATATGTGAACTTCAAATTATATTCAAATTCATTCAGAGCTCAACACTTTTGTGCAACTGATGTACATATCTTTTCATCTCAACTTTTCTATTTTCACATTTAAGAATAATCTGATGATACCACTGGTTGGTTTACAATATTGGAATCAGATTTCATAAGACTTAAGTTATCTCATATCACACAGCTAAGTCCAATTCCATTCAGCCTCTGGGCTCCTTCCCGGAAGCTCTCAGTTTGGATAAGTAAGATACTGTGATTGCTCTCGTTATTCTCAATTTACCTGGGGAAAGTTTGGGGATACCGATCATGCCCCAAAGGTCTGCCTCAGTTTTTACTTCAGTGAAGGAATCTGTACAAATTACAATTTAAGTCAAGACTATTTGAATTACTTGCCCAGAATCAAGGCCAAGTTAATAGGGTTGTATATAAAGAGAGAGCGAATTATACAAAATCTACTAAAATTATATAAATGCTCAGAATTAGTTTCGCCTAGTTGTTTTCATTGCTAATAAGTAGTGCCCATTTCATTTCTCAGAATTTTCTCAGAACAAACACAGTAAAGTTTGCATTGTTCATTTCCAAGGCAGATAGTGTTTCTAATTAAATGAGTGCACTCATTGGCTCTTTCAGTTCACCACAAAAGATGATGTGGGTTTTTTTTCTTGTAAAGATCACCAATAGCAAGCTATTTTTAATGGAAAAGTAAGAGGGAAACAGAGCAAATATGTTTACAAAGGCAGGTTAATTGCTCGTATGTATGAACACAAACTTTATATTGCCCACATTATGTTCCAGGACTGGATTTGCTCTATTATGTTTTTAGTCTTTCTTAGTTTCTTAAGTTAAACAGTTGACCCAGCAAAAAAACACCTTGATCCTCCAGAGCAAGACTGATCATCTAGTAACTTTCGCTGCTGCGTACTAAAATCTAAGCTCCCTGTAGATATAGCAGAGTACTTAAAGTATAAAAATAGCATTGCCAAATTTTCCTCTTCTAAGTGCTAAACATGTTTTTGCCTTTTCCTCCAAGCCAGGTAAACATGTAAGTATTAAAGTGAAAAAGGTGAACAAAATAAAGAATAAAATACAAACACCTATCATCTCAAATCCTTACATAGTTGTTCCGAGGAGCATTTGTTGTGATAATTATGTAATTATATGAAACAAATTCCATGTGAGATAAGTTCCATTTTTTAAAGGAAAAGCAGAATCAAAGAAAAATGAGAGTTCATACGTTAAAATATATTCAATTTTAAAATAAAGTTTAATTAAGAGTATCACCAATACCCTACCTTTTGCTATGGTAACTATATCATATTTTTATTTCAGGAAACACCGGTGCTCTCTTAACACCATTTTAAAATGCCTTGTGGGATGCCTGGTGGCTCAGTCGGTTGGGCATCTGCCTTTGGCTTGGGTCATGATCTCAGGGTCCTGGGATCAAGTCCCTCATAGGGCTCCTTGCTCAGCGGGGAGCCTGCTTCTCCTTCTGCCTGTTGCTGTCTTTCTCTCCTTCTCTTTCTCTCTCTCTGACAAATAAAATAAATTAAAAAATAATAAAATGCTTTGTATCACAAATTTAGTCAGCCTTATCCAGTTCAGGCTTTATTCCCTACCGATGGCGTAATTCTTTCATTTATGCAACTTTCATAATTTCAGATGAATAGTTACTGAGACCACTGCACGTATCACACGATGTTGGATACAGTGGGCAAAAGAGGTCTGGATTCCTTTATTGAGCTGCTTCCACTGTAGTGGGGAGGCCGCAGGTGCACGTGCAACAACTGAGGAACCATTGAAAGTGAGTGCTTCCGGGAGTGGGAGAGCTGCACACCTGGGGACCACCAAAGCCCAAAGAAATCTAGGTGAGGATTTATCCTAGAGAGAATGCTCTCTAGAGGTGGATCAAGGTCAAAAGCATATGGCGTGAAGAAGAGAAGGAAGGAAATAAGTTTAAGTTTCTGTGTCTTCCAAAAGGTCAGGTGAATAAACTCCCCAAACCTCAAACAGCAAATAGAAAATACTCCTGCCCCCAGTCCTCTTCCCGTAGTCACTTCTGGTCTGGTCTGCTAAGCCCAGAGGGCTTCTGTGCTTTGCTTGATTCCCATTCTCCTGACTTTATCTTCCTCACTGCTCACATACACTTGCGACATCTTTCCTCTTTATATTTATCGAGTTGCCTGAAACCTATCTGAGACCATTTGGAGAGCTCCTTCTCACAGAGCGTGGATGCTGTATTGCCTTCGGATCGTGGTTCAAAAGAGAGCAGAGGGAATGACTCATTTCTCACCCCAAACTAAGAGGCACAGTTCAAAGTCTCCAGTTTTGCCAGTTTAAACGTTCTGTTTTAGGAATCTGATGAAAGCCAGAATTCTCATGTTTTTTACACATGTGTCCAGCATACCCTGGAACTTAGCAGATGTTAAATAAACAGAGTCACATTCATGTCTCTATTTCTTAACACGGAAGAGAATTCTGCACAAATCCCTCTACGGTCACAGTCACAGGATTTTCAAGCAGTCAGGGTTTTTCCTTAGAGTCGAAAAGCAGAAGGAAGTTTTCTGGTCCCGACCGTGAATCGTTTAACTTGGGAGTTCACGAAAATTTAAAGTTTAAGAAGGCTAGTCTAGAAATCCGTTCTTTGCATATTCAAGCTGTTCATCTCTCAAAAGTCAAAGTGGATGCCAGAATTCCATAGATTTCATTTTTCAAGATGAACATTCATCTTCGAACATATTTCAAGGCAGATGGTTTACAGTTCATGTATTTGTTGCCGTTTTTCTGCCACAACAACTAAATATTGAAGCCACATATTTGTGACGAGGAGAGCACTTCCAAAGCATCTCCCTGCTGCTCTCCCGAGTTGCATGCCACCTGAGCTCCCCTGCACAGCAGGGCAGGTTCTGAGGAGTCACACAATGAATTACATCCATTTGATTTAATAGACAGGGAAGGGGAGGGGAGTCACATAAAACAAACTTCCTATAAATAAATATTTTTTGTAACAGCCATGAATTTTCTGGTAGCAAATAAGAAAGCAAATGAACATCTATTGAAATATTCTGTTTCCTTGATCCATTTAGATAAGCTGGAAAGTTTACTTTCAAGCCTTCTAGTCCCTGAGAAGGTAGTTTGTCCAAATGTGGGAACGTTTGATCCAAGTTCAGAAAAGACTGGGAAGATCAAATAAAGGTTTGGCATCTTCAAAAAACAAAACCAGCAGATGTGAAAAAACCAGCTGGAGAAAGCCTTGCACATTTTCACTGAAGGATGCCAACGGCATGCAAAAGGTTCAGTGGTGTCTTTGAGCTAAGACAAAATAGTTTGCTTTTCGTTTGTCATCTCGTGTGCCATTTGTTATCACTCTGCTCGACTATCCATCGTTGCATTATTACAACTTTGAAGACTGATTTTGTTAATAAAGTACCATTAGGAAGCTAAGCTAGAAACAGAAATTTTGAAAAAGGAAAATAAAAAAAGAAGGTATGTTTGCTTGATACCATGACAAGATTTCTCTGGGTATTCAATAAACACCAAACAAGAAGCCAATAAAATGGGAGAAACCTGTCTACCATATTTCTCATCACCATCATCCAACACACTGGACATGCACACACAAAAACACAGAGTGATATATATATATATATATTTTTTTTTTAAATTTTATTTATTTATTTGAGAGAAAGAGAGAAAGCATACAAGCAAGAGG
Source organism: Potos flavus (assembly GCA_028534135.1). Classification (NCBI taxonomy): domain Eukaryota; kingdom Metazoa; phylum Chordata; class Mammalia; order Carnivora; family Procyonidae; genus Potos; species Potos flavus. Next base: position 9,732,621 of record CM052886.1, on the reverse strand, counting down.
AAAGACAGGCAGAGGGAGAAGCAGGCTCCCTGCTGAGCAAGGAGCCTGATGTGGGACACGATCTCAGGACCCTGGGATCATGACCTGAGCCGAAGGCAGACGCTTAACCCACTGAGCCACTCAGATGTCCCGAGGGATATATTTTTTAAAAGATTTGTTTATTTACGAGAAAAAGAGAGAGAAAGGATGAGTGAGTGGGAGGGAGCAGAGGGAGACAATCTTCAAGCAGACTCCCTGCTAAGTGCGGAACCAAAGCGGGGGCTTGATCTCATGACCCAGGAGATCACAACCTGAGTTGAAACCAAGAGTCACTCAATGGACAGAGCCACCCAGGCGCCCCTACTGAGTGACATTTTTTAGAGATGGTTTGCAGAGCCTCATATTTTGAATCAAAATTGCCTAGAATCATGATACTTTGTCTTAGGGATAATTTAGAGCAACATTCTCATTTTACAAAGAAGAAAACAGAGACAGGGAGGTTAGGAACTAGTCTAACTGCATCTTGCTGCTTAGCGGAGAAGCAGGTCTAGAGCCCAGGATGTTCCCGACCACTGGCTATTTCCTTACATCCTGACTACATCTCTTGTTTTCATATCTTTGCAGTTTATGGGAGAGAGCTAAAAGAATTTGCGAAAAGCATCTCCTAAAAACTCACTTCAGGAGGCTGGATCCTAGAGGATGGGGGCTGGAACTGCAAACAAGGGGGTTTAATCACTCTCCAGAAGCCTAAGGAATGGATATTTCCAGAGGGCCTCCCAGGTGTATTTCATATGTAATTCATATATCGTGATACATAATCCCCACAGACCTCTGCGGAAGGTATGATAAGATGCATTTTATAGATGAGGAGGATGTGGAGAGGCGGGGACTCAGGAACTAGTCTAAGATCACCTAGTTAGCACTCATCCTGGCTGAGCTGAGCCACGAGCCCATTGTGCCTGCCCCTCAGTCCCATGGTCTGTCTGACCACATTGTTTTGAAGACAGATGCCCAGAGGCATTTCCCAAAGCAATGACGACAACTACCCCTACGTGCATCAATGCTTCTGCTTTGATGGGTGTCCAGAGCTAGAAGCCATTTTATGATGGCCAGGCTGATTAACTTGAACCGATAAAGAAAAAACGTGATTCAGGATGACTGGAGCCATTAAGCTAGTTCTGCCACAGGTAAAGAGAGGCTCAGTCATGTAGGGCTTACTCTGCCCTGGATTTTATGTCGAGTTTTAAAAGTTGATACTTCAAATGTAGATTTTCCCAATGGGAGACTACAATTTAAAAGGACAATTGTCCTGAAGAAATGGTCTGTAGATAACTCACAACTAAAATATATTTTCCTAATATTTTTGCCCATGAAGAGAAAACAAAATAATTGCACAGAATCCACCTTAGAGTGCTTTATGGGAGATGGCTCTTCAAGAACCGTGACCTCCTGTAAGTAAGCTGAAAATCTGTATATCCATCTCTTGTTTTTGATGCTGGCTCGACTCCTACATCCCTCTCCATCCACCCTCCCAGCCAATGGAGGTGCAAGTTGAAGGTGTGGGTGCTAGTTCTCATAGCTACAGTCTTCAACTGTAACTCATCTATTTTTCCGTTCAAAGTCCCTTCCAGGAGGTGAGGCCGATGGATCCCCAATCATGGCTGCACGTTATTTGACTGATCGACACCAATTGTGAATAAATCCATCTGTCCTTTGCATTTTATCCCTTTTTCACATAACTTCAATTTTCCCTCCTTATCTCCTTCTGTGTTAGTGGCACAAACTCCTTGAAGATACCTCACCACATATTTCCCTAGACAGAGCTAGCCTAGCCGTCTCCTATTTCACTTATAATTAATATTTCCCTTATTTGCTAAAGCTTTTCTTGGTATGATATTATTATCATAAGAGGCTGTGTTGTCACGGTGATAAAGATGATCCAATGTGCAATTTGGCTTTTCTCAAAACCGCTTGGTCAAACTCCCAACTTTGTTCAGATGATTTTGTCAAGTGACTGCAAAAAACCCCCCAGTATTCTTGCCGCCTTCTCAATTTTCTGTCTCTCCCCATTTGTGTATGCAGGTCTTGCCTACCTATGCGTTTTCCCCCTAAGTTTGGCAACTTAATAAATTTTTGAACCAACCTTGATGTTACTTCCGCTGGGCTAGATCTCCTCACTGACCGCCATGCCCTGACGCTCATCCATCATGTCTCATGCATTCATGGCTCAAGATGACACAAAGGAAAACTGGAGGATGGAAAAGGGAAGAGACTGGATGTACCGTGAAATTGGAGGAAAAGCTCGAGGGAGAATAAGTTTTGTGGGAAGCTAAATCTACACTGTTGCTTATTATTTTTAGACCACACACCAGGGTCTGAAGATGGGCAACAAGAAGTAGAGCTTTAAAAGGCTGCAGAAAAGAAAAACATGGCCATTCGGAGAGCAGCATTAGACTTTCATCCTTTGTCAGCTGTCTTCCAGTATACATCTCCATTCGTTCCTCACTTGACAAACATTATCGAGTGCTGTGTCTCAGGTGTGCTGGGCCCTGGGGTGCCCTGATGAATAGACATAGGCTGATTTCCAGATGCTACCATGCAGCAAGCCAGCCATCATTTGGTTCCACTTGGCTCTGCCTCTGTATCTCAACCTGTCCCCTCCCATGTATTCCAGGTGCCTCCTTATATGCTTTTTTACATTTCACTGGGATTTTTGCAGCAGTCCACTAACTGAAATGTCCGTCTAGAGTTATTTTGCTTTCATCCCGTCTCTGCAACCATAGCAATTACCTTTCTAAAGCCCAGAATGAACCATGTTCTAACCGTGCATCTATGTCTGTGATGACTCCAGTGAAAGCCTGACCCCAAGCCCCCAACCCAGCTTTTTCTCTTTCCATTATTCAGCACACCCCATGAACCAGCCATATGTGAACTCATGAGTGTGCTAGTATTGTGCTTGTGCTTTCTGGAATGTTCTTCCTTCTCTTTTCTGCCTTGAATTAGTCAGGGTTCTCCAGAGAGACAGAACAAGTGGGACACACACATTTATTTATTTTAAGGAACTACCATGACCATGGGGGTTAAGGAGTTTGAAATTTGTTGAGTAAGCTGGCAAATCAGGCAAGAGTTGATGTCAAATCTTGAGTCCAAGTTACAGAGGGCAGCAGCCTGGAAATTCTAGTAGGGTTTCTTCCTACCTTTCTTTCTTTCTTTCTCTCAATATTTTATTTATTTATTTGAGAGTGAAAGACAGCAAGCAAGTGAGTGAGCATGAGCCCAGGGGAGGGGCAGAGGGAGAGAAAGAGGCAGACTCCCTGCTGAGTAGGAAGCCTGACGTGGGGCTTGATCCCAGGACCCTAGGATCGTGACTGAGCTGAAGGCAGATGCTTAACTTACTGAGGCACCCAGGTGCCCCTCTAGTAAGGTTTCTACTACTAGAAACATTGCAGTTTTGAGGAGAATTCCTTCTACTGTGAAGATCCTCAGTCTTTGCTCTTAATGCCTTCAACTGATTGAATGAGGCTTGACTGCATGATGGAGAGTAATCTACTTTACTTCAGGTTTACTTGTTTAAATATTAAATACATTTAAAAAATACCTTCACAGCAACATCTAGACTGGCGTTTGACCAAACAACTGGGTGCCATAGTTTAGTCAAGTTGGCACATGAAATCGCCTGTCACATGCCTCATAACCTTAGCCCTCTTCAGTGATTAGTTTCAATATGGCCTCCTCTGGCAGGTTTCTTCTCTTGGAAAGATTTCAGCTGACTGTGGTGAGTGCTGAAAGGAGGAGTTGTAGATCAAGGTACAATACTGCCAGTAGGCAGCAGCAATCTGCTCAGTGTGGGGGATGAGAAGGAAGAGTTCCTTAAGGAGTTGGTCCTATGTTATGAGCCTTGGACAACAAATTGGAATTCAACCAGGCAGAAAGACACTCAAGAGTTTTCTGGGGGTTGGAGGGGCAGGTAGGGCAGCAGGGGTAAAGCAGAGTCACAAAACCACATGGGTTGGAGGGAATTATATTTACACAGAGGTAAAGGTGAGGACAGGTGACAGGTGAAGGTGAGGACAGAAGTAAAGGTGAGGACACGACTGGCCAGAGCAGAGACAGGGGATGTAGGCCAGGGCCAAATCACTGAGGGCCCTTATTAGTTTCCTAGGGTTGGTTCCCTCTGGAAGCTCTGAGGGGTAGTTCCTTCTGTGCCTCTCTCATGGCTTCTGGTGGTTATGGCACCCTGAGCATTCCTCAGCTTCGGGCTGCATAATCCCAACCTCTGTCTTCATCTTCAGGGCGACTTCTTTCCCTTGTGTGTCTCTGTGTTTTCTCCTTATCTGTCTCTTATAAGAGCACTGGTCATCATATTTAAGGCCTGTCCTAGTCCAGAATGATTTCATTTTGAGATCGTTTACCTTTATTATATTACTTACCGTATTATACCTGCAAAGACATTTATTCCAAATAAAGTCTCATTCTGACATGCCAGGTGGACACACCTGTTGGGGGCCACAATTCAACCCATTACAGCCTGGTAGGAAAAATAATACACTTAGATCTGAATCTCCATTCAGGGATCACAGACTCAGATTCTGAGTAGTTAATGTCAGTGAGGCCAGGGCTCAAGGAGCCTGCTGCTGCCTACCTCATCTGAAAGGGGTAGCTCTGCCTAGTTCCAGAAGCAGTGTGGGCCAACATGATCATACCCTTTAATTTTTGGAGAAAAGTGAGATTTCTAGAATTATATATAAAATCTCCTTACTCTAATATTTGGAAACAAGTTTAAATTAAAACAAAAAACAGGACTCAGGGGATGATGAGCCATACCAAAGCATGAAACGTAGGGGGACAGGTCCCAGATTGCTGTATCTGAAGATGACCCTGGCATCCGGGTGGAGGATGGAGTAGTGGGGGTGGAGTAGAGGGGGTGGAAACCAGAAGGCAAAGGAGGAGGCCGTTGCAATAGCCCAGGAGAATGTGCCTGAAAGTTAAACCAAGGAGGGAAACCCTTAACGCATTGCCACGCCCTGTGTGAACACTCACTGAAGGAATACAGGAATTAACGGCCATTTACAAATTCTAGGACATATGAAATATAAAACCAAAGGAGGCAGAAATGTTCTCCTATGGACATAAAATATTAAAGAATTCTTTTCTGTTTCTTTTAGAAACTAGATTTATCAACTAACATTCTGCTTTCATTTTCAAGTGAAAAATATAACTGTATACACAACTAATTAAATTAATATAGCTTATTATGACAAAACTAATTTCTTTTAACTTTGTGGAGAGTACCACATTTTATATTAAGCTGCTAATACTCATAACCATATGATTTCAAAATCAGCCAAGCTTGAAAAATTATTGTCTCCGACATTCCCCATGATCAAAGCAACCTCAATTATAATATTATATTAACCAAGCTAAAAAATAGTATTACAATTTCTAACCTCTCTGAACTGTAATTAGGCATCTAACTATGTATCCAAATTTATCTGATATATTTGCATAGTTAATTAATTATGATTTATTTAAAAGTATTCCATTTGTAAAACTTTGCTCTCCTTAGCCCACAAATCAAATTGCCCAGGGATAAATTTAAGTTTTAAATATCTTTTTAAAATCGTGTTAAGATATGTTTAAGACACAGCAGAAAAAAGTGCCGGAATATATGACTCTTTCTCCCTTAAAAAATAAAAATTTTAAGAAGAGATGGGGGCTAAGTTTGAGGAACCCAATAACGAAAATGGAAATGATGCATTTGAGGAGCTGTGAACGACAATTGACTGAATAATGAACTGGAAAAGATAGTGCCCCTAAAAATCACTTGATGCACACCCAGAGAAGAAGCCTTCAAACTTGCAGGATCTATTAGGATATCTTCAGTGGATCCGCAACTCTGTTCAAGTCACGTGATCTACAGTGCCGCAGAGCATCCCACCGAGCACCTGCGCACTTCAGTATCATGCTCAAGGTCACACTATTACAGGACATAGATTAAATGTTTGAAAACCTTTTGAAGTAAATACCAGAAATTAAACTGGCCGTACATCTGCATGAACTCAAGAGTCCAGGTAAAAAATTCAATTATTCAGATGTTTACAAATATCAAAATATCTGGATGAAGAAAGCTTCCAGTTGTGACCTGGATTTTATAGACCATGTGAACATATATGTACACATTTAACATCTGAGACTTCTGGTCAAGGCTGTGACCTTAATAGATGTGGGGGATTCTGTCATTTCTTAAAATGCATAGACATGCCGGCGAAACTATTTTTATTCTATGTGCTGCTGTAGCGAGCACTGGGCTAAACTATTTAAATATTAAGGAATAGACAGCTACGTTTGTGACAAAAACAGAAAACTCCAGGTAACCAAGTAAAGAGGGTGCGAAAAGCGATAGTGGCGAGAGGGGGTTTCCAGGATGGAAACTCACCTTTGGACCTACAGGTTAAAGAAGATGCCCCAGGCCTATCTGAGAGATCATAATCAGCATTCCTGTTCCTTGGAAGTAGCTGTGAAATCACTCCCTAATCCATCAATAGGAACTGAAAAATCTTTGCTTGTAAGCCAGAAAGACAAGCGTCATACTCTGCTGTGGAAGGAAATAGAATCACCTTGAGTGTAGGAATCCTAAATTTCTACTGTAAGATGACGAAACTTGGAGCCACAAATCGATGTAAAAATAGTTCATAGCCAGTGAAACTTTTAGGGTCTTGGCAGAAGCACTGGAAAATGTCCCATGGAAGGTTGAACTCAACTGTTGGATTTCTCTTAAGACCTATAGAAACTTTAATATGTACAAGGTTAGGTTCAATGCAAGATAGACCAGAGACAATAAATGGAATAATTACCGTCTAAATTATTAGGGATGGAAGAACAATAGCTACACAAAGAGGAATTATTCCAAGTTATTTTTAAAAGGTAATTGCACTACATTTTGACATACCATAAGGACATAAGGACATAAGGACACAGAGAACTAAATACCATAAGGACAAAGAGAACTAAAATATACACTTAACTAATATTATTCTGAGACTGTTGTGTGTATTGAAGGATAAAGAAAATGAATGTTTATATTGACACCGTTGAAAACGAAGGCTTTCCGTGTTAAGGAAAGAATGACAGAGATGTGAGACCAATGAGGCTAAAAAGAAACTCTATAATTATGGATTTGAACTAGAGGTATTAGTATAAAGTCATGATATATATTTATCTAAAAGATTATCTTTTAATTTATTAATAAAAATGGCTAGGGGGAGAAAAAACAGAACTACGAAATGGCAAGGGACAATGATCATCTCTTGGCTCAGGGTGTGGTTTTCAGATACCATTTACCAATAAGAGAAACCACAAATCCATGGAGAAATGTTGAGTCCAGGAAAATGTTGAGTCTTGTTGAACAGGAAATTTATGAGATCCTGGAATATCTTGTCATACCAGAAAGCAAGGAAGCTATCTATCGACTCCCAGTAACATGTTGGGAAGATCTAAGAACCAAATTGAAAAAGTTCCCACTGGCCAGAGATGAGACAATTTGAGGACCAATAAAAATAACAACATATCAAATATGTTTAAATGCATGATTTCATAAGGATACTAAAAAAAGAAGCAACTTTCTATCACCTTTGGAAGCTGTTGGAACTCCAGTTTGTTTATTAGAAAACTGATGGGAAAAAATCAAACACGCCTACATTTTAATCCTATATTTCTGTTTGAACTGTGCCTAGGGTAACCAAACAATTGATGAAGAAAAGTTTCTCTTTTCCAAAGTACTAAAAGCTTACTATTCCAATGGGAATAATGCAATTTTAAAATCATCATTTTGCACCCTGTCCCTAACTCTGGTACTAATTCCAGCTGGAGTGAATTTAGGCAATTTTTACCACTAGCTGGTAACATAAAAAGGAAAAAAAAAGAAAGAAAAAAGAAATTCAGCCAGACATTATGACTCTCTTTATGGTACATAACATTATGAAGTATTTACCAAATAAAATATTAAACTTTTATTTGATCAGGTTTCTATATATAACCACCAATTTTAGGGAATTATAGAGCATAAAGGGAGAACTATTTAAAATAATACCTGGGGGGCACCTGGGTGGCTCAGTGGGTTAAAACCTCTGCCTTTGGCTCAGGTCATGATCTCAGGTCCTGGGATGGAGCCCCGCATCGGGCTCTCTGCTCAGCGGGGAGCCTGCTTCCCCCTCTCTCTGCCTGCCTCTCTGTCTACTTGGTGATCTCTCTCTCTGTCAAATAAATGAATAAAATAAAATAAAATAATAAAATAAAATAAAATAAAAAATACCTGGATGTATTTAGCAAATTCCAGAATAAAAGATTCTCAATAGGACGACCTACTTGGTTTCTTCCAACAACTGTGCAAAAGTTGGAGGAAATCTGTACATTAAAAGAGACTTAAGACCCATTAAGCAGTTGCAGTGTATGGACCTTAATAAATATCTGACTGGAAAATAAAATTATAAAAAGTTATGAGACAGTAAGGAAAATTGAACACTGTGTGGATTAGGTGATATCAAATATATTTTAATCTTCAGGTATGACAGTGTTACTGTTGTTATATTTTTAAAAGAGTCCTTATCTTTAGAGATATATATTGAAATATGTATGGATGTAATGATGTAATATCTGAGATTTGTTTCAAAATAATTGAGGTGTTTAATGTAATGATTGGCCAAGAGTTTATTATTATTATTCTTATTTTTTAATATTTTATTTATTTATTTGAGAGAGAGCACAAACAGGGGGAGTGGCAGGCAGAGGGAGAGGGAGAAGTAGACTCCCTCTTGAGCAGGAATCCCAACACAGGAGTTCCATCCCAGGACCCTGGGATTATGACCTGGGCTGAAGGCAGACACAACCGATTGAGCCACCCAGGTGCCCCAAGTTTGTTATTTTTGAGTCTGGGACAGGGACATGGGGGTTTCATAGTATTATCCTCTCTGATATATAACACAACAAAGAGTTCTAGAAAAAGAAATAATAAAGGGGTGATGACCATTAATAGATGAAATGATGAAAAGCAAGTACAACAAAATAAAACTGAAGTAACTAACCCAACAAAATAGAGATGTTTTTTTAATCATCACAGTTACTATGGACAACTGCAAAATTTTGAAAAAAAATAGATGAAATATTTGGTTTTCAAGAAAACATAAATTAGTGTAATGTACTCAAGGAAAAATAAAAGACCTGAGTATAACAGTAATGATTAAAGAAATGAATAGTCAAAATCCTACCTTTTTTTCCCCCAAAGCAGTGATACGACAATAGGTCCAAGAAGTTTTAGAAGAAAGTTTTATGGAACATTTAAAAGAGATTCTCTATCTTAATCAAAACAGTTATATGCTAATATAATCTTGATAAACTAGAAGAGGAAATTATAAGAAAATTATAGCCAAGTTTTGTTTTGAAACATGATATAAAATCATAAGTAAAGTATTAGCAGCTTGAATATAAGGGTATACAGAAAATTTTGTTAGGACCAACTAGTGTTTCATTTGAGAAATTCAAGTATTTTTTTTAAAGATTAGGAAATCTCTAAATACTATCCATTATATTAACAAATTCAGATCAAAATCCATATAATCATCTCAATGGTTGAGAAAAATCATTCTATGAAATTCAATATTCTTTGATAAAATCTCTAAGCTAGGAATGGAAGGAGTTTTTAAGCTAAAGACAGGCATCTAACAAGAAGTTATATGAACCTCAAACTTAAAGATAAAATTTAAAAGCATTTCTATTAATACACTTTATAAGGCAGAGATGTTCATTATAATCATGCAACCTTGTTCTCATGAACCTAACAAGGTAAGACAAGAAATAGAATTACAATTTATAGAACTGTGAAGAAAAAGCAGACTGCAAATCATCACCCACAGACATAATCTGAGAGAATCAATTGACAAAATATTATAGCTACCGAAAGATTATAGAAAAATTAATATATACAAGATTAACAAACACGAATTAATAGATTTCCTATTTCTAAAATATAATCAGTTAGAAAATCCTCTTCACATTGACAATACCATTTCTAAGGTAGTCAGGAGCAAATTTAACAGAAGATAGGTTAGATTCTCATGGGGAAAATTACAGAACTTTGTTGAAGAACATCGAAGGAATCTTGAAATAATAAAAACATATACCATTTTCATGAATGTGAATGGGAAGACTCACAATAATGAAGATGCCTTTTTTCTTCCAAATCAGTTTTTAAGTTCAATGCAATTGCAATTAAAATCCCATCACTAAGTTTTTGGAATTTGAGAGATGGATTCAAAAATGAAAATGGAAAATAGATCCTCCAAATATCTAAGACAATTGTAAAAACAAAATGAACAGAAGAAATAGGCAAAAAACAAAGATAAGACAATTATTGTATCAGGTAACAAGAGCAATATAAAATGATGAGGTTTTGCAATAAGAACACTTAAGAACAAATTGCTGAGGGGTACAGAATATAATATCTAGAAGCAGGTTTGTCTTATGTGAGAACTTATATGAGGGGTGACTTCTGCACGTGGGCAGGAGATGGACAATTTAATACATAAGATAATAAAATGATTTTAAGTGCAGGAAAAATATAATCTGGTCCGTTATCTTACATCATACACAAACCACTTCTGTGTGGATTAAAAAAATGCAGGAGATTAATTTATCATCTGGGAACAGAAAAGGAAATCTTAAGCAAGGTACAAAAACCACAACTCTAAAGAAAATTTATAAATTTGACTACATCAAAATTAAAGTTCTAATTGATATAATGAATGAAATATGTACTTAAAGAAATGTAAAAACTAAGAAAAAACTTTTAACATATATAACTGATATAGAATTAGTATCTTTAATATAAGGAAGATGTCAGAAAATACTAGAAACCCATAAAAAAGAGGACTCACCAGAAAACTAGGCAAATGAAACCGGACAAGGAGTTTCAGTGAGAAGAAGAGGAAATCAAATCGGTCAATATACATGCAAAGGGAAATTTAACTTTATTAATAATCAGAGGTATACAAACTGAAGGAATCAAGTACCTTTTTTAACTTACTTGATTGGCAAAAATTAAAATGTCAGACTCTATTGAGTTGGTGAGGATAAGGGAAAAGGAACTCTTCCAAACTGTGGATGGATGTGGATGGATTGTTATAACCACTTTGGAAAGCCATTTTGTAATAGGTAGATGTCTTGAATATTTGTACTTCTTGCCACCTAGCAACTCTTCTAGGTACCTGCCTTGAAGAAACTTTCACACATGTATCCAAGGAGATACATACAAAAAGTTGCAGCTTTCCAAAAAAGTAGTAAGTTTTAAACCAACTAGTGTCCACGAACAGGGGAATGTATAAAAGGCACTTGATTTTGGGCTATGTCTGCTTTTATAATGGTATTACCTTTATAATTCTTAATCAAACTCCTCTCTTGACCTGCATTTTGCCATTGATTTGGTGTATAAAATTATGTAGCCTCCCCCTTCCTCAGTGATTTTCTATGATTGCATTTTTTAATGTTCTTATGGATCCTGAAATAGGAAAAAAAAATGACCAGAAATTAAAAATAACAAAGAAAGCCTTGGTTTTGAAGGATAGCCCTAAATAGTAACCCAAGACTCAAGAGAAAGAAGAAATTTATAGGGTGGATGGAGGAGAATGGGACCAGAGGAGCATTTGCAATGGAGAGCGATCAAGGAGCTCTGGGACTATGAAAGGGTGTGTGAACTGATTTGAGAACCAGAGGGAGTATCCTCTCAGTACTGTCCTTGGTCAAGTGCTTTATTTTCTGCTTAAAGTAAGAATTATTGAGCAAATATTTTATTAAAAAACCATGTTATCTCCATTAAAAATATTTTTAAAGGCATATATAGCCTTTTAAATACAGTCCCGTTGTTGATTTTGGGGCACAAACGCTATGAGACTATTTTCTTCTTTTATGATTACACGTTAATTAAATATTCTGATTACATTACATAGTGATTACATATTCCCCTGCTTCAGTCTTTCCAAAGGCAGGCATTTTAGATGATCTTGAAGTAGTCTTTCATAAATTATCACTTAATAAAAGAAAAGAAGCATAGCCAATTATAATTAAGTGTTCAAGAGCTAACAGTTTTTTTTTTTTTTCTTTTCAAAAATAAGTTCTGGGAAATTTGTGCAGCCTTGTATTCCGAGAGGCTCAAAAACCCTATAGCAACTGAAAAACGACATTGTTAAATAAATGAGGTGCAAAATTTGATTTACCTTAATATTGTTACAGTCTGGTGGGAAAACACCACAATATTCTTCATTCTGTCACTTACAAATTAAAAAAGTATCCATTGTTTATTTAGATCCTGCAATGCTGTGGCTGTCAGGGCAACTGCAGACGCTGTGATTGATCTAAGCTCTTCCATGTTAAGGAACATGTGAATATTGCACTCGTGCACACACGTGAGCATATTTATGTCTACTCCTTGAGGACAGGCGTGATTTATTTGTGTGTGCACCGAAATAATTTTAGTTACAATGAGTTACAATTTAGGGCAGCTGGTGATACTCTTCTGCTCACCTGTCTTGAGTAATTTACAAACTTTCACTTATGTGCAAATTTAGTACTCTTTATCATGCAGATAATTTAGGAAAAAAATTTTAAACGTTTGGTAATTACTCTACTAAATCATTATTTAGGTTTATGTCATTGTATCCATTCAGTTTTGGGTCACTTAGGATGGTAGAATAGAAATGCCATTCAGGTTCAGTGTTAGGTTTAAGCAAAATTAATTATCTGTCTAGTGGTTTATCTGAATTTTGCTGGATCTGCTAATTAAATTTGCACAGTATATAGTTAGCCAGGTAAATGATGTAAGGATAATTTTGGAAATTGACAACATGATGTTCCTGAATATTCCAGTAGAACCCATAATATCGTTCCTTTGTTAGTCTTAAATTTTCACTTCTGCCTTTTTCCTTTGGTCTGTGTACCTGTGGGTACACAGGTACCCATGATAATGATTTGGTTATTCTGTATTGCTAGCCATGGCACTTTTGTGGTGGGACTGGTGATTTCAACATGGCAGGCGGTAGATTAAGGCGCACATCTTGGGTTCCGGTGACTCCTGCCTCTGCTCTTCCCAGTTAGCTGACTTTTGCTGAAGTACTAACCTTCCTGACCCTCAGTTTCCGTAGCTATACAAGGGAGATGATTATAATACTTACTTACTGGGTGATTGCAAAGATACATTGGGAAGGTGTACATCAATTTCTGGGCACAGTGCATCATAAATGCATAAATCATGTTGGTTATTATTATAGATAGTCCCTCTCTTGCAACAGGAATCTACAAGTTTCTTCTGTGAGATAGCCAGGAGGTTCGTGCTTGGTTTCTTCCCTATGTCACCTATGATAATGCTCCTCAAACCTGGCTGCAAATTCAAATTTTTGAAACTTTAAAACAATATAGATATCATATCTATTTCAAAATCAGTTGGATAAGAAGGTTTGCATTTGTCCTGGACTTCATTACTTCTTAAAGTTTCTTGAAGTAATTCTAATAAACAGCCACAGTTGAAAACTACTGGCTACTGCACTCTTCCCTTTAAAGAAAATTCAGCCCTTGGCTGTGTGGGGATGCAGGGGTAGGAGTGGAGTGATGTATCTTTTTCACTTCACCAAAAGGCACCTAAAAATATAGCCTATAATCCTGCTTTCCTTTTATTACCTGCCATTCTCTTTCAAGCCATTGTGGTTAGGTTTCCACCCTTGTCATGGCACATCCACATTATGGATGGCTTTCTAAGTGCAGGATCTATTTACCTCTGTCGCTGACCACTCCTTCCTTCACTTCCTCCTCCCTTGACTTTAATGGCAGCCTCATCTGGTTTCTATTCCATTTCTCCCAATGCTCCTTCTTAGTCTCCTTCATAGACTCTTATTCCTTTGTTCCTTAACTGTTGTTGGTTTCAAAGGTTTTATTCTTGACCCTTTTTTTCTTCTCACGTTTCATATTCTCCACCAAGACCTCAGCCATACCCATGGTTTCACCATAATGATGATGAGCCCAAATCTCGATTTCTAGACCAGAACATCATCTTGAATTCTAGACTTTGAATTACCAAGGGTGTTTTTCCTGTTGTTGTCGTTGTATATCTAGAATAGTTTCTGGCACATAGAAGGGGCTTCCTTATTTTTAAAATTAAATTAATCTACCAATGAACGAATGGCTTATAAGGCCAATACCAGAGTAAGCAGTTTGGATTTCATCCTTGACACAAGAAGAAATTACTGGAAAATTTTAAAGCAGGAGATTGAAATGATCAGATGTGCATTTTTGGGAAGATTAGTTCCAGCCATAGTTTAGAAGCTAGAAAATAGGGGAGACAACATAACAAGATGAAATAAGAATATAGCAAACTAATATTTATTAAGTTCATACTATTTGCCAGGCAAATAGTACAGAGTTACATACTTTTCATGTTGTGTCTTGTTTAATATGTACACTAGCCTGAAAGACAGGTTTTATAATCCTGTCCACTTCTCTGATAGGAAAACTGAGAATCTGAGAGGGATTTAGTAACTCGCTTGGGGATGCAAAGCAAGTTAGTGTTGGAGCACTAATCCCAGGAAGGAAATGTGAAGCTCTGAACTAAGATTTTGGTGGTAAAGAAGGAAAGGAGAAAATTGATTCAAAAGGGAACAGAAGGGAACAGAATTTGGTATCAATAAGTAAGTGGCGATGGGGAAGAGGAGGATGGTGGTTCATGGACTCTAGGTTACCATCCTGGGCATGCCTATTAGTAGATTTATGGGCCAAAACTTCCATTCCATTAAATTATCTGCTTCTTGACAGATCGCATCATTTTGCATAAATTTGCATTCACATGTTTGAACTTACTATCCTCTGCCTTCCCCTTGATATTATCAATTTTTTCTTTTATTTATTCAAATAATATAAATCATGTCAACATTTCAAGACTTGTATCTTAAGTTTATTTTTTGTTGTTTTTTTTTTGAGAGTGAGAGAGAACACGAGCGGGGAGAGAGGCAGAGGGAGAGAAAGAGAGAATCTCAAGCAGGCTTCATGCTCAGCGCAGAGCCCTATGTGGGGCTTAATCTCAGGACACCGAGATCATGACCTGAGCCAAACTCAAGTTCACCACTTATCCACTGAGCCTCCTAGGCGCCCTCATGGAACTTTTTTGAGAAAAATAATTTTAGGGGCACCCGGGCGGCTCAGTCGGTTACGCATCTGCTTTCGGCTCAGGTCATGGGATTGAGCCCTGCGTTGGGTTCCCTGCTCAGTGGGGAGCCTGCTTTTCCCTCTGCTCCCTGCTCCTGCTCTCTGTCACTATCTCTGTCTCTTTCTCTCAAATAAATAAATAAAATCTTAAAAAAAATAATTTTAGCCAAAACAGAATTTCTATTCCCTAAAATATATTACCTACATCCCAAAATTTAGGCAGGTGATCAGAGGTTGTAGAGTATGGTATTTAAATATGTGAACTTTGGAGCCCGAAAGACAATTGAGTAGCAGATGACTTTGGCAAATTATTTAACTGCTTTGAGCTGAGCTTTCTCAGCTGCAAAATGTGGATTTCAATGACAATGAGTATATAGTACAGTGAACAATAAATAAAATAATGCATATGCAACGCTTAGCACCTTAACTGACATATAGCAAGTACTTACTAAATGTTGGCTAAAACTACCTTTATTATTAAATGCTTATATTTATCTCAGTGTTCTCATAGTGTTCTATTTTACACTTGCATGCTTTGGCTTCCTAGAAAGAATGTAATTATCTCAAGGGCAGAGAAAGTGTTCAGCACATCTGGCAAATTACTAAATACTCAATAAATGTTGCATGAATGGATGATTGCACAACTTCTTTTTGCTTTTCTTTCAGTGGCTAACATAATATCGGACCCTTACCAGATACTTAATAAACACTACTTGAGTGTTTTTAAATTATTATTAAAAAACAATGATCAGTATGATCTCATGCTTGATTAACCTAATTGAATGGAACTCCAAGTACATTGTAACCAGAGGAATTTTCTCTAAATTACAAGCAGCAGAACATTGTGTTGGTGCCTTTTCTTGGTATCATTAGTATTGGCATGAATATCTTCATCTGGAAATTCCTATTTCTTTCATATGTTTGCCATTGTTAGGACTACAAGGGTGGAGTCTTTTAGTTTATGAAGAGGATTGAGAATTTCTTCCTCTCTCTTCCTTATCATCCTTTCTTTCCTTTCTTTGCCCTTCCCATTTCTTTCCATCATTCCTCCCTCCTTTACCTCCTCCCTTCCTCCTTTCCCTCCCTCACTCCTATCCTTCCTTCCCTGTTTCCTTCCTTCCTTCTTTCCTTCCTTCCTTCCTCCCTTCTTTGCCTGCCTTCCTTCCCCTTCCCTTCCTTCCCTTCCTTCCTTTCCTTGCTTTCCTTCCCCTTCCCTTCCCTTCCCTTCCCTCCATCCTTTTTTTCTCTTCTCCTTTCCCTTCTTTCTCAATTCAACAACTGGATATCACATGCCTACTGTGCCAACATTGAGGAGGATCCAAAGAGGAACATGCAGATTCAGTGGGGAAGAAGTCACAATCATCCATCTCAAGGAGCTTATAATTTAGGGTAGGGGATAGACCAGTAAACAGACAATTACAGAGCAGGAAGATAGAACGAAACACATGGTGTTATGGGGAAAACATGAAGATCGCTAACTCAAGATCCATTATATCATTTTCTGTTGTCCTGGAGTTTCCAAGATGTATTTCTTTGAGCAGACTAAGTTAATGTGAAAACGCATCATTGTGACCTTCAATCTAGAAAATGTGGGGTAAAATTAGGCTGGAGCATCTTTTTCTTTTTTATACATCTGATTTCACTGATATATAGTACACAATTACTTGAAACGAGTGCCTATAAAAGTCCATAAAACCAAGTGACCTTTCAAGAGATAACAAAGGTAAAAGGTTACTGTCATCGCTCTCTATGAATCATCTCATTATCAATATTTTAGACTTCGAAGTAAAATAATGGAAAGTTTCCTCAAGGCAGTGACATCAGATAATTAAGTCATTCTTTGGTATTTAATAGTATTTCAGAAATAGGACTCCAGAGTATTTCTACACATGCTTATGTATGCCGATTGATTTTAGGTTCATCCTTTTGTAACTACATTGATACAATTGCTTCTCTTCACATGGGATGTGATTGTGGTGACATCTGTCACTCTGAGATTAACTAAAAGCATGGCACAAATGGATAAATATAGAGGTAACAAGGCAAATATTAGAAAACACACAGAACATTTTGTTTATTTGTATGCTGCAGTTTCTTGTCTATCATATTTACTTCTTATTTAATGTTTTAATTTGTTCCATTAAGTAAATGTTCCTGCACATTCATAAATATATTTCATAATGTTATTGCTGGAGAATACCCATCAATGTATCTGCCTTATAAAAACCAACAGCTCTGTATGTACTTGTGCTATCACCCATGTGACAAGCTACAAACTTGGTATCACTACAGTAGCTGTTTACAGGAAATAGAATAATTATGCTGCTGCTGTAAATTACAAGATTTCTCACTGGAACCATAGACTGTTAATAAGGGTTGCATTCATTACAGATTTATCAAGTTTGTGTTTCGGCTGTGAGTTGGCATTTACACGTCTGTAAATTAATTTGCATAAGGAATTGAAAGCAATTGATTGAGGCTATTGGAAAAAGTGCTTTCAAATCTTGTGAAGTTGTTATCTGCACAGTGAAAGATGGAAAGGTCCTAAATCTGTCCAAGTGAAGCTCTTGATGAGTTGCCCTTGAACCCCTCCAGTGAAACCGTGTTGTTGTTGTTGTTGTTTTCTGAGTATGCTGTTTTTGGGTTCAGGTTTGCTAAGGCCACTATTTTGATCAAATTTGGGTTGCCAGTTAGTAGCTGAATCTAAGACAGGAAGTAAGCCATAGCAGTTAGATCATAGTTGTCAGTAAGAAATGGCTCTGGAATCAGATGGTAAAGATCAGAATCTCATCCTATCTTTGACTAGCAGTATGCTCTTGAATTTAATTTAATTTTTTAATTTTTGAAGAGCCACTACACTGTTTTTCCATAGTGGCTGCACAATTCGTTCACATTCGCATCAACAGTGCAACATTTCAATTTTAATATTGATATAAGCATGCCAGCTTATAAACATCAGATTTGTCCTCTCAGAGCTTTATTCTGATGATCTTAATTACATTCTCAGGCTTAACATGAAAATGTGTCCATGCAATAGAGTAATTGATGGTAGAGATGTAACAGCTCTTCATAGCCTCATCACAACAATGAAGATATTTCTTTTCAAATTTTAACACAGTGGTCACAATTACTACACCCTAAGTGTAGACAACGGGCAAAGATCAAAAAACAAGAACTTCTTAAAGCTGGTTTAAAGAACGACAAGTACTATATGGTTTCACTCACATGTGGCATTTAAGAAACAAAACAAATGAGCAAAGGGAAAAAAAGAGGAGGAGAGAGTGAGAGGAAAACCAAGAAACAGACTCTTAATTACGGAGAACAAACTGATGGCTACCAGAGGGGAGGGTGGTGGAGGGATGAGGGAAAGAGGGGATGTATGGAAGTGCTGAATCACTATATTGTGCACCTGAAACTAATATAATGCTGTATGTTAACTAACTAAAATGAAAATAAAAACTTGGAAAAAAAAAAAGGATGGTTTCCAGATTAGAGAAACAATAAAAATAAGTCGCATGAACCATCAATAAAAATGAAAGACCGAAAATAGAAAAAAAGTGGATAGTGTTGTAGGTGACAGACAAAAACGATCTGTTTATTACCTAGTTTCATTTTTACAAAATATTAACATCAGATTCCCAGGTAGTGATCATGGGGTCCTTCAAATTGTCATTGAAGGATGGCAACTAATTTCATGCACACAGTCCTGCTTTGGTTTCCTAAGGTCATATAGACCTGGTATGGTCTGGGGGAAAGAACACTGTAGAAGACAGAGTTCTGCGTTCTTACCTAATCTCTTCCTCTAAACAGCTGTGTGATAATCCAGTTACCCATGCCCATTTGTCTGCTATAAAATAAAGCTGCTGGTCTAGATCATTTTTAAGGGTCGTTTCTACCGCTGATGTTCTGTAAGCTGGGAAATTTGTTAGGATGTCAGTGCAGATTTGCAGTTGCAAAAACCCCCATAGCTGCTCTTCTTTTCTCCGGTGTAATGGTGTGTTTACACTGACTGGTGCTAGTTCCACATTTGCAGCATTGCTTATTTCAGAGGGGTGGGGAAAATCTGTCATCCTAGAAATATTCAAAGTTACAATCTATTTAAAACAATTAAATAATAGTTCCATGTTTTGCCATTGTGTTTGCATTTAGAATAAAACAGCTATTTAATCTGTATAACAATTTGAAACTAATGATGGTTAAATCACCTAATATTCCTTGATATCAATGCAAATTAATCTGAAATTTAACTCCATTTATTGGAACCTCGCAATCTCCAGGCACTTGCACTAGATCTCCTCTAGGAAATGATTTAAAAACATTCTGACATCAAATCCTTCTTGACTTTGGGGACTGCATTTCAAAGTACAAGAGTTTTTCATATTGGATCATAAATCTGCTCCACAGGAATTCGGTCTCCTTAGATTCCAGCTTTTGGTTTATGCTTCCAAAAACAATTATACTAATAAAAATGTCTAAGCAGGGGATAAACAGAAGTAGCAAGTACTTTAGAAGCCAAAGCAGGATTTTTTTTGTTAACAGAGGGGGAGAGACACCTCTTTGGCATTCACCATTATAAAACACAAGATTAATGCAGTTCTCAATAAGAAGGCTAAGTGCATAAAAGAGCACAACCATTATCCATCTCAATGGATATGCCTCCAACTCACCAATCCCAACAATACATAAAAAATACATGATGTTATTAGGTGGTGGAAGCTGGCAATATATTGCCCATAACTTATTTATATAAGGCTGTCCTGAGAAGCAGTGTTTAACTCTGCAGGCGAGGCAGATAGGAGTTGGGACCTGAGTCTTTGTTTACTGAGAGTGAAACAGTAACTGCCAAACCCTTCTTGAAAACAGAGGAAATGTGGGACATCTTAATATCTCTGTCATTGTCTTCTGGACAAGTCCTCAGTTTGCCTCTGAGATTCTGTTGATCTCCCAGAACAAGAGTCATTTCACTGTTCTGTCTATACTTTGTACTCACTTGTTTACGTTATTGGTAAATATATTAAACTAATAAGTGTCATGAAAATTAGGAACTGGTGGTTAGAGTCAATCACAGGGATACCCGAAAAGACTGTTGCTGTCTCCAGCTAAAATATTGGAGCCTGGTTTGGGCTCCCATGGGCCTAGAGCAGCTTGGGATGTGTCTCTAGAGATGGGGGTTCTCAGCAATAGGTCGTATATCACTTAGAGAGGTCCATTGATATTTGTGAGAAATATAATGGAAATAAGGTTCAGCCACATGAAAGCAACTTGGGGTAGAGGCAGAGGGAGAGAGAGAAAATCATGAAGCAGACTCCCCCACAGAGCACAGAGTCCAAGGCAGGGCTCCACCG
The DNA here is from genome assembly GCA_028534135.1 of Potos flavus. Classification (NCBI taxonomy): domain Eukaryota; kingdom Metazoa; phylum Chordata; class Mammalia; order Carnivora; family Procyonidae; genus Potos; species Potos flavus. Next base: position 9,712,060 of record CM052886.1, on the reverse strand, counting down.
GGGCTGGGTCCCAGGACCCTGAGATCACAACCGGATCCTAAACCAAGTCAGCCGCTTAACCAACTGAGCCACCCCATTCAGGCGCCCCTGAATCTGGATTTTCAGGGATTCTGGGCCCCTGACAGAGAGAGCACAGGGTCAGGCTAGGGCCACTCATGGCAAGTGTATTCACTGGATACTTATGACAATTCATGGCGATAACTACTATTTTTTTGTATCTATATTCTGAACATTTCATTTCCATGACTATCTCTAAAAGTTAGTCTATATACAAACTTTCATCTTTTTTAGAAAAGAGAATGTATTGCTTTTAAAATAAAGATTTTAATCAAAAAGTGACTTTATAGGGAACGAACTGATAGTTGCCAGAAGGGAGGTAGGTGGGGATGGGTGAAATAGGTGACGGGGGCTAGGGAGAGCATATGTGATGAGCACTGGGTGATGTATGGAAGTGTCGAATCACTATATTGTACACCTGAAACTAGCATTACATTGTACATCAACTAACTGGAATTAAAATAAAAACGTTGAAAAGTGACTTTAATTTTTATTCAGGTAGTCCAAACAATGAGTGGGTAAGACGAAAATAAGTGCTGATAAAAATTACTAAATATTTCTTCCAACGACCAAATTCAGAGGTGTCCATCCTTTCACCTTCTTTTTTTGTGGAGACTGAAAGTTTCCCATTAGGACAACACAGGCTGCATCAAACTTGAACTGTGAAAAGTACTCTCTCATATTTGGTAGGGACAACACATGTCTTTTAAGGTCATCAATTTATAGGGAGTTAAATCATCTATTTTCCTGGGATACTATCCAATTGATTTCTCAAAGGTCACCAATGAACTCTTTCAAGTGAATTCAATTTAAAATTTGGTTTAGCCTTAAAGGGCATTGCAGTTCAATGGTCTAAATCAGGGATTAACAATTAAAATTCTGAACCTTGTTTTTCTGGCAGATTGGTGACGGGAGAGATTTCATGGATGCTCAATGTTAGCAAAGGCTGCAGGCTCTCGTTCCTGCTCAAGTGTATTTTACTAGCTCAGGATGTGGGATGTATTTGTTCCTTTATAAAAATATAAATATCTTGCGAATGTAAGGTTTTTGGATTTCCCAACTTCATATAACTTATTCTAATCAGTTAATTAGAACTCTACTTCCCTGCTGAGTTCAGTTGCAGTAGGCAGTCAGTCTTAAGCAAGAGTGCTCATATAAATCATCTATTTGTAACCCATGGTATAGACCCTATGTAGAGATATTCTGATTTGGTAGTTTAGGGTTAGGAACATAGAAAGTATATTTTGACAAAGTTCCCTGGTGATTAAAACAAAGCGAACAATAGCAATGCACGTGCACATATATATGTACACAGGTATATATATGTATATACATGTATTATACATATGAAATATATATGTATATATTATATTTACATATAATATTCTTATACACATATACTAATGAATATTTTTCACTTCACAGTATATGCATACTCTGGAAAGTTTATAGCATCAATACACGTGGGAAGCTCATTCTTTTTAATGGCTGCGATGACTCATTAACTTGATGGACAGTTTATTTACAAGCAAGTTTCTTTATTTTTCCGTGCCTCCATTTTTTTCATTTGTAAAGTAAGGATGATAAGAGTGCCTGCCTAATCATGTTGTCTTGAGGATTAAAGGTGTTAATATACATAAAGTGTTTAGAAATATGTCTGGAAGCTAATAGGCATTATAAAAAAGTTTGATATATTAAAAAAGTTTGATATTATTATCATCATCATTAGGGAGGATCACAAGCCCAGATCTCAGGTCTTATTTCACTCTCGTTGAAGAGTACAGCTTCGGACAAGTCATAGAGAAATCCTGGGACTCTAGTTCTCTATGCATAGAATGAGGATGTTGGAAGAAATGGTCTCTAAGTTTTCAATAGCTTTGACTGTGACTGGGTATTGTGGAAAAAAAGAGAATGTATATATAATATAAAGCTTCCCTAGCATATAGGCTTTAGGAGGAAAGGCATCTCAATGGCTTATTTAGAGCTAAAGCCACAATGTCTAGAGTGTGCCTTTTTGCTCAGAGTAGGCACTAAATAAAATGGTTAAAAAGTGTTTAATGAGGGGTGCCTAGGTGGCTCAGTCAGTTATGTGGCTGCCTTCGGCTCAGGGTCCTGGGATTGAGTCCCTCATTGGGCTCTCTGCTCAGTCGGCGGTGAGTCTGCTTCTTCCTCCCTCTGTGATCTCTCTTGCTTTTCTCTCTCTCAAATAAATAAATAAAATCTTAAAAAAATGTTTAATGATGGGGCGCCGGGGTGGCTCAGTGGGTCAAAGCCTCTGCCTTCGGCTCAGGTCATGATCTCAGGGTCCTGGGATGGAACCCCGCGTCGGGCTCTCTGCGCAGCAGGGAGCCTGCTTCCCCCCCTCTCTCTCTGCCTGCCTCTCTGCCTACTTGTGATCTCTCTCTCTTTCTCTCTGTCAAATAAATAAATAAATTTAAAAAAAAAATGTTCATGAGAATGTTCAAAATGCAATGTGAATCTTCACACCTATTTTTTTTAATTGATCAGCTGAGTTCATGTGTAGGAACCTCTCTAGAAATCTGGCCCAAATGCCCATCTAATCTTTCCACATCAGAAAAAACGTAAATAGATTTAATTTTATTCTTAGCACATCAACGCATATCTATTTCTATTGTCAAGTTAAGATACTTTAGTGGAACCACTTCAACAGTTGCAAAATACTCTGTCTCGAGTACTTTGTGAAAGTAAAGGAATGGAAGAGCATGAGAAACTTCCATCTGCCCTTGGTGTATGCCAAGTGAACATCACTGGAAATGTCTAGTTCCTCTCGGGGAAACCATACACATGCAGAAGGGTAACTGGAAGGAACTTTTGGACAATTACTTAGAATGATCCTTTTTTTTTAAAAAGATTTATGTATTTTAGAAAGAGAGAGAGAGAGATAGAAAGAGAGAGAGTGTGTGAGCAAGGGTGGGGCAGAGCCAGAGGGAGAGTGTCTTAAGTAGACTCCCTGCTCAGTGTGGGGCCCGACTCGGGGCTCGATCCCACCATCCAGTGATCACAACCTGAGCTGAAACCAAGAGTTGAAGACTCAACACCTATGCTTCACCCAGGAGCCCCTAGAGTGATCCTTTCCACACTGATGAATGAGGATGAATTTTTCTAGAATGGCACAATTAGATACAATTACATTATGTTTTGAGAATATTAGCATTTGCTATGTGATTAGAGAAGAGCCCAGAGGTGTTGGGAGGTGAAAGAATGGGCCCCTTGAATTCCTTAGTCTCACTTTCTACTGGATGATCACTACTTCCAGAGATTCTGAGGCATATATGTATGTTTGTGCTTAGAGGCCTCTGGACAGAATTAATTTTTTCATGCCAGAGTATGGATTTTCAAAATGCCAACTTTCATTTAATTAAACAATGAAACCAAACCATACTTCTTAATCAGAAACATCGTGGGGAGAAAGTTGGGAAAGCCAATGAATTATAATAAATAATAGTGAGTTTTAATATAAAACTCACTGAAAGTTGCAACAGGTCAGCCAATCTATGAACCTCTGGAGGGTAACAAGACAGTAAACTTGACATTGCACAGTATTTGACATACTGTGGTATTTGACATACAGTGAATCATTATTTACATTTTATCCAAAAACATTTACCTGAGAAAAGGTCATGACGTTAAATTTGGAGACATTTACAGCAATTGCCAAATGTTTACTATCTACATGAATGTCATGCTTCTCAGTCAAAAGCAGGTTGGTGTGCTAAATGTCAATTATTTCAACTTGTTTGATGGTAGCACAGATTGCCAAGCAACATAAAAAGAGGTTTAATAAATATTATATACACTGCTAACCATTCATCTTGCCTAGTGGAGGCTTGAGTTTTACATATAGAGGATTTATGACAAGAAACAGCTCAGGACATTAAAACTCAGTTACTGCAGTCCTGGATGGCGGCACTATCATTAGCTTCTGGAAGCTGCACCTTGTTTCTTCTGCTTGTGCTGTCACTTTTGAGAAGGCATTGGGGAGAAGAAAATTATTTCAGGAAATCGTACTTTGATGTTTTCTTTGTGTTTTCCAGTCCTTTTCAGAATTAGCGGCAAAGGAGGATTACCTAGTTATGTTGGTGGGAAATTGAATTGTTCCATTTTTCGCAGTGATTACAGGACATAACGATATTCTGCAACAACTCCAAAGACTTTAAGGGTACCACACAGAAATGTTAAGAGGAATGCAAGAACGCCAGTAGAATAAAACCCATGAAGTTGCCAGCAGTGAGTGAAATGCAAAATAGCCTCCAGGACGGTTCATGGGTACCAAAACTCGACAAGAGCAAGTTATGAGCTTTTTTTCATTTTTTTCTAATAGTGAAAGATGTATGTCACAAAAGCCTCAGTGATATAACCACAGATATGTCTTGAATCAAGTACCCAAGGTCAATATTCTAAAAAGTTGGCCTTGGGCTTAAACTTATATATCTTTTCTTTCTTGATTTCCTTTTTGGTGGAATTTGAGTTGATGAATAAACTCAAGCGACTGGCCTAAGGTTGATGCCATCTGATAAGCACCTGTTGAGAACTACCGACGTCAAACGCGGTACTAGGCTCTAGTGTAGGCGATCATCGGAGTCAGGAAGGAAGATGATAACATAGTGCTTGTTAGACTATGTAAATACTACAAGAAAGAGATCAAACCAGTTCCCAGAGAGTTCAGAAGGAGGCATTGTGAGCAGTTTCAAAGAACTCTGTATGGAAACATCAACCTTAGGCTCTGAAGGAAGGTAGAACATATTCGTTTGGAAACGAGTAGCCAAGGGCATTCCAGGCTGAAAGGGCACCAAGAGCTGGTGTGAAAACGTTTGTGTTTGTTTGTGGAGGTGAGTGCACTGGTTAGCTTTGCCTAACTCAGAGCGTTTATGAAAGGAACGTGGGAAGTCAGCCCAGGAAGGTAGGTAGGAGTCGATGACTCAGGAAGAATCTGGATTTCCCATTTCGATTTTGGCTTTCATTCCGGAAGCAAATGTGACCACTGGAGTTCTTTAAGCAGGTCAGTGCTGGCTTGGCAGGTCCAGGACAGTGAAAATGCCATGATTGGAAGAAGAAAATAAGAAGAAAAGAAGGCGGGGAGTCTCAGAGAATTTGGAATCAGGGTGAGAATGGCAGGGGAACAGATAGTCTGATTTAAAGGCCACATTGGCAAAAGTAACCACAGGAAGCAGTGGTATTTCCTTCCTGGGAGACCTTTAACTTCTCATCAGTCAAGAAAGGTTTAGGAGTTCTGCCTTGATAGACAGCTGAGTGAACGGGCCTTTCCATCCATAGAATGAAGGGATTTCTAGAAATGAGGGTAAAGAATTTTCTTCCCTTGAATGTATGAGTAATCACAGGAGAATGCTTATGCTAAGCTTCTTACTTCCCAGATGCAAATGCAGCTGAGCTGATTTGCAGCTTATGCCAGAAGTGTTGAGTCATCTCTCAAAACAAATTACATAAGCAATTCTTTCAACACTAAAATGTAGGTTTATTCTAGACTCTGAGACATATTACTCTTATTTTCCAGCCTTGGGGCCTTAGGCTAGACAAAGAAATTTGACTTTTAAGAGGGTCAAAAGCGCTTTCCAAATCTCAAGGTCTTACTCCTTTCAAACTGCTAGGTCATCTGATGTTTGCAACATTATGTACTTATTCATGTGAAATGCTGACGGCTTCTGGAAAATATAACAATGTTACCAGACAAGGCTAAGTCTTCCCCTTAGATTCACTTTGGGTCTAAATTCACATGTTAGATTTCTCACCAGTCACCAAGTGGGGACTTACAGGATACCATAAAAAATGGGGGAAATATGTAAAGTCAAGTCTCTTCTGGAGAAACAAGCAGGGCAGCTACTGAAAGAAGTCATGGGAAGAATGGAAATACTGGGAAATAGCACTCTGATACTTTCTTTGTATTTTCTGGTCAAGCCGATGAGTAGTTAGGCAAACAACTTGCTTAATTCATAGTTAAACCTAATGTACACCCTTACTGCCCGACTGTAGCTGGAGTCTTGGGGATTTCAATGGCTTGAAAGTTATTTTCAATATTTCATTGGCTTCATGTGTGAAAAGTAGGTTTCTGTTTTGCTCTGAAAGCACAAAACAATAGTTGGAAGCCACAGAGTTTTTGCCACGAGAACAAAAGTAACAGCAACAAAAATAAACCCAAGAAAATAGATTTCTACCATCCAAAGAGAGAAAGCTTTGACTCACAAGATTGCGAGGGTAAATAGCCATTCGGGGTTCTTTTTATTGGTCAGCTGGAATGGAATTTGGATATTAATTGTGTGGCTGGACTAAGGTGATCTTTAAAATTCCTCCCAATTTTTGAAATCTTTTGCCAGAAGAACGGTGGGGACGATAAAGAGATCATATTAAGGACTTAAGCCTGAAGAAGGCGGCTAAAATAACTCAATATGCTTTATATGTCTTAGCTAAGTGATGAATTGGAGAGATGCAGTAATTCCTGACTGCCATCTGAAGGGTGAAAAGAAGGGTGAGATTATATATAGTGCCAAGAGGAAGTATAACGAGAAATAATACCACAAAATTTACTAAAGGAAACTGTAGGATCTGAATTAGAAACATTTTTTCAAATTAGAGCTGCACAGTCGAATGTGTTTTGGCACAATCTCCCAAGGGCAGCCGGAGAAGCCCCTTTGAACAGCTCTGCACAGTCTTGGTTGGAACGATTTGAACATCATGCCCCTTAGAAAATAAAAAATCTTTTCTGGAAGACAGGGAGGGAAGGATTGTACGATTTCCTTTCAACATAACTTATTCGGATGTGAGGATTTCTCCTTAGGTTTTGCCCCTGATAGACCGTGTCTTCTGTAAACAGGCTGCAGGAGGAGCCAGGCTTACTTGTGCCTATGAAGGCTGCGTATTAAGAACCATCAGCTGGGAATGTCTGAAAGGGGGCTCCAAG
>CM052886.1:9658560-9704569 GCA_028534135.1 Potos flavus | reverse complement strand
GACTAGTGTTCTTATAAGAAGAGAAAATTTGGATACAGACATGCACAGAAGGAAAACCATGTGAAATCCCAGGGAGAAGACGATCATCTACAAGCCAAGGAAAGAGGCCCCAGAAGAAATCAACACTGTGAACACCTTGATCTCGAACTTCCAAAATTGTGAGAAAACAAATTTTTGTTGTTTAAGGCCCCTAGTCTGTGGCACTTTGTTATGACAGTCGGATTAGCCGACTAATCCAGAAGGCTTGGGCGGTTGTAGCTCCTCATTCTCTGCTTTGCATGAACCCTGCTCCCCTCTTAGGAGTTGGTCATCACCAAAGGTCTAGAGTTGGCAGAGTCTGTCTTCCTCTGGGTCACCTGAATGCCTCGAAGACATGTGCTTCGAATACTCTACGCTGTAAGAATGAAACTTTTTTTTTTCCTGAAACACCACCCTCGGCACATGGCATTTAGTTCTACAGGTTTGTAAGGACAGTATTGTGTTATAGGCACATCATGAGAGACCGGGAGTTGACTAATTACAGCTTGCTGCCCAAATCTGCTCTGTTGCCAGTTTTTTTTTTTTTTTAATTAACACATAATGTATTATTTGCCCCAGGGGTACAGGTCTGTGAATCAACAGGCTTACACATTTCACAGCACTAACCGTAGCACATACCCTCCCCAATGTCCATAACCCAGCCACCCTATACCTACCCCTCCACCCCCAGCAACCCTTAGTTTGTTTTGTGAGCTTAAGAGTCTCTTATGGTTTGTCTCCCTTCCAATCCCATCTTGTTTCATTTTTTCCTTCTCTACACCCCAAAACCCCCTGCCCTGCCCTTCAAATTCCTCATATCAGAGAGATCATATGATAATTGTCTTTCTCTGATTGACTTATTTCACTCAGCATAATACCCTCTAGTTCCACCACGTCATTACAAGTGGCAAGATTTCATTTCTTTTGATTCTGTTGCCAGTTTTTATAAACAAAGCTTTATTAGAACACAGCCACACTCGTTGTCTATGCCTGATTTTGTGCTACAATGGCAGAGCTGAGTAGTTGTCACAGAGAACAGATAGCCACAATGTCTAAAATATTTGCTATCTGATCCTTTATAGGAAAAAAATGCTGACTACTGTTGTTGACTGAAGGGCCTTCCTTGTGCCTAAGCCTCTGGCTATCATGGATGTGTATGTTTGGAGGAGAAAAACAGATGTATAAACTAAAGAATTTGCTATACAGGCAAAGGTCATTTGTAAGTCAGAGACTGCATATTTTAAATCTTCAGCAACCCCTTGTAGGGTGACTTTCCCCGATATCTCTTGGCATAGTATCTGAATTTCCGTGTTCATAGTCATTCAGTACCCACAATTTATAATAAATTAACCTTCAGTAAAAAGTATTCATTCAGCTCTTACAAATTAGCTTCCTGTAGAGTACCTTTTACTTTGGGTACTGTGGGAGAGAGATTCAAAGTCAACAGAAAAGCGAATTCATGTCTTTAAAGAGCTTTTATATACGCTTTTATATATAACAATTCAAATGCCTGGTTAGTCAGCATAGTGGCAATTAACTCATGGGCTAATCATTTAAAAGGTTATTACATAAAATAATAAAAAACTTTAAAATGATCAGGGAAATTAAAGTAAGACAAATTAACAATAGAAGTGTAAAAGTTGTGCACTGAAGACAACAAAACATTGTTGAAAGAAATGAAAGAAGATCTAAATCAATGAAAAAGATATCCCATGTTCATGGATCAGAAGACTTAATAATGTTAAAATGGTGATACTCTCCAAACTGATCTACTGATTCAAGATAATCTCTATCAAAATCCTAGCTGCCTTTTTATTTTCTAGAAGTTGACAAGGTGATCCTAAAACCCATATGCAATCTCAAGGAACTCAGAATAGCAGAAACTATCTTGAAAAAAAAAAAGAAAGGATTCACACTTCCTAATTTTGAAACTTACTACAAAGGTACAGTGATCAAGATGGGGTGGTATTGGCAAAAAGATAAACATAGATCAATGGAACAGAATTAAGACTCTGGAAATAAACCCATATATTTGTAGTGAATTGATTTTTGGCAAGGATGTCAAGACAACTAAAGAGAGAAATAATAGTGTTTTTAATAAACAACACCATCAGGAAAGTGAAAAGACAACTCAAAGAATGGGAGAAAATACTTGGTAAATCATGTATTTGATAAGATATTTGTATCCAGAATATATAAAGAACTATTCCAACTCAATAATGGAAAAGACAAGGTGATTAATAAGTGGGCAAAGTATTTGAATAGACAGTTCTCCAAAGAAGATATATGAAGGGCTAATTAGCACATGAAGAGATGATCAGCATAATTATTAACTGCAAAAATGCAAATTCAAACCATGATGAGATACCATTTCATATTGACTAGCGTGGTTATAATAAAAAGATAATAGCAGGTGTGATGAAGATATGTAGGACATTGCTGGTGGGAATGTTACGTCATGTAGCCCCTTTAAAAAACAGTGTGATGGTCCTTAACATGGTAACCATACTATATGATCTATTATGCCACTCCTGGTATATACCTAAGAGAAATGAAAACATATATCTACACAAAAACTGGTATGTGAATGATTACACATGCACTATTCATAATGACCAAGAAAGGAAATTAACCCAAACGTCCATCAACTGATAAATGGGTAAATAAAATGTAGTATATTCATACAATAGAATGTTATTCAGATGTAAAAATGAATGCGGTACTGATACATACCATAACACAGATGAACCTTGAAACACCAGGCTAAGTGAAAAAGAACAGTTATAAAAGGCCACATCCTGTGTGCTTTCATATGTCTATCAAATATCCAAATTAAGCAAATTGACAGATACAGAAAGCAGATTAATTGTTGCCAGTGGCTAGAGGGAGGGAAGGGTGATGGAATGACCGTTAATGTATTTCTTTTTGGAATGATGAAATGTTCTAAACAGACTGTGGGTGATGGTTGTACAACTCTGAATATACTGAAACCACTTTAAAAACACTTCAAATGGGTGAATTTTTTGTGTATGAATTATAATTCAATGAAGTTATTAAAATAAAAGAAAGAAAGAATGAGACCATGGTGGGTACTTAATAAATATTTATTTCATGACTCTTCAAAAAGAAGCAGACTTCAACAGATGAGTTATATAGGAAAATAAATATTCTGAAAATGCTCTATTGATATGAGTTGTCATAGGACACTGTGAAATGCCTCTTTCTGGAGAACTTTTTCAAATAGGAAAAGTTTTTATCTGTGTGAGGTGGTTTTGGTGTTATCTTCTTGAGAAGGAGAAGAAGCATTACATGGCTTCAGTCCTTAAGCTCCACTTTGAGTTTGCCCTTTACCAATGTCCACATGCAATTTTATAAATAAACGTTGGTTTAATAAGATAATTTCCCCTTAAATTTCTCTGATATTCCTTTACTGGATTCCATTGCAGAGGTGCAATGCTCTCTAGTGGGTTCTGCCAGGATGCTCTCTAGGGAAGTACCAAACTTTCTCTATTCTAGTTTGGTAGGTTGCTATCAAAAGACTGAAAATGGGCTGAATCTCTCCTTCTGAAATAGTTACACGTGGAAGGAAGGAATTAGTAACTTATTATTAGCCACTTGACCTTCATACTGAATCAAAGTCTGGGGAGAAGCCATGTGAAGAGCTAAGGCCTTGTTAATGATCCTGCAATGCATTCCTTCCTCTGGAGTATTGACTCAATTACCAAATAAATAAATGTGATCTTTCCAAGTCACTCACTGTACCCCAGAGACGCCCCTCCTCTCTTTGCAGATCTTCAATACTATTCTTGGAGTTTGTTAGTAAAGATAATCTTCCCGTGAGTTAACTAATGATCAGTTATGTTATCATCTCCCCATAGTGCAGATTACAATACTCTGATCCTGCTGCTATTTAGATTGTCAAAGAATATTATTCTCAAGGAAAAGCGAACTTCCTTAGCTCAAAGTAACAAGATCCTTTTACAAGGATGAGGTCATTTGCTGGGCAAGATGCAAATGCTAACCTATGTGCTTCAGTAACCTACCGTGACCTCACGTTCAATGCCTTAAAGAGTAATTCAAAGGAAATCTACAATCTTCACTACCAGTGTAGTAGCCTTGACATTGTGGTCACAGTGTAAGAGCTAAATAAATTCAGGAGAGAAATATTTATTTAAACTCTCTGGCAATGATACTCTTATTCTCTTTTGTTATTGAATAATTGAAAAGGTATCAAATAGCAAAGCTTCAATTATTCATCAAGTTATTTCATTTACTATACAAATGTCTGTAGGCAAATAAATGACACTGGAATTAAAAACTGGCAACATCTCATGGGTTTGCTTATCCGGTCATCTCTGCTTGAATCCTCAAATATAAAAGCTTAGTACAAATTGTCCATCAGCGGTTGTAGAGGGAGGTTGATATTTGTATTGGTTTCTATTTCTCCCGTGACAAATTACCACAGATTTAGCACTTAAAACAACCCCTATTTATATCTCACAGTTCTGTAGGTCGGAAGTCCCAGTACAGTTTAGTTTAGCTGGGTCCTCTGCTTAGAATATTGTAAGGCAGAGAGCAACATGAAGGCAGAGTTGTACTCTTTTCTGGAGGCTCTGGAGATGAATCCATGTCTGAGTTCATTTCACTAATGGCTGAATTCAGTTCCATGTGGTGCGGGACTGAGGTCTCTATATTCTTGCTGACTGTCAGCCAAGGTTTTTGCTCCTGGCAGGTCTTTTCTCCTAGCGGCTACCCACATTGCTTCTTGTGCATTCCAGATGGTACCCTACCAGCAACAATGCAGGATTCCCTTTCATGCTTCAGATTTCCTCGACTTCCCCTCTGCTGCATCTTTCCTGCCACCAACTGAAAAAGTTCTCTGCTTTTCGGTGCTGGTGCAATTAGATAGGTCCACCCAAATCATCCTCCCCATTTAAAAGTTTGAAATCTTGATTGTATCTGCAAGGTTTCTTTTGCCATGAACTAAAGCTTATTTACAGGTTCTGGGGGATTAAGGCATGGATATTTTATGGGGCTATTATTCTGCCTATCATAGTACTAAATACAAGACAGAGAGTCTCATAATCCAAAACCTGGGTAATTTTTTTTTTGTCCTAAAAGAATAAAATGAACAAAATGATACAGGAATACCCTGTTAGGTGCTAATCATGAGTATAGACAGTGCAACTTATCTTTCTAATTTCAGAGCATTTATTTTTTTAGAATCTTGTGCTTTGCAGTTTGTCCTTGCAGTTTGTACCTTTTTAATCCTTTCTTCCATTCTAGGATTGCAAGTATGCAGTATATATTCTGATCATGCCAGAACAGCCAAAATAAAGATGCACTATAGTTTACATATAGAACTATTTTAGCTTTATATATATATATATATTGCATTTTCTTTTTTGCAGATCTATAAAATATATTTATCTGGACTCTCCCAGATTCTGGTTCCCTGACAACCCTTTCTGTTTGTAACCCCCATAAACTATGTAGAGTGTGCAGCTGGACCATGAAATTCTGCCGCTATCATATTCTTTCCAATGTTGTCATTGTGTCTCACACTGACAGTCCCTGGAAACCAATGCTGTGAATATGGTCCCTTCAAAAAGACTAAGCTTCCACATTCCTTCTCCATTTGTGTCATTCAATCCTCCACTGACATCTTCAAACCTTTCCTACTGTTACATGGGAAGATATTTATCTGAAGATGTCCTCTCAATGTAAATGTTACAGCTGCCATGAACGATGAAAAGTCTGAGATCTTATCCTATTTGCAAGCTAATAAGTTAGCCTGTTGCAGTTTTATAGATGTTTGCAGAAGATATGAGACTCCTGGGTCAGAGACAAAGGATGTTATTACTCATGGCACAGCAGGAAGCATGAACTTCACGTTTATAATATTTCCTTTGCACCCGGAGACCCATGGGTGTGATATTGAGGAGTGGGTTTGTCTCATAGCTGAGCAGCCCTGAACGTTTAAAGGTAGCTTAGGAACTGGACTTTTAAGGGGGCTTAAAGGGGGCTTCTAGTAAACCTGCCCAACCTTTGTCTGGAGCCCTGTGCTCCAGAGGGAGACTATGTCTAAGGCTGTTTACAGGTGTCATTCAAAAGACAGTGCTGGAAAAAGCTGCCCGTGCATCTGGTCATAAGGCATGCAAAATGTAAGAGACCCATGGAGAATTGTTTTCTAGCAACTGCTTCCTGTTTAAAAGGGGTCCCTTTGCAGATAAGTGTTCCTTTCTGATATAAACTAGACTAGTTTTGCCTAGGTTTAGAAAATAAGTTAGAGCCATTTCTAATGATCTAAATTATATACATACTTAAAATAAATAAATAAATAAATTATATACATACTTTATAATTATTTACTTATTGAAAATAAATTGTAGAAATACACACATCTATACAAATAAGTACTTTCCAAGAGATTACTGTAAAAAAAGCAACAAACTATTTCTGATATTTACTAAGCAGAACAAACCAATCAACACACCTATTAAAAGATTAAGTGAGGAAAAAAAAGATTAAGTGAGATCTGGGTTAGAGAACTGTGCTCACATATTTAAGAAAGGGTTTCTCTGGGAAAAATAAATACCACTTTAAGACAGCTTTCCCAGAGTTTGTTTTTCAAACACAGATTCCGGTAGCTCGTCCTTAATAAAAATAACTCATAGGCAAATAATTTGGGGGCATGTACCTTTCTCCAATGAGAATCCCAATGCAGGTTAGCATATTAAACATCCCGAGAAGTCCCAATATGAGGAAACTGGTTTTATTTTGTTTAATTCAATATTATTCTAATTGATTTGATAATGAACTCCTGTGTATGAGCGTGTGCGTTCAACACTTATACCTTCAGCAGAGCACACTCAAGATGTTATCAATTTAAGGTGATCAAGATTTACCAGGTTGCTCTTTTCTCATTTAACCAGGCTATTTAAAGTCTTAGAATGTACCTTCGAATTTGATTTATTCTGCACATTGCACATTTAAACACAACATTTTTATTGGCCTTGATTATCTGGAAATGTCGTTAGCTTATTCTCAATGTCCTTCTGCTTTCTCTGATCTATTTATAAGGCGAGTTCCTGAAGTTTAATTTTCATATTGATGAGGAAATGTGCTTAATGTTGCAGGATAGATTACAATGAATTTGAAAGCCAAGTAGGGAGAATCTATTCCCATCAATGAATTTGTTTCTCAAATTTTGACAAAGTAGTCCAGAAGTAAAACTGCAAAAGGTAAACGTGATATTATCCCAACGCTCTTTTATTATAAGTGTATGTAAGAAGCAATGACTTATTGTTGTAAAAATTAGAATGTTGTAAATGGAACTATCATTCAAATGAAGTACTGAAAAGTAGTGAATATTGACTTTGTGTAGATACATCAAACTACTTAATAGATCTCAATGAAGATAAGTATCCACGTGTACCCTTTGCATTCTAAAATATATCTTAAAAACCTACCAGTTACTATAAATTCCTCTAATTTTAATATAAATTTATTTATATCATTTGATGATCTTTCCACATAGTTAACCTCAGTTTTAAATAGCTTGATTTTTTCCCTGCTCAGTAGAAGATGAAACACACATCAGGACACTGAATGATAGAAAGCAAGACCAATATTTTAAATGCAGAATTTCTAATAAGCGATGACGATTTCTTTTTATATATTTATTTCCCATCTTTTTGAAAGATAATCTTTACTGATGTTTACTGATGTTTATAAACATCATACATGTTTATACATGTATGATGTTTTATAATACATGTATAATGTATTATACATTATTGATGTATTGATGTAGTTATATAATACTGATGTATTTAATTATACATTAAAATTAACCCATTTTAATGTATAATTTTGACAAATGTCTACAGCTAAGTGAGCATTACCACAAGTAAAATGTGAAATGTTTTTATCAGCCCTAAAATTCTCCTATGACTGTTTAGTTTTTCTGTTCCTTTGCCTGGCCCCTGACGACTACTGAGCTTTCCATTACTCCAGTTGTGTCCTCGTCGTGTAGTATGTAGTTCTCTGTGTCTGGCTTCTTTCACTTGTAAAATTCATTTGAGAATCATCTATGCTTTGAGTATATGTAGTGTCTTTCTTTTCATGACTGAGTAGTATTCCCTTATATGGCTCTGCCCATTTGTGCGTTCATTAACCACTTGAGGCACCTTGGGTTTGTTTTCAGTTTGGGGCTGTTATGAATAAAACTGCTATGAACCTTCAGATTCCAGTCTTTGCACGACATTTATTTGCATTTCTCTTAAGTAAATATCTAGGTGTGGGATTTCTGGGTAGTATGGTAAATGTACTTTTGGCATTATAGAAAGCAGCTAAACTTTTTTGCAAAGTGGCTACAGCAATTTTTAATTTATTTATACATTGAAGCAATGTATGAAAGGTCAGTTAATCCATATCTTCTCCAATGCTTGGTAGAGTTCCTCTTTTTAATTCTAGCCAATTTAGTGGATCTGTCATAGTACTTGCATTTCCTGAATGACTAATGATTTGAGTACCTATTTATGTGCTTTTGTGCCATTTGTATATCTTTTTTTTTTTAAAGATTTTATTTATTTATTTGACAGAGAGAGAGTGTGTGCACAAGCAGGGGGAGTGGCAGGCAGAGGGAGAGGGAGAAGCAGGCTCCCCACTGAGCAGGGAGTCCATTGTGGGCCTCCATCCCAGGACTCTGGGATCAGGACCTGAGCCAAAGGCAGATGCCTAACCAACTGAGCCCCCCAAGGCACCTCATTTCTATATCTTTTTAAATAAGTGCCTACATATTTTGCCTAGTTTTTTTTGAGTTGTTTGACTTAGTATTAAATTATGAATTCTTTGGATGTTTTGGGTAGAATTCTTCCATCAGATGTAGGTTTTGAAAATATTTCCTCCAAGTCTGTGTCTTGTCTTTTTATGTTCTTAACACTATCTTTTGAAGAGCAATTTTTTTTCTAAATATCATGAAATCCAATTTACATATTTTTTCTTACAGTTTGCGTTTTTTTGTGTCCTGAGAAATCTTTGCTTAGCCCAAGGTCACAAAGATTTCCTTCTGTGCTTTATTGCAGTCCATATAGACTTATGATTCACTTTGAGTTAATTTTTGTAAGTGGTGTAAAGGAAAAGATTTTTTGGCATATGGATATCCAATTGTAGCACTATTTGTTGAAAAGTGTGTCATTTCCTTATTGAATCACCTTGCCATATATGTGGAAAGGCAATTGACTGTGTATGCTATTTCCGGACTCTATTCTGTTCAACATTTCTATATGTCTATCCTTACACCCACACCAACTTGATTACTGTAGATTTATATCACCTTTTGGAATCAGTACGTTTTCTGTTTGTTATTCTTTTTCAAAATTGGCTCTACTATTCTAAATATTTTGCAATTCCACATACATTTTAGAATCAGCTTGCCAATTTCTACTTAAAAGCCTTCTGGGATCTCATTTTTATTGTGGTGAATCCATGGATCTACCTCAATAATATTAAGTCTTCCAATCCGCTAACTTGAGGTACCCTTCCTTAATCTAATTTTTCTTTTAATTTCTCTCAGGATCGTTTGGTGTTTTCAGTGTTTAGATCTTACATAAATTATGTTAAATTTATCCTCAAATGTTTCAATTTTAAGGTTCGTATACTGGTGTTTTTTTTTTTTTGAAAAATCAATTTCCAACTGTCTGTTGTTCATACATAGACATACAGTTGATGTTTTCATCCTAACCTTTTCTCTTGTAATCTTGCTAAAACGGTTTCTTAGCTTTCTTAGATTCCTTAGAATTTTCTACATTGATGATCACGTTAGAAAATAAAAACAATTTTATTTTTTCCTTTCCTATCTGTATGTATTTTATTTTCTTTTTCTTGCCTTATTGCACCAACACCAGTACCATATTGAGTAGGAGTGGTAGGGGAGTGTAGTAGTGTAGGAGTAGGAGTGTAGGGGAAGATAGCTTTGTTTTATTCCCAATCTTAGGAGGAGATCATTCCATTTTTCACCATTAATTATGATAGTAATCATAGATTTTTTTTTTTATACGTCCTTTATCAAGTTGAAGAAGTTTGAAGAAGTTTCTTTCTTTTGGTAGATCACTGAGAGTTTTTATTATGAGTAGTTGTTGAAATTTTTCAAATATCTTTTCTACATCTATCGCAATAATCACGCAGTTTTTCTTTCTTCTTTTTGCTTCTTAATATGGTGAATTACACTGATTTTTGAATGTTGCATTCCTGCGATAAATCCCACTTGGTCACGATGCATTTTCTTTTAAAATATGCCTGGATTATATTTGCTAATATTTTGTTAAGACTTTTTGCCTCTATGTTTATAAAAGATCTTCAGCTGTAGTTTTCTTATAATATTTTTTGACTTGGGATCAGAATAATTCTGGTTTTTCTCTTCTATTTTCTGGATGCATTGTTATTACATTTTCCTTACATGTTTGGTTGAATCTATCAATAAGACCACTGAAGCCTGGGATTTTCTTTGTGGGATGGTTTTTAAGCCATGAATTCAATTTCTTCTGTAGATATAGATCTTTAAGGTTATTTCTTCTTGAGTGAACTTTTTGTTTGTTTTTTGTTTTTGTCTTTCATGGACTTTTTCCATTTTTACCTAAGCTGTCAAATTAAATGGTATAAATATACTTATAATATTTTTTACTATTCTTTTACTATGTATTGAATCAGTATTCTTTTATTCCTGATACTGGTAATTTATATCCTCTTTTTTTTTCCAGATAATCAATGTTTGGTTATATTGATTTTTCTCTATTGTTTATCCAGTTTCTATTTTGTAGTCCCCTTTCTTGTTATTTTCTTCCTCTGCTAACTATGAGTTTAATTTCTTAGATAATTATTTTTAGATTGTTTTTCTTTCTTAATGTAAGTGTTTAAAGCTATAAATTTCCCTCTAAGCACAATATTTGCTGCAACCTACAAATATTGATATGTTATATTTACTTTATCATTTAGTTTAAAGTATTTTCTTATTTCCTTTGTAATATTTTTGGACCTATGGCTTATTTAAAAGTATGTTATTAAATTTTCAAAAAGTTAGGGATTTTCCGGATATCTTTTTTTAAAGATTTTTAGTTTAATGCTGTTATGGTCAAAGAACATACTTTGTATGATTTCAGTCTATTTAAATTTATTGAGACATGATGTATGGTCTGTCTTGGTGAATGTTCCATATAGAGTTAAAAAGAATATGCATTCTTCTGTTTTGGGGTAGAGTGCTCTATAAATGTCAATTTGTTCAAGTTGATTTATACTGTTGTTCCTCAGGTCTTCAATATTTTAATGATTTTTCTCTCTACTTATTTTTTCAATTGCTGAAAAAATATTATTGACATATCTAACAATAATTTTGGATTTATCTGTATCTCCCTTCAGTTCCACCAATATTGGCTTCATATATTTTGAAAGTCTGTTATCAAGTACATACACCTTTAGGACTGTGATGAATTGACTTCTTTATCATGATGAAATGCCCCTCTTAATCCCTGGTAATATTCCTTATTCTGACATTTAGTCTTTCCTGTGTTAATATAGCCACTCTGGCTTTCTTCTGATTATTTTTCATAATATATCTTTTTTCATTCTTTTATCTTTAATTTATCTGAGATTTTACATTTAAAATTGCTTTTCTAGAGACAACATATGGCTGGGTTTTGCATTTTTATTAAATCTAACAATTTGTTTGTTAATTAGTCTTTAGACCACTTACATTAAATGTAATTATTGATATGTTTGGGGTTAAATCTACCATCTTGCTAATTGTTATCTATTTGTCTCATCTTTTTTTTTTTTCTCTTGCTTTTTCCTGCTTTCTCTTAGACTAATTTTTCATCTTACTGCTTTCTGTTTTTGTCCCAGGCATTCTGGAGTTTAACCTTATGAATGTACACATCAGTATTCAGGAAACAATTTAAGTGGATACATCTGCAGATCTCTGGAGTTGTTTCTGTGCAGCTGCCTCTTGTCTACTATCCTGGCCTGCAAGTTTTAGACACTTTGACTTTTCCCAGCTACAAACCCTATTTTTTCAACTCAAGGAGACCTTCTATCTCTTTTTGTTTTCTGCCTCACTGCTTTTGGTCCTAGAAACTGACCACAGATGGTAAAGTAGGGTAATTGTAAGATTTACCTTAATTTCCCCTTTCTCTCAAGAACTCCTGACATTCCATCCCCTGTTTTTCACTGTCTGGAAACATTTGCTTTCTATATTTGTCTGGTTTTCCAGTTGTGTATGGCAAGTGGCAATTCCCACAGCAGTTAATTCTTCATGAATGGAAGATTTGCTGATGTTTTCTTTATTCTGTGATATAGAAGTTGTCCACATAAATTTTTAGTACCATTTTGTATGTATGTGAAGGATGTCCACCTTGGAAATTAGTCCCCACAGTGGAAAATGTCTCTCTCCTCCCTTCCCAAACTTCACTCTCTAAACCTTAATTATTTCTCATGAAAGAATTTTCAGAGTATAAAGTTGAATCTATATTTTTCTTATCTGGAACTGTTTAAGGAACCAGAAAAAATTTTCTGAAACCTCATTAATTTATTTTTGGTTTTAGTGTCTTAAAAGGATTTTAATTCTATGTTCTCGCCAACTTTAGAGATTTTAAAACCATTTTTTTTTTCCATTTACAAAATATAGTTAAAAAAACAAAAGTGCTCACTTGGTCCTTTATTGGGATTAGAAAATTCATAAAACAGAGTGGAGTATAAAATGGGGAAAATTGTTGAGTCATCAAAGTCATCATTTGATATAAACAGCTTACTCTTCCTTGGCCTTGAAAATGTTGAACCTGTGACATATTTTGTGAAGAAAGAGAAGGGGCAATCCAAATAGAACAGGGACAGGAAAATCACTGCTAGAGAAATCTAGAACAGATAAGAGGGTTTGCTCTCATCTGCAGTACAAGACAGAAACCATGGATGAATCAGCAGGCCATAGGACACCTTGTGCCTCTGGAATCAATAGCTAACACCACCAAGACCACAGGGGGTCTGGGGGGAGTGGAGAGGTTGCCAGTCTTCTCAGACTGTTGCAACTCAACCCTCCACAGACCAGGTTTGTGTAGCCTTCTACGTATCTCTTCTCTGAGGTCAGAAGAAGGAAGGTGAAGAATATTGAATTACCTTTCCTTTTCACTCAGTGGGGAGAGTCTCACTGATGGGAAAAAAAGTAGTTTCCCACAGGGCAATACAAGCTCAACAGGTTGGACATAGCATTTTCTCTGGAAAAATAACCAACTGGTATAATCGAATTCCTTCCTTGAAGAGTATAAGTAGCTTTTTCAAAGTTGCTTTCACAAGGCCTTGCACTTTATAAATCAAAATTTGTAGTTTTGCTTGAGGAAATAAGCTGCTTAAGCAGGCCCATTTTAGAAAGCCTTTTCTGAGACTCTGTCTTTTCACTCAATCATTTCAAGTATGAAACCTAGTGATTTGGGCATCACGGGTATTTATTCAATTTCTTTTCATACTGTACTGTTAGAAATGAGAGTAATTGTGTTCATTTTTCTGTTTATACGAGGTGATAAACTATTCTCATTTCTACATCTCACAGAGATGCACTTAGATTGCCCTCAGGCATCGTGGCGTAGAGCTGTACTAGCTTCCTTGCTAAAACCTTCCATTTAGACTTTCTCTTCCATCACTGGAGAACCAAAGAGTCTTTGGAGCTGTTGCCAAAGAGTTCGTTACTTCTAACCAAATGAGAAAAAAATGTTATTTCATATCTTTTTTTATCGTAGCCATTCTAACAAGTGTGAGGTGATATCCCATTGTGGTTTTGATTTGCATTTCTTTGATGATTAATGATGAACATTTTTTCATGTACCTGCTGGCCATCTGAATGTCTTCTTTGAAAAAATGTCTATTTAGATCTTCTGTCCTTATTAAAAATCGGATTTTTGTTGTTGTTTCGCTATTAAGTTTGTTGTTGTTTTGCTATTAAGTTTGCTATTTCGGACATTTGCCCCTTATCAGATAAATGACTTGCAAATATTTTCTTCCATTCAGTAGGTTACTTTTTCATTTTGTTGATGGTTTCCTTTGCTGTGCAGAAGCTTTTTATTTTGATGTGGTCCCACTTGTTGATTTTGCTTTTGTTACTTTGCTTTTGGTGTCAGATTTTAAAAAATCATTGTGAAGACTGATACCAAGGAGCTTACTGCCTGTGCTTTCTTCTCATTTTTTGGCTTCAGGTACATTTAAGTCTTTAATACTTTTGGGTTAATTTTTGTGTGTGGTGCAAGATGGTGATGCCTCCAGGTTTATTCCTCTTTCTCAAGATTGCTTTGGCTATTCACGTCTCTTTTCTGTGGTTCCATACAAATTTTAGAATTATTTGTTCTTTGAAAAATGTTTTTGGAACTTTGATAGGGATTGCATTGAATCTGCAGTTCGCTTTGGGTAGTATGAACATTTTAACAACGTTGATTCTTCCAACCCATGAGACTCTAAAAAGAGTTATAATCATATTCTTCCTTTAAAGTTATAAAACTACTACTAATTACTTGGTTGTAATACAAACATACTTGAATATGTTCCCTTCATTTTTATAACAAATGTAATGAGTGGTTCTATTTCTGAATCATATTACGACTGATTTTATCAAGTTATTTGTGACAATGGAGAACTTTCTTCTGATAAAAACACCCAAGAGATTTCACACAGTAGTAAAATAAGTTTGAGCAATCACATTTACAAGTGATTCTCCTCAAGGCCTGCGATCCATAGCATTTTTTGTCATTTTTCTTAAAAAAAAAGAAAAAAAGCAGCTGAATCTGATGTATTCTTACCTCTGCAGGGAAGTGGGCTAGCTTGGGAGGGAGTCTAGCTGAGCACTCTGAACAGTTTTGCTCTTCTCTACTGGTTTTCATATCGACATTAACTCTCTTTGGAGGGATGGAAGATGTCATTTGAGTTAATTTTTTTTCAGGTATGACACGCTTCATTACGTAGAAGAATTTATAAGCTATAGTGCTGTATGTTAACTTGTAGATACACAGATCTTGGGATTTAGCTCTCCCCGAATGTCAAGGATCACTCTATTACTTAGGACAATTTGATTTTTCAGCATCAAGTCACCAGTTGTTTGAATTTTAGATGGTCTTCTCTTCGAGTTTGTTTCCTCATATTGAGGTTCCCTGAGGAGTGAGCGGCCACATCGGCTCTGCGCATGCGGGAAACGGTGCTTGCAGCATGAGGGATACTCTGAAATCACAGACGTGGGCCACATTTCACATGCCCATGAGTGGAGCCCTGGCTGGAAGCTGGTCAAGCAAGTCTGCAAATATCTATCAGTAAATCCCAGAGAAATGTCAAGTGGAGAACTTGGGTGATCTGGATAATCTTGCAGATTAGTCTAGAAATTCATGCAGTTGGTAAATATTTTCCCCTGTGTTTTCAAGCCTGATGTTGTTATTGAGATGCTGATCATGCACCAAATGTACACACAGTTTTCTACCAGGGCGGGTGAATTGCTGACGCAAGGATTTACTGTTCTTTTAAGTCTTTTGTGTTCTTTTAGTCTCAGTAGGACATCCGTTAGGTCTCAGACTATGGGCTAGGGCTTATCTGTATTATTCCTATTTGGGAGATAATAATTACAAAAACAGTAAGAGTTGCTGGTAGGGAAAGAGAGGTTTTTGCAGAGGGTGCTTTGTGGTGTGTACATCACAATGTCCAAACCTCCAAAATGGAGCATAAATTTGGAATTTAGTTCCTTGATGTAGGGTGTTCTTCCTCTTTAAATGCCTACGAGGTCAACTGGAAACAACCCTCTCTGACATGTGAATTTTGACATTCCCACAGATACTCAGCTACCCTGTAGTGTGTGGCATTATGGAAATCTAATGTGTGAGCCAGCAGTCACTCGCACCTTCCAAAAGTTAATGCCTTTAGTAGGAGCTGTTTTGCTATTAGAGATGGCTTTAAGTTATGGGACCAGACTCCATACACCAGTGTCTAATCTATCTTGCAGTTAGGTTTATAGCAACAAGATGGTACTGCCTAGCTATATATGCTAAATTCCTTGCATAGGTGGTGTTACAGTTCTACTCTAAATAAAGCAATCAATCAATATTTCTTCTCTGCTTACACTCCAATCTTCAGAACTGCTTGTTACGCTAGCTAGATGGATTTACTTAGAGCAGTGAAAGACATTCAGCAAGTCCATCCAATTTCTTGATTTATTTGCTATTGATGCATAAAATAAGCTTGTCTGTGAAATAGCCAGGTTGAAATTGCTGTTCTCATGAATTTTCATTGTTATTATTTGGCTAGATTGACTCTTGAGGGTCAAATTAAAACTCATTCATCCAGAGCTACATGAGTGACAATAGATAGCTTCTTCAGTTAAAATCAGTACTAGTCCTGTATTTGAATAAAACTGTTGGAGAGTCATAGATAGAATCTGGGTTTACCAATATTCTAAAAGCTGGGGAGAAAGAACATTCACATGAATTGTTCATCTTAGAAACTTGCTTACAATTTAACATCTAGATTTTTACTATCACTAAAAACCAAAAGGAATAAGCCATAAACCTAAGAACTCAATGGTAGCATGTGTAGAATTTTCTAGCACTAACAATGATAACGATAGTGTGATTTATATTTTGTATTGCCTTACAGTTGAAGAAAGATCTTCACGGGTATTATGTCTAAAGATATCACATCTCAAGATACTTTTAAAATAAACTACTATCTGCATGTTTGAAAACTGGATAATTAAAAAAAATCCTCAGAGAGAGTCATTATGCAGAAAAGTCTCACCTGCCTTTCCAACTTTAATAATGCTAAAATCTTTTCAAAAGAGAAATCCTAGGTGTCTTATTTTTTATAGAGATGATTTTTGCAAAATATCAAGGTAAAAACATTTTCAAAGAAAACAATATTGTCAATGCATTACTTCTTCCAAAATGTACACTTAAAATCTTTTGACTTTTAATACTTAAAAGATATTTCTTATTGTGTAGAACTTAGAAATAATTCCAGTCAAAGGCCTTCATTGCGGAGATGAGGAAATTAAAACATCCAAAATCAAGTGACTTGCCCAAGGTCACACATTTAGTGTCAGCTGACATTAGAATCTTTGTCTCATTAGTCTTACTCCACTATTTGTTCTCATAAGACCGAGTCTCCATAATATAGTCCATAGTTTCTAAAAGGATTTTTCAAAAAAAAACCCCAAAAAACAAAAAACAAAAAGGATTTTTCTAGGGCATGGCCAGTCTTACAAAGTAAAACATTCCCATGCCAAAGATTCCTTATAAATCATTGCCATCTTTCTTCAATGCTAATTCTTATTCCTTACTCTTCTTTTCCTCTTTTCTTCTCTTCATAATCTTTTGCATCACTGAACAATTTGTTATGCTGGTTGCACTATTCAGTTACAAATTCTTTGAAGACAGGGACAATATTTTGAGGAGTTGGCTGAGTTAGGTTTTGGATGTATAAAAATTTCTGGAACAGATCTTTAGACTTTCCTAATAACTTTTGCATTAAAGGTGATCTTATTATGTGCTGCTCTTCTGAAATCTTTTAGACTGGTATTCCCCAGATTTCCCTAGTACTACTACAGTAGAAGCATAAAAAAAGGAAATAATAAATTGACTTAAAAAATTTGGATTTTCAAATACTTATGTGTATTTTTCATGCATTAGTTTAAGGTATTTTGTTTTTTAGGTTTAAGTAATATGATCCACAAGAGTAGAAATATTCCCAACTGCCTCCTGTATCTACTTTGGTACAGGAATTTAAAGATGGGATAAGAAGGCTGTCACTTAAAATAAATTGTTGCATTAGGCAATGAGTTTGGGCTTTTCTGGTTGGAAGACAAGTGGAAGATGGTTTTCTTGACTTCAAGAAAACTGAGTCAATCCTAAGAAGCTTAAGGCTTCTGGTGAATGATAGTACAAAGTCTGGTCTGCTTTTTTCTTGTTAGACATGTATAGGCTATAAGTACTTTGTCTAGGGTAAAATAATGATTTAGTAATTAATAGGTCATTTGATTGTGTAGAAAACCCCTCTCCATCTTGTGCTGACCAGCGCCCCTTACTTATCCAGAAGAATCAAATGAACTTCACTTAATAGTGATACATATAGAATTCTAATATTACAATATTTCTTCACTATTTTGCCATTTCTAAGGCCACCAGGCAGAAAGAGACTAGGTGACAAAGATAGCCAACAGGGTCCATAAGACTTTTCTTTTGGAGTTTTTCTTGTCATTTCTTCCATTTAACGTAAATATTCTTCCTCTATCTCCAAACACCACTCTTTTGCAAGGTCTGAATCACCGTTATACATGTATTTTCTTGTACTGTTTTACTATTTCCAGGGGGAAAAAAAATCTTGTCTCTTTATTTAAAGATTTTGGACATTATTATATTTTATCTAGAAATTTTTTATTTTTATTTTAGAGTTTTGATCAGGAACTTGAAACATTCTACATTTTCTGTTTCTTTTGGCAATAAAATTAAATCTGGAGTGGAAGAACTGAGTAACTTACAGCATATCTATTTGTCAATGTAATGTCCTGAGTAGTACACTTTAAACTTTTAAGCATATACATTTTTAAAAGATTTCCCTATAAATAGCTAATGGGGAAAATCTTAATGTATGAAAGCTCTGAGTCATCTGTCTCACCCACTGCTACTGTCATGAGAAAAGGAACAGAATTTGTCATCAGGGGTTCATTTCATAGGGCATTCCCTTTCTGAATTTGAAGATGTGTTTCAAACATGTATAGGTACTTTAAGCAATTTGTATCCGAGAAACACGATTCTTTCATTAAAATTTAAAAATAGTACCTAAATAATTAGAATAATAACTTGTCAATAGCCGTTACAATTAAAAATTTTGAGAACTCTGGATATGTAATTTTTGGTCACAGCATTTAACCTTGCTGCACAAGTGGCATAGGCCAAGATATAGGTCATGCTGCTGTCACCCAGTGGGCAGTTAAGGAACTCTATTCTTTGAGATGCACATGAAATGAGCTTGAGCAACTTCACAAAGCTGTATAGAATTCCAGTGACTTCAGCAAGATGTCTGACTCTGGGGGTTGGGGGCGGGAGACTGAGAGGGACATATTTTTTAGCCAACTTTGGCTTTATTTTTGCCTCTGCTAAACTATTGTTCTTCATTCTTTACCTTATGGCTATTCCCACATCTCAGTCCTGGTGTCGACACAAAGAGAGAACACGAATCCTTTTCCTCGATCTTCCTTCTCTAGAGCAACCTTAATGTAGATTGATCACATACAGTAGGACTTTTGCTAATGGTTTGTGGTTTGCCTTGGTGAGAGGGCTTGTTATCATACTATTATAGTAAATAACATAAAATTGCATTTTAGGTAGTCTTGACTTTTTATAACCAAAGTTATTTTCTTCGTTTTACTTTTATATAAACTTAAAAAACTAATGAGTGTAAATTTTTTAAATAGCATGGAAGGGTACACAATGAAAAATATTCTCATACCAGATCCCCAGTTGCCTTCTCCAGAGGTAACTACTGTTAATATTTTTTGGTAATCTTCTATAACATTTTAATACATATATAAGATTGTGTATATATGTGAACCCCTTTTTGTAAAAAAAAAAAAAACCACGTATCTCTGTTGTTATCCTTACTCTTTCAACCTACCTATGCCATTGAATTTGAAGTAAATTTCTTGGAAGCAGTATGTAGTTGGATCACTTTTTGTTTTTTAAACCCGGTCTGCCAATTTCTGCCCTCCAGTTGGCACATTTAAATCCCTAACCCTTAAAGTAATTACTGATATGTGGGAGCTTAAATCTAACATTGTATTATTATTTTTTTCTGTTTACTTCTTCTGTTTCTTGTTCTTTTTTTCTTTCCTTGTTTTTCTATGGGTTGCTTGAACATTTTTTTAAGGACTCTACCTTGACATATTTATAGTATATTGGAGTATATCACAGTGTATTTTCCTAGTGGTTGCTCTGCATATAATAATATACATACATGCTTTATCACAGACTGCTGATACCAACATTTTACCACTTCAAGTTAAACCTCACTTCCACTTCCCTTTACCTCCACAATTTTTAAATATCATTGTCTTAAGTATTAGACGATGTTATAATTTTTATTTCTACCATAGCATGTATTTTCAAAAACTCATGAGGAGAAGGATAATCTATCGTATTGCTTTCTTTACTATATTTTCTTCCTTCTTCATGGCATGGATACTTTTTTTTTTACTTCATTTCTGTTTGAAGTGAAACAGAAGCTTCCTTTAACCATTTTTGTTAAGGTAGGTCACTGGGCTGCAACAGTTCCTTGCTGGTGCTGCTTGAAGGGTTGGGAGGAACGTACCCAGGCTGTCGCTTCATGTAACTCTCTAGGTGAGGAAGCAGAGTCACTGGCTGTGGGACAGAGAGCCCTTCCCGTGCAGTTGCTTATTGTGGTAAAACCCTCTTTGTAGGTGCCCAATGTCCCCACCAGGTCGTTTCTCTGTGTAGAAGAGGAGTTCTGGGACCCACAGAGAAGGAGAATTTCTCCTTATGGCCTATTCTCTCCTGGACTTTGGATCCATCCCCTGTGGTATTTCTGTGGACAGAACTCCTATTAGATTCCATTGTTATTATGACTCCTGGGCCATGTTTTGTTGTTAGTTTTGGGGGTTGGAAGAGGCTAGGCCTGAATTGCCTTATTCCGTTGGGCAGTAGGTTGTAAGATGCCCCAACATTATATTGTTTATTAAATCTGGCTTTTTATTTTTTTAATTTTTAAAAAAATTTTAAAACAGGTTTTTATTTATTTGACAGAGAGAGAGAGAGGAAGCACAAGTAAGTGGAGCAGCAGGCAGAGGGAGAGGGAGAAGCAGATTCCCTGCTAAGCAGAAAGCCCAGGGCAGGGCTTGATCCCAGGACCCTGGGATCATGACCTGAGCTGAAGGCAGCTGCTTAGCTGACTGAGCCCCCCAGGTGCCCCCTCACCTAGGTTTAATAGAGAATCATGAATTCTCACTTACTTATGCAGAGAACTCTCCTGTCTCTGGCCCCTAACCTATAACTCTGCTCTAAGTTTCTTTGTTTCTCTCAAGCCCATCATTGGCTCAGTTGAACAAAAGATGCTTCTGTTCTCTTGGGCAGATCAAAAGATAGTCAGGACCCAGGGCAAGGGATCTTCCCTTTCACAGTAGCTTCTGTCCTTTAAAGACATGCATTGTTTTTGGTTTTTTTTTTAAAGATTTTATTTATTTATTTGACAGAGAGCAAGAGATCACAAGTAGGCAGAGAGGCAGGTAGAGAGAGAAGGGGAAGCAGGCTTCCTGCTGAGCAGAGAGCCCAATGCGGGGCTCGATCCCAGGACCCTGAGACCATGACCTGAGCCGAAAGCAGAGGCTTTAACCCACTGAGCCACCCAGGCGCCCCCATGCATTGTTTTAAATAGCATTTTCTATCACTCCTTTGTGTTAACATTTTTGCTCCACTTTTTGGCCAAAGGCTATGATCTCCTTAAAGGTTGGGATCACATCCCTAGCACTAAGCAGAGCGCCAAGCACAGAGAAGGTCTTAATAAATGTGTGTTAAGTGGAGGAATAAAAGGCAGGCTGTTACTATTTCTTCCACTGTGTGAATGGGTTCAGCATGACAATAATAGGTCTGGAGGGACTCTAAAAGGTCAATTAGTTCATTTTTCTGCCTCTGTCCAAGAACACATACCAGATAACTAGGTAGCTAGTCTGATTTTAAGTATATAAAAGGAAAGAAAATTACAGCTTCCTTTGGTAATCCATTCCAGTGTTTAACAACTCTCCTTGTCAGCAAGATTTCCTTTATATCTAGCCCAAAGCTCCCACATTGCATTCTTAAACCTTAGCAGGTAGAAACGTGCAGCCAGGATTTAAATGGTTTTTATTTCTTTAACTACTTTTGAACAAGTATTTATAGGCCAAATGTTTCTATGTTTCGGTTCGTAGGCTTTTTCTTTTTCAGAAGATATATGCACTTACCTGTCCTTGTCACTTAGCTCCAAACTGCCAATGCCTTGATATTGGCTCTTTACTGTGGTATATTGATTGTATTAATGGTTTCAATTTGCATCATCTTTTTTGGTTGAGCCTTCCCATGTTGGCTCTGGGCTTAACCATGTGATTTGCTTTGGCCATTGGGACAATAGTCAGCTGAACGTGAGCCAAGACTTGAAAAATTGCTTGCATCTCCTCTTTCCTGGTATCTTACCATGGGAAAATCCCAGCTTAACCTGCTGGAGAGATAAGACTACCTGGATAGATAAGATAACTTATCTGGAGAAGAGCTGAGTCTCCTGAGGTGAGGCTGTCCAAGGAACAGCCACCTCCCAGACAACACACAAGCTGAGCACAGATGCATGAGGGAGTTCAGCCAAGATCAACTGAGCCTGGCTCAGATCATCAGAAATGACTGCCCAATGAACCCACATACTCATGATACATAAGTGGATATTGCTTTAAACCATTAATTTCTAAGGTGGTTTGTTTGCAGCAAAAATTGACACTCTCCCTAGGAGTAACTTCCCAGCTCTGGTGGAACTCAATCTCAGCAACAGGTTCCCCTTTGCTGCTTATAAAGTAGGTAAGCTTCTCTAACTCTTATTGTCTTAATTTTTGCCTGTGCATTTGCCTCATTGCTTTACCTTGAGTGATCAACCAGCATAAACAACGTTGGCCTAATCACTTGGATTCTGACACTCAGCTCTTTGCTGATTGGTGTTGGGGAGGAAAAAAAATTTACTCTACCCTTTAAGTTCTTCTAGCTGGTCTAAAATTTAAATTGACATGAGACAGATTAACAGGACAAAATCAAGCAAGTTTAATAGTACATATGCTTCTTGGATCCATGGAAGACATCCCAGTAAAACTGGGTAACTCCTCAAAATAGCTGAAACCATCACCTTAAATACCATCTCCAGCTAAAGACAAAATAAGATGTTAGGGGTAAGGAGTAAGTTATTGGAGGTTACCAGGAGAAGTATGGTAAACAAAGGTAATGCAGATTTAAGTTTAGGCCTTCTCCACTGGGAACAGTTTCTAGAGATTTGGAGTCATCCCCCTCTTCCTGGTATTGAAGGAGATACCTTACAAATAGAGATTTCCCTTACACATGCAAATATCTCTTACAAAAGGGTAACTTTTACTCAATTTTCAGAGCTGCTCCTGTGTCAGCAGTTTCTTAAAAATAACTGGTTTAGAATAATCAATATGCCAAAGAGGGATACCTTGGAGTGGCAAAATTGGCTTCCCTATGGATTCCAAGGACTGAAATGAGGAACTTAAAGTAATCAAAGAAATGGGCGTGTGTTTTAAAAAGTGAGTTCTAAGATCATTGTAGTACTAGATTATACCCACTTTAATATGCTTATGTTTTTCTTAGCAATATTTGTATTCTGCTCATGTTAATTCTCCAATTGTTTCAGAATGACTGTACTATTCTAAAGTTTCCGTCCCACTTACCCTTCTCAGAAATGACACTGCCATCACCTACTATGAATAGGAGACTAAAGCCCAGACACAGATCTCACATGTTATATAGACATCAATGTATTATCTCCATCCTGCTCTCAAAACTCTTAATTTTGTTATTCCTTCTTAATCTCCTTTTGTACAAGGTTAAACTTCTCCATTTCCCTACCAACACTTTATCCTTTCAATTTAACACTTTCTCATCTCATTTTCATTGACTCTATGCTATACTCAAGATAAAATAATGGTCAGCTACTTGTGAAATCCAGTTGACTTTTTGTCAGTGCTCATACTTCTTGAACTTTATTGAATATTTAATACAGTTGGATACCTCTGTCTCTTTCCTGAGCCGTTCACTTGTCTTTGGCTTCTGTGCCAATACATTTGGCTGTGATTCCTTTAATAGATCTTTTGTGGCTCTTCTCTCTCCTCCTGCCTCTAAGTGTAAAACTTCCCTAAGGTTAACTCATTGGCTCTCTATCTTCCTTCCTTTCTTTCTTTCTTTTTTTTTTTATAATTTTCAGCTTATTTTTATTTTATTTATTTTTTGTAAAGATTTATTTATTTATTTATTTCCAATAGAGTGAGAGGGAGAGAGCACAAGCAGGGGGAGCAGCAGGCAGAGGGAGAGAGAGAAGCAGGCTCTCCACTGAGCAGGGAACCCGACGTGGGGCTCGATCCCGGGACCGTGGGATCATGACCTGAGCTGAAGGCAGATGCTTAACCGACTGAGCCACCCAGGCGCCCCTATCTTCCTTTCTTTATACTTTCTTTCATAACTACATAGTGTAAGCTCTCTATCTCACACCCATTTCACTCCAATACTGATAGGGCTCAACCTATCAAAACCCTGCTTACTAAACATGTGCTTCAATATTCAGGTGAGTCATACTGACCTTGACAACTATGGAATAAAGAATAGGTCATTTTTTCTCCTTAGTATTCAATTTGATGTGCCATAGCCAAAATTATTTTGTCTAGAACTATGACATTATAAGGCACATACATTATGTTTTGTTATTTAAACAAATAAGTCAAACCATGAAACTGTGAAATTCAAAGGCTTGTGAGTCTTCTCCTTACTGTAGGTGGATGAATCTGCTGTTTCTGGATATATTCACAGCTACTCCACTTATATTTCAGTTCAGTCAGCTAGGAAAACAACTCTGACTTTGCTTTGTTTCTTGATGCAGCACAACAGGGCATATCAGAGAACTCTGTAGGGAAGACTCGAAAGTAAAGGAATTTTATTCACATACTGAATGGTTTTATTTAGCGTTTCCACTCTGGCTCTTTCATGTAATGTCTCCTCTCTTTTGTTCTGTGTTGTTAATGCATAGCCTCTGATGCTGAGTGTGCCCCGAAGAGAGATGTGGATGCTCACAGTGACCCAGTGTGGTTCTTGGCACTGGGACTTGGAGGAGGCAGAGGGACTACAGAGCCCGAGGAGACAAGTAAGCAGCCAGCTGCTAGCCTCCAAGTGGTACAGAGCATCTCCAGGTCTTTCTGTGTGCCCATCACTCTTCAGGGCTTTTCCTAAAGTTCAAGGCTAAGCAGACAAATCTTGTCCACAGATGAACTTCTAACAGAGCTTTTGTTCTACTGGGTCTCAGCTTCTTCCTTTTTAAAGTCAACCATTCTGATCACTGAGTTTTATACAGTGTTGCTGCATATGATTCTGTTTCATTTTCCTGTAAATGTGGAAAGTGGCTAAGACAAGACTCATCCTGTAGCTCTTGAATTCAAGCGATAAAGACTCATGGCAACAACTGCAGAGTAAGCATCAATGATTCACACCGTGAGATGAAGGGAGCTTGAATTATAGCACACTAATAAAATAATGATTCCTTCCCATAATGTGATCATGATCCCATCAATGAACTAACAATGATTCAAGGACCTTCTAAAATCACTTTTGGCATTTACTTACATGGTGTAGATGGCTTCTTTATCAAATTGAAGAACTAGGCTTTTTGTTAGCATGTTTGAAAATGCTGTTACTCAGTGTGAACTGTGGACCAGCGGCTTCAGCATCACCTTGGACTTGTTAGGAATGCAGAGTCTCAATCCCAGTCCAGGACTAATGGACAAAAATGTGCATTTTTAACAGGGTTCTCAGGTGATATTAATGCACTTTTAATTTTGAAAACAATATTTTAAGGCATAAAGTCTATTATTCTAAATTTCACTCATCGGTACTTCAATCTAGTAACCTTTCTTCTCTCCTTATATGTTTTTTTCTTTCTGAGCCTTTGAGAAAATATCATGTAACCACATACATTTAGTCGAGTTGAGGACTTCTTGGGTCACACTGATTAGAATGAGTATCAGTCAGACCATGATGAAAATATCTGAATGCAAACCAATGAGAATCTATTTCTAAATCCTTAGTTGACTATTTGGTAAATCATGACTGTTTGGTAAAACTCTTTTTCCCTCTCTATCACACACACACACAAACACACACACATGCACACACACACTGCCATTGGGCATGGGAAAGTCCAGTTTTCTACTTCCAAGTACAAGACTGGTTAAACATTATGTTTGAGGCACATGTTAACTGACATAGTAATTTTAGGAGCCCAAATGCAAGAATAGAAGTGATTCTTTTTTAAAATTTAATTTATTTATTTATATTTATTTTTAAAATTTTTTAAGAATAGAAGTGGTTCTAATGAAATTCTATTGCTAGATTACCTGGTTTAGGAAAATTGTTTCCCAGCAGGCCATTGTTCTTGCAATGATAATTCATCCAAAGAAAGAAATGTTGGCTCAAACTCACAACTAAAACTCAACACAGTTAAGTGAAACCCAAAAGAAAAGTCTCAGGATAACCTTTATTTATATAGAAAGAGCAAAACATTATTGATAATCCTTATTTGCCTCCATCTGTGAGAGGAGTGCTTGGGGTGGGTTTGAAAATACTAATTATGTCCAAGACTCACTCAGCCTGTAATGCTAATGTTGTGAGTTTTTATATTAACAAGGAGGCTGAGCTGGAGTGAGGTCTCTTTTCCAGGGGAGAAAGGAAAAAGAGTTTACAGTACTGGAATGGCCATCTGTACTGACTGTAGATCTAAACCTCAGAGAGGGAGTGACAACTTCCATTACTAGGGACTGACTGTCCCCTGACTCCATTTCAGGGACCTTAGTTGGAAGTCAAAGAAGTCTTAGAAAAATAAGTAGGACATGTAAACAGAATCTAAAGATACCATATGGAAATTCCTTCAATTGATGACTTCGTGTATTCGTTAACTCATTTATGTATTTATTCAGTAAGTAGTTATTAAGGGCTTGTTATCTATTTAGCACTATTCTATGTATTGAGTTTATAGCAGTGATCAAAATGGACAAATATAACTGCCATCTAGGCTTAACAGCTTTCGATAGGAAACCACTGGAAGGTTTTGAGTGGAGGTGTGACATAATTTAGCTTATGGTTTAGGAACATCCCTCTGGTTGCTCTGTTGAAAAGAAATTGCATTTGTTAAATGGAATGGATTGGTGGACTACCAAAGACACCAGTGTGAGACCTCCTCAAAGCCATCTAGGCTTTTGAATATAAATTTTCAGATCTAGTTGCTTAAGGGTCCAGAACAATTTATTCTTGATAGCTCTTTTGATTTAACATCTTCTATTAAAGTTAAAGACAAGAAAACTGTTCTCCAGAAAGCATTACTTAAATTTTATTTTGAGTAGTAGATTCCTCTTCAGGTAGGGTAGTATCAGGGTGAATGTCTGGTGCAGACTACTGTAAAAAAAAAAAAAAATCTTCCTCAAAATTAGCGTAGCTGCTCAATGTCTCCTAGAACTTCCCATCAGACTTTTTTTTAAAAAATTCAGGTCTTGATCTCTCAATATATTAACTTGCATGAGAAATAGATTTGGGCATTAAGGGAAAAGAAGCTAACATTTGTTTGTAGCATATTATGTGCCAGACACTTTATGTACATCCTTTCATTTAATCCTCATGCCAATAATGGACAGTGTGGTAGGTATTGTTATTCCTGACTCACAAATGTGGAAAATGAGCTCAAAGTGGTTAAGTATTTTCATATGATTCACAAACTGATATTGACAGGAGTAGAACTGGGAAACCAAGTCGTCTTCTTGTGATAGCACTATACTACATCAGCAAAAACCATAAAAGACTGTGGACTCCAAGAAACAAACTGAGAGTTTTAGAGGGGGTGGGGATGGGGGGATGGGTTTGCCCAGTGATGAGTATTAAGGGGGGCACATATTGCATGAAGCACTGGGTGTTATATGTAAACAATGAATCTTGGAACACTACATCAAAAACTAATGCTATACTGTATGGTGACTAACATAACAATAAAAACAAAACAAAACAAACAAAAAAAACTGTTGGTATATACCGTGGGCACTGCTATTGGGCTACTCATCATTATTACAACATTTCAAATAAATGTATAGATGTAAGACTGTTGCATCCCTTACAATTCTGTAACTCAAGTCATCCAAACAACCCTCCATCTTAAATTGCTTATTTTATAATATTCCTGTTAAAAACCCGATTGTTACAGTTGATATTTGATGGGGCAACATGTAACTGACCATTGTCTATTAGGATGGCCACTATCAAAAGAAAATGTCAAGTGTTGATGAAGATGTGAAGAAATTGAAACCCTTGTGTACTGTTGGTGGGAATGTAAGATGGTGTAGCTATTATGATAAACAGAATGGAGGTTTCTCAAAAAACTATAAATAGGTAAATTAAAAGTTACCATATGATCTAGCCATCCCACTTCTGGGTATATATTCAAAATAACTGAAAGCAGGATTTTAGAGAGGTATTTACATACTCATGTTTATTACAGTATTATTCACAATAGCCAAGAGGTCGAAGAAACTCAAATGTCCGTTGATGGATGAATGAATACTGTGCAAGATAAGAAAATAGAGCATTTATCACTAAAACAAAAAGAAGCGACCACTGAAGACATTCATTTGTTCATATTCTTTAAGATCTACCTTGTATCAAATTAGGTCCCTTAAATGTGATATACCTGAAACATATTGGTGTTTAACCTTCTGTAAAAGTGGTTGACAAATTTCCAAAACAACAAATTTTTCACCTTTATCTAAAGTCAACCTAAGAAATGACTTTATAAAGAGTACTTTTCCATCATTTGTAAAATTGTTATTGAACACAATGTTTGTTATATAATTCTAATGTTCCTGATTTTAAAAAGCCTGCATTCGATCCCTCTGATTTTTCTGAATTTGGATAGGTTTGTCTACACTCCTTATACAATATTTTTCTTCATTTATTATAGAATGAGAATGATGCCACTCATTCTATTTACTTTTTACTTAGCTTGCAGGAAGCTCAGATTACGTTTTTATAATGTTTTATGATTTCTTAGCTTTTGTTTTCTGATATAATCACCATCATCATCACCACTATTAAGCATTACATTTTTACTTCGCATTTTATTATGAACTAACTTTAACCTTGTCATGGATTTAACAAAATGAAATTTCTGAACTTGTAGACCTTATCAAACTATGGCCAGGTCTCCAAACTTGTCATACTGGAAGGCTTTCACTCATGTGCAATTGCCTAATGAAGCATTTCTCAAATGTATAAAAACTGTCCTTAGGGACACCTGGGTGGCTCAGTCGGTTAAGCGTCTGCCTTTGGCTCAGGTCATGATCCTGGGGTCCTGGGATCAGCCCTGCACCTCCGCAGCGGGGAGCCTTTTCTCCCTCTCTCTCTGCTGCTCCCCCTGCTTGTGCTCTTTCTCTGGCAAATAAATTAACTAATTAAGAAAATCTTTGTGGGGAGGGGAAAACTGTCCTTAAAGGCAGAAAGAATGAATAAGAATCCTGAAGGGATTTGGGAGTGCACAATAGGCATCATATTCCTTCGTAGATTTGTTTTATCTCTTCCATAATATCTGCATTTTTTAAAGAGAAAAAAGATAATTTTTAAATGACTTACCAGTCAAAATATTAAACACTTTTTCTTCAAATCTTTGAATAAAACTAATACTCAAGGTAGATGTACTGTCTTTATCCTGTGACTTTGATACCCCTTTAATTCTTAATACTAAATGTGTTACAAAAGAGAAATTTAGTACTGAAGGGAAACTTGAATATGACCTTTCCCAATCCTTCCTTCATTTTCCATGTAATGCAAGTTAGGTAAAGAAAAGTTCAACCAAGATCACCCAGAATAGAATTTGCTTCTGGTCTCCTGAACTGGGAACTGCCTGTTGTACAACTTGCTTCATTCTGTGGTCCTGTGTCTTGTTCAGTCACACAAGGAGTCGGGATCAGATGATCTCCAGGTTCCTTTCCAGCTCAACTATTTTTTTTTTTTTTTTTTTTTTTTGTATTTCTGAAAACCATGACCATGCTGGGCTTCAATAATGTAAGTAGAGTTAAAAAAAAAAAAAATGATGCTAATGGGTGCTCTGAAGATGTCCAAAATTATGCACTCTAAACCCATGATCCACATGTGAATATTTCAAAGACTGAGGTAATAGTCCTAGTCTTTGTACGTTGTACACAAATGTGTGTGAAAGCTTGCATTTTAACTCAATTTTCTATTCCCTTTTATTTCTATTTCAGAATGTGTCACAGAGAAAGACAATGACATGATATGACAGGATATGACAGGATATGATTTGTATATATCAGTTCCTGAAGATACATTCGGGTCTTTGAGCCATTATCCCTTTGAGCCATTATCCCTCAGGCAATGCTATCCAATAGAACTTCCTGGAGTGAAGACAATGTTCTGTATCTGCCTTGTGCTTCTGTATCTACTTGTGCAATATGGCGGCCTGTAGGCTCATGTGACTCTTGAGCTCATAGAACATGGCAATTGAAGAACTGAATTTTAAGTCTTATATAATTTTAATTAATTTAAATTTAAATTTCACATATGGCTACTAGGAACTACTATACTGTACCACACGGTATCAGAGTCTGATAGTAGAAGAGAGAGTAGTTTAAGGAATGAGGTGATCAACTTTAAAAACACGGATGCAAAGAATAAGATGTTGACATGTGATTTTCTGTTACTTGCCAGATTTTCAGAAATATAAAATTAATCACTATTAATCATATTAAGAAATATCTTGGAAGAAAAATCTTTTTCTTAAAAAAAAGTGAGTCATAAAATTAACTTCCTTAAAGAAAAAAAAGTGAGCACTACTGCCATCTTGTGGGTTCTGGGTAACAGGACATGTTCAGGCTCTGAGACTGTGCTCATTAATACGCTGTGAGGTTGAGGCCAAGCTCACAATAGCCTTTCAATTACATCTTTTGAATGTGGGAGGATGAATTATAGTCACAGAGCTTCAAAGAATGCTCACATGACAAAAATCAATTTTATAAAAAATAAATCATCTTTTAGCCTTGAATGACTGATATAGAGTGAGCAACTACCTGAATTCAGTAACAATGAGACTGAACAAAATGAAAGTTGGCTCCGGTTTTGCTTCATTTCCGCAACAATAAACCATTAAAACATTTACCCAATGTCCTATTTTACCTCTTTAAAGTATCATGATGACAAAGGATATACCAGAAAGTATTCAGAAAGTTTTCAGGATTCTCGAATCAAAATAAAACTGCGTTTTTCTGTACCTTGTTTTGTTTGTTTTTTCAAGTTTTT
Organism: Potos flavus; assembly: GCA_028534135.1. Taxonomy (NCBI): domain Eukaryota; kingdom Metazoa; phylum Chordata; class Mammalia; order Carnivora; family Procyonidae; genus Potos; species Potos flavus. Next base: position 9,673,391 of record CM052886.1, on the reverse strand, counting down.
ATTTAAATTCCAGTTAGTTAACATACAGTGTAATATTAGTTGCAGGAGTAGAATTTAGTGATTCATCAGTTGCATATAACACCCAGTGCTCATCACAAGTGCCCCTTAATTCCCATCCCCCATCTACCCTATCCTCCCCACTTACCTCCCCTCTGGCAACCCTCAGTTTGTTCTCTGTAGTTAAGAATCTGTTTTATGGGGGGAAAAAAAAAAAGAATCTCTTTTATGGTTTGCCTCTCACTTTTTCTCTCCTATGTTCATCTGTTTCATTTCTTAAATTCCATATATGAGTGAAATCATATGATATTTGCCTTATGTACCTCCTTATTTTAAATTTCTGAAAATGTTTCTGATTGTTCGCATACCTGCAATAATTCATTTTTCTTTCTCTCATCCCATATTCCTCTCATAAGAATTGTAGGACCCTTTAGGGTAGAAATTATGCCCTTGGCAACATGGTGCTTGTCAAACATTAATTATAATTTATATTTATTAATTGGTTTGTCTTTTGGATCTCTTCCTACTAAGGCTTTTACAAATACTCCCTGGTGTAACGAAGGATATGAAGATTGCTTTTATTCTAGACAATGCTCATCTGATAAAGTAAAAAGGTAACACAAATAATTTCATACATAGGGCAGGGATGAGAAGGACAGGGATCTATAATTATGACAGGGTGTAGGGAAGAAGAGATGATTATATATATTTTATTCCTTCCCGTTTAGCTCCGGAATGGTGCTGATTGATATTGGAGACATTTCCTAAATATAGTGCCAATAAGCAGCTTTAGATTTTTTATTTGGCAATATCAAAGTAACCATTGTGTTAAGGTATTATGTAAGCCTGAATTTGAGGGAAGGGAAAAAGAGGGAAAAGAAGAAGTTGTAATTAATGGGAAACCTTGAATTCAGAATTCTGTAAATTTAATCTAGAAAGTAGTAATCATACACATTGGTACATACACGAGGTAGAGATTGAAGAGAAGAGTAAGGACATCAGGACCTCAAGCATCAAAAAAGTCTTTGTCTCCAAAAGACAATTTACTGGTACCATAAAGTGGAATGGCAAGACACATATCCTATTCTGTAGAAAGAAATAGCAGGATTTTGAACATATTGTGATGAACAAAAAGTGCAATGTGTGCTGTAGAAGAAAAAAATATTGAGTCTGAGGCAGTTAAGTCCAATAGATATGGATTAGGGACAATAACAAAAGCTCGAATAAGAGACCTGGTCATTTAGGTATACTAGTGGGATCAGGAGAGGAAAAGAGCTTCCTGGATCACTGACTTAAAAAGAATGTAGGAGGTCTAACTTTCAGGGGGATAGGGAAGACTAGGAGAACATATAGGTACAGGAGAAGCTCTCTGAGAATTAAGAGACAAGTCAAGTACAATTCCCAAGGAATGGAAAAGACAGCAATATCAAAGATAGTAAAGCTGACAATAATAAAGATGAACATATGAAAACCAGGAGCATATCAAATGAAAGACAGTGTTCCCTTGCCTAATTTCTTTCTTCAGGAATAAATTTATTGGCCAAATGTAGGTCAATGAAATAACAGCAGAAGATTTTGAAGGTTCATTCACTAGGAACTTCAGAGGAACATAACTTATCCTGAGAGACATTCATGAAAGAAGACTCAAATGTTAGTACGCATAAATTCATTTTTTTCTTCTGCTGGAATTTAAGTAAAAATTTTAAAAGGCAAAGAGGACAATTTATATCACATAAGTTTAAAAGAAAAAAAAGATCTACTTCCATTTGTGGCAGTATGGTAAACTAGGCAATCTAAAAACTTGCCTGCTACTAACATCTAGGAATGTGGGATGAAATATAATACAAATTAATTGAAATGTAGAGCTGAACCGCAAAGGGAGAATGATATAGGACAAAAAGGAAGAGTAAAATGAAAATCACTGTTGGAAATGTGTGAGCTAAAACTGTACGATCCCAGAGTTCTTGACTGTCATGGAAACACTCAGAGGAATAGAGGCTTAGAAAAAAGATAGTTGGAGGTGATACAGATTCAGGCTTCATAAAGCCAAGACCTCCAGAGGCTTAATGTGCAGTGAAAGGGCAGCTTAAAAAATATCTGCATATCAGTTGGGAAAGATGACAAAATGATCATGTGTCTCCGCCTAGACTCTGAGAATTGATAAATACAGACATAGCCTCACCTTAATTTGGTGACTGAATTTATGTTTTCTGAATTGCCTGGAAATTCTTAAACTGAGAAACTAACATAAAATGGTTCTAGACTAGTGATAGCCTTAAGGCTTCTACCAGGAAAAAAAAAATCACTAGGAATACATTTATAATGCGGACCATAAGAGGTTTCATTGATGAAGTCCCTATCTGCCAAATTAATAAGCTCACAGTGCAGTATTTCAAAACTCAAGATCCAACAGTCCACAATGGGTAGAAGTCAGCATATAAAATAAACAAGAATATTAAATATTAAAAACTTGAGACAATAGGGTTGCAACATGTAATATGAGGAATTATAAAGCAAATATGTTTACTGGGTATAAAGAACGGTCCTGCTAGAAAAGGGAACTAATAGATTTTCATGAAATTAAAAATATAATCTTTGAAATGAAGAACATAGTAGATAGGTTAAATAGTTGAACACAGAATTAGTGAACTAAAAGATATATCCGAAGGAACTGTGCAATGTTCAGCACAGAGATAAAAAGGTGGACATATGAAGAGAAGTTAAGAGACATGGAGATCAGAATGACAAGTTTCAACATAACAAATAGCAGATGTGGAAAGGCATACTAGTAAGAATGGGGGAGAGGTAATACTCAAAGGTACCAGGTGAAGAATTTTCCAGAATTTCTAAAAGGTATAAATTTTTAGATTCAATGACTACAGTGAATTCATGGCAGAATAAAGGAAATTTCAGATCTAGAAATATTTAGTGAAAAAGCCAGCGCATCAAAATATAATACCTCCAAATTAATAACATCTAAGTTGTCTGCATACTTTCAAGTCTCAACAAAAGCAAGGAGGATACAAAGAATGAAGATTTCAAAGACTTTGAGAAATAATCTTCAACGGTATTTCTATACCCAGCTCAATCATGATTTAAGCATGAGCGTTAGATAAAGATATTTCTGGACAAAAGAATTGGGAAAATTTACCACTCATGGAACAAAACCGAAAGAATTATCAAAAGATGAACTATGGAAAGAATTGCAAATTCACTCTTGTGTGGGATACAAGAAACATTGATAAACCAATAAAATGTAAACATGTGGGGAATCTAAATATGGTGATGATGATGATGATTGATTTAGTGGGTTTAATCATGAAGTTTAACTTAAAATACAGAGCAACAATGACTAAAGATCAAAGGGATAGGATTAGTATTAAAGCTTCTGCTGGGGTCTTGCATTGTTTGTGAAGAGTGAAGATAAACTAACTTTAGACTTTATTATGTTTATTTATTTAACACATTTTATTATGAGTATTAAAATTTTAAGAGCTAATAATAGAAAAGAAATAGATGTGCATATACATATTTGCATAAATAACCATTTTTTTTCTAAAGATTTGAAAGTTACGCCTCTAACAGAACAAACTGGTATCACAGAACTTTAAGGACACGATGATGGATATCCTGCATTTCATTAATACAGTCATTATTTTGTTTTTTTTTTTTTTGTACTTCTTAAAAAGTGGAAACTTTTCCCTATATATCCAAATAACATTATCACATATAGTAATGATTCCTTAATATCTCTTGATACTCATTTTGCTTACTTGTCACAAAAGGTCCTTTAGAGCTGATTTTTTTCCCCCAATAGAATCTAATGTTGTTTATCTTCATGACTGTGTTGTGTTAATTTGGTATGAAAAAGATGTTCTGTTTCCCACCAACCATTTACTTAATGTTAATAACAATTGATAATCTTGTTTTGAATCAAAGTTGTAAAGGGATGATTTCCTAATCTCATCATTACTTCTAAATATATTATCTGGCATTCTTCTCTCAAATAGTGTTTTTTGTTTCGTCAGTTGAGACTATTTTGTTAGCCTAAAGTAAAATTCTTGCTTGAAAGGCAGAGTAAATGCTTAGTTTCTTCCCTTTATTTAGCACTTTTCAAAGTAAGAAGCTGCTTGAAGAGTGGCCTCGATGGGTAACAAATGGGTTTTTTTGTTTTGTTTTGTTTTAGCTTTGGTTTTCTTTTTTCAGAGTTATTATAGACACATGGATTTTCATCGATGCCATGTGCTTCAATCAACTACACTCATTATTCTTTTTGATGCTCCAATTGACATAATTCTGGCCACTGAAGAGCCCCTTCAAGTTGGCTCCTATGTCCTTCTGACAGACCCCATTAATCTTGAAAACGTTTTTGCTTTTTGCAAGCACAAGATATTCCAGGCGCACATTGTACCCTCTTTACTCTTACCTGCACTCAGCCATTTCCTCAAGGGTCCTCGTTTCTTTTAGTCATGAATTATATTAAAGATGAGAATCCTTATTTTAAAGGAAACTCATCAGTGCTGTGGCAACCATCCTTCTAGACCCTCTGAGTGGACAATATGAGGCAGTCAGCAAACTTATTTCACCTCTTCACTTTTTTTCCTGCACTTTTCTCCTGTTGTCTCCCTTCATTCTGCTACTTCTATGTTGTCATATAAAATTTATGTTCTTTAGCCACCCATATCCTGTAGTGTATCAGTAATCATCCGTACATGTACATAGACAAAACGTGTCAGTTGCAACGTAGAGATTCTCTCAAAAAGTCACAGGTAGGTTGTTTATAAGCAGCACATCTAACATGTCATTGCAATGAATGAGAGTAAAGGAAACTAGACAACATGTTCAGGGAAATACTAAGCAGAAGAAAGGTAGAGTGGCTGTGCTAATACTGAAACAAAACAGATGTTAAGGCAAAGACTTTATTAAGAATGAGGATGACTCTTCCAGAATGGCAAGAGGGAAAATCTTTTTTTTTCCCTAAAGATTTATTTATTTATTTGAGAGAGAGAGAGAGCTCGTGAGCATGTGTGGGAGGGACAGAGGGAGGGGGAGAGAAAGAATCTCCAGCAGACTCTCTGCTGAGCGTGGAGCCGGACTTGGGGCTCGATCTCATGACCTCAAGATCATGTCCTGAGCTGAAATCAAGAGTTAAACCCTCTACGGACTGAGCTACCCAGGCGCCCCAAGAGGAACATACTTTTATAAAATATAATGATTCTGCAATTGTGCATCGCTAGCTGCACAGCCTCAAATTTTATGAAGTAAAATGGTCAGAATTTCCAGAGAAATGTACGAATCCACGATCATACTGGGATGAATGTATGTGGGGTGTTTTAACATGTAAGGCAAAAACTTCATAAAGCCGTAGAAGTTGAAACGAAACCGGTGGCCAAGTCTCATGTAATGGATGTGTGCAGAACCTTGTAGTGGACAGTTACAGAATGTACTTCCAAACATACATGAAACATGCATGAGAGCTTCCTTCATGGGGCCACACAACAGTATCATCAAATGCCAAAGAATCAGTATCATATGGGCCACATTCTCTGATTGGTACAGTTGGAACTTGAATGACTAGATAATAAAACATGCCCTTCTAAATTACTTAAAAAAAAAAACCCCACCAAAAAATTAAATAAAAATTCTACACATCAAAACTTGTGGAATGCAAGTCAATCAGTTCTTAGAAGGAAACATACAAGCTCCAAATAAGCCTCTTAGAAAGACTGAAAATTGAAGAACCAAACAGGAAACCTAAGAAGTTAGAGAAAGGAACAGCAGGGCACACACAAAGAAAGCAGAAGGAAGGAAAGTCTGAGGTTTGAAAATTAATAAAATAGAAATAAAGGTAAATGGACAGCATGGATGGAAGTAAAAACAGTTTCTTTTAAAAGACTAACAACATAGAAAAATCCCTGTCGAGGAAGATCAAGAGAAAATAAAGAGAAGGTGAAAAACAAAACCAAAAAGTATTTGGAATGATAAAATGTGTGTAAGTATAGCTTTGGTAGAAGGTCAGTTGCATGTATCTTGCTCAAGGCTGTGTTTTCCATGAGCAGCCGGATTCCTGGCAGAAGGGGTACTGCAGTAACATTTCCTGAAAAACTGCGTGAACCAGGCAAACATCCTTGACCGCTGTGACATATTAATAACTAACATATGGAACAAATGAATGTATTAGATAAGTTTTTTCCATCACAAGAGGTAGCTAAGAGAGAGAGAGAGGAATTTTCTAAGGAATAAGGTGGTAGTTTGGGGAAAACAGGGCAAGAATAAGGGGCAATGATATAAAAAAATATAATTTAGGCTCTGCATGTGTTATTTATGAGAATTCACATGTTGTGGGGGAAGGGCGCTTTTCACCCAAGAATGGAAATAGTAAAGCATTTCCAGAGTTTGATCATGCTCTTCAAGGCAGTAGGTCCACAGTTTTCTTTAGAAAACAATGAACAATTCACAAGAAAGAGGGATATTTTAAAGGATAGGGCGTTATGTGAACACGGAGATCATCTCCGTGCAGTGTGGCTTCGAGCACGGTGTTCTGCAGAGGTTTTAAGAAGGGAAAACCATGTAACAGAATTGCCTGCACCTTCAAACAAAACATTATTGAAGGATGGTCCCTAAGGATTTTTTTTTTCCTTTCCCTAATTGTTTGAAGTGTTGCCAAGTTCTGGCAAAAGCAACATGCAAGAGAAAGACTAAGTAACACAAACAGTATACCTACTTACAACACTTTCAGATATAAACACATTCATTGCGGACTCTGACATTAGCACTCAGTGCCTCTTTTAATATTTATTGTTGGGAACACATGAGATATTAAAGAGTATTGATTTGGGTATGATCTTACTGCCCATTGTGGATTTTATGTTAGAAAATCAAACCGTCTTTGATTGTTCTCTGAGGAGGCTGATCCTTATCTGGATTTGATTAAGACAAATCTGGTTACATGGTTTTTGCCAAGTGATCCTGAAGGTAAACCTCATATGGAAAATACACTGCTTTATTTCTTAGGCTCCAAAGATAATATAGAGCAAGGAGAAGTATGCATGTCACAAACTAGTTTTAAAAAAAAAGCCTTCAGACATTAAAAACATTTATTCTCTGATGTTGTGACATCAGTTGTCAAGTGATTATCTCCTGGTGTTATAGCCGTAAGAATGGAGATAAGTAAGTCAAAAGCTATTACTGGGCTAAACTGTCTCAAAAGATGTATTTGTAAGTGGAATTTTGTGGTGGGAGGACCATAAGTGAAGCCCAACAATTAAAATTTCACAGAGTTTCTTCCAGTTAAATACAATTTGCATCTTGCACAAATTAATTGGAATTTTATACCAGATGGAGTCGGATCTAGGGTCAGCAGAAAGAAAGTTTCAGTTGATTGATGAGACTTCATGAACATTTCCTACCTCCTTTATATAGGAAAAGAACTTCACAAAGATAATTCGGGTCCATCAGCGCAGCTTGGGCCTTCACAACGGGCACAGACATCAAAGTAAAAATATATTTGGGCCACGTCGATGTCTCCTCTGAATGTGCACATCTGCCACTTCTCCCATAAGAAGGTGTTTTTCTCTCCCAACTGTGCCGGCTAAGTGACAACACAACGGAGGAGAATTTCTCTTAGTGTCTGACTAAGCAGAGCTGATGCATTGTACCACTTAAGGACATTTATTTCAGCTTTGTGAAGTAAGAATCTCGGATTGGCATCCGTGAATAGGCTTTCTTGATTTGTATTAAAAAAACATTACACCCCACCAACCACCGCATTAGGTAGCATAAAAATCTTGTCTTTGTCTGTCATCTGACTGAGTTAAATTTGTATAAAGTTTTACTTGAAATGTCTTAGGCAATCGAGATATCTCTTTTTTAAAAGACACAGACTTTTTTGGTATAAGCCTAAGAAAAACAACTTTACATGCTTCTGAAAGATTGAAAAGATTGAAGGTAAGGCAATTGCAGACACCCATGGAGACAGTTTTCCGAACATTTCTCTGACATACCTACTCAGGTGGTTGTCCTTTGGTGACCTGCACTGTGGGCTGCTGCTCACAGCAGTAGTTGAATATACATTTGTCATTGAAGGGACTGAAAATCCCCAAAGTGTTACTGGCCTGGGTGTAATAAAACAGACAGCTGAACTTGAACTGATTGAAATGCAGTCTAGCCTACAGCTACAGGCAAAGTTAAAGATGCAGGCATGGCAGTGCTTATAAATCGACTTAGGTTTTAACACTGGCAGCATGCCGGGTCTACCATCCTTGTACGTAGGTGGCTTGCTGAACTTGAGGTTATACTGAGAATGAGAGTCACCAGGAACAGCTTAACAACCAAAAAGATCACCAACATAAACTGTGCCTTTATCTATATCCTGATTTTGCGTTTATGTGTGCATGTATACACGCATACACACAAAGACATGAAGACTATAGAAAGGGCACAAATGAAAAATAATAATAGTTCTATTAATTGTCTCATCGAACGCAATCTTTATCAACTTCTGGTGCGTGCAAGGCATATATAACGTAGGATAAGGGTCAGATTTCTATATTTGCAGCTGAGATTAGAAATTAGGCTTTGCCAAGAATACATCGGACACCTTCAGTTTCTCCTCTATAAAAGTACATTGGGTGTGCTGACAATCTCTCCAACGTCAGCCATCCTTACTGATTCCCTTCTGGTAGGGCATCGCCCTGAGAAACAGGCAAAGGAGTTGCTTTTATTATAATAGGAGATTTCCATGGTTTGACCACAGTACAGGGGTCTTGTTTCTCAGTGCCATTTATAGATGTGGTCATGGAGTGATGCATTCAGATCCAGTTTGATTTCAGAAAGCATCGTCTTGTCGTAGATCTGCCCCCAAGACTATAGGGACAATGCTTCATGATTCCAAGTCCCTTGCATTTAAGTTTATGTACAAGATGCACTAACCATTAAATAGGGACTGCATCTGGAGGCTGAGGTGCCGACAGGGTACCATTCCTGACTGTCCTGGGTTGAAAAAAGGGGGAAGGGTATTTTGGAAGCAGATAGAACAGGAAAGATAATAATTAGCAAATAACTGAGTGGTGTGCTCAGCTGGTTAATTTCAGATGCTTTTCATGGTACCTTATCAGCTAGCTCTCAAGTTGTCCTTGTCCAAGAGCGTCACATAAGATCTGAGACCATGTCTAACATCGAAGGGGAGACTTGGGGCCAAGAGCTCAGACAGAGGAAAAGGGAAGACCTCAACCTCAGTCAAAGTGTGTGTGCCTGTGGCCAGACATTTCAGAGTGTGTATTCAAGGCTAAAAGAACATTTCTAGCACATTTCATAAACCTGAATGATAATTGATGCAGAGAATTAGGAACTGGATAAAAAGACGTAATTCTATCTCAAAATACAGTTTCCGGAGACGTTTTCAAACAAGAATATATTTTTTCCCTTGTGCCACTGGTTCTTTTCTTTGTTATTTCTTCCTTAAATCAGAAGAAGGGGGAGCAGAGATTTTTTTACAACATTAAGCATTGTTTACTTCTATAGTTACCTTTCTAATTAGACATTAGCACAGTTTACATGCAAATAAAGCAACTATACAGGTTTATGTGTGAATCTGCTTGCACTTGTCCCTGTAAGTGATTACAGCTAATTTTGGTAAATAATTTATATTGCACTCGGAGGCATAAAATGAATTTACAAATGAGAAAAAATGAGAACAATTGTTTCACACCCTCTGACATTTCTTCACATCTTGAATCTGAAGGTTTTCATCTCCCTGGTTGGCCTTAATTATCCTTGCATTATAGTAATTCTTTTAGAAGCGATTATCAGAAAATCATCTTAATTTTTTCATTATATTGATGACACCAAAAACATTTTTTACTAATATGCTTTTAGGCTACATTATAAAAGTTGCTTTTGAAAATGTCCTATTATTGCACATGCAACTCGGTAAATGAATTTATCATTAGCAAGTATAATTTCGCCATTTGCATCGATTTTGAGGAGATGAGTGACCAAATACTATGTTCTTCTCAAGTACCCCGTGTGAAATGCAAGTCTTTTAGAATATGTGGGGTATCATTTCTTGGATTCTTAACAGAGATCCAAACACAGGCTTTGTTTATGACAACTGATTGATTGATTAGTGATTTGACAAACACTTAGAAACTGCCTAATATTTACTAAGTCTAAGCAAGTTCTTAGAGATGTATATATGTGTAAAAGCCCTACTTGTAGGGACCTCAAAATATAGAGGGAACACCAACACGTAAACAAATACTTAATGTACAATTACGTGCCTGCCGTAGTAGAGATAATCACAAGAGACATTGTCAGCGGAGTTTAAAAATAAATAAGCATACAGCTAAGCCCCAGGCTAAGAACAAAGACTCTCGAGCCAATCTGCTGGGCTCTGAATCTTAGCTCTACCATTTACCTACAATGGTACCATTTACCTATAATGGTGCCATTTACCTGCCATTTACCCTATAAATGGGGCGCAAAAAATAGCACAGAACTTGTAGAGGGATTGTTGCAAGGAAAAAGTGAGATAATATTTGAAAAGATTTAGGATGGAAATCATAAAGCCCTGTTGATACAATATGGATTTAAAGTGTCTGCTTAATTAATTCTGCTGGAGTTGGGGGTAACGTAGGGAGATCTTCCAAGAGGTGATGTGTTAATTGAATCTTGAAGGATGGGAGGAGATTTGTCATTGTATATAAGGGGGTTGATCAGATGGGTAGCTTTCGAGGGTGCCACTCTAGATGGGGTGCTAAAACATCACTTGACAATTAAAAGACGGTGCGATTGTATTTATTAGAGGTCCTCCCAGGGAGAGCACTGATTGTAGTTCTAAGGAATGCTATGAAAACTGATTGGAGTAGAGGAGAGAGAATCCCAAAGGCGATGCTCATGTAACAACAGATGGTCACTAAGTGGCTTCCTGGGAGAATGTCTGCGTAATGGTTAGATGGTTATTTGGATGAACTCTTACCCCGCAAAGCTTTCAATCTTTTTCCCAGATTAATATCAATTTGACACAGTGCCAATTGCTAGCTTGCCTTGAAGTAAGCATATATGGTTATCCTGGGCAGTGAGGAGGGTGGGTATGGCCGGGAAGCACCAAACCAGTGTGGAGGAGTAAGAGCAGCAGGCGGTGACAATGGGAAGACAGACAGGGTCACAGGGGAAGGGCCTCAGACACCTGTTGGGGAGTCTGGGCTTAGTCCTTTAGGCAATGGATAGCCACTGGTGGGACGGAAGCTCAGGCTGACGTAAATAGATTAAGCAGACCGGAAGTGAGGAAGTGGTATCAGAGGCTTTTGAAATAGCCCAGGAGTTGGAGAATGAGAATCGGAAATCAGTCTGTGGTTGTGGAAGTGCAGGGATTGGACCTGAGGACGGAGAGAAGTCAGTGGTTACGGAACTTGATGACCAGATGGATACAGGAGGTGTTTATTTTATTATTGTTATTTTTTATTTATTGTAAAAAAGCAAAAACTCATAAGCAAGGCACGGAGCCCTGGCCCAAACAGGATTTGAGTCTGTGAATGGAAACCAAGAGCAGTTTCGGCCACATCCGGCCGGTCTCTGTGCTTGGGTGTTTCAAGGAATGCAGAGTTCCTGGAAGAGCTCAGATCAATTATGGACTATTGTCATTCAGAAATGTAAGTATTCAGAGCTTCTCAAGCCTAAACATCACTATTTTAAAAAAATATTTTATTTATTTATTTATTTGTCAGATAGAGCGCATAAGCAGGGGGAGCAGCAGGCAGAGGGAGAGGGAGAAGCAGGCTCCCCACTGAGCAAGGAGCCCAACCTGGGACTCGATCCCAGAACCCTGGGATCATGACCTTAGCTGAAGGCAGACACTTAACCAACTGAGCCACGCAGGCGTCCCTAAACCTCATTATTAATAAGTGATATCCCTGTGTGGTTTTTAAGCAGAAATATGCAGTGCAGCCTCTTTCAGCATAAAAGACAAGTCAATGTGCAAAAGCGGAAGAATATTCTACAAAATCCTGTTGTTTTTTTTTTGCCTCATCTAGTTATGTTTAAGTTTCCTTCAGAACTTATTTATGTCTGTCACTATCTATGAGCACTAGAAAGTTCTCTTGTCCCCTGCTCTGAAAGGAATTTGACAGAAGTCTGCATATCCTTTGAACTTTAAAACCCTTGGCTTTCCATGAGCTTAATTAAAGATTTTTTAGCTTAACTAGGTTGTATCTATATCTTTGTTTCATCCTAATTGGGCTCTGAGCCAGGGTCTCTGAGCATTGCTTGACTAACATTTCTGACGTGTTTTTCATTGCCACTTCACTGTAACTCCTCCCAGCCTTTCTTTCTACCCTAAAAGAATGAGCTCTCCTTTAAACAGATTTCCAATAAGAAAGCCCAGAACTTCTTTATCACCTACATAAATTACATAATCCCATATGCAACGAACATTTTATTAATCTCAGAACAGTTAAAGAAAACATGTACAATGCTGTGATTAGAGCACTGAAATAATATCAGACCTAAAACCCTACGGGAGAGGGACCTCCTTGATACAAGCCTTTTAGGTGCTCAGAGAACCTGCAACCGCAGTGTTAGCTGGCTCAGGCTGGGAGCGAAGAGGCCATATGAAAACAGCTTTTCTCTTTTCACTCGCTGCTCCTCAAGAGGGAAGCTCACAGGGCAGACAGACTTGCAAAGGTGGAAATCCTGTCTCAAGCAGCCGCTGTGTTTCGGTAGATCCCGGCGAAAAGAAATATCCTCTCTTGCATTAAAAATAATGAATTTCATTAAAAAAAAAAAGATAAAGAGGAAAGGCAGATAACGTTTACTGAGTAGCACCTGCTGGGTGTGATGCCTTTTGTATACACGATACTATGTAATTCCCATGGCAAATCCATACAGTGGATGGTATTCTTCCCATTTTACAGTGAAGGGAACTGAGATTCCCAGGGGTCAACATGGGAATGTCTGGAAATGCTGGTAAGCAGTGGAATCAGGATTCAAAACTTTTGATCTGATGCAAAACCCATGTTCATTTTACTGGCCGATACTGTCCTGTCAATTTTCTTTTGCTTTGATTTTTTAGAGATTTAATATATAATCTTAATTTTCAAAATGTGGTCATGGTAACAGAATATCCATATTTTAATGTCTCTTCACTCCTAAAAGTTTATAAGTTGATCATATGTAACTAAAAAGAGGTTTTGTAAAGCTAACGTGATACAAAAAATAGGGTTAGGTTCCAAGGCTAATCTCTATTTGGGGTCCTGAAATCCAGGGGCCACTTGGGAGAGGACGATGTAGATGGGGAGAAAGAAGACAATAACTGAGTTCCCTTTTCATTTCCTGAGGTTGAGCTTAGCTCGGTGAAAGGGAAGCTTTTCGTTGGCATTTTTATTTTCTTCTTTTACCATGGGCCACTCTTCCTAGTGTCTTGTCTCAATAGCCCTTTATATCAGCCTGGGTCCAGCCAGGAGACAGAAACTAACAACAGTCGTTTAAAGAGCGAAAATTTAATATAAAATATTATGAAGCTATGATATGAAAGTAATGATAAAAGTGTAGAGAGAACTCTAAAAGGTGCCCCAAGATGGCAGAAGAATACTAGCAAAGCACAAACTGGGGACGAGATGTCCCCTCCCCCAGGCTAGGGTTTAGACCTTGTCAGAAAAGGTATGGTTGAAGCTGCTGGATGGTAGAGAAGTTGGACTGTCCAGGCCAGAGCTTGTGCATTCATTGGAAAGCCAGGAAGCAACCTTGTGTGGATATAGAGGCAAGGCAGGGCTTTGTAACTCTGGGTGTAGGTGAGCCAAAGCTGGTGGGTGGAGCGCTGCTGTAGGCATGGGGCCAGAAGCATTGGAAGGACCGCAGGAAGGTTGTTGCTGGCCCCAGGTCAGGGCTGGGAGGTCACTGAGGGACTGTGAGCTCAGGGCAGATCCAGATCTATCTGTCTCACACATACCCACAACAGCAACAATAGTAATAGTGGGAACAGCAACAATAGTAATAGCAATGGTAAACACAGCACACAGAATTAGAACAGGGATCTCATTCTTCAATATCCCTGCAGTGCCGTCTACTGACAAAGCTTAACATCATGCCCGCTGCGGGGGAAGAAATGTTTAGAACCCAGCTTATTACCACCACGCAGGTAGTGCAGGGTGAATCTGGAGCTAAGAAGCAGTAAATTGCTAACCAGCTCACTTCTAATCACTAGGGGGGAAAATTATGTTCCCTAACCACCTATTTGCCCTTCATCCACCCATACAATAGTCTTTTTCCTCAGTGAAAATAGTTTCCCATGAATGCCAGCAAAGAAAAAGCAAATCCGTTGAAATAATTTTTACTAAGTGTGAATGACTTATTACAACCATCATCCCCAAATGCGTCTGGTTTTGTTGTTGTTATTGTTGTTCAATATTGCCAGTTAATAGCACAGCACCTGGTATGCAGTGGATTTCAATCAGTATTCATTGAATGAATACATCCCGGGAACATTTACATTTATAACAAAGAGGTATTAACTAATACTAATCATCTGTAAGTGGTAGAATTTTAGATAGTGAAAGTAAGTGAGACAGCAAAGGACATAGAACGAGACATATAGCATAGGTAGGAAGATGATTCTGGACAAGCAAATTAATTTGTTTTATTAATGGGAGGGTGGGTGTTACCACTGGGATCTTGTCTCTGCTTTCATACCATCTTCTCGTCTCTTTTGAAATTACAGATTCACTAGACCCTCCAAATAGTTTCACTAATTGTTTCTGAATAGAGAAAGGAGATGATGGATGGATCCTCTGGGCCTGGGGTTATAAGCAGGAGCGTTAGGGACTGTTTTCTTTCTTCCT
>CM052886.1:9565902-9658060 GCA_028534135.1 Potos flavus | reverse complement strand
TTTTTTTTTTTTTTTACTTGCAAAAGCTTCAATCTGTAGCTAAATAGTAGCAATGACTGGACATCTAAGTCTCATCTCTGATTTAATTGGAGTTTCAGTGTTTTATAAAGCAGCACATTTATGGTAGGAAAGTTACCGATTTGGGAAGTTGTATATATGTGTCTTCGCTTTAGGAGAGATTTTATAAGATGGGGAACTTCTGTTTCTTGAAAGTTTGTTAGAATTCTACTATAAAGCTATTTATGGCTAACAGTTCCAGGGGTTATATCTTTATCTATGGTTTTAATCCTTTCAATAGAAATAGACTACTCAAGATTTAATTCTTGAGCCATTCTTGAGGAATTGATTAATGTATTTGTTTACAAATCTTTTTAATATTCATTTGTTCTTACGATTTTAAAAGTCTCCCTTATAGATATTTCTTTTCCATTCTTAATTTGTTCTCTTGGTGTTTTTGAAAAAAATCTTCTTCATTACACTTACTTGTTTTTCCAAAAAGCAGTTTTATATAATGTTTTTATTGGGGAAAATTTTTCAAATATATATAAATGTAGAGAGAACAGTTAATGAATCCAGGGTACCCAGCATCCAGCTTCAACAATTATCAAATGGACAGTCTTGTTTAATTCATATATCTACCCATGTCCCCTTACTATACTCCCCAGGTTATTTTAAGCAAATTTTAGACATCCTATCATTTCAAATAAAAATATTTAATGTAAATATTTCAGTTTATATTTCTAAACAGTAGTTACATTAAAAAATAAATAGCAGCAATGGTATCACATTCAAATGTTGGTGAGAAGATTTATTGCTAACACATATTAACAGTGTTCATGTTTTTAGAGCATTTCCCGTGCACATGTATGTGCACATGCACACTTGCACATGCGCACACATTGCGCACAGGCACACACAATTTGATTTAGAATTCAAATGAATTTGTCACTGCAATTGCTTGACATGTTTCTTAAATCTTTAATCTACAGATTCTTTCCTTCTCTCTCTTTCTCTGCAATTTGTCCATTACACACCTACAATGATTTGTCCTATACAGTTTCTCATGTTTTGGATTTTGATTACTTTCCCATTTAACATTTCTCTTTCCCTTTTATATCCTGTAAGCAGTAGTGAGATCTAGGAGCTCGAATAGACCAAGCTGGTTTTGCCCCCAACCCCCACCCCCTTTTTCTAAAGCTTCGGCAAGCCTACTTTAGGTCAGCGTATTCTTCTGTTGGTCCTTCCTCTTCTCTTTATGTGTCCTTACCAGCTGCTGATGAGTGGTGCCATAAAACTGCCCTTAGGTTAGATCCCATAGGAAAAGGAAGATAAATATTTGATGTTTTCTCTTTACCAGTTTTCAAAATAATGAGTTTGTGAAAGTGAACAATGCATTTAAAATATCATTATAAGTTTATAGATTTAAACATATTTGTGTTCAGTGGATTGTAGTTGTTGTCATTATTGATACTCTAATTGTCCCACCTTTAGCCAGAGGGAGCTCATGCAGGTCAGTCTAAATCCTCTTGACATGACCCTTGTGGCTGTTGAGAACTTTCTTCTTTCCAGTATGACAAGGAACACTCATCTTGTATATTTCCTGCCCCTGACCTGGAATTAGCTGTTTGTCCAGGGAACCCTGTTGTTTTTGGTTTTGTTTTCGTTTTTATGAGAAATACATACAGAAGTCAGTTTTGGTGTTAGGGCTGTTCTTTGCTACTGAGGTGGTGATTATTTCTATACCTTCTCAGTGAAAAAAGCTAAGAAAAAAATTTTTTAAATAAATTCTCATCTTAAATTTGTAATGATACTTTCAAGTTAAAATCTAAATAGCTGGTTTTAAAATCAGAACTGAAAAAAGATATATTAAAAGAAATAAAGCTGGTATGTGCTAAACTATATTCTTTATAAACATTATTTAGCCTTAGTTCTACAGATAAATAGATAATGTCAAAAGTCTGATGTCTTTTCATATAAATGATTTTGCCTTTTTGCTATGATGCCCTGAGGGCAGCTTCTTCTTTTTTTTTTTTTTAAATATGATAGTTTTACTAGAACATGTCTTGATATTGGCCATTCTGGACCAGTCTTCAAAGACCTGTGGTGGTTCTTTAATGTATAGTTTCAAGTCCTCTTATATTTCAGAAAACTTTTCTTGAATTCATTTTAGTGTGAGTTTTAGTCTCTGGGGATTCTTACTATATGTATGTTACATTTTCTTTACCCAGAGTCCAAATCTATTCATTTCCTTCAACTCCTATTGATCTCTCATCATATCTTTTAGATTTAAAGAATTTCCTTCTTTGCATCTATTTTCTCTTAGGACATTGTCTGCTATGTTCACTAGCTCTTATGTTCTTTTTGGTTTGTTCTTCAGTTTGGATATAATTTACAAAAATTTTTTAAAAATTCCCTCATGAATTATGTCACTTCTTTGCAATGCTATTTTCTTAAATATTTTATTGCTGAGTTTTTTTTTCTAATTTGAATTTATAATATTCTGTCGTAGTTTATGATGTAGCTTGTGTTAAAATATAAGGTTATGGTTTATTCTGTAGGGCTTGTCTTTCTGACATGTTTGCATTGCTTATAAAGATATTACCCTGTGTGCTTTCCTTTTTTTGCTTATAGTAAGTTCACACGGCATTTGACCGATTATTTTCTGTTCCTCACTTATTATAAAACATAGGTATTCCTTTCCTTATAGAAGGGAAATGGAGAAATGAGTCAGGGCAGGGTTCGTTTTTGTTTTTGTTTTTGTTTTTTGTTTTCTGTTTGTTTTAGCTTTGCAGCTCTGGAAATCTTTTGTCTTCTAAAAATGGTGAAGGAAAAAAAAAAAGACTCACATTTTCTGAGATCTGCTGTCTGCTTGCCTCCCCAACTTTTACATGGACCTTCACATTCCTTTGTTTCTTTTATCCTTGCCCTGCTCAATTTGAATCTCACTCCCAGCCCTTTCTCTCCAACAGAAGGCTTTGTCTTGGAATGGAGCTCCAGTTTGCCAGTTTTAAGATCCAAATGGTCCCAATACCATTAGACCTGTTGCAAAATGGTTGCTTGCATGTACTGGATCCTACGGATCACCTACTTTCCACTGCTGTTCTCAGGCTGCCAAGTGGAACTTTACAGAGAGGGTCTTTTGGCTTCTGAGATCTGTGAAAAGCCTAGTCACCTTCCCACTGCTTTCTTTCACATAAGTTTATGGTCTTGTAGCTGTCAGAGTTTTGTCCCTTTCACTTTAAATTTGGGGGGTTTGTGGGATAACTTGCCATCTAACTTCAAGCATCTTTGGTTTTGCTCTGTTTTCAAGGTGATTTGGGGATATAAAAAAACAAACCTACGCCGAATACTGTATCTTCCATCCAGATTTGGGCTTTATTGAACAATTTTTATTTTTGACTATATTGTAAATTTTTATCTTTATTCCTTTGTTCACACATGATTCCTAGCCTGTCTGATATAGATTCCTAGATTCTAAGTTATTTTTCCCTCAGACTTTGAAGATGTTTTACTATTTTCCTACAGTGCCGATGAGATGACATCGTCAGTCCAATTTAAAAAAAAAGTTTTGTTTTTCTTAGAGCATTGAAGATTTTCTACTAATGCATAATAACCTGAAATTCAGTGACAATGTGTCTAGGCTATGTGCATGTGTGGGAGTGCTTAAATTCTACCCAAGACTGGATGAATTATTTTAATCTGAGGATTTATGTTTTCCTTCAGAACTAGGCATTTTCTTCATTATTTCTCAGAATATTTGTTCTCTGCTCTTTCTATTCTTCCCTTTCAGAAGTCCTGTGAGCTATCCATTAGACCCTCTGCGCCATTTTCCATGTCTCTTGCCTCTTACTTTATAATTTCAATCTCTTAATCCTTATGTTTGGCATTCTTCAATCATTTGTGTCCTAGTCTTCCAACTTAATACTTTTCCTTTTCAACTGATTGCGTAACTATTGAGCCCAAATGAATTTTATCTCTTCATAATTGAATTTTAAATTTAATTCACTTTACTTGATTTTTAAAAAAACGCTCTCACAAATATGAGGCTTTTCAGTCTATTTGTTTTAAAGGCCTCTTCTGTTTGCCTTACAAAATGTTTTCTGGCCATACTTTTTCATTTTCTTGAAATTGATGTCTCTTGTAATGGAGCTGGTTTTTATAAATTGTTTGGTGATTCTTGCTACCTGCTCATCTTTTTGGAGAGTCCCTCCCAGACCTTTGCTCTATCAGTTTTCACATACTGCTGGGCAGGCAGGGGAGTGTATTGAGGCTTGCTGAAACATCTTCAGAAGGAGGGAGAAAAAGATGCCTTGCTGGAGGTCTTGATGGCTAGTCATGGGTGGTCACTGTTTCAGGTACCACCACTACTGTAGACACTAATTGTCTCTCCAACTTTAGCTCCTGGATCAGAGGTGAAGGACTTTATCATTCACAGCACAGCAAGCAGCATGAACTTCCCATTCAGATTTGTTCTTCTTTCTTCCCAAGTGCCACAGGGGGACCTGGAGTGGCCTGGGTGTGTGTTGCACGCAGTGGGTTTGCATCAGAGCTGAGCCAGCCTGAGCTTTTATAATGAGCAGCAAGCAAACCTGCCTGAACTTTGCTCTGGAGAGAGATGTTATTTTTATTTTACTGGACAGTAAGCGAACCTGCTGGCTTCTGTGCTCCAAAGAGAGATAACCATCTCACCTTCCAAAGCTGTTTGCTATTCACCCATCCTGGAAAAGCTAGTCTGGAACAAAAGCTGTCAGTGCCTCCGTTTGCAAGCCATGAAGAAACAGAAGACCTGTGAAGACCCGTCTCCCACTACCACCGTATTAATCATATCATTAATATTAATAGATTTTCAGAGCACCTGGGTAGTTCAGTCGGCTGAGTGTCAGACTCTTGGTTTCAGCTCATGTCATGGGTGGTGGGATCAAGCCCCTGTAGGGCTCCACATTCTACATTTCCCTCTGCCCCTCCACCCACTCTCTCTCTTTCTTTCAAATAAATAAATCCTTAAAAATGTTAATGGATTTTGAGGTTTTTAGATTTTCTTGATATAGTCATGGCTGCAGATAATGATGATTTCTTTCCTCTAGCTATATTTACAGGGGTTTTTTTCTCATCTTATTGAATTAACTAGCAATGCCTAAGTCAATGTTAAATCATAATGTTGGTTAATGCGTTTCCCTGTTCAGATTTCTGATTTCACAGTCGTGTACCTCTTTTAATGGATTTGCTATTATTTCTGGAGAACGTACTTTATTTTGTTTAGAAAGTATTCTTCAACATTTATTTTACTTGTTTTTTATTGAGAAGGGGTGGCTAAATTTTATCTAATACATTTTCTTCATGTTCTAATTATACTAGTTTTTCTTTACAGTTTTAAATGTAATAAACAGCATCAAATGCTGGTGTTGAATCATCTTGGAATAAATTCTTTATTCTATATTGTTCTATTGCTATATAGTTCTGGATTTAATTTGTGAATATTTTATTTCAAATTTGTATCTCTTAGTAAGTGAAATTTTTTATAATTTTCTTTTGGAGGTTTTGTTATAATGATGAATTAGAAAGCTTACTGTATTTGAAATAGTTTAGATAAAAAAAGATTTTTGTCCCAAGTAGGTTATATATGACTAACCCATAAAACCATCTAGCGAAACTCTTTATCTCTTTCAAAAAATTGGTTTTAACTTTTTATCTTTTGTTTTTATTTTCTAATTATTACATTAACATATTTTAAGAGTCAAACAATACCAATAGCCAAAAACAGCAATTCTTTTACACAATTTTAAAGCATGTTCCCTAAGGTGACTACTTTTGATTTTTCTATTTTATGTTAATAGTTCAAAATAGTATGCCTAAACTGCCACCTTTACTCATTAATTTAGTTTGTGGGCAATCAATGGGTATATGAGGATTTAACTCTCATACTTTCTCTAATTTTTTCATTGCTTACCTTACCAATGTAGTTATAGATTTTTTTTTTAATCACTCTTCAATATTTATATTATGATGATTTAAATGTTTTTCGGGGCACCTGGGTGCTCAGTGGGTTAAATGTTTTTCACTCCTACGCCAGTTGTATAGTATGATATTTTCCCCTTTTCCTTTTCAGGTTCTTGTGAAGAGGGAAGGAGATTATGATGATTGCCTCATCGAAATTATTTTATTTTTTTGCATAATTTTCTGTTTACTACTGCCAATTCTTCAATGCTCCATGATCAACATGTCAAAAAAATTATCTCTTCAATTTCCTTTCTCTGGCTACTTCTCTTATCCTCCTGTTCCAACCAGGACCATAGCATAACTTGGACCTGCAAGCATAGGTATCATCTTGATACTTTACTTTTCTTTCATTTTGAGAAATCCCTTAACTTTCTCCTGTGTTGATCCTGTTTCTTGGATCCTGAGTCTTTCTCTTTTTTGGTTCATTACTTAATTTTTGTGAAGCACATCTTCCTGAATTTTTCTAAGTGAGGATACATAGGAAGTAATCTTTGAGGCTTTCCTTAATTTATATTGACAATTTTGATGGGTATAGAATTTTAAGTTGGAAATTGCTTTCCCTCAGGATTTTGAATACATTAGTCCATATTCTTGTTTTCAGTGATGCTGTCAAGAATTTCAATGCTATTCTTATCTTTTTGTTCATTTTTAAAACAAAATTTATGTAGGTATATTCTATATCTAGTACACTGAAACATAGAACTTGATGGATTTTTACATATGGAAAGAGCCACCTACAAAGATCAAATTTACACAGAACATTTCTACCCCCCAACAGAAGGCTCTCTGTGTTTTTAATAGTAAATCATTCTTGACCCCTAAACCTAACTGCTATTCTGACTTTTGCCTGTTTGACTATCACCTAAATGAAATAATACAGTGCACAGTCTTCTCTATTTGGCTTACTAAGCTCTACATTATGTCTCTGAGATCCATCTATGTTACACGTAGCAGTATCTTAATTTTTTATTTGCTGGACTTAATACTATTGTTGGTGGATGTAATGGGCATTTGAACTGTTTGTAGTTTCTTTGTTTTTATGAATAAAGATGATGTGAACATTCTTGTGCACATTTTAAAATTCTTGATTCATTGTGTCTTTGTTTCACTGTCTGGAAACTTATAGGATATTTGTTTTTTACTTCAGTGTTATATAATTTTATGAAGTGTCTTCAGGATGGGCTTCTTAATTTTCTTTATATTAGGCAGTTGTTTCCTTCAACCGTGTGGTCCTAAGAAACTTTCTTGTATTTTTTCTTTAATAATTTCACCCTTTGCATTTGCTCTGCTGTTTATTTTTAGAATCTTTACCAATCAGATTTTTTTAACTCTTTGGTCTAATCCTCCAATTTTTAGCTGTGTCTTTTTGTTTTTCTTTATGGCAGATTCTCAAAAGTTTACCTTTTATTCTACTATCAAACTTATTTTCAGTATATTTTTCTATTTCTACTAAGATTGCACTGCTCCTTTCATTAAAAATATTGAACTAAGAATTGGAGGCTCCTTAATTTTGACTGAATTTTATGCATTTACCATAAAAATTATTTTGAATTCAATGAACAGAATAGGTTTTGCTATTGCAGAAAGAGATAATTCCTGCATATGGAACATTCATACTTCATCAACACAAATAGTTCAGAACCCATCGATGTAAGAGCTATAGACTTTGTAATACATATGTTCCTGCAGAGTTCATTTTTGTTATCATCAGTTTGATAATTAGAGGAAAATCTCAGGAGAAGACAATAGGTGTAGCATTCATTCAAACAGCCCAGTAATATGTTGTCTTAAGAATTCACATGATAGCTGAGAGTTTTTTTTCTTTTTTTTATTCTACACTAAGTGTCCTCTCGTTGGAGAATTATAGTTTAGTCTCCAAAGATTTCAAAGAAAATGCTGAAAAACTTCTGAATGAACAGTAAACTAAATACCTAGTGAAGTTCTCCACACCAGTACCAAATTTGAGCATCATGGAATTTTCTGATGTACAGAGGAACTAAATAGTGTTTTGTTACTATAAATATAACAAACTTACCTCATAGTTCAGTAGTATTTTTCTACCTTAATTGTGTCATTAAATAAACTTTCAAGTAGTTTCATTCTACATTTATTCTACAGACATATCAATGTTAGTAACAAAGGTTTACAAAGGTATATCATTTAAATTATTATTTTTCTAAAATAAGTGAAAATAATGTGCCCAGCGTCCCTTCCCTCCCAAAACAATTTGGGAAAAAACGAGTTACACTGGTGTTATGAGGCTTTTAACATTTTAATTTATAAGCTTTTTAATAACTCCTAACTCTTTACACAGATGGACCTTGGTTATATTTTCAGAAGCTGGAAGTGGATACTCTAAATTTTAACCTTGGTTTCTTATCTGAAAAACTGAAAGGTCCAAGGTTGACATGAAATAGTGTAAGCAGGTTATTTAGCTTAGTATCTAAAACACAGTGATGTTATTATTTTTCTAATTATAACTTTATAAGACCCAATAAACCTTGAAAATATGCATTGCTAATAGAATGTGAATAATACTCTGCTCCTGATAAAGAAAATGAGACGTAGTATTTAGAGGTATAGAATGATTGAATCAGAGTACTTTGGGAATTCTGGGAATTCTTACAGACTACTCAATTTTAAGAGTAAAATGGGTTAAGACAAGTCTTATATCCTTTTATTAGCTAGCATTATACAGAATATCATAATGTTGCCAATATAAGATGATTTTTATACCATTCATTATTTACTTTTTAGGGACATTAAAAAGCATGCATAATAAGCATCTTGAAGTTTTACTATCTAATGGATATTTAAATAGATTAACAAATTACATCTTGATAGATAACATGAGAGTTGCTTGAAAAAATGTGTTACGGGTCGTAAAAGTTTCGGTCTAGGATATAGTAAGCGAGTTTATTTTCACCAGTTCTTACACTTATCTTTCATTAAGTACCTGATTCAGTTATGCTCTCTTCATTGCAAATAACAGGAAAGCTGAATGAAAATGAAAAACTGAAAGAAATTCTTTTCTCACATAACAAAGCCTGTGGTGGAGTAGTTCCAGGATTGGTGAACTTTCCACTAGGGCTGTCAAAGTCCAAACTCCACTGAGCCAAGAAGGGGGAAAGCCCTGTGGTAAGCCTCTCTTTAAGAACACTACTTTCTCAGGGGCCATGGCTCTTGCACCTGTCATGCCTAACTTAGTCAGGAACAAAGAAACAATTACAACGATTGACTTAGGCTGATCAATGTTCCCTATGTGAGCCCTGGGAGTGGCCATGAAATACAGGGCTACTGGATATAAGAACAAAATGGGGCTCTATTGGGAAGAGAAGGGAATATCACGGAGTCAGCCATGAATTCACGTAAGTACTTAATAGTGAACCCTGGACATTTGGTTCTTAAAATCTCTCTTCCTAGTCTCTTCATTTCTCAAACTGCCCAGCCTCTTTTCCCTCATCATTGATTCTTCTTTCCTCCTCTTCCTTTCTCTGCTTCTTCCCTTCCGTTCCTTCTCAGAAGGACAAATAATCTCCCCTTTTCATGTGAAGCAGTTTACCCATAATGACTTGTTGCCTAGCTATTTTCCTATAGGGTCTCACTTTCTAGCTTTGGAAATTCATCAACGTGTTTTCCCAAATGAAGACACAATGCTTCCTGAAAGTGTAAGCAGTGTGAGCTGGTACAGTAATTCACTTTTCTCATTCTATACAGTGGGTTAACATAAAAACAGAATGAGAAATTGCATTAGAAAATTTCATTAGAAATCTTTGTAACTGTGTTAGTCAGGGTTCTCCATAGAAACAGAACCACATATATAAGGAATTGGCTTAGTTGATTTCTTCTAAGGATGTGGCTTACACGATTATGGGGGCGGGCAAGTTCCATGATCTGCAGGGTGAGCTGGCAAGTTGTGAACCCAGGATAGCTAATGGCGTAGGGTTCCAGTCCAAAGGCCAACTGGCTTGAGATTCAGGAAGAGCTCATATTTCAGTTCAAGTCTGAAGGCAGGAAAACCTGGTGTCCCAGTTTGAAGGCTGTCAGAAAGAATTCTCTTACTTGGAGAGGGTCAGCCTTACTTGTTATATTCAGCCCTTTAACTGAATGAGGCCCACCCACATTAGGAAGGGCAATCTGCTTTACTCAGCCCACGGGTTTAAATGTTAGTCTGATGCAAAAATACCCTTCCAGAAACACCCAGAATAATGTCTGGCCAAATATCTGGGTAGTGCATGGCCCAGCACACAATAACCTACTGGTTGTAAACTTTCAGAGAACTGGAAGAGAAAATGAAGGCAGTTCTAATCTTTTTACCTTACATGTTACTATCAAAGGAGCAAAAATCCCCTGAGTCATGTTTAAGGCTTCTCTGGGCATGGGAAGCCAGCAAGCCTACCTGGACTTCATCTTTCTTCAGCATCTACCTCGTGATCTGCTTTTCCTTCCATCATCTTCTCTCAGGGATACCTTACTTGACTTTCTGGATGAGATCAATATTCTAATTATTCTAATAGCATCACATAGTATATCCTCTATTATATACATCACAGTTATAAACCTTATTTTTAAACTCCTTCCAGACTTTAAACAATCACAAAGAGATCAAGAAAAAGACCATGCCTGGTGTTTTTCACACTGTAAGTCAATGCCCAGAATACTTGGCTCATGGGAAAACTGCATAGTTATCTGCTGAGTAAGGCAGTGTCCATCTAGGAAACTAGTGAACCAAAGCTGGCATCTACTGGTTGGGGAAAAGAAAATCAACCACAGAAACTACAAGATTAAACAGAAGTATTGACAAAGCAGGTGTTCAATGAGATATGGCTGGTAGAATATTTACATGGAGATACACGTGCAGCCAGCAGTTTGAGAAGGAGGAATTTGAATCCTAGAAGGCAGAGATACAGAACTGGGAAAGCCTGTCATCATCTCAGAGAGACTAGAAGAAGGTAAGTATAAAAGACAGGAAGAAATGGCTGCATCAAGAGAATAAGAAGATAAAGATGTGCCAGTGGGGAGGCTGAAAAAGTATAATCAGAGACCTTTTGAGAGAACTAGGGATTTTAAAACCAGAGAGGAAAGAGGAAGAAGGTATGAAGAGTAGAGCTACCGAGTAAAATGCTCCAAGTCAAGGAGAGGGTGTCCCGAGAGAGTGCTGATGGGAATGGTGGCTATCTTTGAGGCTGCCAAGATTAGAGTTGTAGCAAAGATTTGCTCACAAATGATGAAGATAGAGTTAGATGTGGATCAAGCAAGTGTGGCCATCTCATTTGGAAATGGCAATAAACAAAGTGAAAGCTTGTACGAAAACCAAAGGAATCTCATTGAAGAGGGAAGCTATGTTTAGAATAGAAAAGATGAGGATGGCTGTATGTACAAGGGAAGGAGGCAGTAAGTATATAGAGAAAAGCTAAAGACACCTGTTACAAATAAAAGCAGTTCTATGTATTAATAATTTTGCTTTTTCAAGTCCTTATTTGTGTTGTGTGAAAATAGTTGTAAATACCTGAATAATTCTCATTTTTTTAAAAGACTTTATTTATTTATTTGACAGAGAGAGTGAGAGAGACAATACAAGCAGGGAGAGTGGGAGAGGGAGAAGCAGGCTTCCTACTGAGCAGGGAGCCGGATGTGGGGCTCGATCCCAGGACCCCAGGATCATGACCTGAGCCGAAGGTAGATGCTTAATGACAGAGCCACGCAGGCATCCCAACAATTCTCATTTTTATCTCTGCATCCATTTAGCTTCTAAAATGTCTTCCCCTCTTGCCAAGAAATGATGAGCTTGAAATAATTTCAAGTGATATATTCTTGAACCTCTTGTTGTTATTTATATTAAGGCTATCCTGTGTTCATTCTTAAACTAATTTCTTCTCTCATATGTTCTAGGAACCAAAATATATGATGGACAGGGTGACACAATGAGTCGCTGTGCTCAGAAGGGGAGATTTCCCACAGCTAGCAGCATTTTCATATTTCTTCTCATTTCATCTGGCCCACTCTGTGCCTGAACACCGCTGATGTCCCTCTGTCACACTGTTCTCTCCAATCCTCTAACCCAATTTACAGTGACCATCGTGGTAACCAAACCAGATCCTTGATCAAGAGAGTTGCTAATTAGTGGTTGCCTTAATATATTAAAAGTTAATTTACACTCAAGAAATCTGTGGAACAAGGAGAGGATTTTAGAATGTGTACCTTTATCTTCTCAACATGTAAATTCAGCAAATTCCCATCTATTTGGTGCCCCGGGTTCTCTGACCTCCTTTCCGGAAATGAGGGAGGTGATTGTTTTGTCCTTCTCTTCCTTCAACATGTTTCTCATTGTAAATAAAATTCTCTTTGCCTTTCTTTCTGAACCATTGATTCAAGTCTTTCTCAAAATCTTAACTTAAAACCATCCTTGGGGTATTTAGTGAATGGCCTTTGAAGTAGTTTGGTAATACCATGTTTTGTGGAAGTAGATTTTATTAAAATAAAAATGGTTTACTATTCTTTTATTGTGCTTCTGAAAAAGTTATTAGACTTAGAAAGTGAGGGATCCATGCAATAGCCTGCCTAAGGCCTGAATTTTCTTCACTTGGTCTTTTCTAAAATGAATTACACGAATAAGTTGGCTGTCAGCCTCTTCTTTGGTTTGCGGGTAGGTAAAGTAGTTATTTGAGCTATTTTGATTTTCATTATATGTTAAGATAAAGACAAAATAAAGCTTTCTGGAGAGTAGTAAATATTTCAAATATGAACATTTGAACAGTAAACTATCACAAGACTATGAACAGATTGCAAGAAAGACAATCTCCTGGAGAAGAAAGTTGGCTCTAAAGTTATTGGTGAAAGCAAGGGAAAGTAAGTAAATAAACATATGTGCCTATTCTCCAGAAACTCTTTTTGTCCCCCTACTTACAATGTACATTGGATATGACACATGATATGGCTATGAAAGTTAGCCAATGCCACTTCTCACTGTGGTCTCCTCGATTTTGAGTGATTATGTTGAGTTGTATTTTATCCATTCTAGTATTTACTTTTATTCTTATGACATGAAATATTTTTATTACTACTGTACACATTTGATATTATTTTTACATAGAAATTGCTAGTTTTCTGACTTCTTTTCTGTAACAGATCTAAAAGACATTCTAATTATGGTTATAAAACTACTTTCTGAGCTATTTTTCAGAGCCTTATTATAATTCTTTGAGCTTGGAGTGACCAGTAAATGACTGGTTCATACCATCAAAAGGCTCATAGCATTACATATATCTGTAGAATGAGGAAAAAGCTATGTATATGTATCAATGTATAGAGTAAAACATAGCTGAATAGTGACTTTGGTAGGAGAGCCAGTTGTTTTAGATTTTCTTTAGTTTAACAATAACCTGGGAAGAATATAACAGATTTCACTTCTGGCACCTCAATTCTGCTGATTTGTAGGGGGCAGATGAGAATGCAAAATTAGCTATTTATAATGGTTTTGTGGATGAAATTGTGTCCTCCAGAAAAGAAAGGTTGGAGTCATAACCCATAGTATCTCAGAATGTGACCTTATTTGGAGACAGGGTCCTTACAGAGGTAATCAAGTCCAAATGAAGTTATCAGGGTAACTTCTACTCCAATATGATTGGTGTCCTTATAAAAAGGTAAACTTGGGACATGAACACACAGTCCTAGCACCGTGAAGCTAGGAGTTCATGGGAAGATTGGAGTGATGTTGCCACAAGCCAAAAATTACCAGACACTGGGAGACATGTCTGGAACATATCTTTCCCTATAGTGTTCAGGGGGAACATGGCCCTGCCATCACCTCGATCTTGGACTTCTAGCCTCCAGAATTCTAAGCAAATACATTCTTGTTGTTAAGCCACTTGCATACTTTGTGCCAGCAGCCCTAGAAAATTAATGCAATCAGTGAAAGCCGGTAAGGTCATATGTTATCATAAGCATTCCTCCAAATCTCAGCATAAACACAATGAGTGGTTGTTTTTTGCTCATGCAGAGTCCAGTGACTTTGGTGGACAGGCTTCCACACAGTCAGAGACCCAGATTTATTCAGATTGTTCCCATCCTATGGCTTCCCCAGTGCATAGGGACTTGAATCTTTTGCTGGGTCTTCTGTAGACACATGGCTGTGGCTGGGATAGAAGTGGGGTGGAAGGGAGGAAAGTTACATTTAATCGAGGAAAAATTGGGTGCTAGGAATTTAATTCTTCCCCAGAAGCTCAGAAATGTACTGGTAATTCAATATCATTGTCAACAAATAATGTTGAGACGTTTTTTAAACACTTTATACCAGATATTTCTAAAGCACTTAATAGGCAACAGTTTGTCTTATTTAGTTAATAGTTGATACTATTATTAACCTCATTTACAATGAGGAAACCAAGGATCAGAGAGGTTAAGTAACTTGCCAGGATCACAGAGATGTGCATGTTAGAACCATGATTCAAACTTTGCCAGTCTGACTGTAGAATCTAGATATTTAATTCTGATATCATGTCACTTCCATAACATATACAAATGTATTTATGAGAATTTACAGTAGCCCATAGTCATTTATACCTGTGGTCATCGTTAATACTAAACTGAATGAATGCAGCCTCATCAGAAAGATGTTTAAAGCACCGTCAGGAGAGAAGAAAGGGGCACGAGAATGGACATGGGTTCGTAGCTACTCTCTTTCTCAACATACTTTAAGAGCCCAGAAATTTGTCTTGAGAATTTTTACCTTTCCTTTCATATTCTTCCTTTTCTCTCCTTGTCATTCAAATTTTCATTACAGTGCCCAATGCCTTTCTTTCTTCTCGTGCCCCCTTCCAGCCCAAAGAGTAAAAATATCAACTGTTATTTTCTGAAACTTATTCCTACTGGTCTCTTAACTCATTGGAGTAATTTGCCCTTCTGGGCTTTTTTTTTTTTTTTTTTTTTTTTCAGATTTCGAACTAGATTCAACTGCAAATAAGAGTTATCTCCCAAATAAAAGAGGCTGAAAGAAGATAGGAGTTTATTTCCCTTTTGCTATAAACGCTAGATGTAGGCATGAGGGCTGCTTCAGTGGTTCTGCTCCACAGAAGCCCCAGGCACACAGGTTCCCTCTTAACTCATTCTGCTGCTGTGCGTGGCCATTTCAAAGGGCATGTGCTGTGCAAGATGGCGGTTCCCCATCCAGCTGTCACATGTCCATTCCAGTCAGCAGGAAAGAAGAAAGGGGAAGAGAAGAACACACTTCTTTCTTCTAGGAGCTTCCTGAAGTTACACACACCTTCCACCTGTCCCAGAACTTAGTCAAATGGACACACCTAACTGTCAGGGAGGATTGCCTGCTGAAAACCAGGGATTTTATATTATAGTAGAAGATAAAGAAAATCAGATATTGGGAGATAATTAGGAGTCTCTGTGCCACACATTAAAATTCTAACTGTGGAATAAAAGCAATGTTCCAGCTAAAGAAACTCCAAATATCAAGCACTTTGGAAGACTGCATTTTCTGTAAATTGCCTTATTCTTGGCTCTGAATTATTGCTATACTAAAGCTGGATTTTAAGATGAGTTTTCGCAGGCTGTTTAGGGCTGGGGTCTAGTCTCAGTGGATAGGATCAAGTGGTTTTTCTTCTGTTCACTTTCGTGTACTCTTACACCTGAGTAACGATTCTCAGATTTGAAAGGTGTAGGCTTTTTCATATTTTTGTCTCCTCCGTATCTGTGCCACCACCCCAGGCTTGCATGACCGTATCTGCGGTCACTGCGTAGCACCTCTGTCGTTCTGATTTCATTCCCACTATTCCTGTAATGCAGCGTTTACCCCAATTACAAAGTCAGATGAAAACATCTTGAAGCCGTATCTGGGAGGTCCATGGTGATTATTGGTAGATGACATTAGAGGTAGGAAAGCAGCTAGCTAATGGCTTTAGATCCACATGATATATTTTACTATGGCAAACTCAATGTCACAATATTTTTGTTACTTCATGTTCAGTCTTTAAGCTCTTTCTGTCCTCTTCATTAATAAGATTTATATATCACACTAGGTGTGAGTAATGTGCACTAAGGACTTAATTAGCATATCAATATAAAGTAATTTGTTTGTCTGACCAGTGAATACTGAATCTTAACTGATATGGAAATGAGAAAATCTTTTTTCTGTCTTTTCCAGAAGAATGTAAATTAAAATAAATTCCAAGTTCCTTGATCCTTGGCCACCGTTTTCTCAGGAGGCCTTTTATCTTCATTAATATGGGTTAAAATATTTTGTATGAGTGTTTTTTGTTTATATGAAACAATTTTGTATCTGTGGGGCAAAAAGAAGAAATTAAAAATTGTTTAAGAAAAACACCAAAGGGAACTGGAATTCGGCATCAGAATCTTTTATTTTATTACAGGTTTTTGATCCATGTAATTGATTGCAAGTATCAAATAAGTCATTTATTAGGGCTAAAGTATCGCTCACAAAATGTGAAGAGGGAGGAGAATGTTTTCAGTATAATGAAGTTAACATCTGTACAATAAATAGAAGGGCTGTTTTTGTTAGAGACTTTTTTCCTGCAGGAGAATGATGCCAAGTCCTTTCGCTTTACTACAGTCACATTGAGGATCCTGAAAGCAGAATGAGTCACAGTTTGTAGTGTTCCTATTGGAAATATAAAGAGAATGGACCTTCTGAGTAAAAACTGAGCCAAAACAGTATAACTACTGATGTGAATGTTTCAGCCCTCTGGCTTTATTTTGTTGGCATAGTTGAGCAAAATCAGAATACCTCCCGTTTACAATGATTTGTTTTGGTTGTTTTTTCAGGCTCCTAAGTATATATTTTGTAATCGTGGTTATACTGGATTATTATTTGCCCAGGACAAGGTAGTTTACAGGTGTTAAGATAATGGAAAGATAATTGCAATTGTAATTAGTTGAAAGATAATTCACATACAATGAACTTTACACACACAGCAGAGGGAGTGAGAGAGGGCTGAGGGTGCAGAGGAAGAGGGAGAGAATCTTAAGCGGGCTCCATGCCCCGCACAAAGCCTGACGTTGGGCTCCATCTCACCTGAGATCATGACCCGAGCTGAAATCGAGAGCCTGATGCTTAACCAACTGAGCTCTCCAGAACCTCTGAACTTTATTTACTTACTTATTTATTTATGATTTTATTTATTTATTTGATAGAGAGAGAAAGCATAAGCAAAGGGACAGGAGAGGGAGGAGCAGACTCCCCACTGAGCAGGGAGCCCAACACGAGGGCTCGATCCCAAGACCGCAGGATCATGACCTGAGCCAAAGGCAGACACTTAACTGACTGAGCCACCCAGGCGCCCCAGAACTTTACCTATTTAAATTGTGCAACTTCCAGTGTCTCTGCACGCCTACCTTCACTTTGCATTGTCAGTCTTTTCAGTTATAGGCAGCCTCACATTTTGATTTTAATTTAAATTTCCCTCATGACTAATGTTTTATATATCTTTTCATGTACTTCTTGGCCATTCCTATATTATCTTTGGGGAGTGTTTTCAAATCCTTTCCTCATTTTATTTTTTGACAGGGTTGTATGACTTATTACTGAATGTAAGCATTCTTTCTGTTCAGTGCTCTAAATATAAAAACAGTGCCTTTGTCTTTAAGTGCGTTTTCTAAGTATTTTCTCCAAAACTGTGGCTTACCTTTTGTTTGGTTGATAGTATCATTCATTCAAAGATCAAAAGCTTTTAGTTTGATGAGGTGAGAACTTTCAAAAATTTTTTATAGATTGTGGAATTTGTGGCCTAAGAAATTTTTCTCTCTCCTAAGGTCACAAAGATCTTCTCCCATGTGTTTTGTAGACGTTTCATACTACTGGTTTTACATTTAAGTCTATGAGCCATTCTAAATGGATTTTTATGCATTGTGGCAAGCAAAGTTCAATGTTCATTTTAAAAATATGGATTATCCAGTTGTTTCAACACCGTTTAATAAAAAGATTCCCCTTTCTCTACTGAATTGCCTTGGCACCTTTACCAAAAATTAAGGACAGTATGTATGTGGCTATATGTATACACTCTGTTGTATTTTATTATCTCTACATTCATCTGTTTATGAATTCCAAACCGTCTTGATTATTGTAGCTTTGTAAAAAGCTTTTCTTATCATATTGAGTAAGTCCTCCAATTTTGCTCTTTCTTTTTTAAATTTCATTTATTTTTAATTTTTTTATTTTTTAAAAGATTTTATTTATTTGTTCGACAGAGAGAGACGCAGCGAGAGAGGGAACACAAGCAGGGGCAGTGGGAGAGGGAGAAGCAGACTCCTCGCTGAGCAGGGAGCCCGATGCGGGGCTCCATCCCAGGACCCTGGGATCATGACCTGAGCCGAACGCACATGCCTGATGACTGAGCCACCCAGGCACCCCATTTCTTTCTTTCTTTCTTCTTTTTTTTTTTTAAGATTTTATTTATTTATTTATGTATTGACTGAGTGAGTGAGAGAGAGTGCTTGTGAGTGGGCAGAGGGGCAGAGGGGAGAGAAAGAACTCCAGGCAGACTCCCTGCTGAGCACAGACTTGGAGCTTGATGCTGATGTCATGACCTGGGCCAAAATCAAGAGTCAGTTGCTCAACTGACTGAGCCACCCAGGCACCCCAATTTTGTTCTTCTTATAAATAATATCCTAGGCTATTCTAGGTTCTTTTATTTCCATATGTATTTTTAAATTAGCTTGACAATTTCTAGAAAAATCAAGTGTTGATTGAAATTGTATTAAATTCATAGATGATTTTAGTTATAACTGACATCATAATGATATTGACTTTCCTAATCCATGAACATGTTATATCTTTCCACTTAGGTCTGTAAGTGTCTTATAATTTCATTGGGATTTTTGCAAATAGGAATGATTTTACATCTTCCTTTTGAATTTGTATGCCTTCTATATCTGTTTCTTGCCTAACTGCAATGGCTAAGACTTCAACTATGATATTGAATAGAAGTAGTGAATATGAGCAATCTTATCTTATTATTGATTTTAGGGGAAAATGTTCAATATTTTTGCCATTAAATGTATTAGCTATGTCTGCTTTTTAAAAAAATCAGATTTACAGAATACCTTTGTATTCCCAGTTTACTAAAACTTTTAATTGTGTTGAATTCTGTTGGTTGTTTTTCTGCATCTACTGGAATGATAACATGAATTTTCCCCCTTTGTTATTTAGTAGAGTAAGTAACGTTTAAAAAAAAATACTCGACCAGCCTTGAATTCCTGAGATAAACCTACTTGCAATAATATATTATAGTTTTTATATATTATTGGGCTCTATTTGCCTATATTTTCAAATGATTTTTGTGTCTGTATTCATAGGGGATATTGGTGTGTAATATTTTAGGTTTATCGCCCCAGAAAATGAGTTTGCCAGTGTTTTTTTCCTCTTGTTTTTTGAAAATGTATAAGATAGGTATTATTTTTCTTCCTTGATATTTGATAGGATTCACCAGTAAAGCTACTTTTGCCTTTTTCTTTTTTTTTTGGTTGTTGAAGTGTTTTTATAATGAATTCAATTATTTTAATTGATACAGGGATATTCAGATTTTCTGTTTTTTGTCATTTTTGTAAATATCATTTTGTAAATGTCTTATAAGTATAGTAAGTACTATAAACACTTTTAATATTTCATATTTATTTTTTCCAAGTCATTTTTCCATTTCATCAATTCACATTAAAAAAATTCTTGGGGGTATGGTTCAGTGGTAGAGCATTAGGCTGCACATTAAAAAATTATTTTTAATATCTGTAAGATCTGAATTGATAATTCATTTTTAATTCCCAATATTAATAATTTGTCTTCTTTCACTTCTTGATCAATCCAAGACTTTGTTAATTTTGTTATTTTTTTCAGAAATTAGTTTTTTCCACTTCCATTACCTATTTTCCGTTGTACTGC
Source organism: Potos flavus (assembly GCA_028534135.1). Classification (NCBI taxonomy): domain Eukaryota; kingdom Metazoa; phylum Chordata; class Mammalia; order Carnivora; family Procyonidae; genus Potos; species Potos flavus. The sequence goes on along the minus strand of CM052886.1, from coordinate 9,638,163 downwards.
TTTTCATCCTATCTTTATTATTTTATTCTTTCTACATATATTCTTTTATTCTCCTTATTTTTTTCTAAACTTTTTGTTAAAATCGTAGGTCATTGACGTAGGTCTTTTTTCTTTTCAAGCATAAACATTTAAAGCAATATGTTTCCCTGTCAGCATTGCTTTAGTTCTATCCAACATATTTTGGTCTGCTGTATTTTTGTTATTCAGTTTAACACAGATTCAGATTTTATTTTTGATTTCTTTTTAAGTAGGTTCCATGCCCAACAGGGGGCTTGAACTCACGACCCTGAGATCAAGACCTGAGCTGAGATCAAGAGACGCTCAACCAACTGAGCCACCTGGGTTGTGATTTCTTTATTAATCCATGAATTATTTAGGAGCATGATGTTTGCTTTCCAAATATTTGAGGTTTTCCTAGGATTTTATTACTAGTGATTTCTAATTTAATTCCATTCTGTCCAGAGAACCTCAACTATATCATCTCAATCCTGTAAAATTTATTGAGAATTGTTTTATGGCCAATCTTGGTATATATGCCATGTAAGCTTGAAAAGATTATATTCTGCAGTTATTAGATATAGTGTTTTATAAATGTCAACTAGATGAATGTGGTTGGTATGGTTGTTCCAACCTTCTATGATGTAGATAGGCATTATTTTCTCTGAATTTTCCCTTTTGTGGGATTTTTTTTAACTTTCTTAAATTTGTAAATTTAGGACATTCACACACTTTGGGAATTCTTTGCCAAATTTAAATTAAAACATTTTTTTGTCCCATTCTTTCTTTCTTCTCTTCTTTTGAGATGGAAGTAGTATGTACAGCTGCTCTTCTCCATTGTTCATGGTAAGCAGAATGAGCCATTAAAATGAATTTCTTTTACTGCAGAATTGGGCCCAGAGCAAGTTTGATTCTTTCATCCTGCATTGGTCAGATCTTTACATTTTCCCAGTACAAGCTCCAGAAATAAAGAAAACTGTGGAAAATTTTAAGAGAATTTAGACTAACCAGTGACAATTGAGAAGTTAGAAACAGAAGGTGCTCCTTATAAGTTAGAGTCAGTGGTCATGTTAGCCCGGACAGAGAACTGTTCCTGGGGGAGCAAACAATACTGGCTGACCAAAAGGATGGACCCCAGTTGTGTGCTCAGGCGACTCTGAAAATGGCAACTAAAGTGTGTACCAGAAGGATTTTCTCACGACATGTGCATTCATCCCTGGACTAGATCATGAAAGGAGGCTGTGGACACAAATCCTTGCTAAGATTTGAAAAATGATAGTTTCCCTGGGTCTAGAATAGTTTATATGTGGTCCCTACAGAGGCTGGATGTGCTGACTCTGTTGATCTCTCAAGGTCCCTTTCAACCCTATCATTCTATGATTCTATAATTAATTAGTGATTGAGAGGATCAATTAATTAATGTTACAATTAAATCTGCCTGAGGTATGCTTATATCCTTGGCATTTCTGAGAAAGCCATAGATGTGGTTTCCTTGAAAAGACCCTTTTGGGAAGTAGTTAGAGGTAGTCTTGCTGAGTTATCAAAGCACTGTCTGCCTTTTGGCATCACTGAAGGATCATTTTGTTTATCATAGGACAGTGCTTGATAGAAAATTAGTAATCATACGCAGTAGCATGGCAAGAGATCAACTGCTTTGCTTTTGGCAAGAGCTAATGATTTTTTTTTTTTTTTTTGCAAGAACAGCACAATGCATAATTTTGCCTTCCATTTTTCACAAAATAAAAAAAAATTTGCATACACTTCTGCAAGAGTGAGCCATAGTATTGAATAAAACTAAGACTCATCTAAAACAATAGTTTAACATAAATAAAAAAGATTGGATGTAATATAGTAACAGCAGAAAATAATACTAGACCTGCCTCATTGCACTGGAATTCTGCAGAGCATAAAACTTTTCTCAGAAATCAAAACAGTGGAAATAATAAATGGATACTATAAATTAAAACTGGTAGAATTACAAGGGGGCATCCCAAAATAATTTGTCTATGTGCAGTGCATTCCAGTTATACTGGAAGTTCTTTTTTTTGTTTTGCAAAACAAATTTCACTGTCTAAATTAAGGAAAATATTTTTGATGTGCATAATTATAACAGGATTGTTGAATTAAGATTCTAAATCTTTTGCAAAGTAGAGAAATCTGAATATTCCTAATATGACAGAATCTAATACAACAAAGCTGAATTTCTTTTATTATACACAGCTCTCTTTTTGTAAATTCAAAAGATTTCCAGTGATACACTTAAGCCCAGACTCATTATGACATTTATACTATTCCCATTGTGGTTAGAAAGTATAGCTGGATTTCATAGAGGGAAAAGATGTAATTGTTACATCGATTATTAAAAAGAAGTCAGAGAAGTGTGAAACACCTGTATAGTTATCAAAGAAATACGTATCAGTTCATTTAACCTAAACACATTTAAACGACTCTTGGCCATGAATTTTAACCCATGTTTACTCAGTCTTTGTAGATGACTAATATGGCATATACAGCTTCGATAATGAAAACTTATCTTTTCTGAACTTTTCTGTCAAATTATTCACCCATGGGGTGGGGGAATTTGCTTAAGTAATGTTAGAATCTCTCTTAGGAAATGGAACCAAATTTTTGCAATCACATTTTTTTTTTAACAGAGAAACAAACATATTGATAGTTCTTATCAGTTTCGACTTTCCAATCCAAACTTGCTTTGACTCTGCTGGAATGTGATTATAAAAACACTTCCCGGGACACCTGGGTGGCTCAATTGGTTAAGTGTCTGCCTTTGGCTCAGGTCATGATCCCAGGGTTCTGGGATCGAGTCCTGTGTTGGGTTCCTTGCTTATCTTCGAGCCTGCTTCTCCCACTGCCTGCCGCTCCCCCTGCTTGTGCTCTCTCTCTCTTTCCGACAAATAAATAAATAAGATCTTAAAAAAATAAAACTAAGCTAAACTAAACTAAAAACACTTGTTGTCTACTTTCATAGGAATTATTTGGGAAGTGTGGTGGGTTATTAAATGACGACTTCCATCTTTTTTCTATAATTGAGTGTTGGCTCAAAAGTCTTTGTCTTATTTGGGCCTGGATGTTACACGTCCACTGAAACAGAGGATTCTGCAGTGCTGGTCCAAAAGCCTTGTCCTGCATATTTTCTGGGTCATCGGCTACCACTTGGCTGCTTTCCTCTCAGTCACCGTTTATTGGCTTAACAAAATTATTAGGATTGTCGTAGGGTCAAAAAGAGAAACCAGGAATAAAATAGGAATACATAACAGAATAATTTAAGCATCTAACTTTGCTATTGTTAAGTGTTTCTCTCAAACCTAGCCTGCACCATTGGCTTCTCCATGGTGGTAGTTTTTCTGGTAATATTTTATATTTGAAAGAACTAAGTTAAAATAATTCTGATTTCTGTTATATATTTGGAGCAATACCTCAGCTACTTGGAGACTCAACGTAGATTTCCATGATACCTGTTGATTTTTTTTTTTTTTTTTTAGGAAAAAAAAGATAGGAAAAGCAAGTAAATGTATTTATAAAAACATAGGGTGTTATGGGGAAAGTAGAAATTCAGGCTGTTTTTGTCTACTTAGCCTTTTCACAGATTTGGTTCTGATGGAGCGGGAGATCTGGACATGTACAGCTTCATCGTGCAGCTGATTTTCACCACCTTGTCAACAAGCTGATGGTTGTAACTTGATTACTCCACACCCGGAAGAGGGTGTGGTGCCTACACCTTCATTACCTGTAACTCTAGGATCTGCGTAAGAGGGAAATGCATAGACTATGAGCCCTGGGAGAAAAACAAATGAGCTCTGCTTGGGAAAATGTTGGGAACTTTGCCTTACATTTTCCATAAGGAGTTATAATAAAATGACGACCTTGAGATACTGAAAGATGGCTCTTTCATTTCTTCATTTCACAAGGGAGTAGTCCCCCTTTTAAAGAAGAATCTAAAGAGACTTAGATGTATGAGTTTGAGTTTCACCGAAAGCAGGCCCTGAAGGAAAGATTTAGGAGTGGATAATTTGGAAAGTGATGCAAAAAGTGCTGTGTAGTAGTGGAGAGGTGAGGCAGGAATGGAAAGTGAGGGCTTCACTTTCCATTCAGTTGGGGCATAAATTCAGTGGGGACTCTCATAAAAGCTGAGGAACACTCCTCAGAATTATACTGTGGTAGGGCGAGGAAGCCGGAGGATTATCTATCAAGTTCAACTCTATATGTTTGAGAGTTATTCCTGTGGGTGATGCTGACTTGCTAACACGTCTACACTTCCCCAGCTGTGAGCTGAGCACACTTCTGTGGCCAGAGAAACCATTCTGGTAAACAGATGCATGAAGCCATGGTATGTACAAGAGCTGTGTGCGAGTTAGCTCTGGCATAAGGTGAAGGGATATGGGTAGGGCACCCCCAGGTGTGGATTGCTATGTATTAGAGGGAGATAACACCTATGAAGTAATAATCATCTCAATCTATTGTACAGGTTAGGGCTCAATTAGGAAGGCATACCATTATGTGTTGTGTGGAATAGAGAACATTGGAGAAGAATATGGAAGATTCTGTGGTGGAGGACCTGAGTTTGCTATAGTTTAGCAGGGACGGTATGCAGGAAGAAAATCTAGACATAAAGTGGGAGTGAGCGAGGGCAAGTCAGAAACTTCAAGGACACTTTGGAACCCATGAGGACCACCTGGGACATGTGCTTCCAACCTCCACAACAAAGATGATCTATGGAAGAAGCTGGCAGTCTTTGCCAAAGAGCAGCATACCTATCTGGCCCCAGACCAGATAACCTAAAGGAGGTGATGCAGCCAAAGTTCAGGGACCTGTGGGCACAACCACTGGATCCTACCAATGAGGAGGGACAGAAGATCAGTGACAATGTGGGTAAAATGCAACTGTGCCCAGTTCCCTTCAGAATAATGGTGGTGCTTGTCTTCTGAGTTCCAGATCTCATGAAAATCTCTCTTGTGGTCACTCCTTACTCCTAGCAATGAAGAGAAGGATTTTGTGTTATTCCACTCAACTTGACATGGTGCAAAGCCATGACATCCATGTTCTCTTGGTTAAATTCTATTTCCTGAGAAGGGCTAGTGAAATGTACATAGATATTTGTAAAATCTAGGAGACAAACTTGATAGTTTCTGAAATTATTTCAGCTCTAAAACTTAAAAGCTTTTAGAGATTTAGAGATACTTGAATAAAATAATCCTCCGTGTTTATCTTTATTTTAACAAAAAAATATTTAGCTAATTTCTCATGGTGTTGGATAATTGAAGTTTTATTTGATTAGGTGTAGTGTGTGTCAAGAACAAGGAGATGTTTACCTATGTGGTCCATCAAGGTATGAACTTCATATTTCCCTGAATATTCCATCCATTGACCCCTCGAATCAAATTCTCTCATTGTGTGGACTTGAACTAGTCACCATGGAGAGGAAATAGAGGAGCTTTATGAACCACGTTGGTTCTTTTAAGGCACTTACTTATTATTTAATCCATTATTATAATTGTACTTTTAATGGCTGATATTTGCAGGTTTAACGTGGCTTTAAGGAATGGTTTAAATATGTTCTTGTTGGTTGAAAAACACTTTTGGAATTTCAGAATGTCAAAGGACCCAGAGCAAATGCATGGTTTTCTTTTAAGTTAGGTGGAAAAATCACAGAATTCTTGTGTCCACAAAAAACCTGTGGGTCAAGCATAGTTATATTGGTACCATTAATATCAGACTTACAGAGGACCCAAGGGTATAGTGAAGGCATCTGAAGGGAGGATGTAAGTCATAGTGTAAAGGTGGGTATGACGCTGACAAGAGAAAGAGGGAAAACTCAGGATAAATACAGTGGATACTGGAACTGACTTGAACTTGCTCACATGAGCTCATTGTGAGCAACTTTTCCCAACTCCCAGTTTAGTGATATCATGTTGGTAACTTGAAAACATCCACGTTGGAAGTATTTATGCTACAGAACATGGAAGACACTGCAGGTAAAGGTTTCTTCCCCCCTTCCCCCCACAGCCCATCCAAGAGATATTATGAAACCTTTACCAGCGTACCCTGGATAAGTGTGTTTGCAGTTACCTCATTTCTTCTCTTCTTTTAATGCACAGGGAACTGAATGGTGATTGGTTGATATGCTTTAGTCTATGAGTCTTCTTTTTCTTCTTCCTCCTCCTCCCCCTCCTCCCCTTCTCCTCCTTTCCTCTTTCTCCTTCTCCTTTTTCTTCTCCTTCTCCTCCTCCTCACTCTCCTCCTCCTCCTCCTTCTTCTTCCTCCTCCTCCTTTTTTTTTTTTTTAGCCATTTGTAACTCTCCTGCTAAGATTTGAATTCAGGCAGCCTGCAGAACTTTGTTCAGCACTAATATTCATTTCACATTTACTGAACACCCACAATGTGCCAGGTGCTGTGCTAAGAGCCAGGGGTGCAATAGTGATTATGATCAACATGACTCTTGTCTTCGTAGGGTTTACATCTCCAGAGGTTCTCAGCCTTGATACTATTGACATTTTGGACCGATGTTTCTTTGTTGTGGGATGTTTATCCGCATCCCTGGCCTCTATCCACTAGATGTCAGTAGCAACTCCCCCCAGTTGTGAAAATGAAAAATGTCTCCAGACATAGCCAAATGTCCCTTGTGGAACAAAACTGGCCTGGTTGAGAATTCCTGTTATAAACACCTGTTATGTATGAGAGAAACCGACACTGAAATAGGTACAATTTTGATCTCTTTTACAGATGGAGAAACTGAGGCACTCAGTAAAAAATTACTCAGGTAGACACCTTTCAAGTAGTCAAAGTAGGATCATCATTCATGTCTTCTTGGTTTTACAAATAACTCTAAAATTGGACAAACAGGCAAAAACAGTTTGGGGGCTAGAAATGACACAAACATTGGGAGAAAAATTGTTAATAGCCTAGAACAACATTGACCACAGGTTGTCGGAAATCAATTTTAAACATTTATTAGAAAGATGGATATTATTTTTTGGCCAAAGACCATATAAAAGAAAATAAAGCTCAGTGTTTTCCATTAACAAAATTCTAACAACATGATCGTAAAGGATCCTGATGGAAAAGGAAAAGGGATTGTCTACACAGCTTCATGTGGCTATGTAACTGCCCAGGATCTCTCTGATGAGCTCCTGTTGGAAAAGGACACCCAGAAGATGGGAAGGAATTGAACCTGAATGATGATGAATGGTGCAAATTTATAAAAACGATTTCTGGAGGGCAATGCCCAGAATAAGCTGAGGCTTGCAAAAAATGCCAAAGACAACAAAAAGACCCTTTAAAGCTATGTTGGGAGCAAGAAAGAAACAGAGAGGCCCTCTGCTTGGAGCAGATGGTACGATGCTAACAGATGACGGAAGGATGTGAAGCTCTTCAGCTTTGATTCTGCTAAGCCTACTCCGTCAAGGAAAATTGTGTTCCAAAGGGAAAGATATTTTAGAGCAAATATTTTGAAAGAAATCAAAGTGCAAGAAGTTGAAGAAGCCACAAAGCACCTGTTTTAAATGTTTTAAAATGGTTTTATCTCTATGTTCATCTGTCAAATATTAGCTGGGAGTCTAATGCATGCCACGCCCTGGGCTGAGCCAGGAAAAAACGGTCATTCTCGGTTCCTGCATTCAAGGACTTGATCCTTTAGTGGGACTGCATGAAATTCAGTAGACCTTGTGCATCTAGGATTCCATGTACCATGTTAGGGCCACATGTGCAATTCAGTGGGGACCTAACTTGATGTGAAGAAGCAGGGGTGGGAGGGGGGTGCCTAGGAAACAGACTTCTCAGAGTCCTGAACAACGAGGAGGTTTTTACAAGATGGAAACATGAACAGTAGGGTTGGAAAAGCAGAAAAATGCATACTCAAGGGCCAACAATTATGTTACAGGCTTCTGAGGGTATCTCCTGGTGTGGCCATCCCCCACTGTGCGCAATCTTTGAGAAACCATGGTGAAAGGAAGCCATTCCACGAGGCTGGAGATGATAAAAGCTTGATTTTTAAAATTAGGGTCATGGAGGATATAGCTGCTCCAAATCTTAACTGTTTTACTCATACACATGAATCCGATTAATCTTCTTTATACCAGATGTTACTTAGGTGAAAAAGAGAGGCTTATTTACCAGGTGGGTGTTAACGAAGAAGGAAGAGGTCCCAGTCATGCATCTCCTTACTCTCCTGCATTTGGATCTAGGTAAGGATGTTTCTAGGTTCAGAATTTGTCTCTCTCCGGATGGAATCGCTTTATGGCATTTATCGATTCTGGGGGATATGCTTAGAGGATTGTGAGCTGGGTGACCTGCACCACCACCTTTGACCTTATAAAGTGTACCCCACTCCGGAGAGCCCCCATCACAGGGTCCTAAGCCCTACAGGTGGTATGGTTTGGTGCAGAGACAGTGGGCCGGTGGAACAATTTAGAATAATATTTATGAATGCACAACCCCTTCCAGGCAGGAGCATTTTTGTGAAGCTCCTGGTTCTGTCCTCAGCAGCATTATTTTAGCACTGAAATGCAGTGACCAAAATTGCAGATGATAAATAACTGGGAGAGGTAGCTTGTAAGCTGGATGAAAGAGTCTAAATTAAACAATTGCCGGTTTGTAATGAAAGACCGAAACAAAAAATGTGGAATTTATCACAGATTAAATATAAAGCTCTGAATTTTGTTTGAAAAATCAATTTTGTGAGTACAGGTTGGAGGAGACAAAACGATTTATGTAAAAGAAGGCTTGTAGAGTTTAATTAATCATGAGCTCAATATAAACCAGTAATGTGATGTGGCTGCTTTGAAAACAAAGCTGATCTTTCTTTTCTCTGGAAATTTTCCTTCCTGATGCTTTTCAAATTACAAAACTAATAAACGCTTGTTTTAAAAAGTGAAACCAAAATAAAATTTTAAAAGGGTGGAGAAGGGAAATGCTAATCCTTTCTTGTTTTTGGCCCCCTCACAACAAAGAATTATCCACCCAAAATGTCAACAGTCCTGAGGTTAAGAATGCCCCACATCATATTTACATATTCAACATATTTCTCCGCATACCATGTGTCCTGGAAATTGCCAAGTAAATTTTTCATGCCAGAGTTTCCCTCTCTATAAAATGGGAATAGTAATAGCACCTACCTGGAGAGTTGTTATGAAAATTAGATTAAATAAAACATGTAAAGCACTTAGACCAGTGTGGAAGAAAATCGAGTAGAACGCTGTGAAGAGTGAGCCTTTATTCAAAATGGCACGTCAAGAGGAGGCACTGAAGGAACGTTCTGCTTTGGGGAAGAGGGGCAGGATTTTTATAGAGCTTCCGCAAAGAGAGGTCAGCCGAAGTTCAGCTAGTTCAGAGACTAGTTGCTCAAAAGAGGTCCTCAGGCGGGGAGGAGTTGCTTTTTTGGACTAGCAGTGGTTGGCTGGGCAGTTTAGGTTTTATCAAAAGGAAGAGGGAGGAGGAGGTGCTGGGGTGGGGTCTCCTGAGGGCCAGGAGAGATGTTATCTAGTTTTCTGGGGGCTTTTTCACCGGTATGTAGAATTGCTCAATAAATGTTTATTGTTGCTATCATTCCGTTCTTCCCCCATCCTGGGCAGACTCTCTGTAAAGCTTCCCACCTCCGGGAGCGATTAGGAAAAGAGGCCGAGGTCTTCTATGCTCCAGGATCCCTCTAACTGACCTAGAGCCTCAACTGCACCCCCTTGGGCACCCTGGCTCCTTTTTTGTGGAAATAAATGAAGACCAAACAAATGAGAGAAACAAAGGCTTTTTGTTCAGAGCTTGCCCTTCAGGAGAGTCAGCTACCACCACTTGCATTTGGCAAAGACTCCAAGGCTGGTAGAGGGGTGGGGAGGCTTCAGGTGGCCCCTAACGGAGGTTGTTGGCACAGGAAGCTGTAGGTAGCTGACTGGAAGGGAGCATCCCTGTGGTAGGTTAGGGGTGCATATTTGACTTTCTCTGGTTGGAAGTTGGAAGCAGGGACAAAAATTAGAGAAGCTGTCAGATATTTATTGAGTCTTAGACATTTTGGGCCAATATTATAGACATTTTTGATTAGCTTCTGGAATTGCTCCTAAGGATAGCAATATGGCTTCCTAGAAATCTGGCTTGGAGGAGGCTGGCTTCTTGGGTGGTTTATTGTAGACAAGGGGCTCATGTCCTGAGCAGGTAGCTGCTGTTGCAGGTCAAGATCTACTTTTATGTGTGGTCTGGTTGTTGTCCATTCTTATCTGCAGATTCGGCTTCTCATTTTGCTTTTCATTTGGTCGTCTCTTCCTTTCAAAGCTCTGATTATTTTATCTGGTCTGGGGGCAGAAAAATTCTGGCTTTAATTGATGATGTATTCATTCAAGTTTATTGATTCTGACACAAGTTTTATGATGTAAAGGGCTAAGGATTTAGACCCTCCGGGTCTTAAGACTTTAAATTCAAAAACTAAGAATCGAACGCTTTTGTTCACCTTACTCTGTCTTTCTAGAGGTAACCATAAAGAATCAGGAGATTCTTTATGAAGAAAGAAAAGCCCATAACATGTATTACGTAAGACTTAGGATCATTGTATTATGCCATATTGAACCACTTTCTCTGGACACCCCAACAAACCCAAAATGGCGGTTTGGAAGGATTGTGGAAGAACGAACTTTCGGAGGCAGGATTTGGGGCAAAGTCCGACATGAGGCCTGGAGATAAATGGGTCAAGGCGAAGATTGTCTTTTCTCTCTTTTTTTTAATGCCAGAAGTTAATTGCTGACTTAACTTAGTTTTGTATCTTTCTTTCTAGGTATACTTGTCAGGATGTACAGGTCAGTTTTCCAATAGCTGTGGTATTTGTTATAGATCCTTGAGTGTGTATATTAATTAAGGCTGATATCTGTATCCTAAAACTGAAAAATAGTTCGAATTAATTTACTTGAATGTCGGCACCTACACCCTCTGTAATTTCTCATCAGGGTGATTAGTCCGAAGTTAATTTCTACTTGCAATTCTCACAGGGCTCTGGCATTTTTATTTTAGCATCAGGTTTCCTTTTTGTAGCGAAAGTGACTGAGCATGGTTATAGCATATTTCCTTGATCTTCCTGGTTTAAGATTACGTCTAAATAAAATACAGATTACTAGATATAGTTCCAATAACTTGGAACTATAGTTGGATTTATTCCCTTTGACTTGAAATTAAGCTTTATTTCCTAAAATATTTATAAACGAACTTTTGGTTAATCAAATTAAAACATCTCAAGGTAAGGATATTAATATTAGAAAACTACGAGATAAAAATAAGACACAGAGAGCAGATTTTAAAATATCCATATCAGGTCAGCACTAATGAGATATTTTTGCAATAAATACATTTTGCATGTGACATTTAAAGCAGTTGATTAAAGGAAAGGAAAGATGGAAAGTTAGCAGGAACAGAGATAAGATTTTTATTTGGCACTTTCTCTCTTTTCTCTTTATGATTGCATTAGGGAGCTACCAACTGAGAGTGGTCCAAGATGCCTTGGTTGTAACCTGCTGGGACACTCCCAGTTAAAAGATTGCTAAGCTCCATTGCCAGGGTCCTAATGTCTCTTCCTTGCAATGCTTGGAGGATAGGAGAGGCGTTTTTATTGGTTTGTACCAGTGCAGTTGCTTTCAGAAGACTTCTAATTTGACTAAAGGGGGTATCTGAAAAAGACACGGTCAGGTATGTCCTGCTGTACTGAATACTAATATACCTTCGGTAGGAGCACATTATGCTTTTATTTCTGACTGTACATTGAATTATTTACACCTCCAAGGCAGCTGATTGAACTGTAGCATCAAGCAATTAGCAAATCAAAAATTTATATGATTCCAATTTAGCATGGAGTCCTTCGCTCTCTCTTTTTTTCTTTTTAGATTTCCACCCTGACAGTGACAAATTACTCCTCTGCTGGCTGAGATTGGAAATTAAAAGCATTTAGAGTTCCTCATGCATTTATGCTAATGAGAACTTCTGATATGATTTGCATGCAAAAGAGGACAATCTGAAAGCTCATCAGTTTTTCAAGCTTCCGCATTTTGATGTAGCAGAATTTTTTCTGTTTTTCTGTGGAGCAAAATTTTTTTCTCCAGGAAACAATACCAAATGTGAACAAAAAGAGTTCTTTTAGGTCAGAAAGTTCGTTTTTTTACCCTCCAGATTCTTGTCAAATTCATTTGCTTGCTCCTTTAGAACTGCGGCCCACATTCATTAGCATTTTAGATGTTTATCAAAGGAGGGATCCAGTATCTGCCACACAAGATTATAGCTCAGCTTCATTTCCAATTCAGCAAGGGAAAAAAAAGACCCGGGACAGACAAGAAGAGGGACATGTACCCTCACAATTTTTCCATACGTACACCCAAATTAATCCCATTTAAGAGCAAATTTGATTAATCACCAAAGGTGGCAGTTTTAACTTTCATTGATGACACCGACATATTTTAGGCAGAGTCTTAGTATAAAAGTCCTCCACTGATATTTGTATAAAAAAAGAGCAATGTTGAAAATGAATACAGAAAACTTGAGGGAAAAAAAAAATTAAGGAAGGAATGTGCCACCCCAAAATTTTGAACCGGGTTTCATGATTCCTATAAATATGCATTTGTTAAACCATTAAGATGGCAAAGGGGGAATTGAAAGGATGGGAGATGTTTCGTTTTTAAAATTTTTAATTTTCTTAAAAATTAGTCCCTCTCCTGGGATTCTTCTAATGTGGCGAAAGTTAAATGTTATATTATGAAAATGTGGTTGATGCTGTGGAAATTTTATTTTGCCAAAATAAATGTGCTCTATTCTTGCTTTCAACCGCTATCATTTGGGGTCTTTATTTAGCTTTAATGCAGTGTAGAACTATTTTGCACCAACTCTGTGAAGGGCAACATTCACCCCATAAATATACTGTCCTCTCAAACAGAAAAGTCGGGAGGTTTCTTCTGCTTTAAATGCACAGGATCTTATTTACCTAAGCTGTTTTAAGGATGATTCCCCAGACTTGCCTTTCTGAGCTGCCGTTGACTTTAACCCCCGAAAGCAGCAGGAATCTATCCAGGTGCCTGCTCCTATCTGCCTGAGGCTGCTCTAACAGAGAAACGTGTGCAATTCTAGCCGAGGGTATTGCCTGGTCTTTCCAATCCATCTGGGTCACTTTCTGTTTAAGCCGTTGACCCTAGATCCTTCCCTTCCCCTCCACCCACTTCCTCTTCCAAGAGGCTTGGACTTCCATTCTTCATTGTAATTTATCTGAAAATATGTGTTTCCAGTGTCCTTGGATTTCTTCGAGTATGATGGACAGGGATTTCCTTTTGGATACCATCTGATATTGACTGACTGACAATTTACCTTCAGATAAGAGACTCCCAGCTCTGGCTGGGTCCTCTGACTTTCCCTTGCTGAGGCTACACTGACCAGCTAGGCCAACTCATAGTTCAGTTGGCCTTTTTACCTGCCACAAAAGGGGTTCACACTCAATTGGGTGGTTTTCTCTTTTGAGTCAGGAGAATGCTGTGGACTGAGTCGTGTCTCCCCCCCCAAACGCATATATTGAAGCTCTAATACTCAATATGACTATATTTGGACATGGGGCCTACAAGAAGTTGATTAAGGTTAAATGCGGGCATAAGGGCAGGACCCTGATTCAATGGGATTAGTATACTCACAGGAAGAGAAACTTTGGTTTCTGAGCTGTCTCTCTCTCTCTCTTTCTCTCTTTCTCTGTCATGTCTCTCCCTTTCCCCGCCCCTCTTCATGTGAGGACGGAGCAAGAAGGCAGCCATCTGCAGGGCAAGAAGAAAGTTAAGATAAGAGGTTCACCTTATCTTAGGTTCACCTTATCTTAAGGTTCACCTTAATCTTAGACTTCTTACCTTCTAGAACTGTGAGAAAATAAATTTCTGTTGTTTAAACCACTCATTTTATGATTTTGTTATGGTAACTTAAACAGACTGAGATATATATATATATAGAAAGAGAGAGAGAGAGAGATAAGAAATATATTATTTCTAGTCTTAGAACTTAATGATTTGCTGTGGTCTGTCTTATGCTTCTTGAACACGCTCTAACATGACTGTACCGTGATGTAAACTTCTGATCTGTTTTCCTCCATGGCCAGTTAATTTAATGTATCATCTTTGTATGGAATTGTATAAATAAATTTTCAATGACAGAAAATTCTCTTCACTGTGGATAGTGGTGTCTGCAATACAGAAAGTAATCACTTAGCAGAACTTTGGCATGAGGTTGCCCCTACAATCCATCAGACATCTATAAACCCCTCCGACCTGCTCAGCACATATAGAGAAAAGTCTTTACTACACAGATAGAGTAGACTTATTGGTTGTTGTGGAGCACAGTTACATAATTGTAAACTCAGGAGCTATAGGTCTTGATTCAGTGGCCAGAAGGCAAGAACAAACCAGAGACCAGAGTGGCAGACTCTAAAGCTAGTGTTTTGAGAAGTTGTATAAAAAGAGACTAAGAATTTTCTATAGTTAGAATATCAGTCCTACTATGAAAATTATGTTGAAGTTTTCCTGAAAGAATTTCTGTTTTTCTTTTTCAGGATGTATATGCAAAGAAAAGGCTTAACATCTTTTTCTTTACCCAAAAGTGTACCATTTTTCTTTCAAGCTTTCTAAGAAAAGCAAAATTACATTTTGGTGCTGCCATGTTGATCCCGGGTGATCAATTTGTCTTTTGATATCAAGAGAAGTGTTAACAGCAAGGCGCCGTTAAGTTGCAGTAGCTGCTGGGATGGGAGTGACAATGGGGATGGAGTGGCAGGGAGGTCAGGGCGTCCCTGTGCCTGAGACAGGCATCTTGCCTTTTAGAGGGACAGAGAACCGCATAACTTACCCCACTTTGCTTTGCCCTTGCTGGCAGAAACTATCTTTTTACTATATTTCTGGTATAATTGTTTCTTCCTCTGCCTTGTAAGATATTTATTCTTTTATTTTTGTTGCCTATTTGTTTTTCATTACAAATGACCTCCAATTCTTTCAAGGGATGCGAATAAATGTAATAATCGCTAACATTTATTGGAAGCATACTAAGTGTTAAATGTTTAAGGGCTAAATATTGATGTGTGTTACAGTCGGAGGAGGCAGAGGGCTTTTTACAGATGAGAGAACATAGACTCAGAAAGGATACAGAGTTTGCCCAAGGCCCAAAGAGCCTGTCAGGACCAGAACCAGGACTAACATCTGGACTCATCTGTCACCAAAGTTGACAGCATAGTGACGTTAGTGGCAAAGGGCTGCTACCTGTAACTTCCTCAGATATTATCTCGGGGGTTATTCATTGAAAATACTCAACTGCAAAAAGAGATCACATCCTATCTCTTCGGAAACAGATCAACTTGCTGGATTGTATCAAGTGCGTAGAAATGCACACAGCCCTGTTTACTTCAGCTACCTGAGTTACCGTTACTTTGTTGCTCCTTTGTTGTGGCTCTTATAAAAGAAAAGGTTCAAATGAGTGCGGCAGATCAGGCTCCTTGACCCTTGCTTTATCAGCACATACTCCCATCCTGAGTTAAAACAGTCCTCTAGTGTCTGCATGAATGATACTTCATGAAACATGTCTCTTACATTAGCAAGAGCCCCATCCATTTCCAGTTCTAATGGATCCTCCTACAGTACAACAGCACAAGTTCCTATTTAACCATTATCTGTGTCCAGCTGATCATTCATTTACTGAAGGCTTTGGAATGCGCTTATGCAAGAGAGGGCAGGCAGAAAATACTCTCTACTTCTTTAGAACACGTGCTTTTGCGGCACAATTCTTACTTTAACAAATTACAATAATGGTTTTGCCAGATGGAATATAGACTCCCCAAGGAAATGTGAGGGCTGCTAAGGACTCTGCAAAGGCAGCAAAACTTGTTCTGCTTGGAACTGGAGGTGATAGTCAGAAGTCAAACAGAGGTTGTACCAACAACCATTTACACTTATAAAGCCCCCTTTACAAAGGAGTCCCAAGACACAGTGCATTTAGACTTTTTAAAATGTCAGTGGTTAAGGACAACAGAGAGCAGCAGCAAACATAACCTTTAGTGTAGACCTGAATACTGACAGAGTAAGAGGTTGTGTGCTTTTCATAGGCAGTGCATTATACTCTCTGCATTGTCTTGAACCCACCATTGTTCCAAATGTGAAACTTCTATCTGATGCCAATGGAGTTTTGTGTTGCTGTGTGATGGCAGGGTCTGATCTTAACTCAGCTAGCACTTCTAAGCTTTTTCCTACATGAAATAAAAATGCTACAAGGCAACTCTATTTTGTAGAGACTATGAATTTTGGCTGATCACCGTTCTTTTAAAATAAGATGCATCACAGGTATTGTATATTCATACTATAGTAATCTTTCTAAAATTTGAGCATGCTTTTCTATTTTTGATTCTTGGTCAGACAGATTGCTGTTTTCTTTTATTCCAAGCTGAAGACACTGATAATTAACAATGCCTATGTGGGTGTCAAGGGGTTTTGCTGCATCGTGTACATGTAAAGACAGAATAGTACAGGACGTGGAGGATGGGTGTTGTTACAACTCTAAACTTTCAGATTCACAGTCTGCTTTATGGTTTCCTTAAGGAAAAGAAACCATTTTTTAAACAATGCAACTCATAAAATTTCAAAGTTTATTGAACAAAAACTATACTTTTATATTATATTTTTATTCATTTGTCTGGCTCTACTAAGTCACTGTAGGATACAAATGTTTTTCTCTGTAAACTTTTCTAATCTCTCAAAGATTCAGATACAGAAATAGTTGACAAGGCAAGCAGTGGTCAGCAGGTAGTTCTAAGTAAGTTATTCATTACTTCATATTTTCAAATCATGAATTCCTTTACAAATATTACCCCTCCCCTCTTTTCGTGGTAATTATAGGATGAATGAAGAACTTAAAGATATTTTGGGGATGATTTCATTCTTAGCTTTCACATATCTTAGAGGATGTCCCTTGATTTTTTTCATTGTAATTCATTTTTTAGTTCCCAAAAGAATTATGAATGTGGGTTAATCTTATCTCTAAATACAAACCAGAACTAATTGACGATAGTTTCCAAATTATTCCAAATCCATCACGAATCTGACTCTTGAAACATGAACCTTCTATTAATGCGTTATCAATCTTTAAATTTTATCATAAAACACATAAAATTTAACAATGGGAGAAGGATGCTAAATTACATATATCAAGTCCTGATACCCCACCTGTGATTTTTGTGGCTAAGAAGCTAAAATAGTAGATATTCATATTTTCCTTTCTTTCCCTCATTTGGCTGGGGTGACTTTGTTTCAGACTGCAGGTCTGCAAGTTGGCTAGGGAAGTGTCATGCTCTAAATCTGGTTTGGATATGCTTTGCCTCGAAGCTCAGGTAGAAATTATACTGACTGCCTGGCATATGTTTTCACAGAAGCAGTAGAGCCAAATGGAGAACGTCCATAGGTATCATCACATCTAAGCCTCTGTTCTGTCATGTCACTAACTTCTTACTTACCAAAGCAAATCAAATGGCCAAGACCAAAAATGGGGTAGGAAAGTATACACTGCCTTCCATGAGACCATGGTAAATGTGTGGATGTCCAATATTAGTACAAGGGAGTGACAGCTACAAGTGGTAATATTACAGGCCTTAACAAGATAAATAGTACATTATCATCACTTTACAAAGGAAGATACTAGGGTAAAGAGAGCATTAGTAACAAAGAAGATCACATAGCTAGTAAATGTCAGAGCTTGGATTCAAACCATGTAGTTTGACTCTAGAGTCCTGATTAAACTCCTGTACAAGTATGACAGCTTGAAGCACCAATTTCTATCATGGGTATTAAACAAAAGCAGAAGGTTAGTAATAATAATAATAAACACATCTGTAAATTCCATCTTCATCAAAACTAAGAGATAGAATAGTATTATATCATACTATTTTATATCAAGCTATAATATTTTATTTTAAAATGCACAAAGGTTACCAAAAGTAACCTTAAGTTATCAAAAGTAATCAAAATTAGTACAAAAATTCCAGGAAGTGAAGTGCTTCTTAAATCATGCTGGAGGAAGTAAAATGTGAGATCTTGCAATGATGGTAGACTTGAAAAAAAGAACCAATCACAAAAAATATATTTCCTGTAAGTGAGCAGAGGCATTACTTTAAAACCCTAAGGCAATGTCATTTGCATATAAAAAAAGCAGCACAACCTGGAAAGAATCACAGGGAGATGGAGCAGAAGGTGTACGTGGGAGGAAGTTCACAACATAATGAGATGGCAGGTCTAAGAACATACTAGCATAAAGCTGGGCCAAGATTTCACAGCATGGTTCCACAGATACTTCAGGGAAGCAGGTGGAAAAGGACAGCATAATTTACCACCAAGGAACACTCCCTAGAAAGTATTGTCATGGGCCAGATTAAAATACTGAGATTTTACCATTTAAAAAAAATCAAAAACAAAAAAACCAAAAAACCTTAAAAAAGGACTGGGGGAAAAAACCAAAAACACCACAAAGAAGGAGCACAATAACTGAAAGAAAAGATGGTGAGAAAATAGGGAGAGTCAAAATATGATCCGGCAGAACATAGAGCAAAAATGGTAGAATAAAAATAAACTGCTAGAGGTTCAGACAGGAAATAGTAAGAAGGCTAAAGGAGAGCATACACTGGAGTTAAGTACAGAGAGACCCACCTAAGGGTTCCAAAATGTGACCCAAATAAAATAGAAAATCAAAAAAAGATTGGGGAAAAATTCTCTAAATATAATATAAAGCAAAGGAGGTGCAACATATACATAAGTGGAGTCTGAAAAGAGAAAAAAGAAAGATGGGGAGGAACAAATATTTAAAAATATAATTCAAAGAGAGTTTTGTATGTATTATATATATGTAAAGACATATCTATGCCAAGGGAAAGAACACCAGAATGGTCAACATGAGATATAGCCTAAGCCTAAGTTGTTGATCTTTAAGGATGAGAAAAGAAACCTCTGTACAACCAGATTTTAAGGGAAAAGTATCGCTCTGGTTTCAGATTTTTCCATAAGGACATTTGATTCTAGATCTGAATAGCAGTACAAAAGCATAAAAATGTATTATAATGCCTCCATAATTCAATCATATAGAACAGAAAGAGAAATAGAATAGACATAGACACTAAATACATAGGGTATGTGGGAAATAACAGAGAAAGGCATCACAAACCAGTGAGTACATACATTTTCTTTCTTTTTTTTTTTTCGTACATTTTCAACATAAGGACCTGTGACCATTGGGTGGTCATTGGGGGGAAAAAATGAGAATGAACCCGTACTTCAGATTTTTTTTAAAGATTTCATTTATTTATTTGACAGAGAGAGAGAATAGAAGTAGGGGGAGCAGCAGGCAGAGGGAGAGGGAGAAGCAGGCTCCCCACTGAGCAGGGACCCCATTGTGGGGATCGATCCCAGGACCCTGGAATCATGACCTGAACCGAAGGCAGCGGCTTAACCCACTGAGCCACCCAGGCGTCCCTCTACTTCAGATTTTTAATTAGGATAATTTTAACATAAATTAAATAATTACATGTGAAAAATGAAACCACAAAATTTTCAGGAGAAAACCCAGAATAATTCCTTGAAAATGGAGTGCGAAAAATTCTCCTATGACTCAATTCAGGGGCTAAAAAAGAAAATATTGATAAACTTGCATAAAAATAAAAGACACTGTACATTGCTAAAAAATGAATGTAAGTAAAGTCAAAAGACAACTGACTCACAGGGAAAAACCTATTTTCAGCTTATATAACAAAGAGCAGATATAACAAACTCTCATGAATCAATAGAAAAAAGAAAATACATAGGATCAATTTACAAAGACTTATCAACATATGACAAGATGTCAGTGTCAATCTTAACAAGGAAATAGGAATCAAACTACACTAATGTGTTGTTGTTGTTGTTTTTCCTATCAGAGAAATTTAAACATCTACATTTGATAACATATTCTACTCCTGAGACTATAAGGAGCAGACCTCTATTTCACTGCTGGTCAGAGCGCAAATTTTTACTCCTACCAGAGGCACTTGTATCATTTTAAAAATATCTACAGGTTTTTTTTTCCTTCTTTAGACTTTATTTCTAAGTGTTGGTTTTACTTTATTTCATCATAAGCAAATGTTCAGTTTTGTCGAATACGTTTTAGACCTCTAATAAGATCGTCATGACAACTTACTCCTCCAGTCTATGAAAAAGAAAATTAAAATAATAGAGATCGTTTGATTCACACTTTCTATTTGTATCAATCAGGCTAGAGTTGGGAAGATGGATTCCATGCCTGCTGGTTCAAAAGTGAGAATTTAAATGGGTAACTGGTTATAAATGTTCGGGGAGAGCTGAAAGGGATGGCTGAGAATGTAGAACAGATCAGGGGAGGGGAAGGACATAGCTGAGAGCAAATGGGTAAATGATGGATGCCCTTGTGTCCTGAGATAAATTGTACTGGCTATGATGTAATACATATTCTTTCAATACATTGCTGGATATATTTTGTTTATATTTTATTTAGGATTTTGATTTCTGTACTGTGTAAAGTGGAATTGGTGTGTGCATATGTGTGATGGCTCACTTTGCTGACTTTTGGTAATAAGGTTTTGCTCTATGCTTTTCAGGGTCTGCAGAATAAGTTGAAGATACTGTACATGTTTCTATGTTCTGGAATGGGACAGTCTTCACTCTGTCCAATTGTATTATCTTACAACTTATTTTTATAAAATTGTTTATTGAATTTTAAATTAAAAAAAAGTTTTCCCTAATCCTTCCTTATATCTCTTTCCTCACTTTCATTGTGAGAATGTGTACTTTTTTTTTCTTTTTTAAACTTTTTTTTTCTCCTGATTACATCGCCAGAGTTTGGATTATTGTATTGTTCTTTCGAGTTTTGAAATAAAACTTTTAGCATTGTTGGGAAAGTCTGCTTTTCTTTGCCTTTGCATGTAATGCTTTTCTGCTTTCATTATTATTTAATTCCTTTGAATTTAAATTATTGTTCACTTTCTGTCATCTTTAATTGAATATTTATTTCATTTATTATCACTCAATTTGATCTTAAGTCTGTGCATTACAACTTCATTTTTCTCTGAATGCTGCTTAGTCAATGTCCCATGGATTCTGAGATATAAGACTTTCGTTGTCATTTATTTCTAAATAAATAATTTTGCTATCCTCTTTTTGAGATGTAAATTTATAAAAATGTGAAATGTTGACACATACAGAAAAATACTAAAAACGATAGGTTTATATATATGCTTACAACAAAATTTAAGTGCTAAGAGAGATCAGAATTTTGTCATATTTTCTTCATTTCATTTTTAATTTTCAAAGAAATGAAACAGTCAATAAAGGCAAATTCATCTTTTATTCTCATCTTACTCTTGGGTAGGTATGTATCATTCTATGTATTTTTAACACTTTTATGTAGCTGTAATCAAATATACTATTATTTTGTATTTTAGTTTTCAAAATTTTGTCACGTAGTTAACATTATTATGTGTAATTTTTTTGCTTAATATAAACATTTTTAGATTTATCATGTATGTAGCATTTTATCATATGTATGATATATATATGATATATATTTTACCATATATAAAAATTATATATATATTTATTTATCATATATAAAAATTTTTTCTATATCAATTCATACTAGTGGAACTAGTTTGTTTATTCAAATTGCTATGTAATACTACATAATTATATCAGTAAAGCACTGAGTTTTTTACTACAAGGCAGGTTGTTTCTAAATATGCTTTTATGAATTGTATGACAATAAACATCCTTTTTCTGCTTTTTAATGCAGATTTAAAGATATTCTCTAAGAAAGTTGTTTAAAAATAAAATTACTTGAAAATAGAATATTTCTAAATTAAAATGTTTTCAATATCTCTAAATTTCCCTAAAGAAGTTTTATCAGTTTAAACTTCCAGCAGCAATTCCCATTATCTTATACTCTCACCAGCATCTGATGTTGTCACTTTAAATTTTGCCAACCTTTTTTTTTTAAAGATTTAATTTTTAATTAATCTCTACACCCAACATGGGGCTCAAACTTACAACCCTGAGATCAAGAGTCACATACTTTACTGACTGAGTCAGCCAGGTGCCCCAAATTTTGCTAACATTTTAAATTTCCACCCAGATTTCTTGTTCTGTGCATTGCTTATCAATTCCTTTGTTGATTTTCCTATAGGTCTCAACACTTTTCTTAATGATTAGTAGGTATTCTTTTACCTTCTATATTCAAATGGTTCACTAGTTATACTGGTTACAAATACCATTTTTTCATAAATGACTTTCCTTTTCATTGGTTATCATTTTACAAATTCAAGATTTTAATTTCAGTGAAGTCCTATTTAACATATAGGTCTTCATTAGATACATTTTATGTCTTGTTTAAGAAATCATTTCCTACTGTAATGTCATAAAGTTATGGTAAATATTTGATAATTTTATTTCCTTTTTTAAAAAGATTATTTATTTATTTATTTGGGAGACAGAGAGAGAGAGATGAGAGGGGTGGAGGGACAGAGGGAGAGAGAGAAGCGGACTCCCCACTGAGCAGGAAGCCCAACGCAGGACTTGATCCCAGGACCCCAAGATCATGACCTGAGCCAAAACCAAGAGTCAGACACTTAACCAACTGAGCCGCCCTGGTGCCCCCGTTTCAGTTATTTCTAAATACTTTGTTATTGTTGTTGTTGCAGCACATATTATCTTAGTAAATTACCACATTTAACTATCATCTGAGGGAAAGAGAAGAGCAAAGCATGCCAATATTGGAGGAAATACCGGACACTAGATGAAACTATCACCAGCTAGATCCCAAGACCTGACCTTGAAAGCCCATCTGCACTGTAGCCACTGGTCTTTGTCCCACGTTTTCCATAAACTCTTCTTTCTAGCTTATGTTTTACCAGGCATAGCGTCCTGTGATGGAAACCAAGAGATAATGATTGTCCTGATGAAGAGTTCTGGCCCAGACCAACCACCCAGACGAATTGGAGCTCAACCCCCAACTCACACCTGCGCAGGTGGACCATGGAGTGACTAACATAGGTTTACCTCATTATAATGCTAAAATCTCTGCCCAAGGAGGAGCACAAGCCTCATTTACATAACATACAATATATGTGTAAGCATGTTTCCTTAAGGTGCATGAGTGACCTTATGCACACCTCTACCTATAATGGCACGGCTCCCTTTTCTGAATATTCATCCTCACCCTAAATAAAAGGAACCCATTCGTCCTTGCTCAGGAAGTCACAACTTTGGAAGTTATTCCCTGGAATCTCCTTATTTGTTGCAAATTGTGACAACTCCACCGGGTGTAACCGGCGTAGCTCCTATCTACAATTCACCAAGGAGTGAGCTCATGTTTGTTCAGTTATAAAACCTTCTCAAGCAAAGTGGCTAGAGCCATTGCAGTGTAGAAAGCAGGGGAGGGATGACGAGATATGCTTGCCAACATATATTTGACTCCAGACTACTAGCACCTAATTAGAGAGCTGGTAGAACTCACACGTATTCAGAAGGGCAGCTGGTATTTTTCACCTCATCTGAAACTTGAGTGTTTAGAGCACTAATAATGGCTAAAATGAAGAACACAGTGGCCAATCCCTTGCAAAAGAGTAACACTGACATTTGTCATGCAATAGAAATGGCTCTCATTTTCTAAGGTGGCCAGTGATTGATTTTTATGTGTACCGGACATATGGCCTTAGATGTGAGATCTCAAAAACCAAGCTCCATATTAAAGCACTAAACTCCTACAGAAAGTGTGGTGGCTTAGCAAGAAGTTATGGGAAGAGGGGACAGAATTTCGACATTCTTGCTATAACACATTTTATAGCTTCTCAGATGCCTGAGAAGTACCTGAACTTCTCTGGTTCAAAGGAATTTTACAAATTTGCTTTCGTGCTTCTTTTTTCCAATTTAAAGTAAAATCCCTATGTTTTACATTGTTGACTCAGGGTTTATTGATATTCTTTTTGATGCAAAGTTATTCCAATATAGCATACCGACAAAATTATGAAACTAGAAGTGTGTGCAAGTAACTGCAGCACGATTGACTATGAAATGAAGGAAATTTTGGTAACCAACAATTTAAGCTCATTCCCACAAGCACATCTTCTTCCATACACATTTTTATCAGCTTTTTGGTTAAAAAAATGCTCGATTTTAATATTCTGTTATAGCGTCCTTAGAAAACTACTTTATGAATACTTGCCAGGTTATCTAATATTCCTTTTAGATTACTAATTCCTTAAGAGCTGCAAATCCATATTTCCTACGGTCTGTAAACCCACATCATGCCTAATGTAGGTAATACAAGAAATAGATTCCCAATGCCTCTGATGTTCAAAGTCCCTAACAACAGAGGAAATTCCAAGTGTTCATAAAAGCTTTAGATATCAATACTTTTATGCTGCGTTCTGAACTCGTTGTTCCACATTGGGCTACAGGCAGAATGAGATATAGAATTGGAACAAGCTCATTGCTGATCTTGTAAAAATTCAAACAAAATGTTAAACAAAAAGCAAAATTTCAAAGAACTTCAGTTTCCTCCATTAACGAAAGGTTTACATAATTTTAATTTCCCCTCCTTTAGCCAAGGACACTGTAATGTTTGTAAGAGAGATTTCTTCTTTTTTCCTCTGAAGAAGTGCCTTGGGACCTACGTAGTGCAAATAAGACCCAATGAGAGTGGAAGGTAAGCATCAAAGTCTCAAGGAAGGAATGGGCTGAGGAAGAGAATTTTGAGTGAAAACACAATGTATGAAGCAGTTATACAGAGCAAGGAGGCAAAGGAATAGAATGGAGGAAGCAGTGTCATCACCTAATAAAGGCTCAATAAACAGACACTGACAGAGAGAAGCTGGTGTAGAAAGGCAACCAGGAATAGGCTTCAGAAAATGCTTCAAAAGAGGATGAATATGTTTATTGAAATGTTAGCTTGATTCTCCTAGTCTTTGAATTTAATTTACTTTAAATTTATACACAACAAAATTCATTCTTTGTTGTATGCTTCTCCTAAATTGCTATATATGTCAATAGTGTCTACAGGTAACTGCAGGCACCTGTGTAAATAAAGTCAGTGGTAAGTGAACACACACACACACACACACACACACACGCGCACGCACGCACACGGCAACCTTCACAAAATGTCATGGGATTTTCTGGCCCTGACACACAAAAGACCAGAACATTCATTGAAAAGAGGACAATAGTGATCTTGTTAACATTCTAGAGATCTCCAAGGGCATAGTAAGATTGTCCTGCCCCAGAGACCTTTCCTATTGTCCCAGTGACAGCAATTTATATGCAAGCAGTGCAAAAACTCAGCACCTGGCTTCATTTGAATCATTGTTTTGATGACTTACACTTTAAGGTTTGCTGGGACTACCAGTCATTAAGATTTATTCCACTGAGATAAATATTAGTGAGTTAAAATTCTCTACCGTTTTCATTAACTCTCTATCACGAAAAAATATCCTACTAATCTGGAAAGGGGTTATTTCCAGGAGCCTTTGAGGGGGGTTTTGTAATGGTATTGGATTGAATGCTTGCCATTATATCATTATTTTCTACATATAACACTGGACAGTCATAAGCAAAAATATTGTGATGGTCTCATCAGAAATTCCGCAGTTATTGCCAGATAAATAATGTAAATGATGACATATTTCCTTTTCATTTATGAGAATATGATTTCCTTAGAGATAGAATTAAAAGACCTTGGAAGGTATAGGGGAAATTTCTATCCATTTATACTCAGGATAAGGCTCTTAGGCACCATATAATGTACATCTTTTTCTAAGATGTCCCATTGGTATTCATCCATTTTGTTCCAAATAAAATGAGAATTGAAAATGGTATATATATGACTTGAAATGGTGTATATATTGGTATTTTATTCCCTTTCTAATGTCCAGACACAAAGTGGAGTGGTGTGGGACTTCTTGTAGCAATGAATACAGAAATTGACTTTTTAATAGAAGATTGGTAAGGATGCCTTTCTTTTATCCATGCAGTGCTGAAGACAGTGTGGCTGGGTCAATATATATTAAGTGATTTGAACAACACCATTCGACTTTGAGATGTGGTGTTATTTTACTAAGCGCTGCCCTAGAGATTTTTTTTTTTTTTGAAGAGTTGCAGTATTTGTTTTTATTTTCCAAATAATGTTGCGTTTTAATTTGGCTTATTAATATATAGATAGAATGAGATTAATATATAGTAAGAATGAGATTTCTTAGTCTACCTTGCTGACTACCAGATCTTCTTAAACTTGGCTGGGATCATCCAGAGGGATGAGGTCTGTGCCCCAGCCGTCTATACCTTACAGGGAGAAGTGGAGTCACTTACAGCAACATTTCCAGGAACATTTTTGTTGAGTGAAACTCTTAAAATTTTCTTGGTGAAGGATCCTGTCTACACCCCCCTGTAATACTACCAACAACTTATATTTGCATGGCAAGAAGTTGATTTTCCCTGTATTGGGAAAAAGAGGCTCAAACAGTCTGGATTCACCAGCTGTTAAACATACAGATTAGTATTAGACCTGAGTGAAGAGTCTTGTGCAAGCCAACATTTTTCATACAGCTCTAATGAGCCCCGATTGTATTGGTAAGGCTTGACCTCTCAAACTCTCAAGTTTGCCCCAGTGTAGGAGACATCCAGGAAATTGTGAATTCAGGTTAACTCTCCTATAAACACAAGTGAACTATAAGAGCAGCCCCAGCTAAATCTAGGAAACTGACTAGGGAATTGTGTGGTTTTAAGTACTGTCTTGTGTCAGAGGATATCTCAGAGATGGCTTCTGGGAATGCATTTAATCAACCTTTTATCCCCTCTTATATGAATGGAGCCTGTGCTATATGCCTGAATACAATTTTGATTGTGAAATCTTTGGGGGACGCAATATAGTTATGTTATATTTTCTACATTTTCTATATATTTTCTACCAGCAGTACATGGTAAATGTTATTGAACACATGATTAATAACTTATAAATGTCCACTGGACACAGGGTGGTAGTTTTCAATGAAGTGTCTATTGTCTATTGAGAAATGAGTTTGGGTCAGACCTCACTGAACGTATCCAGGAGACTATTTTTTCTACTGCAAAGACAAAACATAATGTAGTCTCAAACTAGTAATGAATGCTTGACAACAAGTCTATTTCGAATTTCCTCTGCTTCGTTAGAAATTTTATCTTCATCCACATGAAAATGTTGTTAATAACTGACAGGGTGGTCTACATTTAACTCCAGTCTTTTATATTGCTCAGGCAGAATGGCTTTGACATCATCAGATAGACATTTAGCTCTATGAAGCTAGCATTTATTCAATGGACATAGATTGCTTGGTATCATTACCAAAAGCCTGATGAGTGAATGAGTGAAAAAATTAACAGTGCCCAATCTCCTTATAAGTATTACCAGATGCCAAGCTAAAGCCACTTTTGCTGATATGAACATTTGATGAGAGTAGGGGGAGAAGTTCAATGTCACTTGCTCATAGCCACTGAAAGTAAACAAAGCCGAGTGACGCCCAGGTCACCTGACGTGGGTTGCAGGATGTTTTTGTTTCTGAAATAAACATTTGCGGTTAGGACATGGAGTTGGCAAGGAAGTGTGAGATCCTGGTTCTAGGAAGAGTCACTATTTCTCATTTTGATTCCCTTTCAAAGAAAGATTATCAATTAAATTATTTCAAAATCCAGTTTGGAAACACGAGTTATGTTAAAGGGTCTATAAGTCTGGACTCCACATGGATGTGGCAACCTCATAGCGGTAAACACACAGGACGGTGAAATATCATTTGATTTGGTTTAATGTAGACAGTTGGAAAAGATCACAGCCTCATGAAGGAGGTGGGACTAACCATTGATATGGCAACAGAGGTTGGAGAAAATCCTGACCCTATCAGATCCCCTTACAGAGCACTCCATTAAAATTTAAAGGCTTTTGAACTTTTTCTTTTTCTTTTTATCCAGTCCAATTAGCAGGTTAGTTAGCAAACCCCTCTGCCTGAAAATATAAAAATTAATGGACTTTTATAAAGATTCCACACTGAATGGAGAGTTACCAAAGAGCACAGTCAGTGGCTTGGCAGTAGATTCCTTCCTGAAGCATCCTAAAGGCATCTAAGAAAAGATTTTAAATGCCGCCTACATTTCTTTTAAAGGTAAGGTGCACTATTGAGTAAAAACACCTCGGCAGCGCATCTGTACCTAAGGCGGACATTAAATTTCATGTTCAAATCAACAACCAAAGGCTGGTGACTGCGAGACCCCAAACGGACAAGTTAATATTAAAACCATTGTTTATTTAGGCCTAAGAATTAGTGGTTTGAAGAAAAACAAAAATTATATGGCTGGAGACAACTGATTAGCAAGAAAATCATTACAAGGTCACTAGACTGGGAGTCCAGAGACATGAGTTATATTCACGCTTAATTGAAGGAAGCCACTTTGTCTGTTGGGGCTGAAAGTGCACGCTTGTCCTAAATTCTATGGTTCTGTGAAGTAGCCGAGAGAAAAATAAACTTGTTTAGACATTTTCAGATTGAAAAGGTAGATGGCCACTTTGGGAGACTGAGGGTGGCAGTTAGGGTTCTCCAGAGAAACAATCAATTTTTATATCTATATCTACATTTTCTATAGCTATATCCAATATATATAATACATAAATACATGTATATTATACACAGATATTTATGTGTACATATTATGTATGTATAATATAAACATTTATATTATTTTGTATTATATATAGTGTATACATACAAATACATATTTAGAGAGTATTAGTGTAAGGAATTGGCTCATGCAATTATGGGAGCTGGCAGGCTGGAAATTTGGGTAAGAGTTGATATTGCAGTCTTGAAGCCAAGTTCTTTGTTGTTCAGGAAACTTCAATCTTTGCTCTTAAGGACTTCAGCTGGTCAAAGGAAGCCCGCCCACTCACTATCTTATCAAAGATAATCTGCTTTCCTCAAAGTCTACTGATTTAAATATTAATCACACCTAAGAAATATCTTCCTAGCCACAGGTAGATGGTGTTTGATCAAACATCTGGGCATCACAACCTAGCTAAGTTGACGGACAGAATGAACCATCATTGTAAGCCTCTAGAGGTTTGCCAGAAGACTATTTCAGGAGATAATCTTGGTGAATTCAGTCCCA
The DNA here is from genome assembly GCA_028534135.1 of Potos flavus. Taxonomy (NCBI): domain Eukaryota; kingdom Metazoa; phylum Chordata; class Mammalia; order Carnivora; family Procyonidae; genus Potos; species Potos flavus. The sequence goes on along the minus strand of CM052886.1, from coordinate 9,608,955 downwards.
GGTGATGGCCTCATCTTCATCCCATAAGATTTAGAAATCTGATCTTGTTAACCCCTTGAGAGGTGTCTGCCTTTCAAAATAAGATGCACAGTAACAAATCTCATATGACCGAGAGTAAAATGGGAATGCCAAAGTTTGAGAACTTAAAGTATACCGATCATGGAAATGAAAACACTTCCATTGGCATGATCAGCATATTCTCTTTGTATTGATACATCTACCTAAGAAGCCCGGTGGGAATCAAAAGTTTGCTTACTGAACAAGAAATCAGGACAAGAAATTAGACAATTCAAATGTTTAATAGCATAAGGTTAAGGCAGGTTAACATATTCTTTTCCACAACAATATATTTGAGACTAGATATTTGTTTTGGCCAAGCACTCCTCTTCTTGGATAGGATTCAGGGATACTGAAAGCACTTTTCTAGACTTGCAAAGCAGATAGCCCCTCTTTTGGTTGGTACATTTTTTTATCTTAAGATATTTAATTATGTTAAATTAAGTTTTACAAGTCTGGTAATTCATTCTATTTCTTTGAGATGATCCTACCTATTTTTTCCTGATACATTTTTTCAATCTTCAGAGTTCAAAATTGTTCTGTAATCATTATGATTTTGGTACTGGCATCACTTATCAGTGATACCTAATATTTATCAAAGAATAGAGGAAGGGACAATTGAAAAACATTACAACTCTAAACTTAAAGTCAAAGCTACACTCTAGAGGAGAGATGATTAATATTGGCTTTGGACAGGGCTAGGTTCACAAATTTGTTACAAACTCCCTCCCTGTAAAATAAAGATAATGAAATTTAATACATGGGATTATTTTGATGATTGAAATGAGATAACATAGGCAAAACCATTAATAAGTATTTACTGGTATAGAAGAGGTGATTAGTAACCAATAATTGCCTGAATTTGCTTCTTCACCCTTTCCCTCCCCTCGACTTTGTACATATTTGAAGGTGGAGAATGAGGGGATATATCTGTCTTTTGTCAGGCATCAGGATGGAGATATTTGGCAGAGTCAGAGCCATAGTGCATAACAAAGGTCATGAGACCTCCACTTCAGTTCTTGTAAATTCTAGACAAATAGGCAATGAATAAATAATTGACAATCTTGAGTCATGCTATGATGTGAGGAATATCTGAGTGGTTGCTGACAACAGGTGAGCAGGCTTGTGTCTGACATAGATGACTGGCCTAATGAAGAATGTTGAGGCAGATGGTCAAGGAGAAGGATGTCATAGAAGAAAGTGTTCGCTCTTCCAATATAGCACAGGACACGAGGGGTACAGCTTCCCAGAGCTCTCTCTGATCTTTGCCTTCCATATTTTAGGTTATGAGCTATTAACAAAACTACTAGGAGATGGATATATATTTAAAAGTAACTTCTATAAATGGCACAGTATGACACGGTCCGAGAAGCTCAGGGTGGGCGGGGGCATCTGATGATTTTGGTTTATGTTCTGATTTAGGCATAACTTTGCTGTCCAACCTTTGGCACTGTATTGGAATGCCCTGCACTTCAGTTCCCTTATGTTAATAAATACCTTCAGGACTGTATTGAGGATGAAATCATGAGAAAGGTCTTTTGCATGGTGCTAATCAAATGTTCATCATCCTTATAAGCAAGTATCAGTTATTTCTATAACTGAATAACTCTGTAATTGAAAATGTTTATGTACAATATTCTTTACATTTTTGTAAATGTAAAGGGGATCATAAATACCTCACGGGTTTTAATTATGTGTGTGTCATATATACAATATACTTAAACATAAAATATACCTCATTACACTAAATCTAAGTTATCTTAATTTGAGAAGTGTCATCATATTTCATATTTAAGCTTACAATTTTTTTTTAAAGATTTTATTTATTTACTTGACAGAGAGAGAGAGAGATCACAAGTAGGCAGAGAGGCAGGCAGAGGGAGAGGGGGAAGCAGGCTCCCTGCTGAGCAGAGAGCCTGATGTGGGGCTCCATCCCAGGACCCTGATATCATGACCTGAGCCAAAGGCAGAGGCTTAACCCACTGAGCCACCCAGGAACCCCTATAAATATTTTTCATAAGTTCAATAGTTACACATTTAGTATAATTTTAGATGATTTTAGATCCAAAATCATGAAGAACAAGATCTCACTGAAATGACAAAGTAAAGCTAGCGTGATTAATTTATTTTCCAAATTGACCTGGAAACTGGTCTAAATTCTCAGGTAGGCATCCTTATAGTCCTTGTGTAGAAGAGAAAAAGTTTCAGGGAGCAGCCTAGCTGGAACCTAGGGGCCAGAAGCATAACCTCTGTCTTCTGTTCTTGCAGAAGACTGGTCATTCCAGTCTTAGCTGCTGCCTTCCCTCTCACTGCCTGCCACCACTCACTGGAATCCATCCAAGGAAGAAGGGTGCACCTAGTTCTCTGTCTCTTCCTCCTGTCTCCCCTTTCTGGAGAAAGCGCTTTCTGGAGAAAGCGCTTTCTGGAGCAGACCCTCCTGGGCCTTGACCTAGATCCCTGTTCCAGTGCCTATTGGCTTCCAACAGCCCCCTGTGAATGCCATTTTTCATCCATAGCCTGGAGCTGCTGCAACAGCCCTGCCGTAGGAGGGAAGGCCAGAAGTACCAGGGAGTTGAACTCTTTGGAAGGAGATGAACAGCATTCTTGCCTCGGATTGGGATCATTCTTTACATTCCAGAGCCCCTCTGAGGGCTCAGGCGGCATTTACCCTGTGCCAAGACTGCCTGGGATATGCATATGCTTACTCCCTCTGTATCCTATCCCCTCACTGTTGTTGTTGTTTTTCTGGGAGCATTTCCTTAATAAATCACTTGCTCATGAGTCCTCCTCTGAGAAACTGACCTTCCCCACCCCTACCTCTAAAACATCTGACCCCAACTCCTTCCCCACCCTGACTCAAGCACAGCAGATCAATGTATAAGTTGGCTGTGCACCAGCCTTATAGAGGTTAAGCAACATACTGGTGTATGTTGTCATTGACGTACGATGGAGCTGTCTTCCATTTATTTATTATTCCATTGTATCCATAAAAATAAGGACAGCTCTTCTTTTATCATTTAGAAGTAGGTGATTCTATGTTTAACCTAAGGGTATTTGTCACCTCAGAGTTGGTTTTTCCCTATAATATAGATTGTGAAAATATGTTAGATTTCTCAGAGCCACCAGGACTGATTAGCACATTTAATTAATACATGATTTTTATAGTTAATGTGCAAAAATACTGCATATAATATTTTAAACTTTAAGTAGCAGTTTCTCTCTCTGTCAAAGGAAAACGCTTAGTTTTTTTGAGGAAAAATGGTTCGTTTGGCTACCAATTAAAAAAAAAACACAGAATTCTGATTGAAAGATTAAAGTTAAGTACTCTGGATGGATGAAATGAGGCCCATACTAATAGAAAGGGAACTCTTCAGGACAATTATTTACTTTTTCCAAGAAACCTCACTCCCTGTTTGAGTAAAAACAAACCTGTGCACACAGACACACATACGTACATAATGCAGGAGGTATTAAGGATATGTGTTCCCGGTCATAAATGCTGCCTGCCTAAATATCTACAAAGCAGGTCTTCCTCACCCTTCTTCAGCCTCCTCAGCCAGAAGTGAGCTTTCTCCCTTCTTGACATTTCAGCATTTGCCTCTCTTGAGGTATGTGGTGTGCTTAGCCTGGAACTATGCTTGTTCTCAACGAGTCTTATCCTTAAACCTAGCCTGTGGGCTTCTCAAGATGGTCTGAAACATATTCGTGTCCCTCATCACATTTTAAAAGGCCCTTTGCACATTGGAATCACCCATAAACCTTTAAAACTCAGTAAATTAATTTTTTCTGGGCGCCTATGTGACTCGGTTAAGCATCTGCCTTCGGCTCAGGCCAGGCCCCTGGGATCAAGCCCAGCATCACGCTCCCTGCTCAGCGGGGAGCCTCTTTCTCCTTTCCCTCCCCTCCTGTGCTCTCTCTCACTATCTCTGTCTCTCTCTCAAATAAATAAAACCTTAAAAAAAAAAAAAAACCAACAAAAAAATTTCTTATTATAAAAAGAATACCTGCTCTTGTAGAAAAAGAAATTGCAGAAATATTTAATGGACAATAATAAAACTACTCACGATCTACCCACCCAGAGAAAACTACTGTGACTATTTTATGACAGGTATTTCTTTTGGCCATTTTTTCCTCTATATATTTAATACTTACCTACAAACACAGTTAACTTTTGGAGAATTATTTTTTTTACTGTATATTGTTGTAAAAATAATTTGACATCTGACTTTTCTAATTTAATATATCATTAGAATTTCCTATTACTTTATTCTGCAAAGTCATGACTTTTATGTGTTATTTGTGATTCCGTCATATTGCTATATCATAATTTATTTAATCTTCCCCATATATTCTGGACTTTTACACTGTTTCCAATATTTTGCTCTTATAAATGTTATAAATAATGCTGTAAGAATAGTAACAAACACTCTTGAATATATGAATATAATCCTAGAAATAAATGAATATAACCACAGAAATATATTATTTTTGGAAAGTTTGTACCAATTTATTTTCTCATGAATAGGGAAAGAAAGTATTACACAGTTCCCCCAACAACCATTGGCAGTGCCGTTAACAATACCAAACCGAACTTCAATTTCACAAATGAAAAATGCTACCTTGTTATTTGTTTTAATTTGCATTTTAGAGGAGTAGTAAAGATGAATTATTTTCACCTTTTTCTAATGACAATTTAGAGTTTATCCTAACGATTTGTAGGTTCAATATGTTGAAGATATTAACGATTTGTTTTATATATTACAAATGTTTTTGTTACGTGTATTATACTTAAAAACAGTACATACGTACATATATATGTGTATATATGCAGCTTAAAGAAAAATAATACAATAAACATCCACAATTTCCAAACTCAGCCTTAAAATATAGTAAGTGGCCAGTATCTTAAAGCCCTATTTATGGTTCCTTCCTTATCACTTTCCCCTTCTCCCCACCCCACAGGTATCTTAGCTTGAAATTTATATACTTAGTTTCCTTCCTTTTTTATAACTTAAAAATATTTGGATGCTAAACATCATAGTGTTTCATTTTGCCTGCGTTCATGCTTTATATGCATGAGATAACACTGTATGGACTGTGGCTTATTATTAATTTAGTTTTCACTACCTTTTTTTTAAGATTCATCCATGCTAATACATGGAGCTGAGGTTCATTTATTTCCATTGCTTCTTATTATTTCATTGACACACATTTGGAATATTTACATTGTTATGTTATTATAAACAGTGCCATGAACACATGCCATCCCTGTGCCATTCGTCTGGGGTACACGCCCAGGCATCTTTCTAGGGATATGACAACACATGGGATATTGTGGGGGCTTCCTAATATGCTTGTGTACAGCTTTATTCATCAACATCACATTGTTCTTCAAGCAAATTGTACCAATTTACATTCCTTTCAGCAATGTCTAAGGATTTAAGTTGCTCTATATCTTCGCTATAGAGCTGTGCCCAACTATTTCATTTTTGCCAAAATAATGGGTTTGCAATGGTATTTTATTGTGATTTCAATTTGTAGATGTGGGACATCCACGTTTCCTCTTCATGTCCTTTGAATATTTTCTGTTGTGTACATTTTCTTATTGATTCATGTAAGATCTCTACGATTCTGAATAATCATAACTAATTAATTGTTTTGCAAATATCTTCTTCCAGTTTAAGCCTTCTCTTTTTACTTTTTCTATGTGTCTCTTTTGTTTTTATGTGCCTTTTCGGAAACAGAAAATCTTAATTTTCATACAGTTGAGTCTCTCCATCCTTGTGGTTACAGTTGTTAGGATTCATGCCTGTTGTGTTTGGCTTAAAATAGCTTTCTTTATTCTAAGATTGTAACTGTATCTTCCTATAGCATATTCTGAAAATATTATGCTTTTGATCTGCCCAGTTAAGTCTTTAGTCCACCTAGAACTTATTTTTGTGTATGGTTTGAGGAAGAGATCCATTTGAAAAATTTCCAGTGATGAACATTTGCTTCCAGCACAATTGACTGAGTAGGCTCTCCACTGATCTACATTTCTGCCATAGTTTTCCAGCATATTTTGGATTTCTATTGTGCATATGGATATGTCTACTTCTGGGCACTGTGTTCCACTCCTGTTGTCTATTGTCCACACCTCCTCCAATTCCACATGGTTTATCTTTTCACCCTTATAACTAATTTTGCTATTTGGTAGGACAACTTGCATTTCCTTGGCCTTTTTTTACTCTTCCATATAAATTTATAAATCATCTTGTCAAATTTCCAAAGAACGAAAAGCAAAACACCCAAATCTATAGGAATTTTATTTATTCTATTTATTTTTTTAAAAGAGATTTTATTTATTTATTTGACAGAGAGAGAGAGAGAGAGCACAAGCAGGGGGAGTGGCAGGCAGAGGGAGAGGGAGAAGCAGGCTCCCCGCTGAGCAGGGAGCCCATTGTGGGGCTCCGTCCCTCCCAGGACTCTGGGATCATGACCCGAGCCAAAGGTAGAAGTTCAGCTGATTAAGTCACCCAGGCGCTCCCCTGTAGGAATTTTAATTTGAATTGCTGAGCCTTCAGCTCAATTTAGGAAAAATGGACTCTAACTCCTCCTATCTATGAACAATGTGTTGATCTCCATTTATGTTTTCTTCAAGTTTCCTGTTTTCTGTCTCAAGGTCTTACAGACCTCTGGGTCAGATTTCTTCCTAGACGACTTAGTTTATTTTCTTGCTACTATAAATCTCATCGCTTTTTTAAATGTCCTTTTCTGTTTGTTGCTTATGTCTATTGATCTTATATTTGGCAAATTTACCAAAGTTTCTTGTTAATTCCATTATCTGAGCTATTTGGGGCTTTTTCATAGGTGATCATACTACCTACACATAATACTTTCAACTTTTCAGAATTATTTTTAAATTTAATTAGCAGTTGTAATTGTTTAAGACATATACCTGGGTCCAGGTTAATCTCCAAAACAATGAACACTTGGAGAGATCTATGTCCTTCTTCTGTCCACATATACGCCTTTTAGTTTATCTTTCTATTTTTAAAAATTCTTCTTACATTCTCAGCTAAATGATAACGTACTATATTCACTTTTCTACGCCTTGCTATTTTTTCTTAACAAAATATCCTGGAGATCATTCTATAGGAGCACATTATTCTTTTAGGCATCTGTACAACCTCCCACTGTGTGTATGTATCATAGTTTATTTAACTAGTCTCCGATGGATGGATATTTGAATCTTTTTGTCTACTAATTAATTTTTAAAAGATTTTATTTATTTATTTGAGAGAGCATGAGTGAGGGATGGGAAGGAAGGAGCAGGATCGCCCCCCTGAGCAGGGAGCCCTACATGGGGCTTGATCCCAGGACCCTGGGATCAGGACCTGAGCCGAGGGCAGATGCTTTACCAACTGAGCTATGCAGACTCCCCTATTAATTAGCTTTTTTAATGAATAGCTTTGTGTAAAACCTTTTATCACTTTTGCAAGTGCATCTTCGAGGACCGTTTCTTACAGTCGCATTTGCTACATGAAATAACATGTGCATTTATAACTTTCTTTGATATGGCCAAATTCCCTCCATAGGTTCTATATCATTTTGTATCTCTCCAGCAATATATGAGAAGGTCTATCTCCCTACAGTCTCCCCAACAGAGTGCTTTGTCAAGCATTTGCGGTTTGCTAATCTGATATATGAGAAATAATATCTCAGGGTAATTGTAATTTGAATTCTTTTGACAACTCCTTTGTCTTTGGAGTTCTGTGATTTCATGGAAATATTTCTAGGGGTGGCTTTTCTATTATTCATTTTGTCTGTATTTCACTGGGATTTCTGAATTTCACAGATGTCTTTTGCCAATTCTGGAATATTCTTCACCACCTGCATTTTTGAATTTTGAAATTTTATTATTTTTTTTTCCTCTTGGAAAGAATAAAGTGTTTTTACTTTCTTAATCTCTCCATATTCCCTAAGCTTTCTTTCATATTTTCTGACTGACTCTGTGTTGCATTCTAGATATTTCTCTCTCTTCTAGTTCATCAATTCTCTCATTAGCTGAGTCTAATGTGCTATTTACTTCATTCAGTGATTTTCTGATTTCAGTAATAGTTTTATGTCTCAGTGTTCTATTCATTTCTTTATAATATCTCCCTGGTCAAGTTCGATCAAGTCTTTTCTTCCTTAACTGTACTGTCAAGCCTCTCTTCTTTCTTTGAACATGTTAATCCATTCGGGTTCTGTCTCTGCTAATGCCAGTAACTTTTATCTCTGTGGCTGCAGTTCTGTAGGATATTTCTCTCTAGATTTTTTAATCCTAGTGATTTGTTTTCTCATTTATTTATCTTTTCAGTCATGAGATTATGGTCATTGAGACTTTATGTGTAGAATGTTTTAAAAACTGAATTCTAACAAGTATTGCACTAGTAATGATTTACATTTGCTCTGTCTAATGCCTTGAGACCACTCTAAAATCAGTTTTTTGATTTGGATTTTTCAGGCCACAAAAGTAGTGTGAATTCTAGCCCCAAACACAAGCTTAGAGTTAGCAATTCTTGGGGGACATGCGTCCTTCTTTACCTTGTTTCTGAGCTAAGGGTGAAATTAGCAAACTTATTTCCAGGGTTGTTTTTTTCCCCTACTTCATCCTTGAAGGTATCACTTTGCAGGGGTGCTGCATTTATAAAGTTTCTGATCCGGACCTCACTCCCTACTCTGGCTCCAGGTTTTGTCTTTCCCCCCTTGCTAATGTGACCTTTTAAAACCCAGGCTGTAAGCCACCAGGAATTGGCAGATTCCTTAGGGCTTCTTGTGTTCTCGTGGAATTTTTCTTATTCATTTCTGACTTCTAATTGTTTACTTTATTACATCTTAAACTTGTCTTCATTTTTAAAGCTTACTTTTGTATCTTTTTCTAGTTTTTAGAGAGAGACTGTGCATGAATTTGTGGGGGCAGGAATGGGGAGATGGGCAGAGGGAGAGAGAGGAAGAGAATCTTAAGCAGGCTCAGCCCAGCACAGAGCCCGACCTGTGGCTCCGTCTCACGACTCTGAGATCAGGACCTGAGCTGCAACCAAGAGTCAGTCACTCAACTGACGGAGCCACCCAGCTGCTCCTCTTTTGTATCTTTTTATTGAAAAATAATATATACATGAAAAGGGAGCGAGTTGTAAGTGTAGAGCATGATATAATTTACAAATTGAACACATCTCTATCAGCACTGGACAGAGAGCCAGTCCATCACCCTCTCTCCAGAGGATCCCCATGCATCTTCTTCCAGTCACCATGGGATATGACACAGCAATAAGCTTAAGGGACTGCCACCATCCATGACATCACACATGATCACACAGGCACAAGGTTGAACGAAAGAGGCCTTGTGTAGGAGAGTGCACGCTGCATCATTCCATTTATGCAAAACTCAAAAGCAGACAAGCCAGGAGACTTACTTCTGGAAATAGACTCCTGGTGTTAATATTTTGAGATAGAAAAGTTTTAAATTTTGGGGCGCCTGGGTGTCTCATTGGGTTAAAGCCTCTGCCTTCCGCTCAGGTCATGATCTCAGGGTCCTGGGATCGAGCCCCGCATGGGGCTCTCTGCTAAGCAGGGAGCCTGCTTCCCCCTCTCTGCCTGCCTCTCTGCCTACTTGTGATCTCTCGCTCTCTGTCAAATAAATAAATAAAATCTTAAAAAAAAAAGTTTTAAATTTTCCATAGCAAAATCTACTGATTTTTCTCCCTATGTTATCTATCCCATTTGCTTTTGAGCAAGATCAGATAGCTGTGTTCCTGTAATGTCTTCTAGGTTTTTATTATAAATAAACGTTCCAAGGTTTATTTTGGTTTCGTTCAGGTACTGTGATTTTCAGCTAATCAATTGTTCCAGAATAATTTATTGATATGGTCTTTCTGAGTTATATCATCACCATTTTATTGTTTATTCAAGCATCAATACATTACTATCTATTCTTGTCCTGTTTTGATTATCACGGCTTTATATTACTTTTTCATATATGTTAAAGCATGTTCCACATTATTTTCCCCTGTTTTTCTTTCTTTCTTCAGTTATTCTTGGCATTCAAATTTTTTGGGTGAACATTAGAACTACAGAATCTCCCCTAATATGCTATTAGGATAGCAATTAGAAGTACATAATCTCTATAAGTAATTTAAATAGATTTAAAACATTCAGCTATCCAGTAATGGAATATGGATCATTTTTCCATTTATTTATACATTTTTTTATGTCTATCAGTAATGTTGACACACCTCATTGCATTGTGTGTTTACTGTGAATTTACTATTACAAATGGACTCTATTTCAACATTACACTTTCTTATATGTTAACATGCTAGTATATAGGACAATTATTGATTTTTAAATATATTTGTTTTGTTCTCAGTTACCCAACTATTCATTTTATGTTGTTTATAATAGTTTTCATTTGATTCTTATGTATTTTCTAAGTCAAATATATATTTATATATAAACTATATATTTTATTATAATAAATTATATAATAAAGAATATATGTTTTATATATTTTATATATATGTGTGTGTTTTTTTCCTGTGGGATAGCTCCTATTTCTATGCTGTGTGTAATTGCATTGTCTACACAAATGGTAAATCATCATAATGCTTGAAGATGTCTTTGTCTTTCTTCTCACTTTAATGAGAATGTGTCTAGTGTTCCCACCATTACATATAATGTTGGCTGTTGCTTAAAATAGTTATTTTTTTACCATGTTAAGAAAGACTTTCTAAGAAGTATATTTTTCTTTGTTTAATTTAGGAATGAATACTAATTTGATCTACAGTCATTCACAGATTATCTCTTGTTTTTAATTATTTCACTTATTAATGTAGTTTACTATGTTCCAACTAGAAAATAAGTGTGAAGTATGGCTATCCCCAGATTTGTGGCTTTTAAAAAATCTGTCTATCAACCTATCATCTATCTATTTTTTTCTATCTAATCTGTCTATATATATTATACGGCTGTAAATATATAGAGATATACATTGAGAGGAAATATATAGTATACATTCTTTAGATGCTTTCCTTTTTTTTTTTTTTAAGATTTTATTTATTTATTAAACAGAGAGAGAGAGAGAGAGAGAGAGCAAGCAGGGGGAGCAGCAGGCAGAGGGAGAAGCAGGTTCCTCATGGAGGAAGGAAGCCCCAGTGGGGCTCAATCCCAGGACCCCGGGATAATGACCTGGGCCAAAGGCAGCCACTAAATTGACTGAACCACTCAGGCACTCCAAGATACTTTCTTCTTCTTCTTCTTCTTTCTTTTTAAAGATTTTATTCATTTATTTGACAGAGAGAGAGATCACAAGTAGGCAGAGGGGCAGGCAGAGAGAGAGGGGGAAGCAGGCTCCCTGCTGAGCAGAGAGCCCGATGCGGGGCTCGATCCCAGGACCCTGAGATCATGACCTGAGCCGAAGGCAGAGGCTTTAACCCACTGAGCCACCCAGGTGCCCCCCAAGATACTTTCTAAATAGTCTGTTATAGCTATTTTGTTTTTTTCTCCTGATTTACAGTTATTTTTGGAGATTTAAATAAACACCCAAATTTTTATTGTTGATCTTTTAATTCATTGTATTGTATCACAAGCTTATGGAGTTTCTCCCTTTGTTCCTCTGTGCATCATACAATTTATTTACTTATATAATTTATGTTTGTTTATAGTAAATATAGTTTAATATTTTATTATATAATCAATGTGATTCAAAGTATACTTGTATATCTGTATTTCTAAAACTTTTGCTTCAAATAGCTTGATGAGGGCCGCCTGGCTAGCTCGGTTGGGGGAGTGTCACCCTTGATCTCAGGGTTGTGAGTTCCAGCTCCATGTTGGGGGTAGAGATTACTTAAAAATAAAATTTTTAAAAAAATAGCTTGATGAAATGATCTATAGTACATACATATTCACTTTTGTATTTTCACTATAGATTTCATATTTGTCAATATGAGATTCCCTTTTACACACTTGTCGTTTTTTAAACTTTGAATTTCATCTAGTCTGAAATCAACAACGTCAAGCCCTCTTATCTCATATTTGCCTTTCTCTTACAAATATTTACCAATCATATTTTTAATCTGATGTGTTTTCCTGCTTTTTGAATTTTCCTCATATGGAAAATATTGTCAGATTCTATTTTATAGCCTAATCTGAGTCTTTGTTGTTTAATGGGGAGCTTAAATCATTTATCATATCAAAACTTGTATTTTAAGTCATCTGTCATTTTGTTTCCTGCTTTCTGTTTTTTATGCCTTCTAATGTTAGCTTTGTTTTCTATATTTTGATGTATGGACTTTTATTTTTATGCTTTTATCCTTTAGCTTTTAATTCTACTAGGAATTACCTTCTTACTTTTCCTCCTCCCATTTTTCTCTATGAAATTCAGGAATAAATGGGTGTCTTTGGAGTCCCTTCTCTGCATAGGAATTTTGCACACATGTGCAAAAGCTCCCATAAGCTTTCTCTCAAATTTTTGCATGTTTTACTTTATATATAAACCCAGCTTTACAAATGTATATTTTTACTAAGTTATTTCTCCTCAAGTATAATTATTGTCATGTGAATTCAATTTTATAACCTAATTTGCTACAATTTCCTAGACATAAATCTATATTTAACTGGCTATCAACTTCTTTCCAACAGTCTTTATATAGAACAACTTTCCCACTTTTGTACATTGAACGTTGGTCAGATGGAAAACATCTTTTAGTATTTTTTTAGAGGAATGAATGAGTGGCATATTTTATGAGCCATACATATCTGAAGTGTATTTCTATTGCTTTGACTTATGAACACACACAAAACGAAAAACCTTGACTGGGCATAACATTCTTGAATTTTCACATTTCCCTTTCAAAATTCTGTAATTCTTCCATTTTTTTTCTAAAATATAATACTGTAGAGATGGTTGAAAAGTGTCTAATTTTAGATACTCTATGCGTAACATATCACCTTTCTAAATTGTATTCATTGGCTGAATACAAGAAGGATCTATTTCCACGTTTTCCTTTCAATACAATTTTTTTTCTAGTTTGCCTTCAAGACGGGGATTCTTTGATTCTGTCCTAAGTATGGTGAATTCTTTCAATCTGTGTGCAAATTGTTTATTGGGCTAATAAGGTAAGTATGCTAAATACATCTTCAGCTTTCTCTTCTGTTCTGATTGTTCCGTAATCCTCAGAAACAACTATAATTCTAACTTACTTTTGAACCTATGCAATTTGTCTATTAATTTTTCTACCAGTTTTCCTCTCCTTTGGTCCTGTCTCTTTGTCCTTTTCCTCACTTTCAAATCTAGGAGAATTTTGGACCTTATTCAATATCACTAATTCAGTTTTCTGTAGATGGATCTATTTCTGGTCTCTCATTTGACTATAAACCCAGCAACAACATGTTCCATGATAATGCTAATTCTCATACAACAATCGACTTTCCCTCTGTACAGCCAAATTCTCAGGCAAGAGTAGTTCAAGTTCTTCTCTTCTTGGGATGACAGGAAAGCAAGACCAACAGAAAAATCCCAGGCTTTCTGGGAAGGGTGGAGGAAGAGAGGTGGTTCTCTATTCTCAGGATTATCTCAGCTCCATTTTGCAGAACCGGGTAGATAAAACAAGTACTACCCACCCAGGAGATTCCTGGAATTGTTGCTAGGGTCTTGGAATTCAGCCATCTAGCGGATCCAGAATGTCTCTGCCAATGTCTAAGCAGGTGGTACCAAACAGCACCCAAGAGGGCATCGATTTGGATTTTGCATTTTGACCCCCTTCTAATAACATAACATAACATATCATAACATATCATAACATATCATAATATAACATAACATAACATAACATAACAAACACATTACATTACATAACATAAATCTGCATCTTATGACATTGAGCTCTGGGGGTTTTACGCCTTGTATCTCATCACTAGTTTCATTGGAATCTCTCCTTAGCTCATCCTCCTTTCTATCAGCATCTTCTCTCTTCATTGTGTTCTGCTCCAGGGCCTCAGTCATGTCCTTCCACAGCTCAGTGTTTCTCTAGAATCTTCTGAGTTGAATAAATCTATGGAAAACCTGCCACCCTGCATATTCCTCTCACAAGTTCCTTCTAGCTCCACATTCCCCTGCCAACTTGCCCAATCCATATGCTTTGGGGTCTACATATCCCAAGAAACAGTAGCTTATCATTAACCCCTCTCCAGCACCCCCACTTATCATATTGTTGCTGGGAGTAGCTGAAGGCTATAGAAAGATGGTTGTGGTTGGCTGGAAGGAGGCCTCAATAAAAGTATTAAAGCCTATAAGATGGCCCTCTACAGCTGATTTATTGGTGCCCTTTTGTTGATATTTGTCGATCATGATTGAAATATCTGGTCAGGAATAATAAGAGTTTCAGGAAGATAACTGCACAAATATTTACTATTTTAAATTGCTGATTACAGTTTTATCCCTAAGCACCTATGTAGTCAGCAGTGCAGGGCAATGATATTTTTCTTACAGAAATTTGACGTCAAAAAGAGCAACTGCTTTAGCAATCGGGAGGGCGCTGAAATTTCCCTCTTTGCATGGATGCTGGCCCAATACCAATCCATGCCATTTCTCCAGAATCTCTGGGCTGTGCCTGTCCTTCCTCTGATGTCCAGTTTCTGTCTTTTCATCAAGGTGCTACTTTATGTGGACGTCCTGGCAAGTATAGCTACTCTCTGACCTGACATTTGCAAATGAGTCTGCATCATGAATTCTTCTAAAGAGGAGTCCATAGGTCATGGTCCACACTAACCAAAAACCTGCTCTGTGGCATGTACTGGCTAAGCCTTCATTATTCTATTTAATTCTCATACTCATATCATGAGAAAGGCATTATATTAGCCTCATTCGACATATCAGGAGGGTTGGATGCATGAGAGGATTGGAGAAGATATTTCACTTCTCTAAGATTACACAACTCATAAGTGGCACAAACCTCAAACCCAGCTCTGCCTGATATTTGTGTCCATGGTCTTTACAGTGTCCTGTATTCTTCCAAGACCACCTCCTGCCTTGCTGGAATATTAGGAGTAGGGTTAATTTGTGGAACTAGCCACCATGCCAGAATAAATTTTTTAGAATTATGCAGCTGGAATGACATTCCTGAACCTCATTTGTAATTACACAGATTAAGGACATAGTCAAATATATACTAATGAACTTCCATGTTCAAATGAAATCAACTATCTTTGTTTATGCATCTTCCATCCGTCTGTATTGTAGAAGATCATATTTTCTACAGCTATCTATCTTAAGTTGTACAACTTCCTCCCTCTTCTTTTTTTTTTAATTGGAGAGATTTTAGGAGAGAGGAACATAAAGAATTTGATACACTGTTATGCATGCATTCTACTATTTTGCTAAATAGTAGCTCAACCATTTCACTACCTCCCACAATTTCCCAAGTTTGGGGCTGTAGAGGCTGTGAGGTTCTAACCCTTTCTACCCATCCTTTTATACCAGTGCCAAATAATATATTTGTCAGACTTTGGCATCAGAAAAGAAAGAATAAGACAGTTTCGTGTGATATTCTTTTCAAATGATAGACCATATCTATCTCCTAAAACTTAGCTTATATATTTTTATAATGTTATGAACATACATTACTATTCATTTAAATGCTTCTGTTTATGTGCTTTCAAAATTAATTATCAAATCTCTAATATATTAAATTTAAATAATTAAAACTAATAACAATTCAAAGGAATCAAGGAGAGGCTGTGTGGGAAGTGGGGAGTGAATTCCACAGCTTTTTTAGAAATATAAAATGTATAGCTGAGAGAGTATAGAGACCTCATTTTGCCTTTGTGGTAAAGTGCTAGAAGTAAAGCAGATTTAAGCACTCTGCTCCATGCCCTCTCTCTAAAGAACTCTGCCAAGGTTAGCACTGATCTTTTAGAAAGCTCCCTAACATGTTACGAAGGATAGATAGAGGAGGGAAAAGGTGTGAAATAATTTAGCGGGAAGAGAAAGAACCCAAAGAAGGTCTGCTTGGGAAAACAGTTTCAAACTCGACCCCACTTCCATTAAAATTCCTGTGTCCTCTCACCTTGATTTTTTACCTGAAATCCCAGTGACACACATCAGACCTACTGCCTTTCTTGCAGGTGAAGATGTTAGTCCTAGACTAACTACAACTAGTGGTTGGGCTGGGGGGTGGGGGATGGGAGGGTGGGAGGGAAGTGGACGAGACCTGAGACGGCTTAGAGCTCCCCCTAGGGGAAGGCATGTGGCTAACATACCAACCCAGACCCTGGGGATCCGAGTAGTCAATAGCATAGAGGGCAAAAGTATTTTGTTCTTCCTGTGTGGGCTGCTTCCTTTCATACGGTGAATGAGGGTGTCTGAACGATTTTCCCCATCTAGCCCTCTTGGCCTCACTGTCAATGGAAATTCCTCCAAGATTCTGACAACAGGTTTTCCTCTGGGTTTGATGCTCTGTGATACTGCGAGATCATGAACTTTTCAAAATATGCGTAGTTGTTTTAGGGTGAGGTTAGAGAAAGTTGCTAAGCAGTCTGGGCTTTTTTTTTTTTTTTTTTACATTAAAGAGTAAACATTTTAGATGACTAAATAAATGAATCAGAAATTCTGAAGAAACCACTTTAACTTCTTTATTTAAAGCCCATCTCTAATAGAATGTATTGAATTCACGATATCCAATCAGAATGGCGAGTGATTGACTTTAAGTTACTCTAGATTATCTGTGTTTCTCAAAACAAATACACTGTATTAGGTACTTTATGTAGAAGTAGAAATGTCAAGGTTTTTGTGTGTTTGTGTGTGTGTGTGAGAGAGAGAGAGAGAGAGAGAGAGAGAGAGAGAGAGTCCCATGTGTCCATATGTGTCTGCCCTTGGAGTCTCTAACTCCAAGGGCTCATAATAAATGATTCTATTCTCCTTCCATAATTTCGTCAGTTCAGTAGTTTTGGCCTCCCTCTACAATATTTTTTGCTGATAATTTCTTTCTTTTTTTTTTCAGTTTCTTATTACTCTACAGATTTCAACTCCTGAAATTTTATACCTGAAGCCTTGCCATGAAATATTCAAAAGATGCTATATTTCATACTGCTGAATAAGCAGTTTGTTTATGCTCCCCTGGCAAGTATGCTGCATAACATTGTTTCTAGGAAAGGGGTTTATGTGGGATGATTAAAAATTCCATTTTCATAACATGTCTCTCATAGACTGCCCATTCAGCCCCCGATATTTGTAGAAAACTATTAAATTGTAGATTACGACCAAACACGTCAGCGAGTAGCTTTCATTTCTATTTTGCTCGAATGAAGATTTTTAGGTATAAACTTCCCCATTGTCCTTCAAAATGATTCTTTTTATATATCTACCCTTTTCTCCTTTTCAGTTTTTTCACAGAGAAAGAACGAATGTTTCTTCTTTCCAAAGCCAGCCCCTGTGCTGTGAGTCTGGGTCCGGCATTCTTTCTCCTTTGAGCTCCCATGCTCTAGCAAGAACGTTTCCTTCCCAATGGTTTTAATCTCCTTTCTCAATGCCCATTTCTTCTCTTCCTTTAAATACGCACTGACCCCCAACTAGAAAACATTTTTTCTTCCCTCTTTACTCGACTCTTCTGATTATTCCATCTGATCCGAAGAAGCTGCCTTAGCTTTTTTTGAACCATCAAATTTTGACTTTAATCCCATACAAGTTAGTCTATAGTTTCTGATAGTATGGAATATGCAGCCAAGTTTACCAACAACCTCCTGATGGCCAATTCTGATATTTTTCTCATTCCTCTTTTTCTTCGCTGTGGTAGCTACTGACTGTCTTTCTTATTCTTCACTGTTGGATTCCACGTTGTTTTATATTGATTTCTGTCTTGGTTCTTACTCTGTGTATTTTCTTTTCCCTTTTCCTGCTAGGGGCCCCTACATGTGGCCACTTATACTATTAATTTCTTCATCCCAGCACCTCAGTCTTTTGCTCCTCTTTCTTTAAATTCTTTACCTTAGAGATCGGACCCATTTCCAGGGTTTTGTTTTTTAGGATTCACCAGCCATTTTGGGGATGGATTATAAGTTATTATATATACTTTCATAATATCTCCCGATCTTCATTCTGAATTCACTTCTTCTTGTGGAATTATTTTACGTAAAGGGCCTGTTTTTAGTCCAAAAAGCAAAACAAAAATAAAAACAAACAAAAAGCAAACAAAACAAAACAAACAAGCAAACAAAAACCCAAGGCAGAACAAAATAAAAGCAAACAATCCCTCACCCCCAAGCACTCCACAGAATTTATGACCCTTCCTTCGAATCGACTCTCTCCACTTCAGGTTAACCTATTTGTGATATTGTTGTTGGTAATTCCTTAGTCTATTAGGATTGTGTTTGGCTCCTCCTCCCACTTTCTCCTGGTGGTCAAGAGGCCTCTGAAGCCACCCAGGAAGGCACGAGAAATGGGCTAGTAGCCTACATGCGGCCTTGCATCATGCTCTAACTTTCTCCTTACATACCTTGCCCCTCGCCATCCCAGAGTCTCTGGGCTCCTCTAGGGAACACTGAATCCTACATCAGCGCTTCTCAAATCTAATGTGTGCAGCCTCGCCCTGGGGCTCTTGTTAAGCCTGCGTTTTGATTCAGTTGCTCTGAATCAGAGGTGGGGCCTGAGATTCTGCATTTCCAACCAACTCCCAAGTTTGCCGGTGCTGCGGCTCCGTGGACTTCATGTTAGGCACAAGGTGTTGGCCTTCTTGGTCCAAAGCACCCCCTTTTCTTGCTCACCTTTCCCTTACAAACAAGAGGCATGCAGATATTTTCATAATGGATTATACTGTATTGATTAACCTCCTCTTAACCTTCATGTATTAATTCACCCTAGACCCAGGGTGCTGGGTAAAGTGGAAAGCTGTGATCTCTGGAGTTCAGGTCTGGGAAGGTAACATTTACTTAGACATTTATGTAGCTATGTATTCTTTGTTAGGGGACCACAGGGTAAAGTGTATAATAAAGCGGCAATTCCAATCAGTGAAAGTTCAATTTTCCTTCCCAACATAAAACTTTGTAGGACTATATTTCTAAGAGGAGGCTAAACAGATGCCACCGTGGGTTGGAAGGAGCAGGCACAGAACACGTTGCGTTTATTCTTTGAACATGCAGTGCACTTACTTCGTGTGAAATTATTTATCTCTTAGAATTTACTTTATTCTGGAAGAAAAATATAAATGTCTTTAGGGGATTTAGTTTTGTGAAGCCTATTCTTTTACTCTTGTCCTTCTCACTTTAGACATAAAATAACTTTTGAGGCATTAAATTCTAATGAATAAGAACACATTTTAAAGCCCTTTCTTTGTATTTTATTCAGTAGCTGACTTTCGTTTCCTACAAAATGCTTTCTAAATTCAGTTTCTTATCATGGTTCCATCCAGAATAAAATATATACTGCCCCTGGAGCACACAAGCTGTTTATGTACCAGGCCAATATATCTCAGAGAGAGGTCTGCATGATGCATAGGCTGTAATTTAAAAAAATAAAAATAAAAATCCAACTCCACATCAAGTATTTAGAGCTGCTCAGTGGGAAGAAAAGGCAGAAAAAGAGAAAAGAAGGCAGCTTATTAATTAGCTCCTTTTGCTTTGAACTGTGCATTTCTGTGCTGTTTTCAAGCCGTGTATTTTCACATATAATACTGCAGAGCACATTCTGGCTCACGTTTTAAAGTCAAATGGAAGAAAGAGAGGGTCGGGAAGATGGAGTGATTTTTCTTTCTTTTGGAACTAAATTCTCTCACATTTTTCAGTAACAGGTTCTTGGAGGTGAAGAAGAGGGTGTCTCTGAGTTACTACTTTTTCAAAGAATGCACAGAAGGTGGAGTTGTGCAGAAGAACTTGCAAGCCTTTGGAAAGAGGGCCCCTTCCTAGGGGTGCTTTCACCAGGGAATTCTTGGAGGTGGTTTTCAGCCTGCCTTTAGCAAAGTGCTGATATTCTGATAGGTCCTAATCATATAGCAGCTCGGGATTCAGGCACCCTGCAAAAACCAGGTCCCAAATCTGCTAGATGGTGCAAGTTCAAAGACAAAGGGCTTAAGCCCAGCTTAGGGCTTCACGGTGAGCATCTTATAAGCACCGGTAGTAGAACTGAGTGTGACATTCGGGACAGACCTAGGGATCAGTGCTCTGATGGAAACAAGACATGACCACCAGATTAGATCTTTCTTCAGCTTGAAGTTCTCATTCATGCTCTTTCTGCCAGCCTCCTGAAGGACGCAATGGGCTTGTTTATCCAATTCTCAACCTTGCCAATTGCTGGAAACTCAGTTCTGCTAATTCTTGGCAGGAATGGAGTCCAGTGACAGCTTTCCCAGTCTTCTTGCCAATGAAGACAGTTAGCTCAGTATAAAGTTTCCATGGGCCATGATATTACATGATGATATAAGCCTTCTTCGGGTCTACTATTGCTCCCTTGTACTACATTTTGACTAATTTCAAGTGTCTTGAGGGCTCAGTTCTCAGCAAATGAGAAGCCTGGTGATTGATTGTTTCACCCACCTACCCATCCATCAAATGTCTATGGAATCCTTACTATCTGATATGCAGTACTTATACTCAAGAGGGTCACAGATGAGAGATGAAGAAAAACTAATAAGATGAAGACTACAATAAAGTCTGGCAGGTAGAGAGAAAACATAACTAACAATGAGCCAGAGATCTCTGAGGAGACATTCTTATATCATAATGGGAGAGCAGCAAGGGGCCACACTGCCCACATCCAGGGGGCACTGTTCACATTCCATAGTAAGTGAATGACACTTCTGAAGATGTTTAGTGCAGTCTACTCAGCCTGCAGAGGTAAGGGAAACTGGGTTTGTCCGATAAGATGATGTTGGCCCATCTTCCAAAGGCTTTAGTATGGTGCTAGGAATATTGTGTCTGTGAGCTGTAGATGGGGCCCGGGGAGAGTAGTGGTAGGAGAAATATTTGATTAATAAGGTCAGTAGGGACCAAATCCTGTGGAGTTTTGTCTGTCTTGCCAAAAGAGTTTAGATTTCTTTTCAGTGGAAAAATAACTGAAGAATTTTCAGTAGGAAAATTACACCTATTTATTGGTGTAGTACAGAAGGAGAGTGGCAAAGCAATGTGACCCTAAGGTCATTTGAAAGACATTTCAAAACCCTCCAAACTGTGCTACCTACTCTTAGCTCCGTGTGAGCACAGATTAGGACTGGTGTAAACCTAGAGAGGGAAGTGCTAACCCTCCTTGTGCAGCCCCCCTCCCCCAGCCACTTCACAGTTTTATTGTGGTTTATCACAATCAGTACCCTGAGTGGCTCTTGATGTTCATAGTCTATGTAGATGGACATTCCTCAAAGTAGTCAGAGTCTTCTCACTAGCTACTGGGGTTCTTGTGTCTTTAAGCAGAGCTGCATAAAACACTGACTTAACCAGCCTTACCATCAGAGATTAGCTTTGTTGAATTTCTCTGGGAAGCTAACCTTGCTTAGTAGCTCCAACATCCAAACTACTGATGATATAAAATGATACTGCAGGACTGATGAATACAAGAATGAAGTCTTCATGCTTTTCCCGTGCTTCTACTATATGTGAAATGCAGTGAAGTTGTAGCCAGGGTCTTCCAGCATGGTAAGGAAGAGCTTGCTTTGTAAGTTATCCTAACTTAAGCAATCTCGGTCTTGCTCTAGCCTGAGTTCTTGCACCCCTAATGATCATCTCCAGTGAATGGGAAGTTTCACTTAGAATCCATATACACTTCATTGCTGATTTTCGAACCATGGTCAGACCACCTGCATCAGAATTACCAGGTGGTGCCCTTTCAAATACAGCTTCATAGTTGTTGACCCTATGTGCTGGGTTAGACTGTCGGCAGGGAAGCGTAGGAATCTAAATTCTAACAAGCTCTGTGGCCTCAGTGATTTTTATGCTCAAACATTCTGAGAACCACTTCACGACTGTTCCTACTGATGCTAATGTGTAGTCTAGCCATTAAAATATCTTGCTAATGTATTTTCTGAAGCTCTTTGCTCACTGGGTTTCAGATTGAGTCATGGTCACTAAAGTTATGATATCATGGCAAAAGATGCTACATGTAAAAATAATTATTCATCTTTTATTTTCCAATTAATTGATTAATTGTTGGAATCGATTCATGGGAATCATGTGTATTTTGTGGACAACTCCACTATCAGGGTAAATGTGGTTAGTAATGGCCTCATTCAAATTTGAGAACCACTAAGTATGTACCGAATAAGAAAAAAAAAGAATAAGAAATTGAAGGTTCTTTTAAACTGAAGTATTAGGTGGGTTCCTGTAAAGCTTTATGGATGAAAGACCTAATGTTATGATGTGGTGACAATCCAAGGAATGCCAGTGGCCATAAGAAGCTGGAGGAGGCAAGAAAGTATACCCCTAGAGATACCAGAGAGAGCAAGACCCTGCCAGAACCTTGATTTCAGCCCAGAGAAACTGAGCTGGGACTTCTACTTCCCAAAAATGGGAACAATAAGAGAATAAGTTTCTGTTGTTTTAAGCCAGCAGGTCTGTGGTAATTTGTTACAGCAGCCACAGGAGACTAATACACTGGGAAGATACCTTCATCAAAGGGGGAGAGACATACACAAATACATTTGTAACAACAACTTAATAATGTTCTATGACCACTCAGAGACCCAGAAAAGATGGTGGTCTTTTGAGGGAATAAAACACTATATTATTTTATTTTTTTTTATAAAGACTTACTTACTTATCTGAGAGAGAGAGAGAGAGAGAGAGAGAGAGCATGAGTGGGAGAAGCAGAAGGAGGGGAAGAGAGACTCTCAAGCAGACTCCACCCTGAGCGTGGTGTCCCATAAAACACTATTTTAATTAAGAGTTAACCCTTATCGGATTATGTCATAGGAGGGAACATTTAAAGTAGAACCTGAAGGAGTCATCTCTAGCTACAATGACCACTAGCATTGCTGCTCCATAAGTAACATATGCTCAGATCAATGATGGTGTGTGTGAAGCGGGGCGGGGCTCAGAAAAAGCCAGAACTTACTAGTACTAAACAATTTTATAAGTGTAAGCCATATAATGATAGACTTTACAGGAAACCTCTATACTTGATGTTGGGGTGAAAACAATAAATGTAAATTTAGAAACAAAATTTCACTTACTGTATGTTAGGAAATAATTCTCCATGGGTCTCTCATGGCCTGCTTGTCATGAGAGCAGCATGTTAGGAGGCAGTGGTTACTTTTGTTTTCGATTACCATTTAGATGACGTTTGTATAGTGAACAGACTCAGAAGATAGAGCCAGTGTCTCTCTAGAGAAAGCAGATTTATTTACAACCTTAGAAGATAGAGTATTTCTCTTGCAATAAAGGACAAGCATACTTATTGTCCATTAGAAAAGATTTGGGTTCTTCTGTAATGTAATCCTGGGTTCTTCTGTAATGGGTTAGTCTCTGGGTTCTTCTGCAATGTGACCCATGGTGCGTGTAGGCATGAAGTGGACATCTCCATATCACCTTCTGGGAATCAGGGCTCGAGGAACTGATGCAAAGGCTGACCCTCTGGCTACTACCATTGCTATGAGGGATACGGTTGCTTGTCTGTGACCCAGGAGATTTGTGTCTTCTGCTAGCATCCATGAGACTGTGGCAGGATAACTTGCTAGCTTGAAAATAAGATAAAATCTCAGACCCTTCAAAGTTTCTGATAGTATGGTTTTACGAAGGGAAATTGTGAAGACATACATCTCATTCGGGATTGGTAGAGTTTTTCTCTTGACTGTGTACTTAAGCAATATTCATCTCATTTACACAGCCCAGAATTCTATCTTCCTGGGACCAAGTAACCCCTCTAACAATATTCATCTGTTAATCTACTTTAGAAAAGATATGGTAGAAATCTTTACATTTTTTAAAGTCACAGCCAACAGGACTAAAAAATGACTGTAATTTTTAGCTGCAGTTCTCTGATGATTGAGTCAGCATGTAGAATACTGTGTTTACTAAGAGGATAATCCTCCAACTTTCCTCAAACCCAGTAGTTTATTGCTAGCTGTGCTTTTGATCAAGAATTTAGCCTCAAATAAATTATAGAAATTTGTTTTAAAAACATGAGTCAGTATCTAAAAACTAAGGACCTCAATTTATTAGCAATTATTAGCAAAATTATTCTCCAAGTCCTATAAAACGGCATACATATGTTATCCATACTGATTATATAGAAACTCAGCTTCCTAGGAAATGCAAATAGAGCATATACTATATTCTTAATCACATCTACAAAGTCCCTTTTCACAGGTTGTGGGGATGAGGTCATGGAAAACTTTGTGGGGTCATCATTTTGCCTACCAGTCTCTCCATCCGTACTCCGAAGATTCACATTTATCCCAAATGCAAAATACATTTATGCCACCCCAATATTCCGGAAAATCTCAACCCATTACAAAATCAACTCAAGTCCAAAATCTCATCTAACTATCATCAGTTTAAAAGTCCCAAATCTCATCATCTAAATCATCTACCTTCAGTATAGAAGAGACTCTGCATGAAATCCATTCTGCAAAAAATTCCTCTCAATCTGTGGGCCTGTGAAACCAAAGAATAAGAATTATTTACTTCCAAGATACAATGCTGGGACAGCATGGGATAATAGTTATAGACATTCTGGTTCAATAAAGAAGAAAATGGAAGGAAAAGGAAAGTCACCAGTCTCAAGTAATTTAGAAATCCCACGGGGAAAACTCAAAAGGTTTCAACCTTGGGAATAATCTTCTGCTGTCTGGAACCATCCACATTCTGGGTTCTTAGTTTCCCCCTCAGAGTTATGTGTGTTGGTTAATTTCTATCTATTTGTGTATTTCCCAAAATTCATTTTGGTATTTATTTCTAATGTCATTCCAATGTGATTGGAAAACATACAGATAGATATTTCTTTATTATTACTCTCTCTGTGTTAGATATTTTTTTGCATACTATTTTAATTTCCTTTTTTAAAAAATTATACTGTCTTTAGTTGTTTTATAAATTGCTATGCAGGGGATCAAAATTAATATTTTAATTTAAAACAATCTAATTTGGATTGAGACAAGCTTTAACTCCATGCTATACAGAAACCCTGCTTTCTTTGTTTCCATAGTATACAGAGACTGTTTTCTTTGTTACTGTATACTTCTGTTCACTCCCTGCTTCTTCGTGCTTTTATTGTCATACAAATTACATCTTCATACATTGTGTGTCCATTAACACAGGGAATAGATTATTACTTTATCCAGTTATCTTTTGAATTGGGTAGATGAAAAGAGTTACAACAAAAATATATTTTTACTGTCTTTATAATCACCTATGTGGTTATTTTATTGGTGATCTCCATTTCTTTGTGTAGATTCTAGTGTTTTGTTTGCTTGTTTGTTTCTTTTATTTTTCGTTTGTTTTTCATTTTAGCTTGAAGGATTCTGTTTAGTATTTCTTGTCAGCTAGTGATGAATTCTCTTAATTTTTGTTTACTTGGTAGGTTTTAAATTCCTCCTTTATTTTTGAAAGATAATTTTGTTTGGTTAACAGCACTTTTAATTTTGTATCCTCACTTCTTTCTGGCCACCATTATTTCTGATAAGAAGTCTCTTGTACGTGAAGGATCTTTTTTCACTTGCTGCATTCAAGATTCTCTCTGTCTCGTGACAACTCATTGCAACAACAATGAGATATAAAGCACAGAAGGTTTTGAGTTTATCCTACTTAGAATGTATTGAGATTTTTAAGTGACAAGATTAAAGTTTTCCACCATATTTCAGAAGTTACTGGTCTTCCTTCAATTTTTTTTGTTGTTCTTTTACCTCTCATTATACATAGGTTGGTATGTCTGATATTGTCTCACAACTCTCTGAGGCTCAGTTCATTTTTCTCCATTCTTTGTTCTTTACGTTCTTCCAACTTCATAATTTCAATTGAAATATAGTCAAGTTGGCTAAATTTTTCTTCTGACATTTCAAATCTGTTAACATCTCTAGTGAATTTTTTCAGTTGTTATAATCTTCAACTCCAGAAGTTTCATCTGGTTATTTTTATATTTTCTATGTATTTAAAGATATCCTCTATTTGGTGAGAAAGAATTTGTATACTTTCCTTTAATTTTTTTACACATGGATTGCTTTGATTCTTTAACTATATTTTTAATACCTGTTTTAAAGTCTTTGTTTAGTAAGTCCAAAATCTGGACTTCCTCAGGAACATTTTTTATTGACTGATCTTTTTCGTTTTTCCTGTTTATGTGTCATAATTTCCTGTTTCTCATAATTGTTTTTGTTGAAAATTCAGTATTTTAAATAATATAATATGGTAAGTCTGGAAATATGATTTCTCTCTATCCTTCATTCCACATGGTTTTTGTCTGTTTGTTTAGAGTCTCTTTGTTTAGTGACTTTCCAGGACTAATTTTGTGTAATCTGAATTCTTTGTTATTTGTGGCCAATATTGTATCTGCTTGGTTAGCGTAGTGGTCAGTTAATGAACGGAGCCAATAAATCTCTCAGACTTTGCAGAGGAGCTCTTGGTATGTGTTGAGGCACACCTTCGATACTCCTGACTTAGTTTCCGCAAAGCCTTATGGTCAGTTGGAGATGAGAGATCATACGTGTATACGGTATATGAGAGATCATATATCTATATGTACTGCATATAGAAGACTGGTCTTCTAAATTTCTAGGAATATGACGGAAGTTTTAAAAACCCTCTAGAAACATCCCATTACTGTTTTTTCCTTTTAAACGTTTTGGCCAACTTCTTGTTGGCTCCAACTGGAGTCACCGACTCAGGCAGCTGTGATGTTAAACAGTGGCTGATGATTATCTTCTACCAATGTTTTTACAAAGTGAGCCCTGAACTGCAGACCCACTTTGCTCTAACCAGTGGCTGCTAGGCTACTGCAGCAATAGTGATTGTGAGGCTGTTGGTTTTCAAGGCTGCCCCAGAACTGGGGGGAGAGGGGTGGGGACATCCCATGTTAAAACACCACGACACCTAATGTTCATACCAAGATCCAGCTGTTTTTCTTGTATAGTGCTCTTCAGATTGTTGCAAGCTTTTGGTTCATTTCAAGAGTTCTGAAAAAGTAAGTTTTGACTATTTTTTTTACAAGTGTTTCGTTTGAAATAATGGAGGGGTAGGTTTTCAGAGTTCCTTGCTTCACCATTCCAGAAGTGCTTCTTCTTCTGTCTTACTATGCTTTACTCACCATTCAGGGTACACATTAGTTGTCAATCCCTTTAGGAAATTTCTTGGTTTGTGTCTCTCCTATATCTCCCAGAATACCTGTACTTTTCACATGTGTTTCTCAATTGATTGTTTCATATCTCTCTCTTCCAGAAACTTCTAGATGCAAAGATCATGTCCTACTTGCTCCTTTATCTCCAGTGCCTAAGAAAGTGCAAGGTGAATTGGACCCTACTATTGTTGAATGAAGGAATCCATTTCTTCACTTGTTTTAAAAAATGCAGTAGCTGAAATAACCAATTAATTATCCAAAAAAATAATTTTGCTAGTCTCAAAATGTTTAGGGTTTTAAGTCTACAAGGTGATTCTTTTGGGACATATTTTATATTTTTACAGACTGAAAATGCCCTCAACAATAAGGTGGATATTTGCCTGTCTTCGCAGATGTTAAAGAAAATGTACTTGGCCCTAAAGAATTTCCATTTCTTTCTTTCTTTCTTCTGTCTTCTTCCATATGTCTATCCTGACACAAGAATTGCCAAGATCAGACATAAAAGGGGAAAGCAACATAAGGATGCTCTTAGTAGTGCACGTGGAAGGGAAAAGGGATGATCATACGTTTTCCCTTGGTGATGAAGGGGTGGTGTTTATAGGCTGATTACATGAATATGAGTTTCATGATTTTATTTTTTAACTCTAGCACCAGCAGCAGGGTTCCTTCAGGAGAAATCCCTGATTAAGGAGCTAAAGGCAATGAGAAGTAAGTGTAGCTGCTAATTAGACACTTCGAATGAGCAGAGTGGGAAAAAGAGCCACATAGAACAGCGGGGACTGCCTATACCCTTTTGATATCTGACAATCCAAATCCGAAGACTGTAGAGGCAATAGACACACTGTTACTCTCTCTGGACAATTTTGATTTGGGAGTCTTGTCAAGCCAATGAAAATATTGGATAAATCAAGTCAAAAATGAATCACCCAAACAATACCCCATTCTTCAGAGTGCTTCCCAAAAAGTATTGACGAAATACCTGGATGTCGAGTCTGATATGTCTGCTGGATTCTACTATGTTATATGTAAAAAATTCATAAAGAGAATGGTATTGATATTTTAATTAGCTGCTTTCTTTTTCCTTCATGCTTTTCTTTGTCACTGAAATGGTAACGGACTATTAACAGCCTAGAGCACAATAACATATTCTGGTACCGCATAATACAATCACTTAGAATGCAGTGCGTGACTGATCTGGTGATCTTTGTTCTGTATTACTCTGCTACAACCTCAGCAAAACTGCATTTGTACCTGATACACTTAAACTTCTCTGGTTTGTAACATTGTCTCAGCACAAGAACATTAGTAATCGAGTCAAACATTAAAAGGTAAAAGTACATGTATATTCTCTTCTGCAAGTCATCCATCCAGAAAATAACTTGTATGATTTGAGAGGGGCATGCAGCACATGCAATAAACCAGAAACAAAGGTTTCAAACACAGGGTGTCAAACGTTTCACGAGACTCAAAAGTGCAGTCATTTATTCAGATTATTTTTAATTAATCTGCTTGATGACTGCTCAGATACTTTTACTGTTTTCTTTTGTGTTTGTCTGTTTTTGGTGTGTTGTCAAAAGGTTTATGGGATATTAATTACATTGGCAGAATTGTAAGAAATAGCAAATGATTTCTTTTAATTTGCTGTGCAAATTAAAAATAATAGTAATTGAAACTTAACTTTCTCTTATAACGTGCCTCTGCTTTGTGTGGTTTTATTTTCAGGTCAATTTATACAATCATGTCAGGGAACTTATTTCCTAGATTATGCTCCTTTTTGCCCCTCTTAGCATTGGTTGACAAGTTTGCTCTGAGAAACGTTGTTAGTCTAGCAACATCATTGTTCAGACTTGGTCTAGATTTTGTGTTGGGCCCAGACATATTTCCTGAAAAAACTGAAAAATGCAAACTTAGTTGTGAACCTTTCCATATCTTGGATACAACAGACAACAAATTATCATTTAAAATAGATTTTAGTTCACTTTTCAATCTAGTGGAACGATGTCCATTATGTTCCAGCAATGACTTGGCACGCATATTAGCTGAGCAAGAGCAACAGGCAAATATAGGGAGGAAAATTCTACTGCCCTGTTCACAAGGGCAAACGAGGAAGGCTTTGCCTCTCTATGTTCTAACTTGACTGTCATGTTTAGAGCATGCCTTTGAACTATTTGTGGAAGATAGTAAGCCTTAGCCAAAGCAATACAATCTACAAGAGCCCGCCATTATAAGAGGCTTCTGGTTTTATCCTCTCTCTCCTCTGTGTGAATGTGCCTGTCCTTCAGAGTCCTGCACTACTCTACCAGTAGTATTGTCTTCTCAGTAGTACTGACTGCCACACAGCGTAAGAAGGGGCGTTGATGAATGGTGATCTAGAAGTCGCAAAACGCTGACCCAGGCAGTAAACTGAGAGCCACTGATGTGACTTTCAAAGCTCTGTTCTATGAAATCATGAAGTAGAACCATGAAGGCTAATTAAACTCTTCTTGAATCCCTGGTTGAGATATTGATTCCCAGAAGAAGTTAGCTACTTCTTATTAAAAGGTGATCCAGGATTTTTCCAGGAAATTTCCAGGAAATTTCCCTACTCTTCTGTTCTACAAGATAAAGGAGCTGAAAATGCTTTCCAGATAGTGACAGGTTATTCATAGAGACGGATTTCAAACTTGAGGTCATGGCATCACACACCTAACCCAAAGATGTCACTGGGAAATGGCATCTTCCGTGGTCCATGTGGCATCCTAAAATAAAAAACACTTTCCAGAAAGAGAATTCACTACTCAGAATTTAATTCACTTTCTATAATATGGATTCCAATTTTCATAGCAAGTTGTTATCTATTTAATAAAAACTGGGGCATGTATGTTCCCTTCATTGAATTGTTTAAGAATTAAAATGAGGTTACAGTGTTTTATTTATTATTATCTTTAGAAGTTGCAAGCATTAATATTGTATAGTTTCTAATTTTAGTCATGGATTTATTAAATAAAAGGCTTATAAAAGTAAATTATCAATTTTCATCACCCTCCCAATCACTTCATGTGATCAAAGCTTCTGATCTTATAAACAAACCGTGACTATCATAACTTTTTAACAATTGATTATTTCCTTTGAAAACACTGAAATTTAAACTATAAGACTTCATAATTTCAAAATAAGGATATGGATTCTTAAATGCCTGGAGGAGTTTATGTGGTTCCCCTCAGCAACTTAATTCCAGGGCAGGACATAAACTCAAGAGGATAAAAAGAATTCATTTGTGTTTAGAAAGATAGAGAGTGAGATAAGATGGAAGACTCATCCAACCCTCAGCTGGTCCAAGACAAACAACAAAGAATGCTTCATCTAAAAATTCTGAAATCTCAGGCACCAGGGAAGAATTTTTCCAGGAGGAAATGAACATGAAATTAAACAGATTAAGAAGTCTTATAGAATTGCAGGGGCCCTAGGAACTCTGGTGGGTGAAACTCCTTTCCTGTCCTACACTCAGATTTTCAGATTTCTTTCTTCTCCTCCCCACCTCTGTATCCTCACTTTTCCTTTCCCGCCTTCTCTCCCCCCTCCTCCATCCTCTCTTGCCCATTTTACAGTCTGGCCATGGCTTTGATGTAGGGAGAGTGGAGTACCATGAGGACATGTTGACTCCTCAGTGTGATGGACAGAAACTGGACTTGAGATGAGAAGAATCGTATTTACTTCCAACTCTTCAGTTTACAAACTGTGTGACGGTGGAAAGGTCACTCAACCTTTCTGAGCTTCAGGTTTCCAAGACACCTAATCTACCGTGAGGGATTGTTGTGAAGCACAAATAAAATGATGTATGTTAGAGTATTTCATAAACTATAAACGGGCATAATCCAAATGCGGGTATAACTACATTTTATGTTTGAGTTTTGCCTGATATTGTTTCTATAGTTTTCATTTACCTCCTATCAGAATGTCCAGATTCCTTGGGGATAATCATTATCTCTTATTCATCACAAAAAAACACTTAGCACTATGGTTTGTGTAGAGTAGAGAAACAATTTTTAAATACTATATTAAATAATAATAAAACAAATTCAGGTCAGGAAAGCCCCTCTATAACCAAATTTAAGTTCAAAGAGAGGCCAAAGCATTTCAAGGGGCAGCTCTGGAAGTCCCAGCTTTAGGAGCTGATTGTGTTCCCAGCTTCATTCCCCCACCTTCTTAGGATTCGCATCTACACAGTCAGCCAGTTTCAGCTCCCCTTCCCTGTTAGGACATTCCACGCGGTCCTAAAGTGCTGACGTTCCCGTCGTGTCCCGATCTGGGTCCTCTTCTAGCCAAGGATGCCTTGTTAGAATTATACAATACGATGCCTGCAATAATACTGATTTCTGTTCCTCTTTAAGTTCAAAACGTTATACTCTGCTCCTGCCGGTTTTAGAAAGAAATAGGACGCTGTTTCTGACATTACTGACTTCTTTGGAAACACACCCCTTCTTATTTTTGGTCCATGAAACAAAATATATACTTTGTATTTCTTGTTCTTAATCTACTGACTTATTATCTGTTTGCAGGCATTCTGATTTTCAAAATTGGAATTTCCATGAACAGTTTCAAAGACAGAAAATAGAGTGAAGAAAATCTGCGGCTGCTTTCGGCTGGGTGACCGTTAACGGCATGAATATTTGCTACTGAGCCTTCAAACACCTTAGCTTTCAACTCCCATAAAATTCTAATCTCCCAGGGTGCTGCAACTCGCAGGCACCGAGCAGTCAAGGGGTTAAGCAAGCTTTCTATTTTATGGGCCCTTAAATCCTAAGTGATGTTCTGTGTTGCACATTACGAGGGCAGCCATGAAAGGATATATATAACTTTTTTGTTTCTCTTTTTAATTCTTCACATCACCTGAGTGAGATTTTGAAAGCTTGGTAACATCCCAGGAGCAAGAAAAGCATGAAAGCATTCACTAGACACGGAAGGTAGAGTGGGTGGGTTAAGATTAGTCACCACTTTGGGAAATGTGTGTGCACACACACGCACACATGTGCACACACAAAGGAAACGATTTCAGAAAGGTTTCAGGTTTGCTTTTGTAAGAGATTGTGAGCTCTAGAACCCTTGAAAGAATTTTTTAAAATGTCAAGGTTTCTCTGTGACCTGGGAACATTATCAGATATGGAAATACCGATCTGAGTTGTACTTCTACAAATATAGTGTCGTCATTGTTTCTCGGTTCATATTACTTTTTATGGATATGAAATGTCCTTATGGTTTTGCTCTAAAATAAAGTCTTAAATTTCAAACCTAAATAAATTCCTCGAGATCTTCTATTCTCTAAGCTTTATGGATATTAGTTTTATTACTTAGCCTTTGTAATTCATATCAATATATCATTGTTGAAGTAATAATCTATGTGAAATATTTCTATATTCTGCATTTGAAAGCATTCACTTTATGGGCTGAAAGATTATAATAGGATGATACAAGTGCAAAGAGATGAAATTCATACAGATATTTGGGCATAATTCAAGGGTCTCCATTTTTGTTTTGTGAAAGGAAATCAACAGTCTGCTGTGCAGAAATACCTAAAGGCTAACAGGAATAGCAAAAGACCTCCAGCTTTCAAATGTAAGACAGTATAGGCATACATGACAAATACACGTGTTCGGGTTTCTTCATAATTAGTAACAGTTTTAAATTGGATCTATAGTAAATGAAAAAAATCATACTGTTAGTAGCTCTGTATTAGATATAACTAAAGCAAACTATCCTAATTAAATGATTCGAATTATTATCCATTGCTGGGTTGGGAAGATAAAAGAACAATGTTTTTTCACATGTAAAGTTGTGAAAATTGAGTACAAAAAAATGGGGCTATAGAATACATATCATAGTAGTGCATAGCTTTTAGGATTATTGTGAGGAATAAAATAATAGTGGCAAATTACATAGCACAAAAACACTTAAAGCAGCTATTTTTATTATTATTGATTTACGTATTGATAAAGCAAGGATAGTATCTATCTTTCATTGGTTTTAGAAAGGTTAGTCACATAAATAATATGCGTTTCCTGTATTTATTTAAGTGATTATATGGTGTTTTCACCTTCAACCTGTTAATGTGCGGTATTAACATTAATTAATGGATTTGCCAATAGTAACTCAACCTTCATTCCCGGTATAAATTCAGTTTCGGTATGCTGAATTATCTTTTCAAACATTAGTAGATTTAGCTTGCTTGTATTTTGTTTAGAATCTTCGTAGCTGAATTTATGAATGCATTTCACCGTTAGGTTTTCTTTCTCATACTGTATATCTGTTTTGGTATTTAAAGACTTGAAATATATTGGGGAGTTTTCAATTTTTGTCTATTGTATGGAAGAGTTTACTTAAAAATGGAATGAATTGTTTCTTAATTGTATGGTAATGTATTGTAGTTAATTATTCAACTTCTTTGTTATTTAACTTTTTAGGTTTTTAAAATTGCTTTCTTTCTTTTCTTTCTTTCCTCCCTCTCTCTTCCCCTTCCTTCCTTCTTTCCTTCCTTCCTTCCTTCCTTCCTTCCTTCCTTCCTTCCTTCCTTCCTTCCTTCCTTCCTTCCTTCCTCTGTCTCCTTCCCTCCCTCCCTTCCTTTCTATTTAAATTCAGTTAATTAACATGTAGTGTATTATTAGTTTCAGAGGTAGAGGTCAGTAATTCACCAGTCTTATATAACACCCAGTGCTCATTATGTCATGTGCCCGTTGTTAATGTCCATCACCCAGTTACCCCATTCCCCCACCCCCGCCCCTCTAGCAATCCTCAATTTGTTTCCTGTGGTTAAGAGTCTCTTATGGTTTTCTCCCTCTCTGATTTCATCTTGTTTTATTTTTCCCTCCCTTCCCTTATGATCCTGTTTTGTTTCTTAAATTCCACATATGAGTGAGATCATATGATAATTTCTTTCTCTGATTGACTTATTTCACTTAGCAAAATACCCTCTAGTTCCATCCATGTCATTGCAAATGGCAGGAGTTCATTTTTTTTGATGGCTGAGTAGCATTCCATTGTATCTATATACCACATCTTTTTTATCCATTCATGTATGGATGGACATCTGGCTTCTTTCCATAGTTTGGCTGTTGTGGACATTGCTGCTGTAAACATTGGGGTGCAGGTGCCCCTTAGGGCCACTACATTTGTACCTTTGGGGTAAATACTTAGTAGTGCAATGACTGAGTCACAGTGTAGCTCTATTTTCAACTTGTTTAAAATTGCTTCTTGAGAGTTTTGCTAATTATGTTTTTCTGAGAATTTACTAATTTTGTCTCTGTTTTAAAAAGTATTGGCATAAATCTATTAAAAAAAAAGATGGGTATAACAAATTATCTACCTCGAGGAGTTGCTGTGAGGATTAAATGAAGTAATAACTACATAAAACACCTAGAGTAAGCCTAATACACATCAGATATTTAATACGTGTTAGCTAATTAGCACTACTATTATTATTACCTTTTAAATATCTGTCCTATTTGTAGTTCTAGCCCATTCTTCACTCCTAACATTTATTTATCCCATCCTTTTTCTCGTTCAAACTTGCCAGAACTCTGTGGATTTTACTCATAAAACATCTTTTAAAAAATTCTGATTCTTCTATATTGTCTTTTTCTGATTCATTAAGTTTTGCTTTGATTTTTTAATACTGGTTTTTTCTACTTTTCTTTTCTCCCCCTGCCTTTTTCTGTCCTCTTATGCAGTAGGCTTAGCTCATTAAATTTTGTCTTTTGTCTTTTCTAAACATGTTTTTGAGGGTGATATATACATATGTATATATATATATGTATATGTGTATATATATATACATATGTATATATATGTATATATACATATTATATATGTATATATGTATATACATATATGTATGTATGTATATGTATGTATATACATACATACATGTATATATGTATATATGTATGTATGTATGTATATATACATATGTATATATCACCCTCAAAAACATTATGTGTATACACACACACACACACACACACAGACACACACACACATATTATGTCCAATAAATTTTTTCCATTTTTACTGAGGATAAAAATGCATGTAGGAAAGTGAATAAAGTGCACTGATCTTAAGCATGCAGTTAGAAGAACTTAAAGGCTCATATACCAGTGACTATACTCAGATCTAGGTGTGCAGCATTTCAGACACTCAGAAGTCCCTTCATATCTCAATCCAGTCAGTAACATCCCAGCCTGAGATAACCAGTTACACGATTTCTATTGCTATGGGTTCATTTTGCTTTCTTTACTTTGTTATGGAATAATGCAATGCATTCTCTTTTGTGTCTGGCTGCATTGGTCCCAAACCATGTTTGTGATATTTATCCTTACTGTGTATATCAGAGACTCATCATTTTTTCCTGGTATGAATATAACATACTTTCTCCTTTCTAATGTTAACGAGCATTTGGGTTTTCTTTCCCCAGCATTTGTGTATCATGACTAAAACTGGTAAGAAATTCTCATACATGCCTTTTGATGGACAGATGCATCCCACAAGTTTTGCTATGTATGTGTTTCCATTTTGGTTGTCTGTGCCACAATGTCTCAAGTTATTCCTTCAGATCTATCTTGCAGTTCACTAATTATCTCTTCAGTTGGGTCTAGCATAGTTTAACAGTTAGTGGATGTTTTAATTTCAATTTTTATATTCATAGTACATAAATTATATATTTTGTTATATTCTTTTATTTTTATAATGTATTTTCATTTGTATTATAATATTTCAACTTTATTATATTATTTACATTTGCATTTCATTTTTTCATTTCTCAAAATTTTATTTAGCTATTTTTCAAATCTCATAGGTTTTTATAGTCTCTTGTTATGTTTTAAATTATGTCTTATATTTCTTAAAACATATAATATACATGTTTTATGTTCTTTGTCTGACAATTCCAACATTTGATGTCTCTTCAGGTTTGATTCTGCTGTTGAGTTTTTTTCTCCTGACTCTTGGTTAAGTGCTTTGTCTTTCATGTGTGCTGTAATTTTTAATTTTTGATTTTTTTTTAGAGAGAGGGAGAGTGTGTGTGCAACTGGGGCCTCGGAGGAGGGGCAGAGGGAGAGGGAGAGGGAGAGAGAATCTTAAGCAGGCTTTCCACTCAACATGGAGCCCGAAGCAGGGCTCTGTCTCATGACCCTGAGATCATGACCTGAGCCAAATTCAAGAGTCAGACGCTTAACCGGCCGAGCCACCCAGGAGCCCCAGTAATTTTTTAATGATAAACTGTTTTCATTAGAACTTCATCATGGGAATTATTTGAGGTTTGGCTGGAGGGAGCATTCCTCCCAAGAAGCTTTATATTTGTTGGTGCAAAGTGCCTGAGGCATCAGCAGTTCTGTGCCATCCTAAACTACTTTTATTTATTTATTTTTTAAGTGCTTTTATTTATTTATT
The DNA here is from genome assembly GCA_028534135.1 of Potos flavus. NCBI lineage: Eukaryota > Metazoa > Chordata > Mammalia > Carnivora > Procyonidae > Potos > Potos flavus. The sequence goes on along the minus strand of CM052886.1, from coordinate 9,572,219 downwards.
TTTAACATCTTAATTTTATTTTATTTTTTTCAGTGTTCCAAGATTCATTGTTTATGTACCACACCCAGTGCTGCATGCAATACGTGCCCTCCTCAATACCCACCACCAGGATCACTACTTTTAAACTCCAGATTCTTTTTTCTTTTTTTTTTTTTTAATCTCATTAACGAGTTCAAGTTGGTCAGTACCTTCTAGAGGTCAATGAACCAACTTGACAATAAAGAGGTTTGGAGGAGGAGACTATTGGAGCTTTATCAAAACCTTAGCTATGCTATACCCAAATAATCTGGAAAAAGCACTGGGATTCCAAATCTTTGTTTTTTATTGAGACAGTTGTCATAATGCTATGCAGAAATTTCCCATCTCTGTCTTCTTTTATTTCTTCTTTCTTTCCACTCCCAAAATTAATCTGTACCCTAAGAGAATATAACATTACAATATTGTAGAAAAACACCCAGCAAGATATTTTGGGCTACTTTCTCATGCATAGACTTTTGGGAAATCTCCATCATCTTCCCAGATTATAATACTCTCTCCTCTTCCAATGCCAATACTACTTACTGATTATACTGCTAATAATGTACTTCCTGCAGCTCTAATGGGTTTCTATAGCTTTTTATTTTTATTTTTTAGGATATGCATACATATCTTTCTTTATAATCAAAGTATAAGTTTCAATAGTCAGGGACTATGTCTTTATGGTTATACATCCCTTATCATCTTTACAATATGCTGGATAAAGTAAGCATGTAGGAAGAATTTGCTAATTGATTAGTGGTGCATCTCTGCCAAACCTTGGATCATGCTGAGAGCATCTACATCAACATTTCCTTATGTTGCATAGATCTTAGGTTTGGCTCTCCAACTTGGTCTTTTTTTCTGTAGGCTGCCCCTGCTTCATTCCTGATCCCAGTTCCTATTTTTCTGACTCTCGTCTACTGTATCTTCGACTTCATCCCTTTGAAAACAACAATCCTTGGGGGCAGCAAGTATCTCAGTCACAAATCAACATGAAATTTAACCTAAACACAGATGAAATGTCTTTCATCTCAAGTGTCTGACTTTCATCATTCTTGACTTTTCCTTGGGATCATGCAGGTGAATGAATGCTTTTCTTTTAATAGAAAATCATTAAAGGAAAAAGAGGAAGAGCCTTCATGAAACCAGGCACCACTTGCTTTTCTACTCCCGCAGCTTCTGGTACCATTTCACTCCGAACTAAATGTTTTACACTGTACACACTCCCTGACCCTGAGTGTGAATATTTACGGAGCTCTCATCCATCTTCCACTAGTATAGCGTCAAGAAAGCCTTTGTACCCTGTACCTTTTGTATGTTACTTTGTATGTGAATTTTAGCAACTTAAGTATTTTCTTTCTTTCTTTTCCTCTCATGCCTGTGTTCCCTGACTTAACACACAGATGGCTTGGTAGCCCTTATTTTTTAGGTTGGGTCTTGTCCATGTGGTGTCCTGTTGTTGATTCTCCCCAATGTTGTCTATCTTTCTTGCCTTCCCCTTTAGCTAGGAGTTTGGTTCTCCTCTAATAGCTCGCCCCACACCTGAATATCCACCTGTCATCTGAATTTACTTGTTTTGGTGATTCTCAAAGTATTCATATAGGCTACTGATTTTTGAAGACCAGTTATCACCAAGCTGGTTACTAAAACTTTTAGAATAGTCAAGGAAAGAAAATCAAGTTAACAATAATTGGAGACAGATAACTTCCACCTCTGCTTTTAAACCTGGAGTTGATAAAGTCGATATCCCTATGCTTTGGGCAACAAATAGAATGTGTCAGGAAATGGGTGATATGACTGTTACAAGTATGGCATAATTAGAAATATAAATTTTTAGGGAGCTTATGTTAGAGACACATAATGGTGTCATTAAACAAAAGTATTAAATAATGCCCAACACTTCCATAGCCTAATGTATCTCTACTGTGTTAACTCATTTTATTTGCCTAACTTCTTTGCAGAATACAATAAATTGTACAGCATAAGAAAATTTATAATAGTGCTAATAAAACTGGTTTTCAAGTAGTGTCATGGTTGGCCAATAAGTCATCAAAATCATATTTTAATCCTCAAATCTCTCAAGAAAGTCATACAACTCAGTTTCATCTTACAGATTTCTGAAAACACCATCTCTGAATTCCTCCTGTTGAATAGGCTAGGGTCATTGCAGAGGGAACAAAAATTGATAGAAACATACTTTCTACAGATAATATTTGGCAGGAGTGGAGGACAATCAATATGAAACCTCTAGTTCAATGCTATTACACATAAAAACACAATACCAAACTTTTTGGCAGCACAGAAACATATTAAAATCAATATTAAGTACAAGTATGTATCAGTCCAAAGAAAATGTCAGATGAAAAACCTGTGGAGATCAATACCGGGGACCAAAGATTTCACATATTTTCTTTGTGAGATTGCTGTGAAATGAAGAAATCTGTATTAGTGACAGTGACAATGGCCAAGATTCTCTCGTTAAAGAAAATCCAGCTTAATAAGTACATGTTACAGTGCTGGATTTGTTCCAAACTCTTTCTCCACCCTGTTTTAGCACTTACTCATGCAGGAGATTCTGACACTTGGTGAGTGTGTGTGTGTGTGTGTGTGTGTGTTTGTGTGTGTGTGTATACACACACAGATCTTACTAGAAAGCAACAGCGAGGTTTTAGCCCCAGTGTGGGCAGCTGGCCAGGTGAGTTGTGTCAGTGCTAGATCTGTCTGGGCCTTTCAGTGTATTTCGTGAGTCCTTGACCTAAGGTACCTGAAAATGGCCCTTACTGAGAAGCGGTTAAAAAAGATGCAGTGGCCCTCACTTGTGACCTTGACGCTCCGAATTGTTTGATGAATGAATCCAGAAGAGCCACTCTCATCCATCAAGACATAAATGTGATATTATTTAAATGTGCAAAATTAGAAAAAAAATTGTGAAATACATTTTCTAACCATGTTGAAAGAGATTCATAATTTGACAAGGATGTGTGAATCTTGGTTCTGACGTTCAGAAGTATAAATAAAGCAATTTGCAGCCCACATTGTAAAAACTAGAGCTCTGCATCCCCCATTAGAAAACTGTCCTTTGTCTTTCCCCATCACCATAATTAACTAGATGCTATTCATTAAACAATGAAGCAGACAATTAAATAGTAATAATAGTACTTTAATTATGAAGGTATTGTTATCTGCATAGAATGTGGAAAGAGAGATCACTTTAGCTGCATTTAAAACGTTTGCTTGTCTGCTTTTTAAATACTGAAGAAGAAAGTGTTCATATTTTCAGAGCCTCTAACAGGAAAAAGGATAGAATCTATCTCCTCATAAGGCCATTTCTGATAAACAGGAGTCTCATTTATTAATGGAGTAAGCATTGATTAAGATGCGTGAATTCTTAATAAGCATCCTCAGTCTTTTTTCAAGAGGCATCTTTAACAGTTCTAAGAATCATCAGCAAGTATTTTTAGACACAAGGATGCATGATTAAGATGAAAGTCCTGTGTGTGATGACTTTCAGAGTTTGTTAAGCACCACGATATTGGGTTTAAATACAATTTAGACTACTCTGTAACTTGCCTTCTCTTTTTCCTTTGGGTTGAGTATGATTTTAAGAGTACTATTATTTTATATTTTGATACAACTGAATAAATGATCATATTTCCAGTTATACAAAAGCAAGCTAAATCTCAAAAATATGTTTTGTTCCTAAAATAGGTAACAATTCCCCACATTTGGGTTTCTATGACTCAGGAAAGAGCTTCAGATATAAACAATGCTCTCATTTATTATAGTCCCCTTTCATCTGGTAAAATCTTAAGACACAGACAGCTTTGTCCGTGTTTCCTTTCTATTTCATAAATATAAACACACACACATACACATACACATATATTTTATACATATTTGTGTGTATATATGTATATTTTATTTTATTTTATTTTATTTTTAAGATTTTATTTATTCATTTGACAGAGAGAGAGATCACAAGTAGGCAGAGAGGCAGGCAGAGAGAGAGAGGAAAGCAGGCTCCCTGCTGAGCAGAGAACCCGATGCGGGGCTCGATCCCAGGACTCTGAGACCATGACCTGAGCCGAAGGCAGAGGCTTAACCCACTGAGCCACTCAGGCGCCCCGGTATATTTTATATATGTATGTATATTTTGTATATATATAAATATATACGTATATTATATATAATATACATATATATGTATATCTTATACATATATATGTATAAAACTTAGTGTTTCCTAATGTCACATATTCATTGAAAACAAGGTAACATTGTGTGGCCATTACATCTAGATTTGAATCTATGCTTTGCCACTTAGAAGCTCTGTGACCTTGGGGAAATAACTCTTCTGAGCCTCTGTTTCTTCATCTGTAAAATGTGGCTGCAGTCTAGGCTCTGAGGATTAAATGATCATTATATATAAAACACTTAGTGTGGAGCCAGGTTTAGTGAGTGCTTAATTACCTCATTTGTTATTATCATAGCACATTTCTTATCCTTCATTTCCTCTAATACTGGCATAGTCTTTGGCACAGTGAACTACAGAAACCTCCTCAAAGATAAAAAGAAATCAGTTATTCTTATTTAAGAAACAAACCAAATGTGGAAGGGAAAAAAAAAAAGAGAGAGAGAGACAGAGAGGAGAGAAGGAAACCAAGAAACAGACTCTTAACTATAGAGGACAAACTGATGGTTACCAGGGGAGGGATGGGGGAAATAGGTGATGGAGATTAAGGAGTGCACTCGTCATGATGAGCACCAGGTGATGTGTGGAAATGTTGAATAAGTATATCGTACACCTGAAACTAATATAACACTGTACATTAACTCTACGGGAATTAAAATAAAAGCTTAATTTTAAAAAATCAGTTATTCTGACAGGTGTGCACTGATGATGAATGGTGTTGATCATCTTCTCATGTGTCTGTTGATCATCTGGATGTCTTCTTTGGAAAAATGTCTATTCATATCTTCTGTCCATTTTTTAACTGGATTATTTGTTTTGTGGGTGTTGAATTTTATACGCTCTTTATATATTTTGGATACTAATCCTTTATCAGATATGTCATTTGCAAATATCTTCTCACATCCTGTAGGTTGTCTTTTAGTTTTGTTGATTGTTTCCTTTGCTGTGCAGAAGCTTTTTATCTTGATGAAATCCCAATAGTTCCTTTTTGCTTCTGCTTCCCTTGCTTCTGGCGATGTGTCTAGTAAGAAGTTGCTACAGCCAATGTCAAAGAGTTACTGCCTGTGTTCTTCTCTAGGAATTTGATGATTTCTTGCCTCACGTTTAGGTCTTTCATCCATTTTGAATTTGTTTTTGTATATGGTGTAAAGAAGTGGTCCAGTTTCATTTTTTTCATGTAGCTATCCAATTTTCCAAATACCATTTGTTGAAAAGACTGTCTTTTTTTCGATTGGATATTCTTTCCTGCTTTGTTGAAATTGAGCATATAGTTGTGAGCATATAATTGAGCATATAGTTGTGGGTTCATTTCTGAGTTTTCTATTCTGTTCTATTGATCTATGTGTCTCTTTTTGTGCCAATACCATACTGTCTTGATCACTACAGCTTTGTAATATAACTTGAACTGATGCTTCCAGCTTTGTTTTTCTTTTTCAAGATTGCTTTGGCTATTCAGGGTCTTTTGTGGTTCCATACATATTTTAGGATTATTTGTTTCAGCTCTGCAAAAAAAGCTCTTGGTATATTACAATCCAGCAATTGCACTACTAGGTATTTACCCAAAGTGTATAAAAATACTGATTCAAAAGGATACATGCACCTAGATGGTTATAGCAGCATTATCAACAATAGTCGAATTATGGAAAGAGCCCGAGTGTCCATTAACTGATGAATAGATAAAGAAGATGTGGTCGGGCTATCTATCTAATTATCTATCTATCCATCATGGAATATTACTTAGCCATAAAAAACGATATCTTGCCATTTGTAATGACATGGATGGAGCTAGAGAGTATTATGCTAAGTGAAATAAGTCAGAGAAAGACAAATACCATATGATTTCACTTTATGTGGAATTTAAGAAACAAAACAAAGGAACATAGGGGGAAAAAAAAAGAGAAGCAAACCAAGAAACAGAATCCTAACTATAGAGGACAAACGGAGGGTTACCAGAGGGCAGGTGGGTGAGGGGATGGGTTAAATAGGTGATCGGGATTAAGGAGGGCACTTGTGATGAGCGCTGGGTATTGTATGGAAGTGCTGAATCACTAAATTCTACAGCTGAAACTAATTTAAAAAATCAGTTATTCTTGTATTTTTTTTTTTT